>JAWNLV010000107.1:19390000-20590000 GCA_035042125.1 Drosophila longiperda
GCAGTTTGAGCTGCGAATTGAAATGGAAATGGAAGTGGAAGTGGGAAAGGGCACATGGAGTGATTAGGGGTGTGAGGTGTCCTGGGGGCGTGGGTAGTTGGACTGTCACACGCTTTTCGCTCTCTCCCCGTCCTGCTCTCACTCTTTCTTTTTGTCTCTCTCACCCGACAAATTTTCAATTTGCAACTGTTTTAAGCTGAGACTCTCAAATATCAAATTATTAAGAGCGACGTCAGCTCAAAAAGTATATAAATAATAATTTAAAAAAATGTTAAATTAATTAGTGTGATTGTTGAGTTTCATGTGACCACTTTCAATAGTTTAAAAATGTTTTTTTTTTTTGCAATTTCTTATACACTTTGAATTCTAATACATATTAATTAAAAGTATGTCTACAAATTTTGAAACAGCCCTCGTACACTCCTATATCCCCTGTATCTACTAAGCAGTCAAATAAAGGTTAAGGGTTACCTTTTTATTTGCAAGTCAGTGGTGAAAATAACTTTACAGGCAGCCCTCGCACACGTTTTGTCTTCTTTAGTTCTAAGCTCCGAAAAAATAGCTGGCGGCTATTTACGCTTGCTGGCTTTTTGGCCAACTGACTGGCCGACTGGCTAACTGGCTGACTGGCTGGGCTGTGGCACGCTGCCTGATTACTGACGTAATTTGAATAATGCCTTATGACAAAATAAATTAGTCGACTTTCGAGTTGCAATGGCTAAAACTTTACTGCATATATTAAAAGTTGTACATGTTATTGTTTGTGTTGTTTGCTGCTGTTGTTATTGTTGTTGTTGTTGTTGCCTGATAACTTAATTATACAAATTTTGCGTGCGCTAAAAATGTTGTTGCGAGTGGAAAACAAACAAGGCGAACCGAAAAATTTGTTAGGTGATTAATTAGCACATAATAAAAGTGGCAAAACGCACGGAAAATTATTTAAGTGTTTTATGATTTATACATCAACCACAAAGAATAACAAAAAGGCAAGCCACAAAACCACAAATGTTGAAATCACATAATAAGCATGTGATTTTGAGTAGAACGCATAAAACCAATTAGTATGTTACAAATATTAATTAAAAGCGGAAATCAATGGCCCCAGTAGCATGTCGCTATTAATATTTATATATATGTATATATATATACATTCTCGATTCACGTATTAATTATAAGCAGCTTGCTACACACATAATTAGAATATTTTGGTGCCTGTGTGTGTGGGTTGACGAGCAAACCAAGAGCCTCCTCCTCCTCCACCTTCTCCTCCTCCTCCTCCGCCTCCTCGTTGTCGTTGTCAAAACAGGCATTTATATTAAGCTGATTAAGTCACATTTCATATATCGGCTGTGGAGAGATGATGGGGAAGTGGAGTGGGGGTTACCTTATAAGTACCTGCCACATTTCATTGAAAATTTCTTTTTGGTTACGTTACGTTTTTACTTATTTATCATGTGTATTTTTGATTGACTCTCCACACTGAGTCAGCCACATGAGTCCCAAATTGAAATTGTTTTGTTCCGACTAATTTGACAAGTTAAGCCAATTCTTATTTAAACTGACAGCAGCCGAGAGTTACCAAGAATATCAGAGAATTATTTGTATCTGCTGAGGCGGCATACTTTGAGTAAATTGATAAATAACCAAAGATACTTTTATATATAAATAAATTATGCGCCCCCAATCAGTGTTGTAATTTGAGTCTGTGGTATTTCAATAAAAAAAGGTTTTCTCTGTGAATATTACAACTCAAATTCGAGTTCTAAGCATCTTTCACTTATGAAACTGTGTTTAAAAATAAAAAATTATATATGTTAACTAAACAATAATCAATTGTGATATAGGCTAAAAGGAATTATTATGTTGTTGCTAGAATTTATTTACTTTTTACCTATTAAACAAGAATAGTATTTATGATTCAAACGCTTAAGGAGCCTTCATAGATTAAACAGTTTATACAAATTGTCAAAATTAATCTACATTTAATGTTCATTTTAAGCTTTGTCAAATCTGTTTATTTCACAATAATAAAAATGATTGAAGACAACACAATTTGGCAGCTTATTCAATTTGATTTTTAGCGCATTTAAGGGATACAACAGACTCTTAACATCTGACAAATAACACAATCAAAGTGTATGTAACAAGGCAAGTGCCATAATTCAATAATAATAATAATAATAATAATAATAATAAAACTTCAACTATGCCCAGAGAGTACTGTTCCTGTCGCTGTTGCTGGCTTTTGACTCCTGGCACACTTGAAACCTTCAAGGGAACAGATGTGCAACTCATTACACAGCATTTAAGCATTTCAAATTGAATAATATTCATAATTTGCCAACAGCGAGGGGTGTATAAGAGTGTGTGCCACCCCCCTAAGGGGTCGGACATGGCATACACTTGACGTCTGAAGTGCTGCTGGAGTAGACTGAGTTTTGACCCGGCCAAGACACAAAATACAAAACACAAAGCAAACAGCTGCTTCTTGCGGCAATTTCACAGCGATGCTGCTCAGCTCAAAAACACACCTTTTCTCCTGTTAACTGTGACAATTTCGCATGCAATTTGCCAAAAGACAAAAAAAATGATGAAATTGTTATTGTAATTGTAATTGTATTCGCTTGATTACATTTGATCGTATTTTGTTTCACTTTAAGCCAAACATATTTCAAGTGCGCGCCCTCAGGCAGAGCTGAGCAGAGGAGAGCAGAGGAGAGCTGAGAAGAGCTGAGGAGAGGTGTGGGTTGGAGGGGTGGTTTGTGCAGCGCAATGTTTGCTGCCCGCTTTTATTTTTTTTTTTCCTTTTTGTAACCCCTAATGTCAAGTGAGGTTATGTTTGTGCGCTGCCTGTCACTTCAGGGGTTGAACTGTTGACGACAGGGAGAACGGGGGAAAATGATTTATAATTTCATTCCTTTTGATTTATGCATTTTTATTGAAATGTGTTGACAGGTTACGCTAAATTCGATATGATGCCAAATGAAATTATAACATTGCCAACATTTTGCCCCCTCTCCAACTAAGTCTTAGTGACAGCCACTAGCTGGCAGCACGAATATTTGAACAAATCCGCTACACGCGTCTCTCTTGCAACATTGCCCAATTTGGTTTCATTAGCTGGCAAAAGCGCAATCATAGCGCACTAGGCAAACACAGACAGGGAAAGAGAGAGAGAGAGTGAGAGAGAGAGAGAGAGAAGCGAAGGATCATCGAGGCTGAGCTGGCAGGACACGTTTCGCAGCTTAAATTACGCACACGTTGCCAGGCGGAGCAGAGAAAGAGAGTAAACTTTTTGCCAGATAAAAGCCGGCATCGGCGACTGCTTTAAGGATATGCCCCAAGGCAAAGGCAAGGAAAGACACAAAGACAGCGACGACACCCTTTGGCCAGGAGACACAGCTCCGCAGCTCCGCGCAGCGTAAACTCAATAAGTCGCATAAAGGAATGAAATTGGATGCCATTGCAGCGAGGCAAACAAACAAATGCCTGAACAAACGATGCCGCCAACAATGTCCTTGTGCAATCTCTCCTTTCCTCTGTCGTCCACATCCAAGTCCTCCTTATTCACTCTCTGCCTGCCTCGTGGTCTTGTGGCCATAACAGGCCGACAACTGCGTCATCTCTCGTCATTTGGGTTTAATTAATTGCGACACGCATTTGCTTAGCCATGCCCCGATCCCCGATCCCAGGTAAAGCTATCTATATAGTATAAAGCAGCCGCCTACTACGTAAAGGCGGTTCCCCCAATCCCTCCATTGTGAAACAAGCTTCTAATGAGGGTTAATTGAAAGCGGCACAGCCACAATCTAAAAGCTGATATTTGAGCTATTTATTGTTATGCCCAGCTTGGAGAAATACTTAATTGTGTATTTGAAGGCAGTGGCAAAAACTTGAATATATACTTGTTTGGTTTTGTGGCAGAAAATAAAATTACAAAAATAGAAAATAATTATGCAACTTAAAGATTTGTATATATATCAGTTAACAGCTTCTTTTTATCGTATTTTATGAATGAAATTGTTTTATAACCAAACAACAAAAATATATTAAAACATTAAATGTTAGCAATTTATTCAACTGGTTACTGCTGTGTCTAAAATCAAAATCACACTTTTCGTATATTTTTGCATTAAGTTATAAGTGTTTAAGACATATTTATAAATTCCAAAATCTATAAAAAAAATTATTGGAGCTTTTCAATTAAAAAAAAAATAATATATGTTAAAAAAAAAATTAGAAAACATTGTTTAATCTATTTAATATTTAAGCTATTTATTTTTATGCTCATTGTGTATTCGAAAGAGCTTGAAAAATATAAATATTTTTTTGTTAGCAAAACAAAATAAAAAATTACAAGAATAGAAGGAATTTGAAAACTTGAAGATTTTTATAAATATCAAATCATATTAATTAACTCATATTAAAATATAAACTCTTAACAGTTTATTCAATTGGCTGTGTCTGTGTATAAATTTAAAAGTCATATTTATAAACACTAAATACTATTAATAAGAAATAAATATAAGTTATATATAAAATAGAAAACATTGTTTATTCTATATGCACTCATTGCGTGTCATCTTTTGGTCAATATACCCTGTTCATAGTGCAACTAAAGGGAATCGCCATTTTGCATAACACAAACTCAAAATAATAATTGACGATGGAATTTTGTATAATTCATTGTTTAATTGTTTGTTTGACATAATTAGTCAGCTCGGTTCAAGTGTTGGGTTTGTGTTTTTTTTGACTCGCTTTGTTTTATTGGACAGTTTATTTTTAGCATAATTTCATAAGGAGCAGATGTGCAATACACACAATCACACACACACACACACACACTCGCACACACACACACATGTACTTTGGGCAACCCTATTACTTGAGTTGACTGCTTTTATTAATATTTATTATTATTTACCCTTGCGGTGG
This sequence comes from Drosophila longiperda, assembly GCA_035042125.1. Classification (NCBI taxonomy): domain Eukaryota; kingdom Metazoa; phylum Arthropoda; class Insecta; order Diptera; family Drosophilidae; genus Drosophila; species Drosophila longiperda. The sequence continues at coordinate 19,394,936 of JAWNLV010000107.1, forward strand.
CTTTGTTGTGTGTTGGTCTTGTTGTTGTTGTTGTTGTTGTCGTTGTGTGTGTCAAAGGTGGCATAATGTGTTAATTGTTCCCCGCCCACGCATTAACAACGGCACTTGAGCAGCTGTCGTTCGTTCGTTCTTTTTTTTACTCCTTTGCATTAATTTTTTATATATAAATGCGCTTATTTAAAGACCAATTTAAAAAGATTAAGTGAGAAAATGTATTAGCTATGCTATGGCCATTGGTCACTGGACAAATCACGAGAAGTGCCCAACTTTGTCTCCATTGTTGCCATTTCCCCACAGATCAATTTTTAACGCCCCCCAAACAATAAGTAAAATATTCTGAAAAGTAACTTTTTGTAGGGGTTCCCTAGAGAGAGAGAGAGGGAGGGGAGCAGGCGGAGATTGGGTAGGGAAAATGAGCCCATTTATGCAATTGTCGGCAGTTCAATTTGGTGAATTTCATTTGATATTGGGGCTTGTTTGATTTTTACGACACAAATTGTCTGTTTTCGACTTTTGCTCGGTTGTAGTTTTTTTTTTTTTGTCTGTTCGTTTTCGTTTTCATTTTGATTATTTTGATTATTAGATTTGTATAGGATTTCAATAAAAATTGTTAGCGGCCAAGGGAAAAGTGCACAAATGAACCTAATATGCATTATTATTATTATGACATGTGAAAGCGAAAGCGATTCGACTCAACTCGATATGGAGACAAACGGAGCGTTACCGATAGACAGACACACACACACACACACATATATATATAATGATCCAATGGAATGAGAATTCAATGTGTACAAGATATAAACATATATATAAACGGTTAGGCTTTAACTGAGGACAGGCCATGGCAATGGAGCAAGTGGAATGCAATAAAAATCTATTTTATTTGTTAGTGAAATGACATTTTTATTTGTTTGCTTTTTATGCACACATAAACACACACACACAAACACATACACATTCACATGGAGTAAACTTCAGTCACGACACACACGTCGTATGCGCAATATGTGGATAAACAAACATTTCTCATGTGTGCATTGCTACAAACGCGCGTGTGTGTGTGTGTGTGTGTGTGACTCAATATATATTAAATGAATTTCCATGCCTGGCATTTGTACTTGGCATATTTTGACAGTTTTACGATATTTAATCATTTGGTCATGCAAAAATAATTGACAGGCATTTTTTCATTCATTTATTTGTTTTTCCTACTAATAATATTAATAATAAAAATTGCCATGCCTCTGATAAACGCACTAAAATATGCACAACTTAGCAAAAACAATATACAATATAAATTTCTGTATTTATTTTCCAATGATTTATTTTGGCCACAGCACAAAACACGCAAAATTTCTTGAGGGTTTATTTTTTATAGTAATTATTCTGAGACATGCATGAGTTATATGAGTTATTATATATATATCGTATTTTAAATTGAATCATCATGAGATACACAAATTCATTTAAATTTCTTTGTTTTTCTCTCAAGTCAATCATATAGTCAATTTATATTTATTTAGTGTTCTATATATTTACAGACATTTCAGATAATCCATCAATCAACCCTTTAGAATTGCAATTTGCTTTGCTTTGCCATGCTAAATTAGGTTTTAATTAAACTCTTTTTTTTTATTGCTGTTGTTTTTGTTGTTGGTTTGCTCTGTGTCTTTTCTCACTTGATTGTGTTTAATACGGCGTATGATTGGAGCACTTTTAACCCTTAAATGAACGAGACGCCCGAAAAGACCACAACGTAAAATGCTCTGTTGTCAAAATGCGAACCCTCGACTCAAATTGTTGGCTGTCAGCGTGTAATCCAAATAAAATAATTGTCATCTACTATGTGAGGCACTTTCACGGCCATATGTTCTGGCTCACATCATAAAAGAATACAGGCCAGAAAAAAAACAACAGCAGAAGAAGAAGAAGAAGCCAGGCAGCTGATGGACTCGGTGTGTTTTTGCAGTGTTAATGATGGGTCTCGAGTGAGTGTCTCGACGTGGTTGTTTAGCTCGTTAATCTGTTGTTTAATTTGCCGGCTTAACGCTTTTTGTTTTGGTTACCATCTGCGATAAGCCGAGCCTAAGTCGAGTATTGTCCCCCCCCCCCCACCGGGCCTGTTGCAATAATATAGCTAAACACATTTATAAATATCTCTCATCTGGGTTGGTCGTCTATATATATTAATTGCTTTGCAAAACTACAAACCACAAATGACACAATTTCAATTTGATTTCGATTTTGTTTTTGTTTTTGCGTCAAATGTCGCTCAAATGCTGCCATTTCTGCAATTCTATAAAGGAACTAACTAACTGCTCTCCATTACAATGCGAACGAGTGGCAGGCAATATTGCCATTTAAACAACAATCAAACAAACCACAAAAATGTACACAATACAATACACAACAAATATAAGAGCAACAAAAACAACAACAACAACTACAGCAACAACACAATGCATCAAATGCAAAATCCAATCAAACTTTTTAAACAAACATTTAGCAAATCTATTACAATGCATGTCCCAAAACCCACAAAATGAACTCATCTAAACGAGAAATTGCTGAATATTGCCCCATTGCCTCACTGATTGACTGACTCGACTCGACACGACTTGGGCTTGGGCTTGAGCCTTAACTCTTCATATTCGTTTTGATGTTGGCCAAGTAACAAACTTGGTTCCGTTCAATTCTTTTTCTTACCATTTTTGTTGGTGTATTTGTGTGTTTGTGTGTGTGTGGAAACTTAATCAAAACAAATTTCCACCTTCAACGAGTTGCACACCAAGCAATTTCCCAACCCGAAACGATAACTAGAACTTCATGCAAACTAACCGCAAATACGATTACACACATACACACACACACACACACATAAGATGGGTGCAGACCAAAAAATAAAAAATGTGCCCACCAAATCGAAAAAACGAGTTAAACTTTGTGGAGCACACTGAGTGCTTCCAAGAGGAAAAGGGCGGGAGGGAGCGGAAGGGGGACTTGCAGGAGGTAGTTTGAGGTGGGATCCTTTTTGCTGTGCCCTGGCATAATTTGAATTCGTGTCAATTTGACAAAGTGACACATGAGGGCCGTACGCCATCTAGAAAAACGCTGATAAGTCACAGCGCCGGCGGTGCAAGAAATTTTTATGCGATTTTCCTTCATTACGTTTGTATTTTGTATTTATATATATATATATATATATATATATATTTGTGGTTTCCTGTATTTCGTATACTATTTGTTTATTTATTTATGTGCATACATTTGTGTTGCCGTGGCAGTGGGAGTGAGACGGATACAGTGTCGCCAACGTTGCAACGGTTGCGGCACGATAATGTTTAGTCAATAAAAATGATTTGTCGTCTGAGGAAACGAATTCATGAAATTTGATATGTCCTTTCCCGACAGTCGCACGTCCTGTCGCCTCAGCTCCTCAGCGGCTTAGTTTATGGCTTAGAACAACACAACACAAGTCACTCGCCGAGGGTCCACTGTGCTGCTATGCAATTAGATGGCCCCATAAAGCCAAAGTTTAGATATTTGCATATATTATATGTATTTATACTACTACTCGAACCAATTCAATTCTACAATTCTTCAATATTTCAACGCTCAACTCTTGCTTGCCCCACGACAGTTGTTCTCTCTCTTCCTCATTCCTCATTTGAACGGAGTTGTGTGGGGGGGTCGGGGGTCGGGGGTCGGGGTTCGGGGTTCTCGTATTGCTGTCGGGCGTCTTTTATGCTACACCGCTGTGAAAGGAATTTACGAGGCGCCCCGCCCGTTAACGTCGCAATTTGCCACCCGAAACGAATGGCTGCCAGACATGCATCGGTCGGGCATCGAGCATATAAAGCAAAAGGCGCATATCCTCATAAAATGCATAATTCCTGCCTCCAGCATAAACGCGGAATGGGGGGAAAATACTCGGAGCCTTGTCATATGCATTGTCATTTTGGAATTGAGACATAAATTTTAATATGCACTGAAAGAAAGTTGCGCAAGTTTCTTGCTGCAAAAAAGTTACTCCTTTCGCCACAAACTTTTGGAAAGTGGTTGGAGAATGGTTATTTTAGCTTCAAATCTATTGTGTGGTAAAGTGACTAACGTATCAGTAATAAAAGAATATAATTATTACAGTAACATCTACAATTTGTGGCAATAAAATAAACATTTGCAAGTTTTATCGAATCAAAAGCAGTTTTGTTTAGCAAAGAAAAGAAAGAAACCCAAGTAAATTAGACAAAACACCAAGTTTTAAAACTGAGAACACAAAACCTTAAATTTCACACATTAAAAGATAACACCTATAAATCGTTTAACTGACCCATAAATTTATATAGCCAAAATACATTTAAACATCAATCCTTGTCAAACTGGCCCCAAAACATATACAAAAAGCGGATCAGTTCTCATGAGGGGAACGCGATAATTTTGTACTTTCGTTGGGGAAAACTTAATTTCGTTAATATAAATTGCAATCGGAAATTGCTTAATTTCCGGCACTGGCTGACTTTGCAGACAGACATGTTAATTGCACAATTAGCAAAGTCAGCTCGTAAATAAAACTGGACATCCCCGCGCTGATAATCTTTGAAGGAGCAGGCTTGCACCCGTGACTTACCTGGACACGCACTTCGGGCAGATTCACCTTCATTGCTAGCTCCTCGCGGGAATACACATCAGGATAATGCGATTTCTCAAATGCCCGCTCCAACTCATGCAGCTGGTAGGTGGTAAAGGTGGTGCGATTCCGTCTATGCTTCTTCTTGGCACAGTTTTCGTCCTGACCTGCAATCGAGGTAATGAAACAATAAATGGCATTAGCTACACTCACAGAAAAACCTGCTGTGAAATCACTTTAACGGAAAATAAGCATTTCTGGTTTCTAGAAAATACCTTTCAAAGCACAAATCGAAATCGACCGTCTCAAAATTATAATATATTAAATTCTCAGTTATATTTTTTATTGTTTTTTTTTTATTTTTATAGTAAAGCGATTTTTTAAATAAAGTTCGATTTTTTTGGGCTAGTCTAAAAACGTACCCTCATCATCGCTGCCGGATGTGATTTTCTCGCCTTGTTCGCTGTTGTTGGTTTGATTGAGATCCTCGCTGGAGGCGCAGCTTCCATTCACAAGACTATCGGTGTCCCCACTTAAACGCTCCACATGCTCCGATGTGTTGTTGTTGTTGTTATTGTTATTGTTGCTGCGATAGTCGTGTTGAAAGTGTTGCTGCTGCTGCTGTTGCTGTTGCTGTTGCTGCTGCTGGTGATGATGCACCTCGTCCAGACTGCGCGCCCTGATGCCATAATTGCTGAGCTGCTGACCATTGGCTAATTTTGGCTCATTATCATCACAATAGGCGGAGACGGATTTGCGTTTGTTGCCCGTGCTGCTGCTGCTGTTACTGATGGGTCGGGGTATGGGCGGAGTGGTCACATCAATGTTGATGTTGCCATCGTGCTGTTGCTGCTGCTGCTGCTGCTGTTGCAGCTTTGCCGCATCATCCTCATCCTCCTCCAGTTCGCTGGCTGAGGACATTGAACGCTCGTCGTAATCCCGTGTTGTTGACTGTGTCTGGGCAACTGTTGCCGCCGATGCTGCCGCATCCGGCACAAAGTAGCTGCTGCCAGCTGTTGCTGGTGCTGGTGCTGTTGGCGGCGATGACTTGGCATATTTGTTGTGCTGCTCCTGCGCATGCGCGGCCAGCGCCGCCAAGTGCTGCTGATGGCTGCCATAGGCGCCAGCTGGCTGTGGCGGCGGTGGGGCGCCAGTCACCGGCGGTGGCTGCAATTGATTGGCCTCCACCATTTGGTGCATCGAGCTGAGGTAATTGCCCGCCGCGTCCTCCTGATGCCCATAACCGTGACCTGGTCCGTGACCATGACCGTGACCGTGACTGGGACCTTGATTGTGACTGTGACTGTGACTCTGGCCAAAGCCGAAGGCATTGTGGTAGCCAAACGGAGCGTGTGGCGGGCCAGCCATGGCACCATGATGATGCGCCTGCGCCTGATGCTGCTGCTGCTGCTGCGCTGCTGGCGGCGGTGCTGGTGGTGTTGGTGGACCATAGTTGAGGCCATTCTTGGCATGCTGCTGCAGCATGCTGGCCATGTGACTATCCATGTTGCGCATCTGAGTCAGAGACATGCCGCAGCGCAAATCGGTGGCATCATCCTCGGCCAAGGAGGCATCTCCATCACCTGCAAGCAACAAATACACATTTAAGCAAGTATTGAATGCGACATTTTTATTAACACTTAATTAAATTGAACACATAAATCGACATGTTTAAATCACAGAAAGTTTGTCATAATTTAATTAGTCGACTTCTGACATTAAAAAATCAATCAATCACTCGTGTACCTAATAAATATTTACAGTGTACACATTTGTCTAGAGCAAATAATTCGTAGTTTGATTATCTTCAAAGTGCTTTGAAATTTCAAATTCAATTTAATTGAAAACTTTGGGTACATTTGAAGAATGAGACCCGTCATCTATATGAAATCCTTTGTTATTATTTCCATTATTAAAATGTATCTAATATTTGTTTATCTTAATCAATATTTTATTCATTTAGTTGTTTTCTGAATTAAATTTTATTTTGGTTATGTTTATAAAACAAAAGTATTCATCATGATATTACAGTAAAATTAAATGCGCTCAATGTGTTAAAAAAAAATCCAATGAATTGGAATGATCTAACATTATATTTAACTTAAGAAATTGATTTTAAAAGAATTTTTACTAATCTAAAATATAAAACATGTAATAGCTAAATTATTGTTATCTATTTTCTAATAAAATATTCATTTATTTCCTATGCTCCCCTGTATTATTCTGATTAAAAACATATGTAAATCTTTTATTGAAATAAATATATAAAAGTACTTTCTACAAGACTGTATAATATTTTAATCATGCTCCGCACACTCAAATATGTATTTTACACTGATCAAATTTGCAAGTTCTAAGAGAAAATCGATCATAATTAAAAAAAAGTGTCAGTTGCTGTGAAAATAAGTAAAAGTGTTGTAATTAAATCATGATTTACACACTCTGCTTAGTTCCGAGTTACGTTTTATGAAAAAATGCCATAATCAAATAATGATGTACGATTTCTATTTAGTTGACATTTACGATACATGTGAATCGCATCCATTTCTCAGCGGCTAATTAGATTTTAATTAGCCAAAGGCATGCAGACAGTTGGACAAGTCATAAAGCTGTCGTTGCCCATGTGGTTAAGAGCCTGACGCGGTAATTCCAATGTGTTATTTAATATTGGGTTACAACCCGAATCCCCAAACCCTTCGACTTAGACTTAGACTTGGAGACCCAAACCTGCACCTGTTGGGCAGCCCATTAATAAACGGCTTTCAATTAGTCGCCTCCTATTTACAATGTGCGGCAATAAAAATTCTCCGAAAAACCCCAAGCGCCGAAGGGCAAAGCTGAACGACTGGTGTAAACTACTCTCGACAGTTGGTTAAGGGGGGTGAGGAGTAGAAAGAGAGAGAGAGGAAGAGAAAGGGGGAGGTGGGTTTGGGATTTTGTTGGTGGCTCTAATGGGCGTTCTGGCTGCCACTAGCACATATCACGTGACATGCGAGGAAGTCATTAGTTGTCGCCGAGCCGCGGCTAGTGTTGAGCTGGTTGGGTGTGCGGAGGGAGGAGGTGGGCGAAATCAGGTGTTTATGTGGGTGGCGCCTGTTTGCATTGACTTTTGCAGTTGGATTGTGTAAGCAAATTCAATTTCTATGTTAAATTGGGTTTTCAAAACTGTTAGTTGTTGGCTGATGGCTGATGGCGTCGCCAGAAATCCAATTACCTATTCAGCTGCCCTCAAATATCTGTAATTATTCGATAGTCTTTTGTGTAATTGCTTTTTGATGTACTTATATAAGGTGTATGTATATATATATGTGGTATACTTGAATTTAATTTGCATGTAACTGGTTCGATTACATAAAGCAGGCCCAAAGTGCATAGCTTCAAACGATTGTCTAATGTAATTATGTCTGCCACAATGGCCAATAATTATCGGTCCGGTATTTAGTTGGCTTTCAGTAGCTGTGGCCCAGACATTTAAATATACTTGCTATCTATTGATTTTCAGTAGTAGTTTTCTTTTCTCAGCACATATTTTCAGTCATTAATTGGGTCAAATGTATTGGCTAATTAACCATAAACAGCAGCTGAAAAAACGGCCAAGAAATGCCCCGAATTAACCTCAACTGCGTTTTCACCAATCTATCGAAATTTACACGCACCGCATGCGTTTTATTTTGAGCCACTGTGGCATTAATGAAATTAACAAAAACTGCTCAAAAGAAATTAAAAATGCTGAAAAAGGGAATCCAAAAATATATATATATATGTATATATATATATTTATAGCTGTAAATGAGGTAGCACGAGAAGCCAAAAGCACGCATAACAATAATAATAATAATAATAAGCAAGTAATAATAGAAAACAGCATTTACAAAAGGCGTGAAGGCGCCACATGAGGTGCGTCAGCGACAGTAGCAGCAATCTCCCGGCCGAGAGTCAGGCCCAAATCCAAACCCAAACCGAAAACCATGTCCGGACCCAGAGAACCCCCCGCTTCCATAGGCCACACAGAGTGCGTGCGTTAATTGCGTGAGCTTGAGACCAAAAAGACCAACGCCAAATCCGAGTTGAATGAAATGACGAACCACACCAAATGGGCGAAAATCATTGCCTCTCTGCACAGTGAGTAAGTATTAAAAAACTCATAGCTATAAAAAAAAAACTAAATTTGCGTAAAGCTTAGTTCACATGTGCCACATAACATCTGTGTGTGTGTGTGTGAAATTTTCTGTTGTAATATTCCATTAATGTTATGTGAATAGAATTTAGTATTTATCATTTGATGCGGTGTGGCATTTATTTTTTATGATTCAGGTGTGTGTGAGAAGATATCTTACATTAAAATGATGTAAATATGATGAAAACTTGGAATGTGGTACGGTATTTATTTCAATGCATTTGTTTGTATCTATTGTAATAATGGAAATATGTACTGAATGAAATGGTTAAGATCAATGCAGAATTTGATAGATGTACATAATATAATACAGTCAGAAATATATAAAAAATATTTGTCCGAATTATATACTTTTGTAAAATATTAGTAATTATGTCAAATATGTTAGAGATGTAGAAAATCCAATTTATAGTTATTATTACACTGTAGTTATTTAATTTGTATTATTTACTTGTTTCCCCTACTAGCATATAAAATAATATATACTATAGACATCAGACTTCTATGATATAATAGAGTATTTAATTTGAAATAAATAGAAAAGTCGCTTGGTGGAAAATGAATAAGTCAGCTGATCTTATCAAATTATTAAATAAATCACCAATTGTACAAATACATCTTCATTCGCATATTTTATGTAAAAGTTTTAGAAGTTCAACTCGAGTCAAACAGAATTCAATGTTCAATATTCATTCACAGAGAGACGCATGTGTCTGAGGCAAGCAAATTGTCTGATCGACAGTTCAATTAAGAAATGATTTTAAATTTGTTGTTGTTGTTGTTATTGTTGTTGTTTTTTTTTCATATTGTGCGACTGCTTCCTGCGTCTGTTGGCCATTAGCGTCTGTGGCAATTAAAGTTGGCAGCTGGAAGTTTTGGGTTGTTAACAATTTAACTATGAATACGAGTACAACAAGCCCAGAGTTGAAATGTTAAAAGGTTCAAATTAAGTCAGCTACTGACAAGATGAAGCCATATCTGTCCGCCCTCTGTTGGCCAACGGCCAATGGCCAACAGAAGTAGACTCGTTAGAGCAACCCTAGTTCTAATTTGTGGCAATAAGACGGCAGATATTCTGTGGCATCGGGATACAAAGCCAAGGACAAATTGACGTTAATCGCGTCAATCCGATGATTTGACAGTTTCTCACAACCTTTGCCATTAGGCAGGCGGCCTAATTGAAATGTTATTAGCCGAATAAGCAGCGCACATTTTTGGAAAGTCATTGGCAACAGGTTCGACGGTTCAATAAAAGGAAATGCACAAAATGCTTGGCATCTTCCGGCGCAGGCGCAACTCCAATTCCAGATACAAGATACAAGATACACGATATCGAGCTCATATCAAAAATTGAAACAAGCCATAAACAAAACTGTCAATCAAGTGCGTTAAAGTGAAGTGGATTGTTGGTGTTATTGTTGTTGTTGTTGTTGTTGTTGGTGTTGGTGTAGTTGTGGCAGCTAATAAGACCCAACAGCAAACACCGACGCACGTTTAGCTCGCTTCGGACACGCATTAAGATCATTAAGTGACTTAATGCTCAATTTAATGCCGCATCAGCTCAATGTGAATGTTGTTGGATGAATCAATGGATCGATCCGCAGCTCAACTTCTTGGCGTCGGCGTCGGCGTCAGCAGCCATCTCGCTCGCACACAGCATGAGTTGGCCCCTTTTTATCTCGATCTTAATGATGATGCAGTGCAACACAAATCCATTCAGTTCATTTCAGTTCTGTTTATATTAAATACTAATGCACTTGTGCAGCCAACGCTTCTCTCTACTCATTCTCTCTCTCTCTCTCTCTCTCACTCTCTCTCTCTATCAGTTTTGCACTCTTTCTTGTTGTTGACGCCACCGCAGCGAGCTGTCAGTTTAAATGCTTTTTGACAGCTTACGTCTAGCCGCAGTTCAATTATGATTATGGGTTAAGAGGCTCAGCTCAGTCTGGTTGTTGTTGGCATTATGCCTCTGCACTTACCTCCCCTCCACCTCCCCTCGCTAAACTATCTGCCCTCTAGTTAACCAGCTTATTTGCTCGCCTTTAATTAATTTGCGGCCATTTAACCTGCGCTTTTGTCGTTTGCCTTTTGCGCAACACCATTTTGTGTGCACAACTTGTTTTGCTATTTGTTTATTTATTTTGTTTTTTTTTTGTTGTTGTTGCAGCTGCTGTCTGCGGTGTCTTCCTTGTGCTCATCAGCGTCAGCAACTTTTCTGTGGCATTCATTAACGCAGTGCTTTAATTGAATTAATTGCAACGTCTTTAATTGAATTCGCCTTCAAAGTTTCTGCGCTTTTTGGCAAGTCTTAAAATCAATAAATGACATGGCAGGAAATACCAAACAAAAAGAGACAATAGTAATAATAATATAAAATAGCGATAAAAATATTTATGAAATTCAATGAATTTTGAAATAAATGCAAAGTTGAGTTTTGATTAAATAGTAAATACAAATGATGGCAATAATAATAATACAGATTTAATTAATTTTAATATTAGTTGGGTCTATAGAAGATACAGAGAAATGCAGCTGATTTAAATTAATTATATAGTTCTGTGTAGAAAATACTTATGTTTTATTAAACCCATTATACACCAAAGAACCTTAGTTTATCAGTTCGTACAGCAGATAAAAATATCACCTTTGAGGTGAAAAATCCACCCATTTTTCACAAGTCCATTTGAAGAAAGGGTTTTGTTTTTTATTTCCTGTTGTACGACAATCGCTTGTCGGCAATCAAAACACAAAAAATGAAATAGATTATAATTATGGGGAATGTGGGAATGGAGTTGGCCAAACATTAAGCCCCTTTCTTATTGGGGTGGAGTAAAAATCGGCGACTGGCACCGAGGCGCATAAATCCGACTATAATCCAGTTAAAAAGCCTTCAAAGTAACGACTGAGACTAACTGCCATCGCTCAAAGAAATATATAATAAAAACTTTAAATTGGCTAAGAAGCAAATGCCATAAAAATAACAGCAGTAGCAGCAACAACAACAACAGCAAAAACAAGCAGAAATGACGCCCACGCTGCCAACTTGAGTTCTAATCCCGTTTTGGCCATGTAAACGATTACCGCTGACTGATTTCCCTTATCAGCTGTCGTGCATCGCAGGGCGGCACTAAAGTGCAGCCCCAGACGCCAGTTTAGCGGCAAGGAGGAGTTTGCAGTTAGGTCTGAGCATTCAGCATTTGGGTCGAGAATGGGGAACAGTTGAAAGCAGAAGTCGCAGGCGACTTCCATGCCACGCGATAGTCAGGCCAAAATAAATGCTAATATAATTTTGCGATTGTGTTTGTTGATTTGAAGTAACAGCTTTCAGCTCAGAGCTGCGAACTGTAATTGAAATCGATTTGCATTGTGCTTATCGCTTATCGGCAGAACGATTACAAACATAACACTTCTGAAGTAACTAATGCGTTAATAATAATAAGAGCAAAACAAACACACACACACACATACACACACAGACTTTGATTTATGGCCTAGAGAGACTAACGTTAAGCAATAGTTTGAAGGTCACACTTACCATCACTGCCCTCGGCCTGCAGCTGCTGGCTATGGGCCTGGCCATTACGATTCTTGAGTCCCAGTATGGCGTCAATTGTGTGACGCGGCGTCAGCGTCTGACCGCCAGCGCCAAATTTGCGTGCGTTGTCCTTGAGCGACATTTCGCTGTCTGCAAAAGAGTTGGACGAGGTGGTTAACAGCGGGCAGCGGCAGCGGTTGTTGATTGGATGTGATGGGATGAGGTGGGGTGTGAGCCAAAAAAATGCATGCATGAGAATTAAAAGCCTGTTTGCCAACAGTTTGGAAAGTCAATTAAGCGCACGACAGCAGAAACAGCAGCAGCAGCTATGCAAATTTGTCAGCTATTTTCAAAGTATTAAAATGTTATTCACACACACAAGCACAAACACACATACATATATATATATAGAGGGCACAACTTTATTTACAGTTTTAACGAGCTAAAAACTGTAATTGCAACTAAGCGACACATTGGCCGCCATTTGAAATGTGTGTCTTTTGTGTGTTGTTTTGTGTGTACTTCTAATGAGCGTTTGTCATGTCAGAAATTCAGCTGAAAAGTAGGCAACACTTTTTTTATTTGATTCTCTGATTTCAGCTGCTTTTTCTGTTGCTGCTGCTGCTGCTGTCAATCACAATATTTATGTTTCTTTGTTAGAGTTGTTTGATGCTTTGGATTTTGAAAAAAAAAACCCCTTTTCTTGTTCATGCATGCCTTTGGCAATTAGTTTATAATTTGCAAGTTATTTTAAATATAGTGGGGGCATGTTGATAATCAAAATATGGCCCAAAATGCAAAACAAGTCTGTGAACACGCAGCAATATAAGGGGCAATAGTCAGCATATTTATATATATATATATATGTTTATATACATATTGCTTGTGTTCATGTTGTTCGACAATTTGTGTTAATTAAATTGGTAATCAGTAATGGCGAGCGCTTTCCGGGAACTAAACATGGGGCTCCAGAAATTAAAATTGCTGCCGTCGGCCCAGCACTAAGCAAGCAGTAAACCAGCCGCTTACCCTCAGTGATCACAGTATTGTTGTTCCCCAGATGTGCATAGTGCTCCTGAAATTGCTCCAGATTCTTAAACTTCTCCACAATCAGCTGCAGATTCTTCGCATCGCGCACATTGCCCAGCAAATGTCGCAAATGTTCCAGCTGTTTGGGTGCCAGTTTGTGATTGCCGCCGCTTTGCTGCACCAGCTGCTCAAATATATGCTGGAATGTTTGCTTATGATGCAGTTGCTCCAAGCTGCTCGACACCGTCAGGCTGCCTGTTGTGGGCGAAGTTGGTGCGCCTGCAGCATCCACAGCTGCTGGCATTGGAGGCGTCACTGCTGTGGTTTTAATATCCATAATGTTTTAACTTTTGTTTTAAGCCACACACAAATAAACACACCCACACACACACACAGACACTCACGAACAACAAGTATACTAGTTTATACTAGTATAGAAGTTTTCTTATGTTTTTATTATCTTTTAGTTTTATTCATGAAAAATTGGAAAGAGATTTAGCGACGGCAACTTTCGAGTTGAACTTCAACTGGCATTAAATTAAGAGAGAGAGATTCTCTAAATTGTTCCACCAAGTGTTTGTTAGATTTTGTTCTTTCTTCTTTTAGCTAGTTTTTATTTGTACCGCACCAACCGAAACCGTTGCGTACTGTGCCAAGGCAGAGTTGGCAATAAACAAGTTGACGCCGCCAGTTTCGAGTTGAGCTCGAAATCAAATTGGAAACCGGTTGCATGGCTCGACAGTGTGTGTGTGTGTGTGTGTGTGTGTTCTTTTTGGGCGGAGCTTGCTCAGGATTCAAAATGAGAATGACAGAGAGCAAGAGTGAGAGAGAGAGTCAGAGAGCGCACGCGCTAAATTACGGGTTGTTACACAGCAGAAGTCTGTCTGCAAGTCCTGCTTCTTGTATTTGCAGCAGCAGCACGCGTGCTGTGGCCCATTGTTGAGTGTGTGTTTGTGTGTGTGTGTGTTTGTTGAAAGTGACGATTTTGGAAGGCGACAACTTTTATTTGCCAGCTGCTTATTGTTCAGTTTGTCTCGGCATGCAACTAATACAACAACACTTTCTATCTCTCTCTCCAACTGAATATGCAACAAATGATGAGTTCAGCTCGACCAAAACTGGTCAAAGATATTGGCCAACGGCCAGCAAAACACAATTCGCTCTGTGATCTCTGCCCCCTCCTAAGTGGATTTTGTTAATATCCTGCTATTGTTACAAATTTGAAAACTGATTGCGCCGCAACGGCGCCACAAGGAAATAAACTTAAACTCAAACAGTCGACAGCCAATTGTAAACTAGTTTTACTAACTGATACTTAGAGTCCAGTTTCTACTTTAGATATTCTGTTTTTATGAGCCATCGATTTGAGTTAAACACAATTTTGCTTAGTTCTTTGCCTAATACCTGTTTGCATGAGTTGCGGTTTTTAGTTGAGTTGAGTTCAACACAATTCGATTCCCTTCACTTGACTCATTTGCTCGTTTACGCTATCTTCCATTACACGTTAAATGAAAATGTCAGGCAGACAGACAGATAGGGGGAAACGGGGCGACAAGGAGCCAGGCAGCAGGCAACCTTCCAGTCAGGCGCCCATTCAGCCTGTTATCCTCTGACTGACATGGGCTCCTTTTGCCAGCGATTCGATTTGTGCCAACTAATGAGCTCTTAATGTGCGTTTATTCTTACGCATAACGAGCTTGCCAAACGTAATTATCTGCTCTCACTGTGTGTGTGTGTGTGTGTGTGTATGTGTGTTTGTGTGACAGAGCAATGTGTGTGTGCGGGTGTGCGGCTGAGGCTGCCATGTTGGCGCATTGCTTAATTGAAGTGGAGCAACTGCGTTGGTGGGCGTGTGTATGTCAATAGCTGTCTATTCACACACACACACACACACAGATATAAATTTATATGAGCCAGAAAAAGTGTGTGTGTGTGTGTGTGTGTGTGTGTGTGCGGCAACCGCCTTGCGTCATTTTCATTTGCGCTACATCCGCATCGCTTCTCGCCAGTTTTTCTTTTTGCTTGTTTTGTGTTTTAAATTAATTTGCTTTTAATTTGCTTTATTATGTGGCAATTTCTCCTGCTTCGTACTTTTAATTAGTTTGCTTTTATCGTTAAGCTGTTAAGAACCTACTCAACCTTCTGAGCCATCTCCTAGCCAAGTTTCGACTCTTGTTTAACTCAAACAAATCGTTGGCTGCTGTACAACAATAATTGCATAATAATAATAATAATAACAATAATAATAATAATAATAATAATAACAATAATAATAATAATTATAATAATAATAATAATAATAATAATAATAATAATAATAATAATAATAAAAATAATAATATTAATAATAATAATAATATTATTATTAATAATAATAATAATAATTGAGTGCATAATTATTAATCGTCACTTATTTATTTATATATATATATATGTGTGTATTTACCCTGTTGATTTTGGTTTCATATCAGTTATGATCTGAGGCAGCCGGCTTGACGAGGTTTTTTATATTTTTTTTTTTTTTTTGTATATTGCACTTAGCTTATCGGTGGCAATATTTCAAATCGGGCTGCGCTTGCGCAAAGTCGAACCAGTTTTCAAGCATATTTGGCTGGCTGGCTTCTTGTCTCACTCACACCACGAAGAAGAGCTGCTGCTCACTCGCTCAGTTGTACAGTTACGCTCTTTGGCAGAGGCGTGGCTTAAGCTAGTCACTGCTACAGCTGCAGAGAGCCACAGAAAGAGAGAGAGAGAATAAGAGAGAGCGCTTCGGCGCATTCAATCACTATCACACACAGACACACACACACACACACACAGAGTACGCCTTGTGGCAGACCATTGAAAAAGTGATGAAAATAACTCTCTGTCACTTTATTGGCGCTTAACGAGTTTGAGTTGATGAAAAATTTAATTTATGATGCTGCTCACACCACAAAGCCTGCGAGAGTCCAGGCAGAGAAGAGTGCTTTGGCTGTGCGAGGGTGTGTGAGATAATGGGATAGGGTGGGGGTGGGTGTGGGGTGGTGTTGTGGTGGAAGGATGAAGCTCAACCACAGCGAGCACAAGTGCAGACGCAATTCGAAAAGCTGGCGATGAAAAAAGACTGAGAAATTAATGAACTCGTAACTGTCGCTTTGCAAATTGGGCCGGCTCTGGCACATGTGTGTTGTTGTTGTGTGTGGCTCGCCATTTTATGCTCACACATGCATGTTCACACATAGACAGACAGAGAGAGAGAGAGGTGGAGCGAAAGAGAAAGAGAGAGGGAAATGAGAGTGAGACAGAGAGAGGAATACAGGAGGCAACAGCAACAGCAACGGCAACGGCAACGGCAGCCGCCGCCAGACGTCAAGCTTTGATGATTTAATTTTCTGGTCTTCTAATTTAATTTTATTATAGAAATACAGATGTGTGTGCGAGCGAGAAAGGAGAGCGACGTAGACAAAGCGTAAAGAGAGTGAGGGAGAGCCAGCCTAGGTTAAGCTGATGGGCGAGTGTACGTATGTATGTGTCTGTCACACACACACACACAACAGACTTACACACACATACATGGATGCATGCAAATTCGTTAATGGAAAATGGTGGCGTTTAATTGAAAAAGGAAGTGCGCCAAGGGCATGAGGACATGCCAGGACCAAATGCAGAGCAACAGCTCAGAGCTGACACACACACACACACAGCGGCAGCGGTTCCGTTATTCCAAGTTTTATTCTGTTTCGCTTAATTTTTTATTTATGAAATTAATTTCCAGGGCGTAATTTGCTGTGGATATTTGTTTTGTTGTCTCTTCGATTGCGGTTCCTTTCGCAATAACAATTTGCAATTAAATGTTATTTGTTTGCATTTATATATTTTTAATTGACGAACAGCAGTGCATGAGAAATTTTTAAATATTATTTTTATTACATTTATATATTAATATTGGTTTTGAATTTTTTTTTTTCGTTTTTTGTCTGACTGCCGCATACGCAAAGTTAATTGCATTAAAAATCCACAGATAATTACAAAATGGCGTTAATTAATCGTCAGCTGCCATATTGATTTTACTGCAACAATATTTAATGATTAACAATTCACAATTACCAATCAACAAATAGCAAATTAAGAGCACGCTGCGATTTTTGATGCTTCTCTTTCGGCCCTGGCACTCTGCCTTAATAAAAACCAATTAAAATTCATTAGCACACACACATACAATCGCACAATGGCACAATCACACACTAATGCCATCATGCGCTCGTTTTCTCAATTATTCATTCAATTTTCGTGCCACAAAAGCCGCATCCAGCTTCACTTCTGTATGTATATATTCATGCAGCTAAATGAAAACGGCAACACTTAAATGCAATTTACCTCAATTTTAGCAACCACTACACACAGCTTCGTCCTCCTACCTATTCCTATCCCCACATCACCATCTCTTCATCATCATCATCGTCCATATTCAGCTGAGGAAACAGCAGGAGCAGCAGCAGCATCGCGTCTTACGTCTCCTTCTGCTCTGTCTGCTTCCCAGAGACCCATTTAGAGCATCTTAACGTCTTTTCATGGCACTTACATCGTCATTCTATTCGTCTAATTTCATTTTCTTGCCATTTTCTTCATGGCACACTTGTGCGCTATCCGAGGCGACTCCTAGCAGTGGGTTTGTTGATGGTAGCTGTAGTTGTAGCTGTATTTCCCAGCTACTGTGGCTGGCTGCCTTGCTCAAGATTTGGCAGCTCATGCGTTTTTCTAATTACATTCAATTAGAATGTTGATTGATATGTTTATCTAGCAGCGACTTTTAAGATTGATCCAGAATACAAGCAAGATTCTGACTTCAACTAGCAGCACCTCATTTGCATTGTCATTGACTTATTCCAAAACAATTAAATATTTTACCGCTTGACATTAGATTATACAGATTTGCTGGGGTTGAGCTATTAAAAGTGCTCTTGAATAAAATATATAATGTACATAAAAGTCAAGTTATTTTCTCAAATTGATCAAACAGTATATGGAATATTTGTTGCATTTATTTAAATTTGTATTAACAAGTTTTTAATTGAATATGCTTCGTTTTGAACTATATACAAAATATTATATTTGGCAACACAATGTTAACACTCATTTGCAATTTTCTGAAGCTCGATTATTGATTAGAAACCACTTTATTATATATTATGCATATTATTATTAAGTTTTCACATACAAAATGCACTTTCATGCAACAATACACAAATAATATTAATTATTGCTATTATTTGTAAACAGTTTCATTAATTTTCTCGCAAATTAAAAACATTTTTATTTTAATTGAACATTTTGTGCGTTCCACGGAAACAATTTGCATATCATTTCGCAAATTCGCTGCAAAATATTTGAGGATTTTCATTAATAAATAATGATACAAATAAATTGAATTAGGCTTTTTAATTGCAATCTCTCAAATATTCTATGAACTTTTCCAACGTATTTTTCCCATTTTGCTGCAAATGAATATTTGGCCAAAATAATACAAATGTTCGCAATGCATTGAATTGAATGCATGGCGCAGTGCTAAAAGCGCGACAAAAAATTAAGTTTTATTTGTGAATATGCAATTCAATTAAGTGGCCAAAACATCCAAATTGCTTTGGATGCACACCACAACAACAACAACAACAACAAAAAAAAACCGAAAGTTGTTTTAATAATTGCATTAGCTTTGATTTGCAGCAAATGCAATCGAAATTGCAGACTACAATCAAATTGTTCCTGATTATTCAATCCAACAAACTTACCACATGCCTATAAACTAAAGCATCAAATCCAATGCACATTGTATTTTCGCATATTTGTGCAAATATCATACAGCCCTATAAAGAGTAATTACTGCTCTTATAGAGACCGAATCCTGCTCATGTACACATCAATAGCAAACGACGGGGCCAACTGATAATTAACAGGACACACAGTCATTATAACATAAGTTGTGTGTGAGAGCAGGAGCAAGAGCAAGAGCAAGAGCAAGAGACGAGGGTGCGTCACAACAGGGGGCCAATCCTAGAGCCCAACACCAGGAAAAAAACATAGAACAGAACCAATACCAATCCCAATAGCAATCGCATTCGCAATTCCGGACTGGGCAACATGTCCGCAACAGTTTCCGCTGCACTAACGAAATTATAGACGCAGACACACACACAAACACACTCTAACACATGGACGACTGAGCGCAGAGCCATATCCTGCGGCGCTGCTGCCCAGACCAGGACCAAATAGCTGGTCGACAACTGGCACAACAGCAGCACCACCACCAAAGCAGCGCTGCTTAATGCTCTTTGAACGTCTAATTAGTGGATTACAATAACGCAAACTGCGATAGTCTGCGATGGATGAAATTGTGCGGAAGATTTGCTCTTCTCTAAGCCAAGCCAGTTATCTGCTTAGTTATCTAAGAGCTGGGCAAGAGGCTTCGAAGCACCACTAAATCTAATTACAACAAAAATTAATTTCACTTTATTTTAAATCAAACTATTTCAATACAGTAATTGTCATAAGGTATGCAAATTTTGGTAATTCGTATAATTTACTTTTTATACTTTGAACCTAGTGAAAATGGGTAAAAAGGTTTTGTGCAAATATATGTAACAGGCAGAAGAAAGCATCTCCGATACCATTAAATATATATATTCATGAACAGACTCAACAGCTGAGTCGATATAGCCATGCCCGTCCGTATAAGAGTTGACTTGAATTTGGAATATAAGAACTGGTATATCCGTAGCAGATCAAGTTTGCTATACTTTATCAATAATTGCCTTTGTTTCTCAAAAAGATAAAATTTTAAAGTCTAAAATCTAATTAACACATAATATTTATATGCATAATATTGATCAACTTCCCCTTTTATCAAGATAGGAGAAACATTCCGCAACTTTTGGTCAAAAATATATTTTCATATTGATCGCTTTTCTACCAGCAGCCGCAATCATTTTCTGTATGCATAAATATGCGAGCACATATGTGAGAAAGAGATGGCATGATAATCCATGCGAGCGTAAATATGCTTTTGGTGTGTATTTTGAAGATCCCCGTTACGTACGATTGCGTGTACGTATGTATGTATGAATGTATATACACGTGTTTCTAGCCAGCCAATTAGTGATCAGTTTCGGCTTGTGAATAAGAATATGCGCTGCATTCGAGTTTTTTTTTTACTTTTCATTGCCTCTGCTTGCTCTAAGAAATGATTGAGTCTGCTTACATTTTTGTGTTTATAAAAGGAAATTTGGCAATACAATTAAAATATATTTAACAGCTGGGCTTAGAATATATCGCACTTACTTATTTTAATATGGCCTTATAGCAATCCATAATTTTGAACAATTTTTTATGTGAATGGGAAAAATTAAATAAAAAGGGTTTTGTATATGCAAGGGTTGGGAAAACATTCAATTTTTTACGAAGTAAATAAAATAAATATTACATGCTTCTTTCTTATATTACAAACTTGTTATTATTTTATTAAGAATTTAATTCGTTAATTCGTTGTTAATAAAATAATAATATAGATTTTTGATTTCAAGTTATTCAGCATACCATTTCTGACCTTATCACTACATATTAAAAAGGACAGTTCGATCAGCCAGCGGCTGGACAGGTCGCGAATTGCGTCCAATTCGAGCACCTTTGTGAGTGCGCAGCTTGCGGAACTCGTGCAATTGGCGCTCGCTGATGGCCAGGGGCAACGGGTAGATGAACCACTCTGCCCCGCGGTGGCATGGTGGCTCTGTCAGCGAGCCATGGTAGCTGAAGAACTCCGTATGGAAAGCTGGCATCAGATAGTTGAGGGGAAATGGCGGAATTTCAATGCATTTGCCCGCCTCCTGCACAGCTACCAAATGCTGGATGAGAACATCTAGATACGGATTCTCTGTGGACACGGAGTACATGTACGAGACCATTAGGAGGCTACAGCTGGATGTCTGCTTCTCGTTGACTCCATTCTTGTGCATGCACTGCACCTCCAACGGAAAATGTTCGTTATTTAGCGTGTGCTCGGATCCTGTGCTGCTGTACCAGCTCCAGCGAAAGCTGATCTCCTGGAAACTGAAGCTGCCTAGCAAGTCGGCTCCATCAATGTAGGGCGGATTCTCCTCGAAAGCGGCGTGCAGCAGGAGAGTGTGTCCATTGTTCTCCAGGCGAATGCCAACTGGAAGATTCTCATAGCCTATCCACAACAGAGGACTGTTCAAGCAGAACTGCTCCGCGCATTCCACATCAATGTTAATGGGACTCTGATTATTTGCAGCCGTCTGCCAGGTGTGTGGTCCACGCCTGACACCATAATCAATGATTGTCTGCTCGGGCGCACCGTTTCCCTTCCACATCTGCTCACAGCACAGCAGACACTCACTCAGGACAATGGCCCCAAATATGGCCAGTAGCAGAATATACCAGTTTATGCCCTCCACTTGGCTAAAATAATAACTAAAATAGTTGTCCATTCTCTTAGATATTGAAACAGATCTTAAACTTAAACACTTTTCGAAATAATTTTTTATGTGACTGACGTTATTTTCTATTAGAAATTTTATATTCTAGAAATATAAACTTAATGTTTAAGCCAATTTAAATAAGTCTCAGACAATTCAATAAACTGGAAGAAAACAAATATATATAAAATAAATCTTAGAAAACTTATTAATCTGCCTGTGTATAAATGTGGACAAAAATTTATAATGAAACGAATTGAAAAGTTAATTATTTTGAAATACAAATTTTCAATTTATTTTCATTTGCATTTTTGTCTGTTGTTTGGCCATTATTGTTGTTGTATATTTAGCATAAATTAATTATGCAGCTTTGCTGGTAAAAAACAACTCT
This sequence comes from Drosophila longiperda, assembly GCA_035042125.1. NCBI lineage: Eukaryota > Metazoa > Arthropoda > Insecta > Diptera > Drosophilidae > Drosophila > Drosophila longiperda. Next base: position 19,417,166 of record JAWNLV010000107.1, read on the forward strand.
TAAGCGACGGAAATTACTTGCACAAATATCCTGTGCGCTTCTGCTGCTGTTGCATTTTTGGGTCTCAAGGATATTAATTAGTTTTGTATACAAGTATACAAAATGCGAAATGAGCATTAAAAGCGGAAATTATTTTCAGCGCCTTCAGCTTGTATTATCACTGCGAGTATTTCGTTCATTTTGCATTTTAATTATTCCGCCAAATGACAAAACATAGTTTCGGTCCGCCGAATTTTCATCTCTGATTAGCATAAAGTTATGAAAAGCAATCAAAGTAACGGAAAACGCCCACACACCCACACACCCACTCGTCCAACAAAGCCTGTTACGCCTTCTCCTTCTACCAAAAATACGCTCAAATTGCGAGTTGCATTAAAACGCAGCCTTGAAGCATTTTTGTTTCGGTGGCGATTTGAGTTTTTTTCGCCCATCCAAAACTCACACACTCCCTCTCTCATTCTCTATTTCTCTCTCTCAGTCTCTGCTGGACTGTTGAGAGTGATTGAATTATGACATTTTTATCAAATTGTTGCCCTGATTTGATGCCATTCGACTTTTGCACTTGCTGGGCGTTGACATCTGCCAAATGTTACAAATGTTTCACGTTGACTTCTTTTTGTGCGGTTGTTGTTGATGTTGCCCCGGGCGTTTTGTTGCTTGCAACATGCACGCAAATTGCGGGGTAAGCATGTGGCATAAACGAAACACTAACGTTGTTATATTAAAACCCTCTATGTGTGCTCGGGGGTGCCAATAACAATAATAATAACTTTGTATAATGTGAGCAGAGCCCGAGGCAGTTGTTTAGATTTTTCATCAACAATTTGGTTCGTTTTGGGTTAATTGAATTGCAGTTCGCTCACAGATCTTGCGATAAATCAGAGTTTGCAACTTGAGTAGAGAATTTTGAATAATATAATAAAATATATTTATCACATCTATCATTTTGAATGGGGCACTACGAGAATAAAAAAAAAGTAGTTTCTTTTTATTAATCAAACATTTTTTGTAATTTTTTTTTTTTAAATTTCCAATAACCGAATCTGCATTGTTTAGCTGAAGATGGTTAATATACAGCAAAATAAAAATGAAGCAGACGAGGATTATATATCGATAATGGGACTATCGAATGCCCAAGCAGTAAACGAATTGCATTTGATTTGCGAATCGCTTAAACTTCTTCAGGCAAATACCGCAAATCGGCGAACAAACTTGGCTAACGAGCAGGAGCTGAGCAAGGAGCACGAGTGCAAGAATATATTAACAAGCAATTTGAATGAAGCACCTTTTCGGCCACCACTGACAGTATTAAAATTTGATGTATCAAGTCAAACGAAACAATGTAGCGAAGCTAGCAAAAAGTATCCTGTCATAACTGATGGAAAACTATTTGGGAATCGGCGTCTTGAGCTGCTCAAAGTGTGCAAAAGTATAATGAAACCCTATGGCATACCCATGTATGAGTTTTCCCTATCCTGGACCGATGGACATGCCTTCTGCGCCTTCATTCACCACTTCCGACCAGATCTGATTGATGAAAAGTATCTGAAATGGAAGAATCCCAAAGAGACTCTGTCATATGTGAAAGGTGTTGCCAACTCCATTGGTGCTGAATTTGATAAGAACTTTGTAAGTGTATTGCATAGAATACGTCCTGACTTTTTGAAAACGTGTTCCTTTGTCCTCAAATTGTACACCTGCTTAAACGGCAAGAATGAAATTTAAATAAATAAACATATATATATATATATATATATATATATATATACAAAGGATAAAATCGGTCTTATTTGTTTTGAGTGCTGGTTAATATAGTGGCAAGTCACTTAACTGCATCTCAGCTCAGCTCAGCTCCGCTCAGTTTAGTTCAAACAAATTGACGCCTCACAAACATGCGAAAGAAATTTCCGTTTCCGCTTGAAAACTTCGTTAAACTGACGCGAATTCAATTGAATGCGCTCTTCAGCAAGCTGTAAAAGAAAAGAGGGGAAAAAAAAACAACAAAAACAAAACCAAGCACAGAATCCTGTCAAATGAAGCCAGGTGAAAAGTGGACTGAATTGCGACGGACTTTCCAGTTGATAGGGATTCGCCTGATGGCAGTGTTCGCTAACCAAATTTGTCTCAGTCCTAGGGAGAATTCGATTTTCGATTATTAACTAAGTATGTATATCCCTTAAATCACTTAAACGCATTTACTGATTCGACCAATGAGGCGACTCTCCTCTTCTCTCCTCTCCTGTCCTCTGCGCGGCGGGAGCTCTTCCGTCAGGCGTAAAGTTTCACACATTATTCGTGGCAGACAATTAGAAGGCTCTGATAACATTGTTCCTATTTTTGTGAGTCCTTTGCTGTACCACAGCTGATAATGTTAATATGCGCCGCAGGACATCAAACACCAAATAGAGTCGCAACAACTCAAATTTGTTTTTGGCCAATCCGCTTATCTTGTTGCGGCCATTGAAATGTCTGTGTAATGCTATGTGTGTATGTGTGTGCGTGTGTGTGTGTGTGAAAAACACACACATAAACAATTATAGCTCAACAGCAGGATTAACGCTTAACAAGCCGAGTGCGATTGTTAAATGAACAGCGAGGATGCGTCAAGGATGTGTCTGCCTACCTGGCCGACTGCTTGTCTCTGCTTGTCTGTCTGTCATTGAGTCTGTCCGTATGTTTGTCAGTTCTTTAACCACAACAAAAGCCACATTTGTCCGCACTGCATCCGACTTCTGCTCGGCTGTACTCTCGAGCGTGTGAGCTGGATCGCTTCTGCAACCACTCCAAAATGAATATATATAATAACTCGGCTACTGTAGCTCCATTTGCCTCTCAGCTGCCTTTAAATGTAATCGTGATCCTGATCGCAGCATGCGACCTTTGTGACGTCCTTTATCCCTTGTAAGCGCTCTCCTTCATTAGCAGCTTAGGGGCGTTGACGTGTCGGTCCCTGTTGTTGTTTACAATGTTTCTTGGCCTCATTTAGCGACAGAGCGTATTTCCTTGTTGTTGTTTTCCTTCCACATATCCCAGAACTATTAACAAATAAGTATTCTATGGTATCATTGGCGGCCAAAGCTGAGACTGTTCGCAACAACAATGACGCCTTCTTGAGGCTTACAAAAGAAAACACATGCAGAGATTCTTGTAAGCGGTGTAATTTATACATAAAAATAAAAAAAAAAACTCAAGTGAGGCTTGGCGGAAATATATTAATATTATTTGCATTTATATATTTTGTAATTGCTTAATATAACTACTAAAACTTTGACTAAATTGCTGTATCTAGTTTTAGTTTACCTATAGATAAATATATTATATATTTTCTTAACCTGACTATATTTTTTAATGTTACTATTATTAAATATATTCCATAAATGCCCATTTCCAAACAGTGATTTTTTTAAATAATTTTTAAAGTACAGCTGTTACCTTTTTACCAAAATTTCCGTATATAAACATTAATAAGTAAATTGCCTTGAACAATTTAATAAGTTAAAAACCATCACCAAAATCAAATCATAATGACCAACACCTTGTAAACTAAAAGGTTGTTTTTCTTTTGTCGGGTGGAAAATACATAATTTTCTTTGCAGGTTGCCTTTTATGATAGCTCATACACGTACCACTGAAGTAGATTAGGTTTATGCATTAGCTGCATTTCAAAATATGTGGCATACTTTAAGGCTCACCTAGACGACAAAACACAAATATAGTCTTTGGAACGGTAAACGAAGAGGAGTCTAAAAATAATATAAGATGATGAAGTGTTTAAGAAACTAATGTAAAAAAAATGATTCAATTAAGTCATTATATGTAATTTTTTTTATAGTTTCTCTGTTTTGAACACGCATAGCAGTTGTGTTAACAGAACGCACATACCTAGCTCAGTCTCGCACCATCCAAACTATTCCTCCGGAAAAGTTGTTCCTAGCGACTTGCTGGAATTAACAAGATCCACATTTATCTAAGACTTACACCTATTATAAGTTGAAATGTGGATTTCGAAAACATAGCTTAACACTTTAGCCAATGCATCAGACAGCAGACAGTGGTAGGTATCTTGGCTAAATATTATTTTAGCTCACAACTTTTTTGAAGTTCATATTGATAAGCTTATTGTCAATAAATTGGATTACAAATTGAGACAATACAAAATAGGTTAACTAGTGTATGATAGAGATTAAATACATTAATACACTTTCTAAGTGTTTTTTTAAGCTCGAACCAACGCATTTCGCGATTAATATATAAGTATTTATATAAGAACAGCTAAAAAGCCAGGCTTTAATTGAGGGCACATCAGCCATTTGAGTGCTTGTCAAAACGGCAGAAAAACAAGTGGAAACAAGTGAAGCTGCAACAGAGACAAAAAAGACACAGACAGAGATAGATATCGCAAAAAGACAGACACTAAGCAAGAATAATGCTTTACATGAAACTGCACTAAGCACAACATTTTGGCTGCCTTCACTAGCGAATATTTTTGTTGTTCGCTTTTTTTGTGCGTCAGGCTACACATAGCAAGCAAGACGCACAATAAGAGCAGTACTAAGAAGGGAAGCGGAGTATGGGCAGAGATACAAGCGGCAAGTCTTCAACTTGAGCTAGTCAAAGACCAGATTGGGTTGGAGGCAAAAGGGGCCTTTGGGTCTAGCGGAGTCACTAGACAAATTACCGATGAGCAGCGGCTGCAACTGAAGCCATCACTCAGTGCTGGGAAAAAGGCAGCATGACTTGGGAAAAGAACCTCAAAGGGGCTGGGTCCTAAAAATGTGCAAAACAAAAAAACCGTTTTGGGCATAGTAAAAGCAAAAAAAAAAAAAAAAAATGGACGTCATTTGTGTGGCCAAAATGAAGCATATGCCATTGCTAATTAGGCAACGGTTTCTACCGAGAGGATACACAACAACTGAAAACAACAACAACAACAACAACAACTGGTTACACGAGGCCAATTAAATGCTTAAGCTGAGTTTCTGGTGAAGTTGTCATAAATTTTGACTGATTATGCGTATTCGTCTTTGTCGTGCACTGCCCCAAGGAGTCGGTGTCCCATACCCACCCCCGCCCCTTTTGCTGCTCTCGTGTCCCTCTCTTTGATATCCTTTTTCGTGACAACTGAAGAAATTCTGCGGTTACTAAGGTCCTTGTTCTGTGCTTGTCACACTCCGCACCAGTCTTCCCCAGCTCGACCCAGCTCCCCCGCCTTTTCGGAGAGTGTCCAACGCAATTCATCATTCAATTAAATTGACCGTAGAGCCGCATTTCAAAGTTACGAGTTCGTCGACATCTTTGGGGGCCTTAGCCAAACGGCTTTGAATGGAAGTTTTTAAAGTGGCCCACGCAAATCCTTTAATACATTTTGCCGCTGCCATCGATTATCCTTTCAATAAACGCCAAAAACAAAAACAAAAACACCAAGTCTGAAAGAAGAACAACTCCAATCCGCGCATGCCAATCGCATTGACAATGGCGTAAATCTTGCGCTTGATTTATGCTCTGGCTTAAAAGCCAATTGCTGTGAACGGATGAGGGAAATAAGCGCTGACTGCTAACAGGACAAATTTTGGGGCTGCTTCTGCTGCTGATGCTGCTGCTATTTGCTGCACGTATTCAAGCTTCCTTTTTTGGATTTCAGTTGCGTGGCGGCTTAAGCGATTGTTTGACACAAAGTCAAAAATGTTGCGCACAGAATTGCAAGCACCCCGCTGCCCCCTTCATCATTCCATTCCACAGAAATCATCTTGGAGCTTAGCATGCCAACAGACACTTTCATGTGCAACTCAGACTCACTGACTCTTTGGCAGTGTCAACAGCCAATATCCTGCAGGCATTTGGCAAAGTGATTTATGGCATGTCCATGCACAGCTTGCAAAATGCAGAAGGACCAAAAAAAAATGATGCTTCTTCTTCCTTTCAGTGACTTCTAATTGAGTTTTGTTTGCTTCAATGACAAGTTCAATGCAAATATTACAATATAAAATTAGTTGTTCGAATATATATTTACTTAAAATATTTTATTTTTCGAGCGGTGTAGTCTTCCACACATGTGTCTAAATGCGCAACAGCTCGAACAACTTTGATTAATTAGCACGCCTCAACATTTTTGATAACAAAATTTAAGCAACAAAAACATTAAAAAATAAGAATGAAGCTCTAATAAACGAGCCCAACATCAAATTAAGATGTGTTCACGATTATTTGCATATTTATTTGCTGTACACTACTAAAAAAAAAAGAGTCTTATTAACATGGATGCTTAAAATATGAAAATAGAAAAATAAATATAATTGGAATTAACTGACAAACTATTAATAAGTTCGTAATTTAAATTTATGAATCATTCATTTATTTTTTACTCTTTTGAGTTACATATTATTTAGTTTTATAGTTTCAAAACAATACAGCTGAAACTTTTCTAATATACAAAAATCAGAAAGAAATAATTATAAGATATACAAAAATAGTACAAGAAACTTTATAATATAAATTATCAATTCTAATATAATATTTACTTACAAAAATCGTATTTATAATAATTTGCTTTCAAATAGTACGCTTGAATATAGAATTTTGAGATATTCAAATTCATTATATTTTTTTAACTTACGAATAGTTTGCAGCCCTAATTAAGTTGTTAAATTAATCATTAAATAATATAAGTTCTGGAAAAATTTACAAAATTCCATTTATTCAAAATATATTAAAAATTCATTAGCATTTATTATTAAGAACTAAAATTTATAAAAAAAAAAAGAAACAAAGTGGAATTTTTAGCAAACCTGTTTAAAATATTAACATATCTTTTAAAAACTAAAATGGCAATTTAAATGGATAATAAAATAAGTTATTTGCCCTTTGGAGATAATGTTCATTGCTATTCAAATAGAATATGTGTATATAGAAGGTTTTAGAAGCTTGTCATTTGAGATTTGTTTGCGTATTGATGCAATACTTCTTTCTACCTGCTTAATCTGAGAAATGTCTGTGATATTTTACAGATCTAAATGTGTTTCACTGTATCACAGTTGGGCAGACTTATGGCTGACAGCACAGCACAGTCATCTTAACAGAGATCAATTTATTTCTTTGTATATCTCTGATATTTCTCTGCCTTTTTATTTGTGCCTCTTGTGGTTTGGTGTGGTCAGCGTTTGTGATTTGAGTTTCTAATTAACACTCCGAATTTGTTTGCCTTTGCGCGCTTGAAATTGTAGAAGAAGAGCAGCCACCAAAAAAGCTGGTCAGCGGAACTGAAAGTTCCGAGATGAGGAGTGGATTCTGAATCGGGCATGGTGCTCCTTTGAGTGGGGCGGTTGCCATAGCAAGTTTCATTTTGACAAGATTCTTTGTTGGCTAATTCGGTATTTTGCATGTTGCACAAATATAAAATTCCGCTGAAAGCGCCCTGACAACTGTTCCCAGCAATAAGGAGGAGCAAAAACTAATAAGCGACTGACGAGGTCGGGCAAAGTGAGCTGAAGTGCGGGCGACAACAGGTGAGTGGGCAAAAAGGACGAATGACACGTGGCAGCCACGAGCAACGAGCACTAAAGCTGTATAGCTGGGGCTCTGGCTGCGGCTGCTCCTGCTGCCAGGACCCAAATGGCACGCGGCTGAATCTCTGTCATCCTCGGAGAGTTATGCGTTATAGAAATTCCACAGAAATTCCGCCCCGTAGTTGACTTTTTGCAATAACTGTAAGCTCAGCGCTGCGGTTGCCACTGCGACCGAATTCATACCTGTGCAGAAGGTGCGCAGGGAAGGGGAGGGGATGGATGTCAGCAGGGCTGAAAGCTGCGCCGATTTAGTTTATGTGCACTTGCTCATCTGTTATCGATAGGCGCTGCACACAACTTGCAAAACAATCGCCATTTATCGACCCTACAACAACCACAACAGCCGACCCCCCATTTGGAAGCCGCCCCCCACACAACGTATACACTCTTGTGGGCGGTGCTTACGATACGCACTGCAAACGCTTGCTATCTCACTCAACTAATCGAGCGACGGCAGTCAGAGCGAGACGACCAGCTGTCGGTGACTGCTTCTGGCTTTAAGATGGCAGCTGCTAGCTGTTGTTGTCTCTGTCGCGCACACTTGTGCAAATCGATGCACAAGTTAAGCAGATGGCAGATAGAAAAGCAGATAACACGCGCCTTACCCGCGTCTCACTTCTCTCTATTCGCTTTTTGCTTTTTTTTCGCATGTCGATTGTTGGCAAGCAATGCATGCCGAGGGGGTTGTCCTGCTGCTGCCCGCACGCCCTCAGGTTGGGTGGTGGCGATTGAAATCATCGTCGTTGTTGCCGTTGCCGTTGTCGTTGTCGTTTGCAGTGCGCAGCGTCAGCCATCGTCGACAGCGGCGTTAACGTTATCATCATCGAGTCAATTCGTTTTGATTTTTTCGCATTTGTTTCAAATGCGAGCGACTCGCTGGGCAAACGTTACGCGTTCCGTTCCGTTCCGCTGCGCTGAATATTGTATTAATTTTTTGGCCGAGCCGTCGCCAAATACAAAACCGAGAATCAAAATCAAAGCTTCAAGCCCGAAAACCCTTCAGAGGGCCAAATGTAAATCGTACAACAAACTGATTTGACTGTTATATGTTATGTCATTAAATATTCAAACGAATCGCAACCAAAACAACACAAAATACAAAAATTATTGTTAAATACGTGTGAGTGTGCGTAAATGTGTGTGCGTGTGTTTGAAAACGTCAAACGCAAACTGCTGTAAAATCAATTAAGTTCGCATAAACAACAACATACCGCAGTCCTGCAAATTGCGGTCTTCTATTCTACGCAGGCTCACAGCAAAACCGCCGGACAGTGTCCAGCTGTCAACTGGTCAAACATTTCATCAATAAACGATACAACTTCCGTTTTATTGCGTGCTCACCTTCAACGTGTACGTGTAGGTGTGTGTGTGTGTGTGTGCTTGTGTTGTGTATGTGTGTGTGTGTCTGTGTGTGTGTGTGTGTATGTGTGAGTGTTAATGTGCATGTGCGTGTCTTGTAAGCGGCAAGAAAACTTTTCAACTTCCGGCCAAGTGACTTCGATTTAATTTCTTTAGCTTTTTATGGTCAAGGCATTCAATTAATTTTACTATGGCAATTTGAGCGCCTTGCCTTCTGCATTGAACTCTGACCCCAGCGGTTAACCGTTTGCAATATAAAAGGGTCGCAAGGTATGTGTAAACAATAACAAAACATTTCTTGTAGTAAACTTATAATGAAATTATTTGTAAATATTTTCTTTAGCAAAATGAGATTACTTCTGCACGGACAAGTTAAATTGTATTTTAATTTGATTCCACTAATTAATATTTCAATTGCAACATTTCAGTTTAATAGATATTATTTTGTAATTTATTCGTTAATAAATTTGCTTGCAGCCAATTAGCTTATATAACAAAATGCTTAAGCATATGAAAATATAAAATAGTAATAAATTTATTATTTAGAGCCTTTCAACAATGTGTTATCAATGAGCGTTCTAAAGCATATTTGTGAGATAATAAAATTAAATTCATGTTTGCTTAAACTTTTTTAATGAAATCATAATCATTTTTTTACTCTATTTTCTATTTACAGACCCGTTAAGGACAAGTTGAGGAAACATGATTAAAATGTAATTGAAAAACAAATTAGATGCAATTGAATTTACGCACTGTGATAGACGAGTATACGAGCAGAATTCTTGGAGTCTGCACAACACAATTTTGCAATTCAATACAATTGAATTTTAATTAAGATCCCTCAGTTAACCATTTTGGCTGTCGGGCCCAAACACAACCAGACAAGCCGACAAACTGTCGACGCTATCGATACGCAACTTCTCGGCAAGTATGCTGAACAATCTTGGGGCCAATGTGCTGGGTAAGTGAATATTCACAATGTAAATCAAATCAACCACAACCACAACAAACAATCCTGGTAAGGGGAAAGGGGAAGGTGAAGCTAAACAGACAGCGTATAATATTGTAATTAAGATCGGAGAGTGAATTACGCTAATATATAATAATATATGCTTTAATCTGTCCGCTGGTCCATCGGCCATAATTAAACTAATTTCTTGAGCATACGCTCTGTCATCGGGTCGGATAATACATATATGGCTGTAGTTACTTCCGACTTATTGGCTGGGCAACGTCTGAGCCATCGATGACGCTAAATGGCCTATAATTGAGGCGTCTAAATAGCTGGCGCCCCGTGTCGCGTGCATTTAGCAATAATTAAGTTGTATTTAACTACAACTCGCATTTTTTTCTTCTTTTTTCTTTTTTTTTTTGGATTGTTGTGGGTGTAAACAAGGGCCACAGACCCATCAATATCTCAATACCTACTTGTGTGTGTGTGTGCGTGTGTGTGTGTTAATTGCCATAATTGCTCTTTTAAATATGCCGCAAATTGTGTATTACATTTGCATATATGGCACGCACATAATTATCAGTTTATATTGTACTCATAAATATATTTTTTAACCACATCGTTGATCATTTTTCAAGCACTTTCAATTTCGGCAATCAAATTTATAGCTGCAGACTTGCAACTTTGCAACTGCAATTCACCATTAAATGAATTATGTGTGCGGTTTTATTAAATAATATTTTTGCCATTCGATCTATACTGCTCTGGCTGCACTGGCCAGTTGCCTTAACCTGTAATTAATTACTTTTATTAATTTATTGCCATTTTCCATACACACTTTATGCTGCCAAGTTGCCAGCCCAACGCGGCGTATGCGCAATTTGTGCAACTGCCCTTTGGCTATAAAAGAATTATGGCCAAAATATTGACGGTTATGGCGCATTCAAATATTTTTATTGCCATATATATAAAATTGAAAAAGTATAAATGTGAAAATCCATGTGCTGAATTCTTTAAAGTTTTGTAAAATATGAAAAGTTAAGAAATATAAATTTATTTTAATTTAAGCTTAAAAAAGGATTCGGTTTCAGATCCATTTATTCATTAGCAAGTTTGATTTTATTTAGCAACAAATGCAACCCCTTCATTTTTAAAGCCACCAAGAAGCATCTATTAATTTGAAAAAGTTTTCCTGCGTCGGAAATCCTTTTTGCGGAACAAAGCAAATCCTTTGCTGCACCATGTGCTCCTAATAAATTTTATAAGCTCCCCAAAACAAACCGAACAAAAAGCAAACAACAGCCATGCGAAGCAACAGACGGTAACATTTGCATATTACGTATGCGCAGCGTAGGCCAGCAAGAGGCAGCAGCACTTGGACTGTGTAAGGATGGGGTTGAGAATAGGGAAGGGTTTGAGGGTTTGGAAGTGGAGACTTGGCGCCCAATTAAGCGCAATTTACATGCATAGAATTGCTTGAGAGGGGCGGGTGGGGTGGGGTGGTGTGGGGTGTGGTGGTGTGGGGTGTGGCAAAGGGTGCAGTGGTCTCTAAAGCCCATTCATTTGGAATGTGTCTCCCGCGAAAAAGTTGAAATCGTTGACTTAATGCGAACTGCCATTTCGACTGGCAAATAATCATTTGCCACAACTCGCAACTAGGCATTTTTCGTGCCCGGATTAATTAAATTAATTTCACGATTGCATTTGTAATTTGACTGCCAGCAGTTTCCCCCTTTCACCCCTCGCTTCTGCTATTCAATGTGCGTTGGCATTTTTGCGGTTGGCCCCGCTAGTGAAATATGTGCCTCCATTTTCCACCTCCTCCACCATTGTTGGTCAAAACATTTGTATCGAAATGTTTTGCGGTTTTTGCGGATGCTGCAACTGTTGCTGCGGTTGCCACATGCCCCAGGCCATAGCCTGCGGTAGAGGCTAGCCGCTCAACCGCACAATTTCCAAATTTCAATAATTATGTACAGTGCGTGCAACTGACGCATAGTAGTCCTGCTGCAACTGATCCTGCACCTACAGCTGGTCCGCCTGCAAATTTTGCCATATATTTTGTGGACAATAAAGTTGCAGTTGCTGTTGCAGTTGCAGCTGCAACAGCCGCCAAACTGATTTTGCGCAAATTGTGCAAATTGCTTGCGCGATAAATTCATGTTTGGCAATTTTAATTAATTAATCGCTTTGTGCGGTTTTCGTGCAACTCTACCAAGCAAAATGGCCGCTCGTTGTCAGTTGTACAACAGCACACATGCACACACACATACACACACACACACACATGCACATAGAGTTTGTTTGTATGTGTGCTCTGTTCGTAATCAGTAATCAGGGCGCCGCCATGTTTTATTGTAGCTAGTTACAATTGCGGACATTACACAGCATTCCACTAATGTCACAGCGATGACATTCCCAATTAGAGTCATCTATGATTGATTCCAGCTCCAATTAGTCATCATTATGAGCGGACAATAATACATCACACAGATATGGCACACTCTAACATAATTATCATGTAGAGCACACACAATAACTATTCATTTAAGAATATGATTTCTTTTGATTCTTAAATGGTACTTTTAAGGGAAATCAGAGAATAGCTAAACAAGCAAACTTTTAAAAACAGGGAAAGCAACGATATTTGCAAATTTTAAAATTTTTAGTAGTAGAAATTTCTACAGACTTAAAGATTGCCCGTTAAATATTATATCACATTTTTGTACCTAGATATATAATTATTATTTTCAAGTATTTGAAATCATTTTTATTTCTGCTCAATTTCTTTTTTTCAATTCTTTGGCTTGCACTTCGTCGATTAATAATTGTTCCTGCACCAAATACCTTTTTACAATTTTAACTGTATTATTTGTTGCAGACAGTTTGTTTGTACTTTAGATATTTCTGTGGCATCCACCAGCGACGCGATCTCACACATATATATATATATATTTACAGTATGCAGTTCGGTTGCAGTTGCAATTGCAGCTGCTGGGTTTGTTTTTTTGCACATTTGTGTGCCATAACTGTAAACTATGGGCTGAAATCAAAGCTAGACTGCAACCTAGTGAGATTTCGAGAAGTGGCGCTATTTGGCAAGAGTGTAAGCCAACTATGAACAAAATATATAGACAACAACAACAACAACAACAAGAACAGCCGCTGAAGACAGCCGGACATGTGAATATGCTAAAAGTCGCACTTCTTGCTGGCAAACGGCCCTGGGCTGGCAACAAACTCCAATCTTGGCCAAGTTGTCGAGCATTTAAGCATTTGAGCGTAAACTCTGTGTTGGCTATGGGAGCTGCAGATATCGCACCTAACACCGCGCCTTAAATTTACTAATCACGACACTGGAGCAGGAGCCAGCACAGTTGATGATGACGATGATGGTGATGGTGATGGTGATGTTATATATGCTTTATGCTTTATATAAATATGCGCACTTTGGCAGCTCTTTCTTGGCCATGTTACATGTTACAGTTGTCTGACAACTGCTCCGAACTGTAAATGCTGTAAAATGGTCAACAAGCTGGCGAGGAAATAGCTTTCAAGCTGCTTTTTGGCTTCTCTTTTTTTTTTTTTTTTTATTTAATTCAATATTTGACAAACGTCAATGTTGCAAGTTGACTGACAGACTGACGGACTGACAAATTGACGATTGTGTCAGTGTGTGTGTGAGTCATATGAAAGCGCTGTCGTGAGCGCGTCAGGTGCGTCAAAAATCGCTAATGAACAGTAGCCGCACTGGGTGTATGTGTAAAAATTAGCACTTTGCTGGCAACGCTTTAAAAGCGACTGCACAACAACAACAACCAAAACAACAACCAGAACAACAACAACAACAACAGCAGCTAAATATTGCTGCTTTAGTCTATCATAGCCAAATAGCAATAACAAAAACAACAACAATAACAAAAGACTTTCCGCCTTTTTAATTTATGAATCCTATGTGACGCTGCACTCGTTGAACTTTTATGAGTAACTTCAGCAGCAGTTCCAATTCCAATTCCAGTGCAAGTTTTAGCTACCGTAGCTGGCACCTGTTGCTGCAACAGTGCGGCATGTTTTTTTTTTTGGCCCTTTGAAGTTGCCGAAATTTTAACAAGTCCATTTGAAAACAATAAAAATCATTGATGCTGCGCTCTTTTCTGTTTGTTTTCTTTTCTTGCACATCAAAGTCGGCTACTGATATATATATATATATATATATATATATATATATACATATAAAGATATATATATAACCCATTCCCATAAAAACAAAGTCAGACATACTTAAAAAATCTTTTCAATTTGCATTTGTTTCGCTTTCAACAGAAATTGCACACTTAACAACACCCACACCTTCACTCCACACACACACACATACACACACACACTTTACTTGAAGGAATACTAATAATTCGACATATGTACATGAAAAATCATGACAACATCAGCTGCTGAGTGGCTTCAGTTCAACGGAGCTTGAGTCAAGAGTCGGGCCCAAAAGGTTATATATTTGAGACGAGAGTTCGCATCAACTGGCGATGAGTAAATGTTTGACTTGTAGCAGAGTTGAAATATCAAAAAAGATATATACTTACTGACACAACACACACACACACACACACACACACACCTGTACAAAATCAATGCCAAAAGAGTTGAGCGTGTTTCTCAGTGTTAGTCGCGTTGTTGTTGCTATTGTTGTTGTTGCTGTTGTTGTTGTTGTTGTTGTTGCTGTTGCTGTCTCTCACAGGCAGCGCCTCGCACATACATGTTAAAAATTCCAAACGTACGTTGAAGTTGAAGTCTCCGACTCAATATAACTCAACGAACCCGGCGACTCACACACACACACACACACACACATACATATGTCCACCCCACTGGGCTCTGTTTGTATTTGCCTATGATTCGTGTTTTATTTTACTTTTTTTTCTCTTCCGTGATTTTTTTTAATGTTGGACTTCTGTGTTGTTGTTGTTGTTGTTGTTGGATGGACCGCGTTACGTAGTCAAGTGAGCTAAAGGTACAAAATGAAATAAAAGGGGTTACAGCTCAGAGCTCACACATCTCACACACATGTATCTATGTGCCTATGTATCAATGTATCTGTATCTCTATCTGTAACTGTATCTGTATCTGTATCTGTATCAGCATCTGTGTGTGTGCCTCTCTGTGTATCGCACCTCAGTTGAAATGCTGCCGCTTCTGTCGCTAATGCTGCTGCTGCTGCTGCTGTTGCTGCTGTTGCTGCCTCTGTCGCTGACTCTTAGCCATTTGTTACTGTTTTTGGCATCTTTTGAATGACAGGTTGTTGAAAAATTCAATTTATCCGATCGTCGCAGTTCGGTCTGAACAACACACGAAGTCGAATCTTAACGCGGAATCGCGACGGCAAAACACAATTCGTAGTTTATCCAAAATAATACGTGAAACGCAATTAATGTCATATTTTAATTAAAAGTAATAAATCAGATAAATAAAAATCAAATTTGCATTAGGCATTTAAATATTTGACGGCTTCCATAAAGTGCTTTTTAGTTGTGAGTTTTTTTTTACACACAGTGAAATTTACGTTCTTTCGAATTGAGATTTCTTTCTTTCGTTTTTATGTTTACACCAATATAAATTATAATAAATAATTATTACAATTAATCAATTAAATATTACGATATTGAGAATATTGAATATAAAAATACAATCATAATTTGCGTAACTTCAGCTCTACATAATTTATAATGTTTATATAAATATTAAAAAAACAATCATCTTTTAAAAATAAAATGTATTTTATTTACCTATAATCAACATTAATAATTATTGCCATACAAAAACTAATTTAATAATTTAAATATCAAACTAATCTCATCGCTTTTCATGCTTTCTCTTTCTGTTTCCCTCTGCCCGTCTCTGTATCTCTCTGTGTGTTCTTAATGTGGCTGCAATCTGGAATAGGCCCCAAGGATTGTGATCTACCCAAGGCGGCAATCACAGCACTGCACGCGGGTGTCAATAGTTTTGGCCAATTGACTGGCGCACCAAACATTGCGGATCTTGGTGGTGGTGGTGCTGGACCTGGTGGTGGTGGTGGTGCCAGCGTTGGTGGCGTTGCCCGACTGCATGTCACTGGGGGACTGTGCGATAATAGCAATGTGCTAAACGGCGGCAGCAATCACAGCAACAACAACAACAACAACAATAACAACAGCAACGGAGCCAACAATAACAACAACAACAACAACAACAGCATGCAGCAACAGGATCAGGTGAGCATGCGCTCTGAGATTTCCAGAAAGAGAGAGAGAGAGAGAGAAAGAGAGAAAGCGAAGTAGAGAAAGAATCTTACTTCTTTTAGCGATCTCTCTCTCTCTTTGTCTCTCTATCTCTCTCTCAGCAGCAATTAATAGCTGAATTTTTAATAATCCATGTTCTTTTTCGATGTTTATTTTTCCTCAAAAAAACTCTGCTATGCATATACAAAACAAAAAAAAATATAATAATAAACCAAAAAAAAAAAAAAACAAATCCAATTCGAACCACAAAACTGATTTGCCAAAAAAAAAAACAATACAAATAATCGCAAAAAAAAAACAATTAATAATTTTGCTCCAAATGTGAATGTGTAAATTCTGTGTGTGTGTTGAATTGTGTATAAAAAATATTATGTGCAATGAATAATAAAAAAAAGTAAGTGTAATTTTATTTCCATACGTATTTTTATGTAAACAACAAAGCAAAACATTAGCAAAAAATATTT
This sequence comes from Drosophila longiperda, assembly GCA_035042125.1. Taxonomy (NCBI): domain Eukaryota; kingdom Metazoa; phylum Arthropoda; class Insecta; order Diptera; family Drosophilidae; genus Drosophila; species Drosophila longiperda. The sequence goes on from JAWNLV010000107.1 coordinate 19,433,790, forward strand.
AGTTGCTTCGCTTAGACTAGTTTTTTTTTTTTATTAACTTCTTTAATTGTAGTTAACAAAATAACGGTAGTTATTGTAATTATCAACTTGTTGATTGTCATTGTTGTTATTGCTGTTGATGTTGTTTTAGATAATTAGCTGCTGCTGCTGCTGCTGTTCCTTTCACACTCAAACATTGTATCTTCTCTTTCTCTCTCTCTCTCTCTCTCTCTCTCTCTCTCTCTGTGCCGATCTCTTGCAGCATCTGGACAAAAATAAGCAGAAAAGACACCGGACACGATTCACGCCTGCGCAGCTGAACGAACTGGAGCGCTGCTTCTCCAAGACCCACTATCCGGACATATTTATGCGGGAGGAGATTGCTATGCGCATCGGCCTAACCGAGTCACGTGTCCAGGTGAGTCAGCCATCAATCTAAACCAATCTGCTTTCATCCAGCTCATCTCTCAACTCCAAGTTCAGTCTTACTGTCGCTAAACTTTCTGTGGCTTTGCTGTGGTCGGCTGCATCGCTGATTGCGACTCGCATTTGAATCCCAATTAGCGCCACTGACAGTTGTCAAATTGACACTTAACGTTTAGTTCAACACGACATGTCGCTTGTGTTGCACAAAACCACTACTGGTTGCACGACCAAACAAGACGCAACCACGACTCGAACATAGCCATGAAAATGGGTTGTGCACTTTATAGAAATTAATTCTAGCTCCAACTTCAGCAAGTTTCACAATTATGTTGCCCAAGTAAAATCTTTGAATATTACAAATATTTCAATATTTATAAATAACATTTATCACAAACTTATATCAAAACATGTTTATTTAACAAACAATTAGCAAGCAAATTACATGAAACGATCTTCTTAGCATTTGCAACAAAATCAGTTTTTTAGTTTAACATTTTAAATCGAAATTGTTTTATTTTAAAAATTACATAGAAATGATTAAATTTGCTCGACTTTTTGTATATATTTTCATTTAAATATGTGAATATTTAAAAGTTAAAAAATAACTGACATGTATATTTTCATGTTTGTTGTTTTGAATACTTTTTCATTTCTGATATTTTCCTTATTTTTTTCGATGGTTTCGAATTGCTTTTCCGCTTTTTCAAGTTTTAACTCCCAATTTCAGCTTAACTTTATGAGCGTTTTGGCTGCACTCGCGGCTTGCGGCGCCCTACGCCATTTAAGCGCCCAAAATTATACTTTATTAAAGCACATAAAGTCACATTTAGACGAGTCCCTGCACTGCCACCTCCACCAAAAACCCCAAACCCAATCCCCGACCTGTCGGCTCTCTCTCTCTTTGGCGACTTATGACTGCCGCAGCCAGCCCAAAAAGTTTGCAAAAACCGAAACACACACACAAGCAGATATATATACATATATATATATATATATATATATGGGCAGCTACAGTGAGCATTATCCTTTTGTGGCTGGCACAGCTGCCGAGCCATTATCCCGGCTGCTCTCCGCCTGTGGCGTGCGCCTTGGAGTCCTTTGCATGCGGGCGTGTTTTGTTTATGCGACAATCGAATTTACTGCTTCATTAAATTTGTGTTTAAGCTTCCGCTTCCTGCAGTGCCACATCAACTTGGCATCTCCCTCCCATCTCTCTCTCTCTCTCTCTCTTTCTCTCTTTCTCTCTCTCTCTGTGCCGCTCCTTTTTCTCACTGTGTATGTGCGAATAAAACTATTCAGTGCAAGAATTGTTTTGCGGTTTCAATGAATGCCAAAAGTTGGCCCAGCATTGGCGCCTTATTGGCCTATTCAACGGGTTCTACAACAAGTGACCCCTGACCCCAGACTAAACAATTATATACTAGTTGGTCGATAGTCATTGCTCCTTCGCTGCCTTCCCATTCTTTTGTTTTTTTTTTTCTGTGTCTCTCTCTCTCTCTCTCTTGCCAGCCTAACGGATGTGCTACTTTGATAAATTGTTTTAATAATTGCGTATCAGTGTCTGGCTGTTAATGCATCCTGCTCATCCGGCAGTCAGCCGACGGCTATTCCTGTCCAGAGTTGGGGTGCGGATAATGCGTGAGGCAGCACAGTTGGCTTTATTTATTTATTTTTTGTTGTGTTTTTTTTTTTTTGGGTTGGTGTAGTTGTTGTTGTTGGTGCTGCTATTAACACGCTATAATGTTTGATTTTTCGTTGTCGTTGGATTTTGCGGCTTATGGAATGTCAGCCCTTTGGATTAGCAAGGACTTATTGTTGTTGCTGCCTGTTATTCTCGCTGCTGCTTCTGATGCTGCCTCTGCTGCTGCTTTTGTGGTGGCTGTTAATAAAATTAGCATATAAATTAAGTTTGCATGCTGTTTTGCCAGCCTGCCCCACTGTCAGCCCCACTCTCCCTCTCTCTCACTCTCTCTCTGCCTACTGCCTGTTGACACACATATTACATATTTATATATATGTGTGTGTATTTTATTTGAAAACTCAAAATGTAGAAGTAGCTGCTGAAAATTGACGCACATCTGATATGCACAAACACGTCTGGCCCTAAATCAATCTACAAGGATTTGCAGTTAATGACGGCATAAAGACAGCTAACCCAAAAATAAAATAAAAAAAAAAACACACACACAATTGGGGACCTCCAAAAATGTCTACGTATTAACACGAAAATCAAGTCCAGAATAAGAGTGTGTGTATGTGTGTGTGTATGTGTGTGTGTATGTGTGTGTGTTAGCTGCATTTGTTATGAAGCTCACGTATGAAGCTGGCTACGTGCGGAGATAAGGATATGGGTAGACAAAATCTAAACTACAAGTTATTAGACAGGATCGGGGGGGTTATCCTCACATATGAGCTGCTTAATTATGCAGCTCCGAGTTAATAGCGTAGATATAAATATAATTTAATAAGCTACACAGAACTGACCCCGAAATCACAGCAGAGAATTAACAAAAGTAATCGCATAATCAGAATGAGAAAAGGAGGAGAGTAGTTGCGGAGGGGGGTGCTGCACTGCCAGCGGGGTGTGCAATTGTTAATTTGTGTGCTCGCAGCTTGAAATTGACAATTTGCGTGGGGCATTAACGGTAAGCGTCTTAGCACCACCCGTCGCTAGACAATATGCTGCATTTGGCAAGGACACGTGAGCCTGTGCCTGTGCCTGTGCCCATGCCTGTGCCTGCCCAGCGCAGAAGGGAAAGCGAGGGGGGGGTTGGTAAATGTTAACACAAAATTGACTTATCATCATTTTACATTGTGGCCGTTGTCAGTGGCATTTTTATGGCATCAGTTTGGAATGTTTAGCATTTATTGGTTTGTTTATTAAATTGTTGCAACGGCTGCAAGTTGATAAAAGGGGCAAGGAAGGGCGCACGACGTGGGTCAGCAGCACGTGCCACAAAACTGAGCACTAACTGAGCACCAAATGAATTCCGCACATGATTAATTTGCCTAGCAACTGATTGGTGTGATGGAAACTGCCAGGGGTTAAGGGGAAAGACTATGGAATATGTAGATATGTAGATTTGTGAGGATACCCCAATGAGGAGACAAGTGGCAAGTATATACATATTTGTCATCAGGTAGGATTGTCAAGTGGTTGCTACTCAAAGTTGTTTAAATTTGTAATAAGTTAACTGAGTTTCAAGTGTTTTTACCTTACTTCCAAGGAAACCTGCCAAACCCGAATTAACTTGAAAAGATTTTCAGGTTAAGATTGCAACAACAAGAGTGCATTAAGTGCATTATGAAATAATTACTTGGAATTTGGACAACCTTTAATATTAATATTTGAGGGGAGGAATTATGAGGGCTTCATCTTTCAATCCGCAAGACTCATTCGCAACCAATTATAAATTTGAATTTTTCACTGCGAATCTATTTGCCAGTTTGTATTTAATAACTGCTGATTCATTTACAAATTATCACTTGTAACAGGATATAAAGTATAATTTATACAATTAAAAGTCATTTGAATACAATTCAATTACTCACCGACAATTTAGCATTTTGAGTTCAGTTATTGACCTCAAATTCTAAATGTATTTCTTTATTGCTTAAATATTTTTTATTGTTTATAATAATTTAATTACTTTCCTAGCACCTTATTTAATACAAAGGAATAGTACTTTTTTTTGGAGTAAAGCAGTTTTCGTTATGAATAGCTTTTGCCTAGCCCCAATTTTCAAGCACATCTTCACCCTGAGTGAAACTTGGCCAGAAACCGCTATCGATTGGCCAAAAGACAGAGACACAGAGAAAGTCAACCAATGCAAACCCAAAAACAGCGAGCAGTGATAAATTATTGTCTCGAGTTGAGACAACTAATTTATTTGCTGAGCCGCTTAATGCCACCTCTAATAATAGCCCACTGGGCACTCGATTGCTGTGTGTGTGTGTGTGTGTGTGGGGTGCAGGGAGTTGGAAGGATTTATGAGTTTCCTTCAGTTCATGTGTGAAATAAAGAAAGAAAAAAAACTAAAAATTTAATCAAGCCACATTTAAGAAGTGAGCACAATATGAGGGCTGCGAAATAGAAATGATGTTGCAACTTCAGTTTTAGCCGCGACTCCAGCATTAGTTAGATTTTCTGCTGCTGTTTCTGATAACCATGGCATCGCGTTTTAATTAAACCTTAATTGAAATACCAAAACGAAAATATGCGCCAGTAAGTGGCAAGCTGGAGACTGTGGATTTGGAGTAGCAAGAGCTGCAAGGTCCTTGTGCGCGAATCCTACGTTGAATTAGTTGCTGCTGAAACTTTAAAGCAAAAGAGAGAATAAAAAAGAGAGAAAGAGAGAGAGAGAGATAAAGAGATTGAGAGAGAGAGAAAGGAAAAGAGTGGGAAAGGGGAAGAGAAAGGGAGAGGGACTGGCGAAACGTTCGCATAAAATGCACATAAAGAGCATAAAGAAAATCTGGCACGCATTCTGTTTATGGCATATGAAGCAATTTCAAAAGCAATTTCGTTGATACTTTTCATTGAAATGTTTGTGTGAAAATGGCGTGCCAAAGTGTCCAATGGGGCTGACTGGGTCTGGGTCTGGGTCTGGCCGGATCTGTTGGCTCAGTGTCCATTTGGGATAAGCTCCCAGTCAAAGCAAGAGGTTTCGGCGGAGGGGGTTATTGATAAACGAAAAGGTCCACATTCCTGATACTTACAGAAAAGCGTTTTGGTTTCGTCCCTTTTGTGAAAATAAAAGTAAAAAAAATAACAAAATAAAAAAAAAGGGAACATTTCGCTAAATGTTTGCAATGAGCTGCGCATGCTCCACTAGTGCACCAACAATTTCGGGGGTTGCATTGCGTGCCGATTCCCCATCTGTTCCCTTGCCTGCGCCCAAATTGTGCAATGGGCTATGGCTGCACCATTGCCCGGGACGACTCCCAGGCACAAAATTGTGCCCGCCAAAAGTAATGCAACTAATGCCACCGCAACTATTTCATAAATCAGCAAAGAGCTAAGCCTAAGCAGCCGATGGACCAATAGTTTGCCAAACAATTTTCACAACCCCCAAAAAATACAGGGGGGGTTGATACTGGCCAACAACAACAACAACAAATCCCAGCCTCAATGTCTGACAGCTAGAGACACATTTCCCATTTCTGAGGGGGCGTTCTGCTCGCACAAGTGTGAGTGAGACGGGCATAGTAACAGCAGAGGCAGCAGCAGCAGCAGGAGGAGCAGCAGCAGCAGCGGGTTGGATCTGTTTGTTGGGTGGCAAATGAAATAAATCGCTGGAGTTCGAGGCTGCGGGGGTGTTGGATTTTGGGGTGTTGGATTTTTGTGGCAGGCAGGCGGGCAGGCAGGCGGGCAGGCAGGCAAGTCACAGCAAGTGTCGCTGGACGCGCTCGTAAACCAGGATTTAAAGGATAACATAAAATAAATCGACTTCATTTGTGTGCGGCAACAACACAAACAACAACAACAACATCAGACAACAAGTCGAGACATTTGTGTTTGTGTTCGTCGCTTTATGAATTTATACGCAGTTTTTATATGCGAACGAATGAAAAGATATTGGCCGAAAAGCGATTTTCATAAACCACTCAAGCCAAGTCGCTGCCAGCCAATAATAATAATAAAAATGTTCTTTACTTGAGCTCAAGATGGAGGAGACAAGAGTGAAGACATCAAAACACACAAAAGAGAAATAAAAAACAAAATCACAATTCGCAAACAGAGGCAAACATTCGCAGAGCCCGATTTTTTGGAGTGGCCATTTCATTTGGTTGCCAGGTTATGAGTTTTCTTCAAAGAAAATGCAATAACCTGGCCAATTGATTTTTGATTATGTTGCAAGGAACAGCAGTCGGTGGCAGCAACAGCATCATAACTCCAGCCATAACCAGCAAAAATTGTCAATAAAAACAATGCGATTGCTCTGAAATAATTTTTCTCTCTTTCTTTCGCTCACTTTTCAAATTGACAATGCAATGTTTCTTAATAAACAGAAAGAGATAGAGAGAGAGAGAGAGAGAGAGAGAGTGAGAGCGTGGGGGGGGGGGGGGTGTGTGTGTGTGTGTGGTATGGAGCAGCAGCAGTTATCTGTCCTTCATGGCAAATTTGTCCTGTCCTGTTTCAGGCTTAATAAATAATATTTGCATTGCAGCTAATCGAATTTTGATTGCAATATTTTGTCTCTTTGTTAATGCTTCTGGTTGATATTTTGCCAAGTGATTTCAGTTTCTGTCATTTTGCATGCATGGTCATGGTCTGCATCAATTGTGATAGATATTTTTGAAATTGACTTTTCAAGTGGGTAGGCCCACCCACTTTCCCGCTTTTGGCCAGAGTACATTTTATATGTAGCATGAGAGAGATACACCAGTTGCCACTTGATGGCACTTCTCTGAAAATATGCATATGCAAATAGTGACTATTTTGCGAGTGGCAATAACTATTTGACAAGCCGATCCTTATCTGCTATATGACAGCTGTTTATTGGCCATAATGTGCAATTAATGTTGCATAACGATCCGTTCACTGAGGGTCAACAATTTCACAGGCCAGCAGGGGATTTGCCATATGACAGACCGTTATAAATGGTTTGCAGTTAACAGGTTCACGTTCATAATAAAAATGCCTTTGGGTCTTTGACACCACAAAACCCAGTCAGCCCCGCCAACCCCTGCCCATAACAGGGGCAGTGCTTACACCCCCCCCCCCCCCCCACGTCATCAGCACCAGCAGTCAGCAGTCATAAAATCAAAGCAAATCACTTGTTATCCCATTTGGCTCAGTTTCAGCTACAATTCCCGGCCTGTGGCTGCATGTCATTTGGCTGCTACTTAATTTCTGACTTCTGGCTTGCAACCAACCCTCTGGAATGGCACTGGGTGCGAGGGTGCGGCGGATGAGCACATTGTGGGTGCTGCCTCGGCTGGCTGTTTGCTGCTGCTAATATTTGTGGCCTGCCGCAAGAAATTGCTTTTTCATGAACTTGACTCATTTATTATTTGCAACAGTTTCCTGAGCCATTCAGTTTGCCTTTTGGGTATTTTGGACTCCTGCCTCTTTGTTGTTGTATTTGTTGTTGTTGTTCTCACACCTTTTGAATTGTTGTTGTTTGCTGGCTGTCTGCCATTCTGCCCTTTTGTGTTGGTGGTGTCTATTTTGTTGTTTTTTTTTGCTTTGGTTTGGTGTCAGTCGCAAGTGAAAATTAAAAGTCGAAACATGAAAATGCTTTTGTTCGCAGCATATGGCTGAAATTTTTGGAAACTGGTTTTTGCTTTTGCCCTCAGCTTTGATTATGTTCTGCTCCATTTGCGCCTTTCCCTAAGAAGTGGGTGGAGTGTGACATAAATTTAAGTTTTTACAGGTATCTGGATGATAACCAAGACTTGTTCTTGGCATGCAGTTCATTTTGAAAGTTTATGAATCTCTGACAAGTAAGTCACTATTAAATTTGCCTCCATTCGTTGAAAACCAAACCAATCATATTTATTTATTAGTTTTATTACCTTGAAAAAATCATTCTCCAACAACAAATCACAAAAATTACTCTCCTAGATTTTATTTTTTTGCTAGAAAATAAATTTATTTCTTACATATTTAAGTTATGCTTTTACTCGTTTCTGACTGCTCTTTTTTTGACTAGATTTATTGAAGTATTTCTATACAAGAAAGTTAGTTTGGAGCTGAAATATTAAATGATTTTATGCATTTCCCACATTATTTTCATATTAAATCAATTCACAATAAAATTTTGAAGTGCTAAACATTTTTATTATTATTAATACAATTGTTTAAATTACTTCGCTTTTTATTCGTTTAAGTTGTAGCTTTACTGTAAGAGATGTTTTATATTTCAGCACACGCTTTTCAAATCAACTTTTATAGACTTTCTATTTAGCTGGTTTATGGCTAAATTTGTGCTTACATCAAGGTTCAATAAATCAAATTCTGTATTTATGGGAAGCCGTGCCCCTCAACCACTCAGCGGTTGATAATTTATGCATGAGGGCGAAGCTTAAAAAATTACAGTCAAAACACAATTTAACACGGGCAAAAGGAGCGTCACACAAAACAACAGAGAGAGAGAGAAAGAGATAAAAAATAGAGAGAGAGAGAGAGAGAGAGTGAGAAATATGTATATATAAATATAACAATATGCACCCCATGCATACCACACACACACACACATACACACACACCCTAAGCATATCAGTGTGTATAATTTCTGGGTGGTGTGCATAAAAAATAAATGTTTTGTTTAACCGACATTTTAACGCCTATTTGCGTGCCTTGCACGTCATCCACGTTACGCCAATTTAATGCTCTGCCCCGGCGCCTCCTTCTGCCCGGCAATGACTTGGCCAGAAGTAGAAAAAACCAGCAGCTTTATAAATAAATGAAGGAAAGCAAAGCATTAAAAAAAGGCGGGCGGCAAATAAATGCGAATGTGGCAAGCAAAATAAAAGAAGCGTCCAAAATTTAATTGTCATAAACAAAACAACAGAGAGAGAGAGAGAGAGAGAGAGAGAGAGAGAGAGAGATAAAGTGTGTGTGCAAGGGAGTAAGGAATATAGCCAGACAGTCAGACATTATCTTAAATTATTAAATTAAAAGTAAATGAATAGAGCGACGCATAAACACGTAAAAAGCATAAACAAGTCAAGGTCGCTCTGCCGACGCAAGAACCGTCGTCGTCGTCGTCGTGGCAGTCGACGTCAATGTGGCAAAACACCCTCGCTGTCCACAAATACCCCTTCGCCCTTACGCTTGCCACCATGTGGCACATTAGCGTCCCTGGTGTAACATTGCGCTTATACTTAGTGAACGCTGTCGATCCTGCCTCGTCCTGCAATAGTTCTTTGTCTCTTCTGCTGCTGCTGCCACCGATTGTTTCTCTCTGTGTTTTGTGTGTGTGTGTGTGTGGGTGTGGGTGTGGGTTGTCTGTCTGTCTGCCTGTTGGCCGACATATGACAAATTCACTGGGGACCATCAGCATAACAAGTAAAGTTACTTTGCACAAAAGTTGCCATTTTTCTTTTGCCTGCTTCGCTTTTTGGCTGACTGTTTGTGTTTGTGTTTGTGCTTCTTGGCCATTAGATGTGGCTCTGGCTCAGACAGTCGACAGCGCGCCGCTGGTGACAGCTCAAGATGGCTGGATGGCACGGATGCCTGCATTTATAAATACGCGACACGGCGCAACGTTATCGGTTAAGTTGTCAACCCGCCGCGTGATGTGGATGCGGATTCGGATTCGAATGCGGCTGAGAATTGTGTCGCTGCCTTTAGTTATGCAAGCCGGAAAAATCGTTTCCATGTCACAAGTCATTCACTTGCCGTAGCATATCTTATTTTTTTTTTTTTTGCTTTATTTTTGGTTTTGTTTTTTTTTTAGTTTGAGAATGTATTTAAATTGCTTTCGTTGAATAATAATAAAAAAATTTGTGCAGTTGGCTCCTAGAAACAGGCAACACTTTTCCCAGCTAATCGTTGTTGTTTGTTTGCATGTGTGTGTGTGTGTGTATTTTAAATGTGTGTTTGTGTGTGTGCTAATGCTGCTTGTAAATGTCAAAACCTCAACATGTCTACACACATCGTCGTCGTCGTCGTCGTCGTCGTTGTCGTCCCGTCTGGTTCTTATGCATATGGAAATGCCAATTTCAAACACATGCTACACATCCGACATGGGCCTAGACCGCTATTATCCCCTTCCCACTTGAATTGGGCCAAGTCACAACCTGCCGATAAGACAAAGCCGAATGGCTGACCAAAGATGCGTTGGGGCAGTTGCCAGAAACTGCTGCCGATGCCAAATTGCTGACTTGTCTGTGACTATGACTATAGTTAAAGAATTTACATATGGAATTTATGCCTGCAAGTGTGTGTGTTATGTGTGTGTGTGTGTGTTGTGTGTGTGTGCGTGTGTCGAGACATGTTTTGACTGTCACGGCGGTAATTGATCTCGATTAAGACCATGTACGAGAAGTCGCTTAACAAGCACACAACACATGTACACACACACACACACACACACACACACACACATACACATAAATATGTATAGCCAATTTGGTCGCGTTCTTAAGGTTTTTGCTTATATCAACATTAATTGGCTTCGCTTGAATCTTATCAGAATGAACAAAAGTTGAGTTGAGGCGCTTCTGCACTCCAAAGATATTTTTGAAAATGAATGCTGAGAAAACGCTTTAGTCAAATTAAAATATTTGAGCAATACTTAAAACAAAATTGCAAATTGTTTTACATGAATATTCATATCAAATTCAAGTTAAAATGTGTATTTTAGTAATGGTAGAAAAAAACAGTAAGTTATTCATTTTCCAATGAACTTGTAGTTAAAAGTTATTTACACTCGAAAATAGTTTAATTAGAAAAATCTACGTTATTCCATGAACATTTTAAGATGAAGCACGTACAGTTAAAATTGCTTAACTTAATTAATTTAAAAGTGTTTTTTATAATAAGTTGCAATTTTGTGTTTTTGTTGCAGGTCTGGTTTCAGAACCGTCGCGCCAAGTGGAAGAAGCGCAAGAAGACCACAAATGTATTCCGCACACCAGGTGCACTGTTGCCGTCGCATGGTCTGCCACCGTTTGGGGCAAACATCACGAATATTGCAATGGGAGATGGACTGTGCGGCACGGGAATGTTTGGCGGTGATCGCTGGAGCGTTGGTGTCAATCCGATGACGGCAGGTGAGTGCTCCGGCGAGTGATGTAGCGCTGTTTGACTGATGGCTAACCCCAACAAATAAACTAACTAACTAAATCTCTAACTATGCATCCTGTCTATCTTTGTATCTGTTGATTCTGTCTCACAAAGGCTTTGGCCAGCTGAATCAATCGTCACCGCTTTCGTCCACGCTGAATAGCGGCCTCAATTCGGGCATTAACATGGGCTCCGCCCTGGGTGCCGGCACCTATCAGCACTACGGCCTCAATGCTTTGGGTAGGTGTTGCGTCATGCTACCCTTCACTACAACCCCTACCACCCCTCCCGCTGAATTCCCAATCCAACTGATTAAGATCACATGCTTCAAAACTTTCCATTTGCATGACAAGAGGCTGAAAAAGCGTTGACACTTTTTGGCTACCATTTTTGTTGTTGTTGTTGTTGTTGAATTTTTTGTTGTGTTTTTTCATCGATTGCTTCTTTATTTATTTGGCTTTCGATACAATCCAGTTCATCTGACAATTGCCCAAACACGACATCGACGACTGCTTTTTCATTTCTTTGAACTCACACACACTTTTTATTTGAGCTACCGAAAATAAATAAATAAAAGTAGAATCAGGCAGAGTAAGAAATAATTTATAGAGCTCCGAGCTGCGGATTTTTGTGTATTTGCTTCCCCAATTAACAGGCAGTCGCTTAATTTTCAGGAACACCCAAAGATTTGTTCGCTTTTCGTTGTTCGACACGTCTTCGTCGACTTTTATTTGATTTTGTATTCGTATAGCTGTGCTAATTGATATTTTGGAGACAGGTTTTTTTTTTTAAGTTTTCATTGCTACAGTTTTTTTTTATTTTTTTATGTATATGTATTCTGTCTGTTCTGTCTGCAGATCCGTATTATTAATTGCGTTTTTCTATACACAGGCGACTCCATGATGTATCAGCACAGTGTGGGCGGGGGGGTAGGCTGTGGACCGGGCGGCTCCCCGAGCGCCTCCACTCCGCCCAACATGAACAGCTGCTCATCGGTGACGCCGCCACCGCTCTCCACGCAGCCCAATGCCGCACAGAACGAACTCAACGGCGAGCCTATGGTGAGTTTTGACAGCCAAGACACAAACCAAACATCAACATTAACACTTAACATAACATTATTAACAGCCACACCACCAACAACAGCAGCAGCAACAACAGCAGCAGACACACCAACCGCAGCAGCAACAGGCACACCAGCAGCAACAGCAGCAGCAGTCGCTGGCACACCAGCAACAGTCGGCAACACCAACACAGCAACAGCAGCAGCAGCAACAGCAGCAGCAACATCAACAACAGCAGCAGCAGCAACAGCAGGATAGCAGCAATTTGCTGCCGCACTGTCATCAGGCGATGCAGTCACCAGATGGCGCCACCGATGAGGACGTATGGCGAGGACACAGCATTGCAGCGCTGCGGCGGCGTGCTTCCGAACTAAATGCGACGGCAATTCCATCGTATTTGCATCACGCCGCCGCCGCCCACAATAACTACGAGCATCACAATTCGGTCTACTGAAATTTGTTGAAAAGCTTTGAAAGCTTTTCGGATTACGGTTTTTCCAATAGCGGCACTCACGAGTATTGAATAAACTGAACACAGTTTGACAGCCACCCGCTCGGGCCAACCGAGCTTTAGATTAAGCTAACCAAATTTTAGTTTAACATTTTAAGAATTAAACAATTTATGCGTTCCACATCAGTTCAGTTTTTTGTGTTAATTTATTATTTGCAACTTGTCCATGAAACGATAGCATCGTAGCATATTTTTAACTAAAAAGACTATAATGAATGTAAACCATGTATACGAGAGGAAAACGTCAACTATTTTTAGTGGCATTAACTAGCAGATTTAACGGCATATAAATATATATACAGCCCCATAAATGTACGAGTATTGAAAATAAGCGTAAATCATTTAAATTTAACTAAAGTCCAGTCACAAGGCCTGAACAAAACGAATTAATTATTTATCAGTAACGAAACAAAAAATATTAATATTCATGAAGAAGAATACAAAATAAACATAACGTATACGAATTGAAAAGAAACTTCAAAATGAAAATTGTATAAAAAACTAAAACAAATAAAAAGCGCTCACAGGCTATATAAGATCTAACTGGAAGGCCCAAAATAATTATGACTTGACTTTTAAGCGGATTAGAGCAGCCAACAAACATATAATATAAATATTATATATACACCTACTTAAATATATATATATATATATATAGATGTAGATGTAAGAATTGTAGATGTAAACATAAGTGTTGTTGTTTTTGTGTATAGCCCTTCTCTGTTTAGTTCTTTTGCTAAACTTACTTACATACATACATACATGCATACATAGATAAAATAAGAATACTTACTTACATTCATACATATACTGTTTAATGCAATAAACCACATGGATAGCAACTAATACCCATAAGCAGAAATCGAAAAATTAAAAACAAATAACGAAAAATATAATAATATTAATTGTCAGCTAATTGATCAGATGATCAGATGACATCAAATGGATTAATTTGAACTCGTTAAACTCGTGCATACATAAAAAAAATCACATACATAAATAATAGATGCATGAATACAATTATGTAATACTTGTAATAGACTTTCTTCTAATGTTTAAGCCTAAATTTAACACAAAATTAAATCGAAAACGAAAACTTAAACAAAAATATTTAAGAAAAAAAGAAACAAAAATCAACATGTATGTAATTATGCGTATTATTAAATAGTAAACTAAATTAAATATGAATTGAACGTGATTTAACTAAACAGTAAATTGAAAAACTATGCTAAATAAAAAAAAACTGATTTCAGTGTAAATGTTATGCGATTTACGAGGTAGCTTAACTTTTAATTACATCAATTTCGAGTTGATATAATTGTGTAGAGCATTTCATTAATATGCTGCAAATGCGTTTAATGCCAAGTCAATTAGCTAAAGCGTTGCACATGGACAGGGGGTGTTTTTAGCCATTTAGGTGGCAGTTGCTACCAGCGCAATTACAATAATTGCATTTGAGCAGCTTTTTGGTTGGCTAATAAAAACGCCAAAGCGAATTTGCCACAAACAACTTTAAGCTCGAATTGGCAAATTGATAAAAGTTTGACAGCACACACACACAAACACACACACACACGGGCGCACGTGTATGCACATGCACGCACACATATTTGGCTGGGCTTTGGGTCAAATATCCATTGCATTGGCATTGACTGCCTGCTATGATTGGGGTCAACAACGGAGACAACAGCAAAAGCAACAGCAAAAACAAAAGTGTTCACTGAATGATTACGGCAGCTGTGGTTGCATCTGCAACACCCTGTAAATAGTAGTCAAACAGGGTATACTGTTTGTATGCATATCTGCAACAAATTACGCAGCTCAACTTAAAGGTAATTTATTTGATTTTTTCATCCAATAAAGGAACAATTTTATTATTTGTAGTATTATTTAATTCTCACAATTATTTGAAATATCTGGAATAAATTTCATTTAGTTAGTTATTATAGAAATTACGCAGCTCAACTTGTAGTAAAAATATTTTATTTTTTCTTCCAATTAAATAATGGCAATTTATTACTTGTAGTTTTATTTATTTCTGACTATTCGAAATAGCTGAAATATTTTGCACAATACTACTTAATAAATAAAGGAAATTTTATTAATAATTAGCTAGTGAATATGCCTAATTTGCCTTTATATATTAAATTTACAGGGTATCCACTCCACTTTCCACTCGAGCACTTTAGAGTACAATATGGCCATAACTGCTGTTTTCAGTTGAAACTTTGTATATGCATACACCGGCCTTATAAATATTATAACGGTTGCAGCTGTGACATTTGACATGAACATTGTCACGACAATTGGCCAGACTTAATCACACTGATGGCATTTTTATGTGATGTGGCAGCAACAGACGCAACAACAGCAGCAGCTGGAAATTCAATAATAAAACTACATACACACACATATATATATATATATATATATATATATATATAAACATAAATATGTATGTGGGTTTATATGCGAATGTGAAATGTGGAAAGAAAGTCGGGGGCACGAAGTATGACATGCTCGAACTCCAGAATTGATAGTTTACCATCGCCGTCGACATCGGCTTCCTCGATTACCTTGTCAGCAATCTGTTGGTGCTCCTCCGGACACAGCTCGTTTTTGGTCATTGTCGTCAGGCAGGACATCAGGTCAGCGTGTCCAATGAAGCCGTCCTGATCGAAATCTGCAAAAGTCATGCCAGACATGCATAAGTACTCCTAGTCGCAACACATGTACTACAAACATATACATTCGCATATCCTGCCAGTGACTATGCAGATATTTAGTGTGTTGTGTGTGTGTTGTGTGTGTGTGTGTGTGTGTGTCATTTTATACAAGTTGACATTTTCATGCATAAGACTCAAGTGATGTGTGCAAAACTAAGTTACAAGACATATTCTTATATATATATATATATATATATATGTATATATATGTGTGTGTGTGTGTGTGTGTGTTTGTGAGTGCCTTGTGTGCATAATCACATGTCAACGTTGCATGCTCCAATTTGTGTCAATCTAATAATGCACATTGAGACAAAGTGCCTCATTCTTCCTCTTTTTTGCTTTTCTAAATATTTGCATTGAGTGGCATTCGTTTGGAGTTGAGTTACAAAGCATTCATACAAAAATAGGCAAGAAATAATATAAAAGCAAATTTTGTAAAATATGAAATCAGTTTTGCCTGCAAATAAAAATTCAAATGAAATATTCTGTGTTGCATTCTTAGATAGATATTGCATTAAAGTTTTATGTTTTATTGAATTCATAATTGACTAGTTTGCTCAGTTAAATAATGAAAGAGTCAAAGTTCAATAAATTAATCTGGAATAAGAATGATGTTTTGTGTGGCATCGTTCATCGTTGGGTTTTATTCAATTTACTCGCTTTGCTGACACTTTATTTATGCAATTCCCAATTCAATACAATATTATAAACTAATATATTTGCATTGTTTGTGTTTTTGTTGCCTTAATTGCCGGTTAGTTTATTTTGTGCGCTTTGGGCTTGTAAATCCACAAAGTAATAAAATCAATTTGCAAATGGCTGGCAGTGCCAGCGCGGTATTTTTCTGATTCTCATTTAAATTTCAATTAAAATGCTTATTAAAATTTATGACTATCCTTGAACTATGGTCGCAGGCAACAACAATGCAACAAGGCAATAGGCAACATTGGACCTGGGCCACAAATTACTGAGGCACGACTCCAGCAGCTCGCGGCAATGGCATTGCGTTCCATCTAAATGCCATAGACACAAAAGGAGACCAGGCAATAACCAGCAACAGCAACAACAACTTTAGCTGTGGCAAACACATAAACAAAGCCAGCAAATGTTGGCCAAAAGCGTGCACCACAACAACAAACCAAAATGCAAAAAAAAATAAAAGAGCCAACGGATATCTTTGGCAAGCCGAAGGATTTTCTATGCTTGCAGACAAAAATCAATTTTCTTAAATTTTTCATAGGATATTTAAAAAATAAACAACAAATTCATAGATTACTTTAAATTTAAGGAACTTAATTCGATACAAACTGAAGGACGAACTGGCGGCCTTGGATATATTGACTAGGCTACAAATCACCTCTACTAAGATGTTGCATAATTCATGACACAATCAATATACCCTATGAAAGGGTATAAGAAGAAGATGTATGCAGAACTTACCATAAATCTTGAAGGCGTAGAAAACTTTAATGTCTCTGGGTGCCTGCTCGCTAAACACGGATAGGGCATCCAAGAAGTCCTCAAAGGATAAATTGCCCAGACCATCGCGTGAGAAGGCCTCGCCTGGTCAGTGGCACAGTGGGCGTGGCAGTCGGGTGGGCGAGGCGTTAAGCAAAAAAACAAGAGAATCGTTTTGATTATGAATGCGGCATTGTTGTTTTCGCATTTGTTGCTTTACTTACAGATACGTCGCCGAAAGGGATTCTCACGCAACTCGGGCATCTTCTCAATGCACTCGCGTGGAACCTTGACACTTGATGCCTGACCCTCGGTCATTTGCCGTGGCACCAAATCCGGACGCAGCTCCCGAAATCGTTTGTGCACGCTGCGTTCAAAACGGAAAATAAAGGGGGAGCAAATGGGAGCACTTGATCAAGGGCTTTGTGTTTGCCAGTGTGTGTGTGTGTGTGTGCTGAGTGTGTATATATGGGTGTGTGCGATTTTGCTGACTGCACAACAAAAGGATACGACAAACAATGGCGCCAAATAGCCCCGTGTTTAGTCATTTGAATGGGAAATGGTTTCGCTTATTATATTAACACAACAAACGAAATAACAAACAGAAATTACTCATACGCCCCCTAGTGTCAAATACAAACCGCAGAATTTCCTTGCGTGTGAAGAACGTGCAATCCTTTAAATATAGACAAAAAAAAAAACATTTAATGGTTTCTGAATATCATTTAATAAATATTATCAGCAAAAATCTGCATTTATTGTTACATTAATAATGGCAAAAATTCTTAATCAATCACAAAATATCACTTTTTTTGTATATAAGCAATTTTAGTTATTTTTTAAATATTTATTTTGTGAACTTAGAGTCAAATAGTTTACTTCCAGCAAGCAGTAGTAATTAGAAGAAAGCAAATTGCGAAATTAATTATAATTAGTATATACAAAAAAAAAAACAACAACTTTTTGACATGGATTTTTTTTTAATTGTTAAATTCATTAAATTCGTAAGATTATCTGAGTGTAGCCATTGCAACTGGAGCTACGTAGAGGAAGTGCACGCACCTGATAGTCATCCAGTTGCTGTTCGGTGAATGTTACAACCTTGTTGCCCATCGCTTATCCGCACTGTGTTTGTTTATGCAGGAACTGGCCAAAAGCAAACGTAAAGCGATGGCCTAACAACCAACTGCTGCCTTTTGCAAACACTGTGCGACTGGTGACTGGTGACTGGTGACTGGCGACTGGCGACACACATCGAGTGGCGAGCTGGTGGACAAATTCTCAAACCGTTAGCATAATTTAGCATAGAACAACTCTGGGCCCAGCCCCACACACACGACACATCCTGCGGCGCCTTGGCTCCAGCTTGTCCTCGTTCCGCATTCGCATCGAAATTAATTAAGGAGTGTTCACTGTGTGCCATTTTTGTTGTCTGTTTGTTTTTTTTTTTTTTTTGTTTTGCTAGTTGTTTTCACCCACTTGCACTGACACTCGCCTCTGGTCGGTGTGTAAAAACGGAAAAGCGGTGGGCAAAAACATTTTCCAAGAGGTGCGCCCAAAAACAAAAACAACAACAAAAACAGCAACAAAAACAACAACAAAAACCAACAACAACAAAACCTATGACTGGGCGGAAAAGAAAAAGGACAACGGTGGCAGAAATTCGATGCGAGTGTGTTTCTAGTTTTGCGTGGCGAACTTTACTAATTAATTTAATGGTCGACAGCACTTTTCAATTTCGCGTGTATGCTTTATGAATTTATGGTAGTGACTGTCAGGCTTCGGATCCAAATCCAGTACGCTCAGCTTGGTTAGAAACTGACGGTCTTCCACACAGACAAGCCAAGGTTGCAACGAGCTGCAAAAAGTTAACACTGATTAGCTGTCAACGGGGGAAGAGTTTGTGTGTGTGTGTGTGTGTGTGTGATGCGGTTGCTTACCTGATGTGCTTGGGCGGGCAGCGTATTTCCTGAAACGTCAGCATTATGGAGCAGTCCAATGCCGTCGCACCCAGCATATATGACTGCTCTGCCGGCAGTTTATCCACATCGACCTCATCGGTGGCGTTTAGAAGCGCACGCAACGCCTGATAGGTGGGCGTGGCATGTTGAGCGTATCCCTTTTGCCACATGTAATGAAAATGCCTCTGTAATTGGCATGGAAAATCGTTTGCAAGCGTTAAAGTTAGCAACAGACAAAACTGACAGTGCCAAAAATAGTGGCAGCTTGCCACTTGGACACTTGGCTGGCGTCCAAGTGAGCGTCTCGCTCAAATCCCAATGCTCTACTCCACTGCTCCAGTACAATGTCACCGGCAGTGACGGTTTTCGTGAGTATCGCTCAGTGTCCGTTTGCCGTTTAGCTGCCCTTTCAATATCCCGCTCTTTGGCAGGAAGGCACTCCCGTTTGAAGCATTGTTGAAGCACGGACCAGGTAACTCAATGTAGTTGTCTCGCCCGCCTTTGTGCAACTCTCTTTGTGCACTTAACTAGCAACAACAAAATAAAAAAAAATGTGAAAGCAGAGAATGCTCGACCAGATAGTGTTCTGTAATCACATCTCAAGCAGAATACGTTCATATAAACAACGAGCCCAGCATTGGATCAGGACCCAGCGAGTCCCCGGTGGGTAAAAATTGTGAAAAAGTGTCATTTGACTTTTGATTAAATGAATGTTGGAATAAGTTTGTGAATACTCATTGAGCATTCCCAGAACTCCCAGCCTTGTGGATTAAAAGTAAGGGTCCACAGCTCCCAGGCAACTGTCAACTGTAAAGTATCCAAATCGCCTTCAAATAAGCACAAATATCTACTTTAAAAGCCACTTGACTTTTACACACAAATAGAAACCATTTTATTACACAAAATGATAGGGTATAAAAATGACTAAAATCATCAACTTAAGCAGGAGTTGGAGCATTGCTTCTAGACTCAAAATAAACATAAACAAAAAAACAAGTAAATTTTTTTTTTATCTTTTTTTATCTTTCTTTTTCACTTACCTTTACCAGCAATTGCAGATGCAAAATTTTGTGAAGCACGCAGTTTTTTGGTAAGTGAAATATTTCCGCTTTGTTGATCTGTGCTTGAGTTGCCTTTGGATTCGGAGTCGGCGTCGGCGTCGACGGCGACGTCGAAGTCACTGTCGCCAGTGTTTCCGTTTCCGTTTTCGCTTCCGTTCGAGTTGCTGCTGTTTTCACATTCGTTGACAACCTGGTTGGCTCAGCTGTTGTTGTTGTTGTTTCTGTCGTCGCTATTTTGCCACGCTTTATGTACCTTGGGATTGCTTTTTCAGCTGCTGCTCTTGTGAAGCGTCGCTGCGGCTGACCAGCAACACCTTCGACAAACTCAACTATTCCATCGTCAGCCTCTTTCTGATCCATCCTCTCTCTCTTCTCTGGCCGCCTATTCACCTGTTTTAGCTCTTCTACGTGACTCGATAAGGTAACAACAGCAGCATCAACAGCAGCAACATCAGCAGCAGCATCAGGAGCACCAGCATCAACATTAGCTGCGTAAATTTCTGTAGTTTCTTTTGTCTCAATGCCACCAACTCGCACGGTTGGCGATTCCCAAAATGCAGCTACAGCCACGTGGCTGAGATTTAGACTCGAATTTCTATTCTGACTCTGATTCTGATTCTGTTTCTGACTGG
Organism: Drosophila longiperda; assembly: GCA_035042125.1. Taxonomy (NCBI): domain Eukaryota; kingdom Metazoa; phylum Arthropoda; class Insecta; order Diptera; family Drosophilidae; genus Drosophila; species Drosophila longiperda. The sequence goes on from JAWNLV010000107.1 coordinate 19,454,346, forward strand.
GGCTCTCCACCTCTTTGGCCAGCCCGTTGCTGTATTCCCTGAGCAGGCAGGCGACCAGCAAATGTTTTATAAGCGCCATAATTTCACTAGAGAATTTGAAAGATTTTATTACCATGGCGTGTGCAGAGGGAGAGGAAAATGGGCATTTGGATTGGGTTTGGGATTGGGTTTGTTCACCATTGGCATTGGTGAGATTTTGTCCACATTTTCATTTGTTAGAATTTTCAATGCACATTCCAATTTTGCGGGGGCCATTGTAGATGTTGTTTTTGTTGTTGTGTTGGTAGTTTTTGTCAACGTTGTGCAAAGGTGTTGAAATGTGTGAACAAAACATAAGGGAATGCAGCGTGACGAGAATAGAGAGAGGAAGAGAGAGAGACAGATAGAGAGAAAGAGAGAGAGAGAGGAGCGGAAAATGGCAATGTTAGCGGTTGGCACTCGAGAATTTGTGTTTGGCTTTTGCATTTGGTTTTTGCATTATTTATTGAATATTTGCGTGCTGAACAATTGGTTCGAGATTTTATTATTTTTTTTTTTTTTTGCGTTTTATTTTTATGTTATTTACTCCCCTTTTTTTTTTGGTTTTTGGTGCCCATGTAATTGTTTTGCTTCTCCATGGAAAATTGTGTGGCTTCTGTATAAGTATTATGGTCGCTTACAATAAGTTGCTTTTACAAAATAGCAAAATCCAAAGGAATTTTGTTATTACGGCCATGGCAATTTTTCGGAGAATTACAAATGGGTGGGGATTTCATTTAAATTAATTTTAAATCAAAAACGCTTGATGGAAGGCAAATATCCAGCTAAGTATTAGTGGTAAGTAATTTAATCATTGAGACCGTCTCAATAACAGCAAAGATTGGGACTTTTGGAGTTTTTAGTTAACTTTAAATCAAAATCAAGAATTCACAGCGAAATATAAACAGACTCTTCATATTGATATAAACAAAAAAATACAAGCATATTTGCGCTTACCTTGGAAAGACTCGAGAGTGCAGCTCCTCACAGGAAATCGAATTCGCGTGATCTCCATAAATTAAATTGCCGCTGTGAAATACACGTAAATTATTTTGCGGACAAGCGAAAAGTGCATTCAAGGCATCGAGCATACGACCGGGTGTACTAAAATAAAAAGACACAAAAAAATGTATATACACACACACACACACACATATATATATATATATATATAATAACACTATTATAACATAACTTTATATGTGCTGGTGCAAATATGTATGGATGGACGGATGATATAAATTCAAGCTGAAAAAGGCAAGGAACACACAATTTTGTGCTGAGCGCAGAGTCAAGTCCGTAAAAAGCCGAAATGAAACAAAACGAAACGAAAAGAAATAAAAATAAAATAAAATGAAAGTGGATACGAAGCAGGCGGTAAACCGGAATGAAAGCGCAAGCAAATTGAATTTCGTGCACGGATGCATGCATGACTTAAAACAGCGGGCCACAAATAAACGAATGAGCTGCGGGATCCACAGACACAAGGCCCACGTAGTTAAGGCTCCGGCCGGATACAAAGTACGGCAAAAAGTGCCAACGAAATGCCTTTAGGTAAAAACAAGCTACACGCCAAATACCAGCAGCAGCAGTTGCTGCAGCAGCAGTTGCAGCAGCAGCAGTTGCAGCGCCAGCAGCAGCAGTTGCAGCAGCAGCAGACCCAAAGTGTTGGAATTATGAAGCACGACAGGACACGCAAATGGAGCAGATTGAAATTTATGAGTTGAGGGTATTCTCGCAGCGACGAGCATCAGGAGCAGAACAGAAGCATCAGTACTATAGTGTGAATTGAACATGCTGAAGAGAGCTCTTACCCAGAGAATAGCTCCAATGGACAATAGTCGCCCAATCGTTTGATTTTGCCTGTCTGCAACTGTTGGACAAAAAGTAGGAAAAAATGTTTGTAAATCAAATAACAAGCAACTTGGCAACACACGCACACACACATACACACACCATACCCGCCTCCTGCTCCACTTACCTTTACCAACTGCATGCTGCAATAGCGACACCGGCACCTGTTTTGGGTTAACAACAACTGCCCTTTTGGCCGCACCTTGGACGAATCCGGGGTCGTGTCCGTTGTTCCGTCGCCCGCTGGCATTAAATCAAATAAATCGCTGACATCACTTGGCAACTGGAGCCAGCCCTGTTTCGGTTTTATTTCGATGGCATATGTATCGCCCAGACGGGTTATTTCAGTGCTGTCCCTGCTGCAGCTGCAACTGCTGCTGCTGCTGCGGATGTCCATGCCCGCGTCCATGTCCTTTGCCTACAAATTATATCGTTGGGCTTACATTTCTTTTTTGATTGTTCCTGTTACCCCTGCTGTTGCTGTTGCTGTTGCAAATATAGTCAGATGAGCGGTGTGGAGAGAGGGGTGTGTTAGGGCTAAGGGATAAGGAGTGTCTGCCGTGCACAAACTTTTCCAGCATTGACGCCATTTTGACTTGAAAATGCCAACGAGTAGCGAAGTGGAGTTGAGTATGCCACAAACAACTGCAACAACAGCAACCAGCTCAGAAAAAAAAATGCACAGGAAAACCAAAAAGGAAAAAGAGGAGCAGGAACAGTAGCAGGAGGCGTCGCAGGGATATCGTTGCAAGTATAAACATGAACTGTAACTGCCTTGCGTTGTTGTTGCTGCTATTGCTGTGACATAAAACAAAAGTTGTTGTTTGCCGCGCTGATTGTATGATGAGTTATGGCGCATGCTGGACACCAGCGGCAGGTGAGAGAGAATTTCACTACTCATCCTCGATGCCATCCATGGTGCACTCCATGTGCGGCAGACCAAGTTGAAATTGAAAATTAACATTTAAAGCCACAATTAAAAGTGGCTGTTTTGCTGCTCTACTTCTTTTCATTCTATAGCTGGCCACGGACTGCCCATATTCGTAGTCATATCCTGTGCGGGACACAATATGACGTTAGTTATGGCGCCGTAACTATTGTTTTTTTCCTTCACTTCTTGCAATTTTATTCCGGTCAATGCTTTGGCACCAAAGCCATAAATTGAATGTTTAACCATCGCGCACAGCCCCAAAAGCCGCAACTTCTACAATCCTCGACCATTAAGATATCCTCTGTTAAACCTCAATCAAAAATATTCCCCACATCTTTCATTAGTCATTTGTACTAAAATAATGTCAAATGTCATATTTATTTTATAAAATATATCACATCATTTTTTCTATTAGAAAACACTAGCATTTTATAGTTATTCCTAAACTTAACAATTAAAAACTTTAAGTACTTTTTTGTTATTTATTTATACAATTTATAAAATAGTTGCAATTTATGCACTTTAATTTTTAAAGAGCTAAATAAATAAATACAATTAGTATATAGGATAATATTGGAAAGAAATATCTAGTAGAACTTTACAAGCTAAGGAACTGGGAAATGCAACTTTCTGATTAAACTCTATGCACCCTCACAAAAAGTACTGAGTTGTCTATCTAATATGAAATCTAATCTACCCTTGCTGGACTTCGATCTATATATATATATATATATGTTTATATATAGGGCATGCTGAACTAGTAGCTTTGACGGCACTTTCAAAGCAATTTCGGCGTCTTTTACAACCACACAAACCGAAACGGCCATCGGGTCCAGCCAAGGTTTCAGCTTTGGCTGCCGGCCACAGCAACAGCAACAATAACAATAAAAACAGTAAAATTGGCAATGGCAACAACAATGTGTTTACACTGTTGCCCACTTTAATTCAAAACAAAGAACCGTTGATTTATGTAGCCTTAGCTTCCATGTACCACATCCACAGGCATGTGTTCATGGCATGGCTCCTGGTTTAGGTTTAGGTTTCTCTGCATTTGTTTTTTAATCCTTCATTTTTTTCTGTTTTTTTTACGTCTATTTTGTTATTATATAGTGCACAAAGGCGAGCTAAACCACAGCGAGCAGCGAGCAGCGGGTGGCAAGCAGCGCATATGGTCGAAAAATGCCAATATTGTCCTTGTACAGAATATACAATATATTTGAGCCGGGCGCCCCCGCGTCCACATCAATTCCGGTGTTGGGCAGCTCCAAAAAACTCACCTGTAAATTGGCAAGTAAAACATCGAACGTGGCAGGCAATTGGGTCACATCTGGCAGCATCAGACCAAATGGCCCCACAAATTCCTTATCCAGACGCGAAACTGCAAGTGGAAAAGTGGCACAACATGAATGTAAAGTGCAGCAACAACAACAACAACAACAGCAACGAAGGCAGCTTCGGTATCGGCCGATTATTGATATATAGATGCCGCTGGGTTAGCGCGGCTGGCAATGATAAATTGTTGCCCGGCAGCCTGTTGCTAGTCAAAGCCTCAACTACATGGCCAGCAATATAGAAGCCGAATTTTGATATATGGCTGCGACTATTGGCCAGCACTAATCAGTCCCATGTGGGTCTGAGTGTGTGTTGGTGTGTGTATTTGGGTGTTGTGTGTGTGCAGCCAGGCACAAATTTTAGAAACTGGAGTCAGCGTGGACAATTCTCGGACGTCAGTAAAAGAGATGCAATAAAAAACTCGTTTATGATTGATTGCTCTGCGCGGGGGGCAAATGTCTATGGATGTTGGCCAAAACCAACTTGCCTAAAGCCGGGGGCCATGTGCATCGCAGCGGCACTGATCAAATACAAAATGTTGCCGATGTCGATAGCATAAAAACTTGCAAACATAAAAATACGAATACACAAAAGAAAGAAAAACATATATATTTATATATATAAATATATATATTTAGTATCTGACAAGAAGTCATGTTTAGATGAACTCACCCGGTCTGTCGGCGCGTATATGCTCGTTTATCCAGAATATATCGCTTTCCTTTGGTATGGCAACAATATCCGCTGTGCAGACAAACTCATTTCCTAATAGACGGCGCATTATCTCGATATAAGCCATAAAATCCGGCATTGTCAAGACGCCAGCTAAAAAAGGGGCAGGGCCAACAGCAAGAGTAAATAAAGAAACAAGATAAATGAAATAAACACATCTGATGCAATGGCCAAAGGATGCACAGCCAGCCACAAAAACCGATATGACTTGGGAAATAGCAGCACAGTGGTCACTCGCTAATGACACACCATCTTTCTAAAACATAAATATTCCAAGTTTTTAACATCAAGTGTTATTTGCTCTACAGAACAAATTTTATAATGATTGCTCTAAACAGTCATCAAGCAATTGAAATAAACATAAAAAATTATTTAAAATAGAATCAGAAAGTGAGATTTTTAGTAAGTTCTAATTTGAGGAGTTCACTTTAAAGTAACTACTGTATATAAACATAGATACACACATATTTGAACAAATATAGACGTAAATATGAAGCAAGAGTAAAAGCCAGCCATGCGGGCAATAAGCATGGCACTATACACAAATTGGCCAGCCCCAGAGGAAGGAGTGGGTTTGCCATTGCCTTTGGCTACGGCTGCAATGACAAGGATAGTCAGTGCCGAGGGAGCAAGGGGGCCGGGGTGTTTGAAGTTGCACGCAACCATTTCCTGCACAAAATTAACAACAATAACATGCCAGCACAGATACATATATATATATATATATATATATATAACAAATATATCGCAGCAACCTTTAGAGCTTGATGCTTTCGTTGGGTCGGAAACGCTGGGCTGTCCTTCCGGCTGTCCTTCCCCGGCGGCCAACTGGCAACTGCGCTGCGTTTGCGCCTGCTGCGTCTGCCGTCTGTTGGATATCATTTTTGGCAAACGTAAAACTTTTTTAAATTGCGGCAACGCCAGCACCAAATTTGCATTACCCTCCGCCCGATAGATCAACCCAATTTGGCTCATCTCCATCGGCGGTGCATCGGGCATGTGCAGCAGCGCGTTTAGAGTCTTAGCTGTGGCAAGCAGGGGATGCAGAGGCGAAGGCAATGGCGATGCTGCAACTGGCCGCAGAGGCGCTGTCATGACTTTTGCGCGGGTGTTTGCGGTTCGTTGGTGTTGTCAAAATGCAACTGACACGGACGAGTGTCCGTCTCGGTTCTCGGTTCTTGGTGGTCTGCCCACTGGCGCGCCAATGTTGATTATTTTTCCGATTGTGGCTTGTTGCGGTTGGGCCTTTGTGGTTGGTTTTTCTTGTTGATGCTGTTCTTGTTGTTGCGACTGTTGCAGCTTGGCACGTTTGTTGAACTTTGTTGTTGTTTGAGTTTGAGATAAGATAATCCGTTTGGCTTTGCTTTTATAGAATTTGTTGTCTGAAAAAGAGCTTTAAATAAAATTGCATGCATATTTAAGAGTTTCACATTTATATTTACGACAGCAATGTAAATTATTTACTTCTTAATTGATCACTGCACTAGAAACTAGGCTTAGCAAGCTGTGTGACCAGACTTAACGAATACGCATCAGCTGTTTGTGGCGGTCGGCTGATAGACGATCCTGCCCATAAAATATACCAACTTATGGCATATTAAGTCGAAGTGTGACCAAAAGCTATCGGATAACGCTAATTTTAAACTAACAAGCAAATAATTAAAAAACTTTGATTTTAGTTTTTTATTTTTTTCATTTATTGCAACGAAATTTTAGTTTTTGCGTATGTATTGACCATTGCTCGTCTGTATCAATGTGTGGCCGCCAGCATTTATCACTTGTGTAGCTGCAATAAAAAAACAATTGGATTAATTAACAGATTATATATTGTATATAGTACTATATTAATATATGTATAATAATTACAGGCATTGGCACTCGCAAGCGCCACAATGAGTGCAAAAACAAAGCCGCAGATCTTCAGACAGTTCATATTGATAGCTTGTTGATTAATTGTGACAATATGACAACGAAAGCTACACTCTGCGCTTTTATAGCTGCCTGCATGGACTGAGCGGAGCTGGAAATTCCAGTGGCTGGCTACCTAATCAGCCAGGTTTTTTTATACGTTGAAAAAACCCAGAGCCATGACCGATAGAACTGATAATTACAGCTAATATGTATTTGTGTTTCTGAAAATATTGTTTACTTAAATGCGCTTTGCTTATTATAAGATTAAAATAGGTTGAAATGCTTTAATATAATTTGCTTGATTTGGTGATGGATATACCATGTATATTACACATATAGTATGCATGATATACTCAATTATACTATACTACGTTTTAAACATATTTTATTGTATTGATTTAATAATAAAAAGATTTACATGTTCTAAATAAATAAATTAACATATGCGTCAGATTTAAAGCTTCTAGACTTATACATTTTAGATAGGAAATATTATTCCAAGTCCACAAATCCATCAGCATGTTTCAGTGTAACAAGTCTATATATTCAGGTTTAAACTCAAATGTCAAATGCGATAGGCACGACAGATAACAAGAGTCCAACGTGCGATCTTTTCACCCCCAAAAATTAAATTCTTGTAAAAAAATACAAGCGGGGCAGCTATAAAAGATCGCTTTTGCTCACAGATTGAATCAAATCAGTATCAACCATACAGACAACATATTCAATCAATATGCAATTCTTCAAAGCTGCTGCAGTTCTTTTGGCCATGTTCGCCGCCTTCGCCAGCGCTGAGCCCGTCCCCAAACGTAAGTTTTAACAACATTTTGACAAATTATTTACGAATGTACATAATAATGTTTTTTTGTTTTCTATATGTTCATTTATTTTGCAGCTGGCACTGTGCTTGTCCAGACCGGGGACACTCAATACATTCGCACTGATTAACTTCTACGACAACCAAATAAAATTGTTTACATAAATATAATTGATATGTTAAACTAAATATACAATGTGTTCTACATATTTATATTCTTTATATTTGGAAAGGGGATTATCAAATAATAGGAAAGAGCAAAGCAAATTTGAAATATAAATGCACAAATTTCAGTTAATAATAATTTTAATTTGATATTTAATTCGACAACAATTTTAATACAATTATATTATATTAAATAAAATGCTCAAAGATATTAATGTCAATTTGTACAAATATTTAAATAAAACCAACAAAACCAATTTGGAACAAAATCTAAAATAATCTAGCTTTAAACTAGTTATGAGATAAAAACTTGATAACGAATATATTTAATGTTAGTTACATTAACCTATACAGATATCATTTTTATTAATTATGATAAAAAGTTATCAAGATATTGGCTGTTCATTAGTAGTTAAGCAGTATTTATATTAACTGAAATTTGAATATGTGTCAGATTTATAGCTTCTAGATTTATATATTGTAGATGGGAAATAATATGATATGTATACAAATTAATAAGCGTGTTTCAGTGTAAAAAATCTAACTGCGTCCCGTCTTTCTTCATAGTATCTATCCAGGTTTGAGTTCACGTTAAATGTCAAGCAATAATACACTTCTAGCGATAGGCATCACAGATTACGAGTACGTTCGTTTCACCAACAAAAACATCCAATCCGTTGGGAAAAGCCCGTTGAAGCAACCGCACTCGGGGCAGCTATAAAAGATCGCTTTTGCTCACATATTGAATCAAATCAGTATCAACCATACAGACAACATATTCAATCAATATGCAATTTTTCAAAGCAGCTGCAGTTCTTTTGGCCATGTTCGCCGCCTTCGCCAGCGCTGAGCCCGTCCCCAAACGTAAGTTTTAACAACATATTGACAAATTATTTACAAATGTTCCTAATAATGTTTTTTGTTTTCTATATTTTCATTTATTTTGCAGCTGGCACTGTGCTTGTCCAGACCGACAACGTTCAATACATTCGCACTGGTTAACTTTCAAGACAAAAATCTTTATTGTTTACATAAATAAATATTGGATATGTTAAACTAAATATACAATGTGTTCTTCATATTAATGTTGTGTTCTTTATATTTTATTTCATTAATTTATTAAGTTAGACCGTTGGCTCTTTAGTTTCAAAAATACAAACTTCTGTTAAAAACAATTTACATATATATTGTTTTGCTCGAAAGCAATGTTTATTCAATTATAAATAATAATCAGCGCATCTCTCATGCCTCTGCTGAGATTCCATTCAGTGCATATATAATGTCGAACAATAATGAGATTATTAGTAATTGCACTGATATTCGTTTTTTAGCATGCAAAATTCCAATTTCTATATATTTGCAAAGAAACGCATCCCAAAATTGCATAAAATGCTCGAAAATATTAATGACAATTTTTACAATTAATTTAAACAAAGCCTACAAAAATGATTTGCAACAAAATCTTAAATAATCTAGCTTTATAACTAGCTGTGAGATATATATTTAATAATGAATATAAATATAGTTAACATTAATTAACCCATTCAAATAAATATTTGAAGTTATGGTTATTTGGTAGTTGGGTAGTATTTATATTTACTGGAATTCACACATATTTGTAGCTTCTAGATTCATATATATTCTAGATGGGAAATAATATGCTATGCAAATCCATATATATTGGATGTCTTCTACATATTTATGTTGTTGTCTTTATATTTGGACAAGGGGATTTTCAGAAAGTATAAAAATTAATAGGAAAGAGCAAGTCAAATTTCATTTCTGTTAAAAACAATTTATATATATTGTTTTGCTCGACAGCAATGTTAATATAATTAATTAAAAATAATAATCAGCGTATCTCGCAGACTTCTGCTGAGATTTTATTCAGTGCATATTTAATGCCGAACAATATCGAGATTATTTGTAATTCGCAAAAAATTTAAATGCTCGAAATCGATGACAATTTGTACAATTCATTTTAAAAAAAAACTTTAAAACTGATCTGCAAACAAATCTTAAATATTCTAGCTTTATAAATAGTTGTGAGATAAATTTGATAATGAATTTATTACATGTTATACAAATTAATCCAAATTAATAATTATGGTAAAAAGTTGTCAGGCAGTTGGCTACGCATTACTAGTTAACCAGTATTTTTATTTCCTTGAATTTATACAGCTTATTATAAACCTGTTCTTTCAACCGATTTACTTATACAAAGTCTAAGAGATTTTCTAGAAAAGTGTCTACTCATTCATACAGCTTTATAATGTATATTTTATGGGTATAGCTATAGACTAGCAGGGGTCCATTTCCATGTCCATGTATTCCAGTCAATACAAATCTCATTATCAATTAGATCGGATCGACTCAAAATTATAAGTAGCGGCCCACTATATATTTAGTTCCCTTAGAAACAAACAATTTATTATTTTTCACATTTTCAGCGTTTTGTTATATTATGTTTACAAAGTTTAGGGTATTTGCATCGAGTGTATTTCCCTATAAATGAGCTATGGCAGCATTGCATTACCGATGCGTAATTATAATGCTTCGAAAAACTGGTTTTAGTATCAGCTGTCAGATGTGCTGACATTGATGTTATTGAAATTGAATTGATAGTAAGTCTGGAATTGCCCCGACTGGCTGCACCCAAATATACAGTGCAGGCAGTAAAAATAGCACTGTTATTAATTCTGATTCTAATTATTTTAAAATGATTTGCTAATTCCTTATCTGAACTCTGCATGGAATTGCCCCGACTGTCTGCACCCAAATATACAGTGCAGGCAGTAAAAATAGCACTGTTATTAATTCTGATTCTAATTATTTTAAAATGATTTGCTAATTCCTTATCTGAACTCTGCATGGAATTGCCCCGACTGTCTGCACCCAAATATACAGTGCAGGCAGTAAAAATAGCACTGTTATTAATTCTGATTCTAATTATTTTAAAATGATTTGCTAATTCCTTATCTGAACTCTGCATGGAATTGCCCCGACTGTCTGCACCCAAATATACAGTGCAGGCAGTAAAAATAGCACTGTTATTAATTCTGATTCTAATTGTTTTAAAATGATTTGCTAATTCCTTATCTGAACTCTGCATGGTGGAACGTGCTTACGAATAAATTCCAAGATTCAGTCATATTGACATGTTCTTTGATTCGATGTGATGCTGCAATCAAAGACACAAAAAAGCAGTAAAAATGTCGAATTATTTTAAACTAAAGCGTTTAGAGCATATTTTAAAGTTGGTGCTATTTTCTGTTATATACATAAGTGCTCTGATGGAAATATGAATAATTATCAGATTGTTTTAATTGCATTGCCAACAAACTGGACTGACCGAGAACCAAGAGCAACTTGATTTGGTATGGCTTTTGTGGAACAGACCTCAAAAGCAGCGTTGATTTTTCGGTGTGCTAACCGGCGAAAAACTTTCAACAATTTGCCAAAGCGAAAACTATTTGGTCGTCCCGATGCTCCTGTTTTTGTTACTGTTACAGTACATTCCCGGGGCCATTGTTTCACATCGGGCAGCGTTGTATGGTTGGTTACATCAACAATTATTTTAAACTTTTACCGCAAATATTGCCTTGGCTGGTTTTACGCCTGAGCTAAATTGTAATGGACGCTGCCTGGCAAACAGCTCGTATGACTGGCGGCGACTTTGCGGTCTACATCGACGTCGACGTCGACATCAGCTTCGGCATCTGCATCGGCGTCGGCTTCGGCGTCGGCATCAGCTGCCCATTGGCAGCCTAAGAAACTGGCAAGAGAAGCAGGCATAGAGAACAGGCGTTGGCTAATCCTTTTGATTTTCGACTGCACAAATTCCAGCTAACAACAATTTATGTACTCACTGCCCCCCCCCCCCCTCCACGGCATACTCCTTCATCTTCGCAAATGGCTGGCAACAGTTGCTGTGGCAACATATCCCTGCAAAAGTTTGTGTGTGTGTTTGTACGTGGAGCAGTCAATAACGGGTGCCATTGTTTGGACTGGTTGGTGGTTTACCACAAAAGAATTGGCCTCATGGAATTTGCAACGATTTTCGCCAGCGGGTCTAAGGACCTACAACTCAGAACCCAGATCCCATACACACTTTTGGCCCAATATCAAAGTGAATTTGTGGCCACCTAGCACTATGATGGCCAAAAATCGCTAACCAAGTATAAACTGGAATGGTAGCAGCTCCAAATTCAGCTGCTATACGGGATGGCCGTTGGCGTTTATTGGAAATTAATTTCAAAGGGGCATTGCCTTGCAAAGTCAAGTATTGTTGGCTCCCAAAACGTGCCACAAAGAGCAGCGCGCTAACAAACAAAATGAGCAAATTCCCAAGCGAATTGATTTTGTTTTTTTTTTTCTTTCAATTTGATGCAAATCGAAAATTCTAACTGACTTTGACTATGTGCTCCAATGCATTCCCAGACATTCAGTCAAATAGCGCAGCTTCGAACTGCTCCCAATAGTTGGCCAATCACGAATTCAAATTGACTACACACACACACACACTCATACACACACGGGACTACGTTGAGAACAGGTTTGAAATCTTTCAAAATTGCCTTAGGTTTTTTACGCCTGTATGCAAATCCCGAGCTGATAAAATTTATGCAGTATTTGCTGCACTTCTTGGTATAAAAGCGCAAGCGAATCAATGTTAAGCATCAGAATTTGAGAGTCAACCCTTCAGTTCAGAAATATTATAAAAATGGAACTCATCAAGATCTGTGGCGTTGTTTGCGCTATAATTGTGGCACTGTCTTCTGCTGAGCCAGCACGTAAGTATTCATGCATTTGGAAATCTTGTAAAAATTGCCTTTGGCTTTTTCGCGCTTGTTGGAAAATCCCTAGCTGAGAAAATTTATGTAGAAATTGCTAAGCTTCTTGGTATAATAGCGCGTGCGAGTCAATGATAAGCATTAGAATTTTAAGGACAACACTTAAGTTTAGAATTATTATAAAATTATTCATGCTGTAATATTTAATATTTCTCCATTTGCAGCTGTAAGCGCAATTCCACCCAAAACTGTTCATAGTATTTTGACGGGCTAATACGGTATTTTATCTACATTATGGTATTAAAAACTATAAGCACCATTTTATCAGAATTTTTATTCAATTAATTCGATTGATTTCTTAATTAATTTATACTATGCTAAATTTTGAAAAATTTCAATTTTGTATGTTACCTTATAAATAAACATCTTATAAAAGAAGCTCTCAAAATAATTTGTTCTTAATCAATTTTACAAAAGCTTCTGGTCAAAGTTGGATCGAAAATTAAGCAAGAAGAGCTAATGGACAATTACAAGATTAGTACTCAGATATAATTATAGGATCATACAAATCGAATAGTATTATTGAGAAATCGTTGTTTTCGTTTCCGCACGATTAAAGAGTACAGAATCGTTGAAGATTACCAATTTATTAATCACAATTAAAGAAAAAAAAGATATAGTAACAAACAAAAAAAAAAACAACAACAATTTTATCATTGGTTATATATAAGTTCAGAATAGCTAATTGGCTGTAATTTAAATGCATTATTGGTAATGCGACGTCCGTAGTAGTTGCGGATCATTCGGAATTTGGATAGTTGATTGGCGCCAATGTACTGGATTGACGGTGATATTAGCCAGAGTGTGCGGAGAACGGTGGTGCCGTTGTCATAGTTGCCCCAATAGCTATAGTAATCCTTATGGAAGGGTTTCATCAATTCGTCCAAATTGATGGGGGGCAGCTTGATAACCGAATCGGGACTAATGATTCCGTTCAGATTATCCACAATGGGACTCAGTTGCATGTTGGTATAGTCGCGCCTCAGTTCGAACATGTAGGAGACGGTTACGTATTCGAAATGGGCACCTAAGTAGGTGGTGGCGTGGAGCACCTGCATCTCCAGCTCATAGCTCTGCGAGTCTATCAAGTGCTCTGAGTTGCCCCACTTGAAGACCGCCTCCACGAAGTAATAATTGCCCTGTAAATAATTGCTTCTGAGATGCGGCACGCAATCTGGTGACGCTGAGATGCTTACTATCACCGTACTCCCATTGTTCGACAGCAAGATTGCTGGCGGCATTTCATCATAGCAGAGCCAGTGCAGCAACCCCCTCCGTTTAATATTGATAGCACTGTTGCGCTCAATGTTGTTCGGCGATTGTTGCTGATTTTGTATTGGCTCAAAGTTCGATTTTATATACAATAGCATTACCAGCGCTACAACAATGCTGCAGCACGTGCATAAATAATTCAATTCATATACATTATTCATATTTACGGACAAGAATTTGTTCCATACGAAGCTTAACCAATCAAGCAGCATTATAATAATCTAAAGATTTTGAGTAAAAGTGAAAAAGTGATGAGAAATATTTAAAAACACAAAACGTATCAATGACCTGCATAATTATGATATGAATTTAAGAATTATAATTTTAGATATCTTACACACTTTTTTTTTATCAGTTTAGCGAATGCTTTTTATATTGATAAAGCAAAGTAATTCTCGAGTCTTTCAATTAGTGGTAATTAGTACTGAATTGGCTTGTAAACATACCAGGCAATGTATAGAATGCGGTGCCTAATGTGTATATCAGCGAATGGAGTTGCAAAGACTGTGTTTCATCAAATTAGCCAATTAGATATTGACTGATTGACTCATTGAACAAAAGCTGAAAGGGGGCTTTAAGCGTTCGTTTGATACCACTGGCTAAATGACGGAATGAATAGGCCTACAACTGAATAGGTACGTTTTCCAGCTAAATGCAAATCGAATGCACTTTATTGGACTTTAGACTGGACAATGAATAGGCCCAAAACTGATGCCAGCACATTGATAGTACGCTATTGAAGGCACAGACGATGGCCAACAGGCGCCCTTATTGACAGGTCAAAGTGAACCATTTAGTATAACCATGAATTTGAAAAGAATTACAGCTGACATGAACAAGATGCACTAACCAGCTACCACAATACACACACTGTGAGCAGAGGTCATTTTGGTGAAACAGAACCAAAAACCAGCCAGGGAGCAACTTAAATAAATACCAATGCATAAAGGAGCGAGTCCTGCTACTCCTGCTACAGCCTTGGTGGCAAACTTTTTGGACGCGTGCTTCATAAAAATAATCATAATGCATGTTTTTATGAAATATGAAGTGGGCAAAGTTGCTGCCAACTTGCGTCTCTCACCTATTTGGCCAAAAAGCTAAAGCCCAATTCTAAATATTGTGCCCTGTTATTATACGTGCACAGCCAACTTGGTATCTCACATGTCATTGTACATCTGTGTGTGTGTGTGTGTGTATGTGTGTATGTGTGGGAGTCCATTAAAAGTTGTAAAATCTCTGGGCGCACACAACTTAAAACTGAAATTGTATAGGGATTTGCTGGTGAATATATAAAATAATCAGCTGGCGTCTCTGCAAAGATCTTTATCACCTAAAAGCAGTTGAAACAACAAGATTAAACAGAATAAATAAAATAAACCCGAAAAATTAAATAACTCAAAACTACAACTAACTAAAATCGGATAAGATGTGTACTGAGTGAAAGGCAGCTATCTAAAATAGGTATTTTCTGTTCCAATTCTTGCTTTTATCATATTATAATAAATATTAAACAAGACTTTTTAAATATTATAGTAAAAATTCAAATTGTATAAAACTTAATTTAATTTCTACGACTAATTTCTTTGAACGACTCTTAAGAACTAACAGAACGACTTTTTCTGCGAACTCTGGCAACACTAGGCGCTATCAAGCTGCCAGATATTCTTGGTTTTGAAGATTTAGAGAAAATGATTATTAAAATTATTAAGTAAGATTTTTCAAATATTGTTTTATTTAAATTAAAATAGTGTAAAATTGTATTAAACTGTTCCTGCGACTGACACTTTTAAACGATTCTTAAAAATTAACTAGTCGACTTTTTCTGCATTGTCTGGCAACTCTAACGCCTTCAGCTGTTATCCCATTTTCATGTACATCAACACATACTAATTAAATAAGCCCAAAAGTATGCAATATGAAAATTAGAAAAATAAAAATTGACTACACATTTACACTGATTATGTATATATTTTCAGATATTCTTACTCATGATTACGTTAAAAAATAGTTAATTTTTTCGTTTTAATTTTTTTTAACATATATTTTAGTGTATCGAGCTTATTTTGATCATATGCTCTCCAATAAGAGTTGGGAATAAAAAAGCTTACAAAATGGAAAAGAAATAAAAAAATTATAATAATTGAGAAATTCAATGCTGACATAATTGAAAATTGTCACAATATGATTTTAACTTTTGATTTTTGTATTTGTAATGGAAACCAGGATTAGTGCATTTGGTTAAGTAATGCAGAGAAAGCAGATTGTTTGTTGCGGTTAATGCGATTTCCACACACACACACACACACACACACACACACACACACACACACACACACGCAGAAACACAGACATACAGTAATTGGAAAAGCCGCAACCGTCGCATGCAATTGACATGCTTAAGGTTACGAGCTGAACAGGTGGTTGCCAGCACTGGTGTGGGTTAATGGAGCAACGTCAATATAAATGTTGTGCAGTAATTAAATTGAAACCACATTGTGTAAGCAATAAGAACAAAAATTCGCACAACATGAGCTTTTTCCGTGTGTACAGAACACAATGCTAAATCGGCGGGGGCGAAACACAAATGTTGGACCAAGGAAGGCGTGCACTGGAGCAGGAGCAGGGGCGGAGGCAGGCGGCTGCAGGCTGGGTGTTGTGCGGAAAATGATTACCTGACAGAGTAAGTTTATTTATAGCTGCAAAAGCAAGTCATAAACAGCAGCACACACAGTCTGGAGGGGCAGGTAAAGGGCATAGAGAGCGGAAGTGAGCAGTGTGTGGCACGGGAGAGTGGCCAAAGTGGGTGTGGTTGGGTGGTTAAGGTAAGTGCAGGCAGCTATTTTTTGGAGCTACTGCCTCGGGCTGCTGCTGCTGCTGGTGTTGCTGGCGATAACTTTTGACTTGCAAAGCACAAATATTGTTGAGTGCGTGTGTTTACACACACTGTGTGTGTGTGTGTGTGTACAATACATAGGCACAACTTAATATTGAATTTATTATATTTGTTGCCTAGTTTCTGCAGACTGCTAGTGCACAGTCAAAACCTAAAATCCGCTCGCAAATTATTTAGCAAGTCCGTGTTTATTTTTTTGTCATGGCCAATTCTGGCTGGCACTTTTATCGCACCAAACTTCTGTTAGCCAGGTTACCAGATGCGTGCAATAAGCTTCTGAATTATGTCAAAGGCAAGTTTTAACCATTATTCACCAGTTTGTTCCATGGACTCACCTTTGATTCCCGCAGCGCCAAATGCAACACAGACCCAATGCAGAAACTGTCAATTCCTTTAAGCGGTGAACGATGATTTTCCAATAATTATCACTCAAAAGCTGAACAATTTTGTGAATTTATTTTTGAAGACCAACTTTAACTTTATAGAACGAAGCTAATTGTAGAAGTTGTTGACTTTATTTTCTACAGGCTACTACAATTCATTATTCAAATATTTATCTGATTTTAAATTCTTGTTTTTCAGCATCAGGTCAAAATAAATTAATGAGAACTGATTTAAAATGAAATTTCTTAGCGTTCCCATGACGGCCGCATCTTCATCCCAAATACTTATATTTATGTTTTATTTAAGTTTTCATTTTCTTGAAGCACTTTTGCGATTGCGTCGAGTGTAATGAGAAATTGTCAAGCTTGTTTTTCCATTGCTGTATTTCTGTTCTGTATTTTAATCAAATTAGCCGGTCTAGTTGAAATGTCTTGGCTGTGATAAGATCAAATTGCCAAGCAGAGAAGTTGTTGTGCCTTTTGTGCAGACTATGCAGGGACTAAGAAGAGTGAGGACTGTGGGTGTGATTGTGACGACCGGATTGGCAAGTGCAATCTGGGTCTTGTTGAAGTCATCGTTCTCGACAGCCACTTAAAATGGCGTCAGTGAAATATCTCAAATGGCTACAAATTGCTTGTTTGCCAGGAATTATGCAAAATGTCTGCAGATATTTTAAAAAAAAAAAATAATAATAATAATAACGAAAATGACAAGACGACCATTGCAAATGGGTTTTATTTGACCAAGACGTCAAGGATTTCTGTTTGGACAGATACTCTACTCTCGAGCCCACCCCCACCCCCACCCCCGCCCAGAGTGACTCAAAAGTTGCAGTCCCACACTCAATGTTTTCTAATCCAACGTTGCTTGCATTCGAAATTTGTGCTCTTATCTCTTAGCTCATCATATTTTGCCAACGTTTGCTATTTGCTTTGAGGAAATTGAAAAGAAATTATAATAACTTGTATTTGCAGTTGAGCTGTCCAAGCTAAAGATGGAGATAGTCACTCAGAGAGAGAGAGAGATGCAGAGAGTGAGACGCCTCCAGGCGCAAGTGATGCTAAAGTTTTTGCTAGTCTTGGCCAGAATGCGGGCCGAGAAGTCACTCCAAATGCAGCTGCTGCTTGCTGTTTGCAGTTGTTGTTGTTGTTGTTGTTGTTGTCAGGCTCCATCATGACCAAGTGCAGAAGTGTATGCAGAGTACGTGAAGAAATGCTAAAATTTATTCCCGCTACTTCGGCGAGTTGATAACTTGGTCGGGTCGCGCACTGTCTTCAGATCTTTGGGCATGTTATTAAAAAACTTTTACAAATACAGAGTGTGAGTGAAAGAGAGAGAGTGAGAGATACAGTGGAGGAGTGAAAGAGAGAGAGAGAGTACGTGGCATGTTTGCCCCTTTTTTTTCGTGTATTTTTGCGTTCAAAACTTTCAAAATTAAAAGGATTAATTCAGCACAAGTAGGAGCATATAATGCCAGCTACTTTGTATACAAATAGCAAGGTAAATTCTCTGTTTACAGCAAACTTTTTGATTGAAACTTTTGATGAAATACTTACCAAAAGTGACGTCTGGTTTTAGCAAATTCAAAAAGCCCAAATCAATGAAAACTGTGTCTTAAGAAAGAAACCAAGAAAGTGAAATACATAAATAGCCTGCACTTTTTTTGCACTAAGAACCAAAAAATTAAGGCTGATGCAATAAATTCCCTTTTGTTAATTAAAGTTGCTGCTAGTTAGGTTGCTTGAATAAAATAATTTAAATTTAAAAAAACTGTTTTTTGTAGGGTAAAATATTAACTTGAAATATTAGTTTCAATTTAGAGGATATAACATAATTTTTTGTTAAAGTTACAAATGCTTAAAGTGGATTTATTTAAGTATAGATTAAACTAGTTTGTCGTTATTTTATTAAGATAACTAGCTAATCAATTTAATTAAGTTTGAATATAGTTTTGGTCAGCAGGTTGTCTCTGTATCTGACTCTAACTCAATTTGAATATGTATCAGGGATCAAAATGTTGTGAATGGATCATGTTAAGGAAGCCAAAACTTGAGCCATTTGAATGGAACTTTTGATCTGGCAATTGAACTGCTGCCAGCTTGATTCTATTAGGTATGCGATTGTATGATAGTTGTGGAGTGGAAAAATAATGGAAAGATTGGGTTAGGCTTGAGAGGATGCAGTGCATTTGCATGCACATTGTGGAGATGGCAAGCAAATCTAATTCAATTTCAAATAATACCGTTGCAGAACTTTGGACATATCTTTGCATTGTGCACAAGAACTTTTGACGTTGGTTTTCTACAAATATTTTTTAACTTTTTTTTTGTTTGCCTTTGTTAGCAGAAGTTCAAATTGAAAGGCAAAAACGTAGCAGTTTTGAACCAAGAACCTGAGAAAGTGAAAGTGGCTTCTAGTTTTTAGTTTTTGGCAGTTGTTGAAAATGCATTTGTACACAATACACATTTGAGCTGGCCAAAAACTTTCTGCACATGTGTGCATATGTATGTGAGTGTGCTTGTGTGTGTGTGTGCAACAACAAGCTGTCAACAGTTTGGCATTGATTTTTGCTTACGGATACTGCAACTGTTATTATACGCTCTCCAGTTGCTGTTGCTCAGATAAGCGAATTGCAAACTTCTGCAAAGAAGTTGCCAAAGTTTCGACTACCAACTCAGCAGAGCACCAAAAACTATTAAAAGTGTATCGAGCAGGTCTTAGTGCCTGGGCTATTTAAGCAATGCTTATCAAATTACAACCAATTACGAAACAAGCCAAGGTGGCAGCTTTAAATGAAATTCCTTTACAAAATATACCCCCGCTCTCTCGTCAGACACTTGATAGCTGCAGTTTGATGCAAAGTGAAAGATAAGTCAATGAATAAAAGCAAAAAAAAAAGAAGAAAAAAACAGTATGAAGTATCTAAAGCTTTGCATCAATAAAGATGAAACATTTTGCATACTAACTGACCGTTATGTTGGGGCACGGACATGGCTGCAACACTCTGCCCAGTAGAAAAGGAGGAATGTACTCAAAGTGCCCTGCTACGTGACTGACATTAAGTATAAGGATTGCCTCATCTGCATCTATCGTTCATGTTGGTGTTGCCATTATTGTTGTTCCCAGCACGTTTATTACTTGTGAAAAATCATTCAAAATGTCCTTACTTCCATAGCTGCCATAAAGCTTAATGCAAAAAAAAACCCCCCTCTTGCCTTATGCTAATGGGTCCTCATATACCTTTCAACCGTTGCACTTCACGTTTAAGTGGATTTCTGCTACACCTTAAAATTTATACCTCAATGCGTTAATTGAGAGCACTCAATGCAAGTATGAAGCTAATCAATTTACTCAACTTTAATGCATCTGAAGTTTTTTTTATAATTGATAATGGCTATGGTAAATAAACCGACAACTAATTACAATGCAGAAAATAACGTAACATTTTTGTAAATTTATTTTTGTTAAAGAACCAGATTAAATTGAATACATATTAATGATAATTTTTAGTAAGACAGAGAGACAAATAAACTTAACTATTTATTTAGCTCCACAAATTTGATTGGTATGCAGATGAATTCCAGTTACAGAAATGTATTTCACATTAATTATTTATTCAGCTCTACAATCCACAATCAATGGACGCTGATTGGTTTACAAATGAATTCCAGGGTATGCAAGGGTATTACACTACCTGATTTGTGGTCATTACAATAGACAGGCTATAAAGTTGTCAGGTGCAATTGAAGTGTGAATATTTAATAGATTTAAATACTTTATAACAATTATGTGTTTCAGGCGTGATTACATATCTCTACATGACTAATAATCCGTTCAAATGAGCAATTAACAATTAATTAGAACGCCTTAGTGCCAAGTGCTTGGGTATACACACACACACACACACTCCACAGAGCATACACATATATACATAATTGATGCTTGAGAGGAGAGAGAGAGAGAGAGAGAGAGACAAAGTAAATTGGGTTTTACTTGCTTTTGGAAACTGAGATGCCACAAACCAATTACATATTTGATTTCAAGATTTCGCTTAACTTAACACCCTAAGGAAACAACACTACTGTTTAATGAACAGAACCCACACACACACACACACACACACACACACACATAGAGAGAAAGAGAGAGAGAAAGAGTAAGTAAGAGAGGGATGGGATACAAGTGTTTTTACAAATCCCCAAAGGCATATGAAAAGCATTTAATTTAAATGTTCTTCATGTGTCTTAAAGTTAGCATTGCCGGAAATGGCAATGGGCACAAATTTTAATTACAAAATTCGCACATGTGCGCGTTATGCGACCAGTTAACTGGCTGGCATTTGCAGCATGCCAAAGTGGGTGGTTTGGTGAGGTGAGGTGAGGTAAGAGCGGAATGATAATTGGAACTTTCAACGTCAAACTGCGAACATTGCAGAAATCGCAATCACACGCAAAAGTTGCTGCAAGCCTTGTCCTAAGTCGGTACTAAATAAACCATACACACACAGCGCGAGATGGGCACCCTTTGGCTTTGCACAGTGGGGCAGAATAAGTGTTCCATTGACACATGTTATTAAGATTCGGGTAATACCTATCTATTCTACCTCCTTCTGAGCCTATAGCTCCTTTAACAACTCCAACTCTTTCAAGACTGACTGAATATTTCCAGGATTGTGGAAGTCGATGTCTGCATAATTCATAATATGCATTCTTAGGATACTGCATCTTTTCCTGGCTAAGGCGATACACTCTGCTAGGAAGAAGATTCCTTCTCGTTTTCTACAAAACCAGCATAGTTTGCTACTATAAATATTTTGTTTAGTTAGGTGACTACTAAGTCTGCAGTCTCATCTCAGAAGCCCGATGAGTTTTCCATGTCTATTCTTTCCCAAGGATATTAATCCCTCATGATTATTCATGTTATGTTTACATATATATATATATATATATATATATATAATTAATAGTTAATAGTTAATAGTTATTAATAATAATTAATGTTATTGTGACTACTTTTTGTATTACTTAAATTGTTATCGTTTGTTTTGACTTTTAAATTTTAACCTAATTAAAAATTATTTTTATATTTAATTAAGCGATATGTGCTTTAATTGTTTTTAATGGTAATCACTCATCGTTCATATTTTTATTATAATTATTATATTTATATAATGTAATTGTTGTTAATAATAATCATTCATTATTCATATTCATACCAAAAACATTTCTTATTATAACACTTAATTTATATTATTAATATTCTCCTTTATAAAGTAAAATTGTAGTACGAAACATAATATTATGATTATGGCAGTAGTAAATGTACACCAGATAATAGTATTTTATTTCTGCATACAGAAAGCTGGATTTTGTACCACAGTGCGCACAGTAGCCTATATACGAAAGCAATTCACATTGACACCGTTGTTTCCGCGTGGCAATTTCAATGTTCATTTTGTGAATTTTCTTTGTTTTGCTGCCAACATTCACATATAGGTTTGTATATATATATATATATACACTGAGACACTGTGTAGGTTTTTACAGTGGCAAACAAACTCAGCTGTGTGTGTGTGTGTGTGTGTGTGTGTGTGTGTGTTTAAAAGTAGCAAGCATTTACGCTTGTTTGCTTTTTTGTTTTATTGACATAATTGCTCATTATAAGTATGATAAAAAACATATGCGATTCGAATCGCGGCAAGTGGAGCAGCAAAGTGAAATTTTAATTAATTGTTGCATGCTTTGTGGCGCAGAGTGCTGGCCAGTTTATTCGAGTGGAGTTTACGCATTTGCATAAATTTGATTGTGTATTATTAAAGTGGATAATCACATCTCTGACAATTCTCTGAACTATTCTTTAAATTTCACATCGTTTCGCAAATTGTTTGCTTTGTATAAACTCATTTTTCTTTATTTTAACCGCCTCTCGATTGCATAACTTTGACTCTTTCAATTCACTCTCCGTTTCTCTTTAGTAAAATAATCACACGTCTTTGCTGCATTGGAAATGACATTCTGACAAAAATGCCAAAGGAAAAAAATTAATTATATCAAATTTATGCTCTGCATGCAAGGCAAAACCAGAAACAATTCAATTCATTAGATGGACACAGACATGGCACATGGCACATGGCCTGGTCTTTGGTTTGGTGTAGAGTGCTTCTGAATGAAATGGCCTATTCCTGGCTGTGGCCTCAGCTCTGACCTGACCAGATGACCAACTTTGTGCAAACTTATCTAACAACAAAAAAGCTAAAAGCAATTCTTCGAGATTGTTGCTAGGTTGTAAAAACGCTTTACCCAATAATCGAAATGTAGACTCAACTATGAGATGCCCTATAAAAACTAAGCGCTTTTTCTTAGTTTGTCTGACTATCTACCCGGTGGCAATGTATTTGGAGAGTGTTTAAGGAGCTGGGCAGCTGCAGCTAACCACAGTTATTCAATTCAACTAGAAAATACAACCCAGTGTTGCTGCATTTTCTGTTTCTGTTTCTGTTTCTGTTTCTATTTCTGTTTGGTTCTTTGGCTGGTTGTTTGCTTATGCGGCTACTGCTGTTGCAGCAGCAACTACCAACTACCAACGATGCTGCTGCGTTTTTATTAGTTTGAACGCAGACACAATGCAAAAAGCAGGCAGCTCCTCTTGCTGCTGCCGTGCCCCTTCCTCCTGGCTGACTGTGCGTATAAATAATGAAAACACAGCGGCAACATCCACAAGCAGCCTTGCGTAAAGAGCACTGCTGCTCGTCGCGCCAAGGAGCATTAACAGCCACACAGAAGTAAGTAGTTGGTAAAAAAAAAATATATATATATATATAAAAAACCGCAGCAGTAAAAAATAAATAAATAAAGAGAAGTAAAACTCAACTCTCACCGAGTAATTTGGTGCAAAAAAACGCATTTAAAGTTCTTACCAGAGGCAGCGGCAATTGGAGCGCAGCAACAGTGGCAAAACTTTTTACTCTGCTGTCAGTGTGTTAAGTGCACCGCTCACACACACACACAGATACACACAGACACACACATATACACAGTTACACAGATTCAATGCATCGAAATGTTCATTAATCAGCTGAGCTGTGCTCAGTTCGCAAAGTTTCATTTGGCTTCTGTCATTTCAAGTCTTTACTAGCTACAATTTTATAAATTATGCAAATGTATACGCCAATGCCGAACTTTGCAAATGAACAAATCCAAAAACCAACATTCCTCGCTCCCAAAAATTGATTTAGAACCATTACTCAAACTGTATCTCTTAATTTTTGGGTTGTGGCCAGAACTCCCCAAACTATTTAACTTTGCATTTGCTTTAACTTTATCAATACTGAATACATTTTCATAAAGAGTATCTTCCAGTCGTTCCGAATTTATATTATTTTTTTTTTTTTTGCTCGCATTTGCACTAAAAACAGAAAAATAGCAAAAAGTTAGCAGTGCATTAAAATTCAACATGTTTGTTTTTTTTTTTAAAGAATTTTCTTTTGCCAATTGTCAGACTTCAACTTCAATGAAATCCCCTCATTTTCGCTTTACTCTTTCAGGCATAATCTTTGGCACAAAGCGCATTCAAGGCAACTTATTCAGAAGGTTTCGACAATGAGCTGATGCTGGATGTTGGGCACATTAAACAAAAACATATATTTGAAATTACAAAAATTAAATTTTTTACTTGTGAAACTACATTATTTTTTTAATATTTGAAACTGTAAAATTGAATTGAATTTAAAAATATGTAACAATAAAAATAACCCTTTATTTCTGCATAAAACTTAAAATTACACAAAACTTTTTACTCAAAGAATTGGAATTAATTTTGAATGCATAATTTCTGCATGTTAATTTGTGGCATAACCAAATCATTATTTTAAGCTTTTGCAATTTTTTTGGAAATCTTATAGCGTAACAAGAACTTTTACAAATAATCGCGCCCCTTGCTGTGCATATGCCGAATATCCTCGTCGGTAATTATAACTGGGACTCACCTCAACCGAAACTCAAATGAAGCTCAGTAGCAGTTAGTGCATTTGAGCGTTATATATATATATATATATATATATATATATATATGTGAGTCTACAAATGAGTAAATATGAGCACACTCATGTGCGCAAGTGTGTTCATTTGGCATATAGTAATTTATTTCTTGCTTTGATACTCAACTGGCTTCATAAAGCAGGTTTGCTCTTTCGATGTAATTAGCAAAGTTTGTTGGGTATTTTTATACCCTGAAGAATGGGTGAAAAGGGTATAATGGTTTTGTGCAAATGAATGTAACATGCAGAAGGAAACATCTTAGACCCCATTAATTAATGATATATTAATGGTAAGGATAAACAATGATAAACACGCTGATCTCAGAGACTATAAGAGCTAGAGACTGAAATTTTGAATATATGTTCTCGCAGATCATGTTTGCTTTATTTTATCGATAACTGGCTCTGTTTCTCAATTATCGATACATTTAGATATTGTATAGCAATAAATTTCATTATTTTAATTAACACATAATATGTATATTCATGATGTTGACCAACTGCCCAAATTTCAGCTAAGAAACACCCAACTTATGCTCAAAAGTGTATTCCCATATTGATCTCATTTCTACCAGCAGCCGCAAGCATTTTCTGTATGCATATATATGTAATCGCATGCGTGAGAAAGAGATGGCATGATAATCGATGCGAGCGTCAATTAGTTTTTGTGTGCATTCTGTAGAACCCCGTTACCCAAAATTGCGTGTATGTATGTATATGTGTTCCAGCCAGCCAATTAGGGATCAGTTCGGGTTTGTGCATAAAAATATGCGCTGCATTAGTTTTTTTTTACTATAAGAAATGACTTAACCTGCTCAAAACTTGTAAAAAAGGGAAATTTGTCAATAAAATTATAATATATTTAACCGCTTTGTTTAGGGTATAACGTAGACGAGATTACTCGACAACAGCATTCTGACTTATTTGATATAATGGTGCAGAGAGAGCGACGATATAGCCGTTACAAATCGAGTGAGTAGTTGTGGGTTGAGCTATTGAAATTTACTTTCATTAGTGCTTTGATTAACGCTTGCAATTTCACCTGGAGCTTTCCGGCCAGGCTATGAATATGCATGTCAAGTTGCCGGGATAAGCAGAATAAATCAGTGAGTGGAATGCGGGTTGTGTTTTCCTTCTTCTTTTTTTTTTTGCGACCGTTACTCAGTGGAAAATTGTATGTCAATTGAATACCCAGAAATCAGTGTTTAAATTTGCATGCATTTGCAAAGGCAATCGGGCTGGCGACACAAACGGAAGGAAGCAGGTCAACGAGAGATAACAATATCAGCAGGAGGTGCAGGACAACGGGATAACAGGACAATTGCAGCGGGTGCAAAGGTAACGGTTAACGCGCAATGGCCAAGAGTGCGACAGGCGTCGCATGCATAAAACATAAGGATAACGAACGGCACAGGACAGGGCACACAAGCACAGTGAGTGAGAAAGAGAGACAGAGATAGAGAGAAAGAGAGATAGAGAAGGAGCAGAGCACAGGAACAGGAAGAAGAAGCATTGTATAATTAAAAATGCATTCAAATGCAAATGCAAATGCGAATGTAAGCTGGGCAAACCGTTAGCAAAACGCTCGCAACGAAGCACAGATTAGGATGCAGTCCGTCCACGTGTGCGCCCCTTAGTCGTCCATTCATGATCTGCTTCATTGATGATGTCCAACCCGCTGCAATCCTATTAGCAATCTCGGTCAAACACGCGAGCCACAAATTAGTGCGTTTGGATTTTATGGATTTGGCCAGGTCCAAGTACGCATCTGAGCTGCGACCAGTGCAAACAATGGTGCATCCTGCTTAAGACTAAACATGGCATAAGTCTGCACTAGAATATTATCACAGCAAATTGTTTTTCCTAAGGCATCCCATTGTACGCACGGCTCCTTTGCAAGTTATGGGAAAAATACCATGCATTCTGTGCCCCGAGCTATGTGGAATATATAGTGCAAAGTGACGGGCATATTGAATTTTTATTGAGCGCTGCTTGCTGCCAACGGCAAAGAGGCGTTTCTGTTTGTGTGTGTGTGTGTGTGTGTGTGCGTGTGCACGCGTGGCAAGGATGCGAGCAATGTGCGGATCGTGAAAGAGTTTTGCATATTTGGGTTCATTGCATTTTCACACCTAGTCAATCCTCTGGCTAAACCGAAAGGGATTAAGCTTAAGGCAAATGCAGCATGTGCCACAGCTGCACGTGCACATCAACAGGTTAGCTAAAACGAAGGCAGGCGCAGTGAGGCAAGTCAGCTGCCCGCCCGCAGGTCGCGTGGCTGCCTGCCACGCGCTTGTCATTTGACCCTGCCTAGCGGACACGACTCGCCTAGCCTGACTCCAGCTAGTCGCTGACTGTGCCGCACATATGCCCAATTATACGGGGGCAACTGATATGTGTACCCCTTTAAAATGCATCAAAGAGGTGACATCAAATTGTGCACATCAAGTGCAACAATAATTATATATATATTCAATTATAAGGCTTTAAAAAAAACCATTGCTCCAATTTGCAACAAAGGGAAAGCTTTCCAAATTGAAGAAGTTGTTGGTTTGGGAAAAAAAAACTTAATTTAAAATAGCTACTCAAAGATGTAAGAAATATTAAAATATACTTAATAAAACTAAATTAATCAATTATTTAAGATCAACCAATGGAAACACAATTTTACAGAATATTTCATTTCATTAAAATTTGAAGAAAGTTTAACTGTGTGTAATATAAAATATCTTAGACAGATCAAAACTTTATCACAATTTAAGCACAGTCATTGCTTATAGGGTATATGCTAGTCGATCACACTCGACTGACGCACATTTAACATGTGGAATTGGTGCGCTAAGGTGCCGCAAGTGCAACTTCTTGCCAGTTGCAGTTTCAGTTGCGTTTTTATTTTTTTGTTGCTGCTGCGGGTCAGTTATTTGGGGGCTAATTGAAATGCAATGTTCGTTCACATGTGGGCTTGTGGCACAAGATGTAAGTGGCTCCGATAGCAATGCGATTAGAGTCAATGGATAATTTGTCGTTCTTGTGATGATGTGATACCCGCACACAACTTAATGAACTGCAAATAAGTATTTGCATTAATGCTTTTGCTGCTGCTGCTGCTGCTGCTGTTGCTACCAACTGTGGCACGTGGCTGGCGTTTCAATATTTGCCTGCCACACAGCGAACTGGCAATGGAGCGCAACAAATCGCTGCTCAACTTCAGTTGCATATCCGCACTTTGCATATTAATAGCCAAATGCCAGTGCAACGGCAACTTAGCAGCAACAAGCTGAACGGTGCACAATACAAGGACGAGATGCCAAGTGCAGCATTTTCAAAGAGATTTCACACAGCGTGCAGCGTTCTGCAAATGAAAAGGGAAAAAATTATTTGTTTACATTCGTCGCCTGCCACAGAAAGCTAAACTAACGCGATTTTCTTTTTTCTTATTTCCACGTTTTTCTTACATTTTTCTGCACGTTTCCTCTTTTATTTTTTGCTTTTTTCACTTTTTTACGATGACACCAATGCGGATTCCGCAAAATTGCAATATCAAAGCAAATGTTGAATAAAATGCAAATGAATCGCAGCAAATTGAGAAAACTTTACTCAAATCCCCGTAATAACAGCAGCAGAAGAAGCTATTTTTATTTGATTTATGTAATTCCCATCTGAAACAAACATATCTTAAATGACATCTATTCAACACACATTTAAAAAAAAAGCGCTTATTATGACTGTATAATCAGAACTAGCTTCAGACTATATATAACTGTATTTATTAAGATAATCGAAAATTGTTAAACATCTCTAACGATATTAAAGAGTCCAGGGCAGTCCATATATGTTCCATTAAAATTAAATTTACTAAATAATCTTATAATATTAATTCAGTTTAAATAACCCAGTCTAAAAGCCTCTGGAACCAATAAGTTACTTATGGAGAATCAGTCTAAGAAACTTTAACAAAATTATATAGCCCAGAGTAGTCCTTATAAAAATATATATTATATTTATTTATATAATATTTATATTTATATTATATTATTATAATATTAATTCAGTTTTAGAATCAAAGTCTAACTGTCTCTGAAACCAATAAGTTACTTATCATAACTTTTCAAATCTAATTAAGAAACGTTATCGAAATTAGATAGTTCAGGGTAATCCCTATATATTCCACTAAAAATATATTTATTTTATAATATTAGTTCAGTTTTAATATCTTTGTCTAACAGCCCCTGAGACCAATAAGTTAATTATCATAACTAATTAAGTCTATTTAAGAAACTTTAAAGACTTTAGAGAGTCAATGGCAGTGCAAATATATTTCAATCTAAAAATTAAATATTTACTCTATAATATTATATTTTATTTTATCTATAATATTATAATATTATTTCAGTTTTAATAGCCCATCCAGGAACCAATAAGTAACTTATCATAACTAATTAATTCCAAGTGCTCATAATCAAATGCAATAAGTTTTTACCGCAGACCAAAATATAAAGCGAATCATTCTTGAGATAAATGCTAAACAGATTAAAATGCAGTTCTTTCTCCCAATTAAAATCATGCACTTAAGCGATTAAAACCAAAAAGAGAAGTAAGAGGATTATGCTCCAAAGAGACTATTACCTTTTACCTGTCGTAGTACACCTCAACCCCCGCTATTCCCCTTCTGTCTTCTGCGAGAAGGGTTGGCTGCGAACGCAGTAAATTGAATTAAATTATAATTTCAATTACATGCTGCAAAATTAACCACAGAAACCAAACGGTCATTAAACCACAACACCCTGGAGCAGCAGCTGACCACCCCAGTCCCAGCCCCAGACTATTTCATGCCACGCTCACTCTATTGCAATTCATTAACACTTCGAAGTTTCTGCCCGCACAGTGGAAGGTCAACAACAAAAAATAGAAAAATATAAAAAATAACTCAAAATGTGAAGCGGAAAAAAAGAGCAGAAGTAGCTGAGGAAACCGCACAACAACACTTCAGGCGCTCGTTAATTTGTTAGAAGAACAACAAGATGCCTGTGCGTCTCCGCTCCAGATATCTAAGCTGATGGACTCCAGCCATGACTATGCAGCCTGCAGGAACAAGCCAGCAAACCGCAGACGGAGCATGTTTGTCCGCGCACTTCTCAAACGAATTTCATAGCTGTCGGCCAAAGACAAACAATAAATATGCGTGGAAAAGAGACAGAAACAGAGAGAAAGCGAAAGAGAAAAAATCTCTTCAAAACATTGCTGTCATATTTAATCGACTGCATAATACTCTGATTCTTTCTAAAAAAAAGTATAGCTAGCAAAGCATTTTTTTTTGTTAAAAAGATAATCGACTCTTAAAATGCAATTAATAATTAAACAATCAAAAAGTGTCAACGGCTTTAAACTATTACAAATAAATATTTTTTATCTATTTATTTAATGGAGTAGAAAAATACAACATTTTAAAAATGTATTTAATTGTTTTTTTTTTTTATTTTTGGCTGACCTTATTTTATAATTAAATATGCCATTCAAGCTTTACCTGTCAATTAAATTAGAAATTATATTTATACTTTATGCTTTCTATTTTAAATTAAAAAACAAAAAATATATGAAAAATTTGTTTCATTTTTCTGCTTGCAATAAATTGTAAAATTGATCCAAGATTTATATATACATTCAGTTTCAAAGCATTATATATTTATTTCAAATAATTCAAGATTTATAAATACATTCAGATAAACAAAACGGTTTATTTAATTAAGGCTTCAACTTTCTAGTTTTCGGAACATATAATCCAATACTTATTTATGCATTCAGTTATACAAAATTATATGTTTAATTACAGCTTAAAGTTTCTAGTTTTCACTTCAAATAATCCAAGATTTATATAAACACTCAGATATACACAATTCTCAATTTATTTAAGGTTTAAAGATTCTAGTTTTAACTTTCAAAGAAATATGAACTCTATTCACGCTGAGAGTTTAAATCCAACATACTCGTTTTGTAGATCCGATCAGCGTATTAAAGAGTGAGCCCCAAGCGGAAAGAACTATTGTTCCGGAAAAGTATTACTGCTAGTTAGGAGTATCCGGCGCAGCGACAGGCGGCAAAAAAAAAACAGAAATGATTTCGCACAAAGTTTTCTGTTAGTCAATCATTTTAATTAAGTAATTTTTTCGCCTACTTGTCGTAAAAGTTTTAATAGTAGTTGAGGGTTGTCGGATGGTGAGGAGTGGGTGGGGGGGGGGGTAGTGCTGGGTTCTAGGAACTCAGAGCGGGGTCACTGACAACATATTGCCCAGCGGCTCGAGCAGGTCGCATTTCAGCACGAAAGAATCGCGGGCACAACTGCATTTGCGGTTAATTATAATGTTGAGCCTGATTACATTTCAAGCAGGACAAGGACCGAGAGAGCCATGAAGAGAGAGAGAGCAAGAGAGGAAGAGATAGAGAGAAAGAGAGAGTCAAAGACAGAGCGCTGCAGCCGCTTTTGGCGGCCTTTCACAAACTTTTGTCGCATTTCGCTGGATATTTTTGTGTCCAGAGTCTGGCGAGAATTTCTGGCACTTAATTGCTGAGATTTCATCCAGAATTGAGAAATCTCCTTGTTGTCCTTTGTGGTTTGCCATTTTGCTTGACTGTTTAACGACCTCATCAAAAGCCAATATCAAAGTTGTTGCCTAAGTTTTATTACCTTTTGTTCTTGCAACAAATTCAGCTCCCTTTGTTGCAGCTCTTCATATAAGTTATACTCACATTTAGCTAGCGGGGTAATTAATTAACTTAGTTTTGTTGTTGACCAAAACACGGTGCAGAATTTAAGTCTTTACCGCAACTTGCAAAATCAATAAATTAACTTTGGCCAAATTAAATGCAAATTTATTTTCCACTACACACATGCTCACCAGTGTTGAGAGTGAGAAGTGTCTGCTCCGGTCTCCCAGTCACCGTCACAGTCACCTTCACTGTCACAGTGACTGTCACAGTCCTGAAATGAGCAGGTCTGAAACATGTTTCTTATTTCCCTTCTGCTGCAAAATAAATGAGTTAGTTGACACTGCTAAAAGTTATTCCCAAATTATATATTTGATTAATTTTTGTCACTTTCTAGTTTGCCCAAATTCTACAGTCTTATGCAGTATTTTTTATCTAAATAATTTTCAGTGATTAGGCTTGAAAATTCAATATTTTATTACATTTCGAGTCAATTACTGTATTTTAACTGCTTTTTATTAGAGCAAAAATTACGAACTTTTTTCAATTTTCTTGTTATATACTTTTATATTTATACGAATTATGCATTTAACCATAAAAATCACTTGATATTTAATTTATCAAGTGAATGAAAAGCAAAGGATATAAATAGGTAAATAAAAATACATCTTTTTTTGCACTAATTGTGCATTTAACCATTAAAATCCCTTAATAATATTTGAATGAAAAGCAGAGAATATAAATACATTTTTTAAATACATAAAAAAAAAACCTAATTTTTGATGTTGCAGATTCGTGCTGCAAATGTTTTGATTTAAATATTTAACTGCCTAATATTTGAAATTGATAAGCTTCTAAGCAGAGTCCATATCTGAAAGCAACCAGACACAGCCTCAACTAAGAACCTGTTGCACAGCCCTACTCAACAATCCATCCTTGGGGCTGGCTGACGACAAAGGTGCATCCAATTTTGCTCGTGCATCCACTGAATAACTTTGGCCCCATTCCAGTTTGCCGTGGCACAGGAGGTCGGTGCAGGAGTGCAGTAGAAGGGGGTCATCGAGGTGGAGTCGCTGCCTGCATGTTAAGTTGAGACAGTAACTGTAAATTTGACTGTGCAGCATGTTCTGAAGCACACGCTTGATTTCCTAACTAAGCACGGGAATGAAACGTGCACGCATCAAGGATGGATGCCACTGGCTGGCTTCTCCAATGTGCGTCGACCTCGGCGAGAGCTCAATCAGTCGCATGCAACACTGCAACACAGACAATGCAGATCAAACTGCTTAATCGTCAAAATTATGCAATCAAAAGGGAGTTGCACAGTGGTATTGAGAAATTGTGTGGTATATTGAAAGTTTTAAGATCAATAACAGAATCACTGCGTTTATCTTGAAATTAGTTTAAGATTTCTATTGAATATGAGGTATTAGGTATAAGACGAGAGAAAAAATTATAATTTAAAGAAAAGCCTGTATTTTTTAAAATTGTGCAATTTCTGAGAAATTCTCAGAAAATGTTTTGATATAGCTAAAACTTAATTAAAGTGGGAAAACAATAGTCGACACGAAAATGGACATTTTAAATGTATAATTCCTAGTAAAAATAAATTTAACAAAAATAATAATAACTTAAATCATCAAATTCTGCTAAGCTGAAAATAAATCGTATGTTATTGAAATATTATCTTGAACTGATCTGACACAGTAATAAAAAAATTTATAATTAAATTTAAAGATAAAATTTAAATGTATAATACCTGGCAAAAATAATTTTTTTAAAAATAATAATAATTTAAATCAACAAATTCTGCTAAACAGAAAATAAATGCTTATAGATACAATCATTAAGCATCGTCTGTAATTGAAATATTATCTTGAACTAATCTGACACATTATTCAAAAAATTTCCTATTACAATTTAAAGATAAAATTGAAATGTATAATTTCTAGTAATAATAGTTTAAATGAAAATAATAATAATCTAAAGCGTCAAATTCTGTTAAACTAAAAATAACCCACAATTAATGAAGATTTGTTTATTATTGAAACATCATCTTGGTCGGATCTGCTGGCTTGTAGTTCAAACGTGTTTAGACAATTAGCAGATGGAACTTCAAGTTCCGACCCAGTCAGACTACTATATAAATATGGGCCACATATAGAGTTTGTTGTTCAGTTAGTTAGTTGGCTTATTGGAGTAACATGCCTTCCACAACTTTTGATGCAGTTGCAAAGATCTGGTCGGGTCCAGCAGACAAGGAGTACTATGGCCCCGACATGACCTTGGGTGAGGTGGCGCTGCTTTTACTAAAGGTACATGCTGACTCCGTAATGCAGGTGATCGATCCCACTGGCGAGTGTCTAACTGGAGCTCAGCTCTACGAGCAGAGTCGTCGTTTGGCGCATGTCTTTGAGTACCTGAAACTACAACGAGGTGATGTGGTTGGCGTCTCTGCCTGCAACACAACTTATCTCACAGAGGTTGTCATTGCAGCACTGCTAAGTGGCACGCCCATCAATCCTTTGCATCCGGATTTCGACAAAGGTTTGGCCGCTCTACAAACAAAATTTCCAATCAGGTTGGTTCAAGCATCTGTCTCTCTCTCCCCCCCTCTCTATGCAGAAACGGTTGCCTATATGTACGAGATCACCAAGCCGAAGATCATCTTTTGCGATATGAAAAACTATGAGAAATTGGCCGCTGTCAAAAAAGGCTTGAAATTCAAAACCGAATTTATTTTGCTCAGCGGCAGTTTGCCAGGGGTGCGAAATATTCAAGTTTTGCTTGAGAACAGCGCCGCTGGCTACGATCCCAAAACGCTGTAAGTAATCTTTATAAATAATTAAAAAACAAAACAAAACTCATCTTAAACTACCCTTGAAAAGATTTGCCTGCCCCCATTTGAGGGGTGATGACACGGCTTTCATCATTACCTCATCCGGCACCAACGACTTACCGAAGGGAATCACGCGATCGCATCGTAGCCTGCTGAACAACACCAAAATGTAAGTAAATAAATTATATTTCTTACTTAGTTTAGAATAGATTAATAACTATTTAAATACAAACAGTATAGTAATTATGTGAAGTGTTTAGTAATTAAGAATTAAACTTGAAATTAAACAACTTTTCTGATAAAGGTTTTTCCATTTCCCTCAAATTAGACAATTTTCTTAGAAAGGCTTACCAATTATCTAACTCAATGTTTACTTATTTAACTTTATATAATTTTAGTTATATATATATATATATATATATATATTTATCATATACCATATTTCTTGCCTCTTCTCTCAAGGCCTCAGTGGATCACATCGAAGACAGTGGTTTTATGTTTTAGCCCACTGTACTGGAAGTCGTGCATCTTTACGCTGCTCATCTCGCTCGTCAATGGCTGCAAACGGGTGATCACCAACGAACCCTTCAGCGCCGATTACTTTGGCGAGGTTGTGGCGCGTCATAAGATCAGCTTTATGCTGACCGTGCCACATCATATGGTGCTGCTGGCGCAGAGCACAAACCCAGAGCTGGCGCAGCAGCTGCAGTCATTGGAATCGTTGGTTTGCAGTGGCTCAAATCTGCCGCTCGCCACTTGGCGGCGAATGTATGAGCTGCTGGGCAGCGATAGATTCAATGTGCTCTATGGCCTCTCCGAGATTGGGGGCGTTTGCAAGAATGTGGGCGGTCCGCTGGGTTGTGAGGGAAAGCTGCTGCGCAATGTGCAGGTGCGCATTCTGGATGAGCACGGCAATGGCCTAGGCCCCAATCAGACGGGCCACATTCATGTTCGTCTCAATCAGCGTTGGGGTGGCTACTATCGCAATCCGCAGGACACCCAAACGACCTTAACGCCCGACGGACAATGGTTGCTGACTGGTGACTGTGGCTTCTTTGACGGGGAGGGATACCTGCACTATCAGACACGCTGTTTGGAGTTCTTTAAGTGCAATCAATATCATATCTTTCCCAAGAAGATCGAGGATGTCATCCTGGAGTTGCCAGGAGTTCACGAGGCGGCCATCTTTGGTGTGCCCGACGACATCTCCAGCAATCTGACAGCCTGCGCTGTGGTCCGAGAGCAGAACGAAGCCGGTCAACAGCTAACAGTTGAGCAAATCTGCTCCACTGTGGCAATGCATCTCAGCGAGCCACATCATCTGCGTGGTGGTGTCTACTTCGTGGAGCAGCTGCCCAAGACCACAAATAAGAAGATTCAAAGACGCAGAATTCTCTCGGAAGTGTTGCAGCAGTCTGGAGTCACAGCTCTGTAAAGAAATCACAAAAAAAAACTAATCATTAACAACAATTATTTTTGTGTGATAAAATTGTGGAATATTTTGGAAAAATTAAAACATGAATTTCACAATATATTTTCAAGGAAAGACAGATTAGTTGATCAGCTGAGTTACACAAGTTAATTACCTAAATTAGTCAGACATGTCAAATATTCTCTTGGGTGAACCGATTTCCAACTGGTTCCCAAACACAGCTGACAATCTGAGACTGCTCCAGATGCCAACTCACCCATTGCAAGAAAAATAAATGTTGACAAAAACAAAGGCACAAAAATACCAACGTGTTGGGTCAATTAGCAAGTTGGGATTGTGTTTCCTATTTACGACATGTATAAAAACATTGGGAGACGCAATAAAACACTTAGTTGAAGAGCGTTCTTGGAGTAATCAAGATGAACGGCTGTGAATCCTACAAGGTGCACTACGATGGCGCCACTCGCACCTGGATGGGACCGCGGGGCAAGGAGTTCTATGGTCCCGAAATGACATTAGGTGAGATCACGATGCGTGTGCTCAATCTGAATGCGGACAAGGTGCTGCAACATTGTGACATAACGGGAATGGAGCTAACCGGTGGCCAGTTGGCCCAACAGGGTCTGATCATTGAGCGCGCCTTCAGGCGGCTTGGACTGCAATGCGGTGACGTCATCGGCATATCGGCCAACAATACCAGCTATCTGACGGGCGTCACCATTGCCGCCATGCTCTGCGGCACGCCCATCAATCCACTGCATCCGGATTTCGATTATGGTGCGAGTTTCACACCTCAAATAAATGAAAATAATTAATTTAGTTTTCTTTCAGCGACCGTTAAATATATGTACGATATAACCGAACCCAAGTTGATCATATGCGATGTGGAGAACTATGCGATCATCAAGGCTGTCAACAAGCAGCTGGTCAGACCTGCTCTGATCTACCTGGTGAATGGTCACATTGACGGCGTTCCCGACATTATCCAGCTCTTGCGCGAGAATCAAAGCTTTGAACCAGTTCAGTAAGTTCTTAGGGAATTTCCGGAAGACTCTTCTAATTAGAATAAGTTATAAGATATATCTATATATATATCCGCATAAGAGATCGGATCAACATAAATTATAGTTTTTACAGAATCTATCGATTGATAAAACAATTGCATTTAAGCATATATATTCAAGATTAAAATCGGTTTACTTTAACTAAAAGATATAACAAATGATCGAAACAGGAGTTCTTGCTTTAAGATGTTAAAAGTTTTATAGATATAGAAGATTGATGATATTTTGGGAAAGGTCAATAGACCACAAAATAAAAGATATTTTGGGCATACTAAACGGGAGTTCTTGTTATAAGTTTTACAAGATATTTTGGGTAAAGTCATTAGAACAAAAATGTATGGATAGATAAAAAAGTTAATAGATAAATCATTAGATCAATAGATCATAAATTAAATAGATAAATAAACAGATTAATAGAAGATTGGTGAAATTTTGGGAGTACATGTTTTAAAAAATTATAAGTTTCACAGGATATTTTTTTGTGTGAAGTCATCAGAACATTAAATAAATAGATGGATTAATAAATGAATAGAAGATTGATGATATTTCGGGTAAGGAAAAATAAATAGATGGATTTATAAATGGGGAAAGTCAATAGACCACAAAATAAATTGACTGATTTATAGATGAATAGAAGATTGATGATATTTTCTTGAGTGAAATCATTAGACGATAGAATAAATAGACAAATATAAAGGCTGATCCTCTATATGAATACATATAGTTATCTGATACTTTTAATATATCTCAATAATATATATATTTCCCATTTAGATACGTACCCTGCCCCAAGCTGAATGGCGATCACACTGCATTCATTGTGTGCTCCTCGGGCACCACTGGAATGCCGAAGGGGGTAACCCGCTCCCATCGGAGTCTCATCTGCAACTGCAAGAAGTAAGAGAAAACAGTTAGCCCAATGGATCTCCTATTAAT
Organism: Drosophila longiperda; assembly: GCA_035042125.1. Lineage (NCBI taxonomy): Eukaryota > Metazoa > Arthropoda > Insecta > Diptera > Drosophilidae > Drosophila > Drosophila longiperda. The sequence continues at coordinate 19,492,513 of JAWNLV010000107.1, forward strand.
CTCACATCTCCTATTAATGTTCCATTGATGTGCAGTCCAAATTCCTATACGAGGAACACTGTGGTGCTCTCATTCAGTCCGCTCTACTGGATCTCAGGAACGCTTATGTTGCTGGCGTGTTTGCTCAACGGTTGCAAGCGGATCATCACAAATCGTGCCTACACCGTGGAGTACATGTTGGAGGTTGTCTCTCGCCATAAGGTGACCTTTCTGTTTCTGGCGTCGCATCAGATTTCTCTTCTCTCCAAGTGCCAGAATGATCTGCCCAAGATTCGGGCTCAACTGCAGTCGGTTCAAGTGCTAATTGGCGCCGGCTCGAAGGTGTGCAAGGCGGTCTCCCGTCGCATGTATGAGCTAATTGGCAAGATGAGATTCGTGGTGGGTTACGGATTGTCCGAGGTTGGAGGTTTGAGCAAGAACCTGGGCGGGCCGCTAGGCAGCGAGGGCAAGGTGATGCGCAATGTGGAGCTGCGGGTGCTGGACAAACTCAGAATGCCGCTGGGCATCTGCGAGGTGGGCATCATCTATGTGCGAATGCGCAACAAATGGCAGGGATACTATCGCAATCCGGAAGCCACAAAGCGAGCCTTGAGCGACGACGGACAGTGGCTGCGCACCGGCGATATTGGATATTTGGATAGTGAGGGTTATATTTACATACAGACTCGGGACACGGATGTCTTCAAGTACAACAACTTTCAGATCTATCCGCAGCAAATTGAGGAGCTCATTCTACGGCTGCCCGGCGTCGGTGAGGCATGCATTTTCGGTGTGCCTGACCAAATCTCCAACAATCTGACTGCCTGCGCCGTGGTGCGCACATCGGATTCCGAGGGAGAACAGCTGACGGCGAACGATGTGCGGAGCATTGTGAAACGCTATCTGAGTAATGCCTACCACATACGAGGCGGAGTTTACTTTGTGAAGGAGTTGCCCAAAACCTCCAACGACAAACTGCAACGACGTAAGGTTCCCGAAATGGTCAGAGCTTTGGGCATAAATCCTGAGTAGCAATCGATGTTGCAATATTGTAAATGTGAAGATCAATTTAATTTTACTATTACTAGCTAAAAAGATTTTCTATTCTTGCGTCTGTTCACAAAGTTAATTATTCACTTCAATTTAATTAATTAATATCAGCTCTACTGTTTTTTTTGAAAAAATAATTCCATGGATATAGTTCAGTATTTCTCTTAGACACATTTCATACAATAGTTTTGAGTCAGTTTATTTCGCATAATTATGCCTTGAACTAAATAGCAAAAAATGTTGCAACATTATCAATAGGATGTTCTGGATTACATTTGTAATATTAAATGCATTTTAAAATAGTTTCATATAAACCATAATTGAAAATAAATAATTTAAAGTTAAAGTTGTATTTGCTGATCATTCGAATATGTAGAATAACATTTTAGCAAATGTGAAGATCAATTTAATTTTACTATTATTAATAAAGAAGATAAATAAACAAAGTAAATCATTCACTTCAATATTAATATCAGATCTGTTGTTTTTTTTAATTATAAACTGATCAGTGTATATAAATATATACAAATAAAATTATGGGCTTATTTCAGTATTTGTCTTAGTCACAATTTATACAAAGTTTTTCAAATAATTCAAAATTTGTCTAAGACACATTTCAAAGAATAATTTTTGATTCAGTTTATTTCGCATAATAATCAGAGCGTTTGCCCCACTGTGCCTAAACAAAACTATTACAAGGAATTCTGTGAATTGCAGTAAAGATTGAAATTGTAAATGCAAAACGCATGCAGCAGGGGCAGCACCCTGGACTGGCTGGCATTGGTCTATGTTGACCAGCGATGCCAATGACATGCAATTTGTTATTTGTGGCACTCCTGTGGCTGCAATATGTTGTACAATTCACGAATATATATGTTTGTGTAGATATATAGTAAGTCATGATGGGGGGAAAATGGGGGAAACAACGGGCAACATAAAATGAATTGAGAAATTAAAATTGCAATATGCAATACATATTTTATTGAATGCAACGCCAGCAGTTGGAATTCACTTGCCATTGAGGTTAGCATTCGGACATTTGACAAATGTCAAAATGAAATGCCTGACAAAACACGATTCAATTTGCGTAGCCCCGTGTTTCCTGTTCCCAATCTCTATGTCGATGTCCTCGGTCTAACCGAGGTCCAACCCAGGTCGTCTAACTAACTCAAGCTAACCAACTGGCTGGCAGCCTGACAGCCTTTCTGACTGTCTGTCTGTCTGTCTGTCTGTCTGTCTGTCTGTCTGACTGTCTTGCAACTAAGCCCTGGCAATTTACTTCATCTGACCATCTGCATTGTGCAACTAATGCGGATTATCCAAGGGCTTTGCAAACTGCAACCGAGGTGTAAATTTGTGTGCCAAGGATTTGCATGACCAATGAATGAGAACTGTGCGAACGGATGAATGAATAAGTCCAGCTGGCCAAGTCTCTTAACACTACCAAAAAACTATTCAAATAATTGTTGACACGCACCAAAATCTTTAAGACTTTCCTTTGCTTCCAGCAACATTATTCCATTTCCAAAGCGATTTACACATCATCAGATATTTTGCTTAGCTTGTAAAATAGGAAACACTACAAAAATATGCATAGATCAAAAAGCACAAATGCTTATAAATAATAAATGCAATTTTCTGGTCATCAGTTGAAGAATATTTCAATTGATTTGCTTACTTTGCTGGCAAATTCGATAAATTCAGTCTTGATTGCAAATTGTAAGCGACTCGCCACAAATAAAAACTATTATTCCATTATTTAAATGCAATTTACTGAAATGCCAGTCAAAGTACAATCTTCAAATGAAATTCTTCACATTGCATTAATTCCTTTATTCACAAATAGTATTGTTTGCTCTATTGCAAAAGAAACCCACATAAAATAAAAATAAAACTAAATTATTATTTATTTTACTTTTTCAGTTTTATATTTTATCATTCGAAATGTGTAATACAATATTATAAGAATTGTTTTTATTTTTTACAACGACAATAACACATCAAATAAGAATACAAATAAATTATTATTTACTTTACTCTTTCAGTTTTATATTGGATATATTACAAAATGTGTAATATAATTCATTAAGATTTTATTTTAATTAGAACTTTATTTATAACGATAGATATTATTTTTACTTTTCTTATATATCTCATTTTATTCGTCACTATTGTGATTTTTATATGGTAAATTATCTTAGACTTTTTTTAGTTGTTATTATTAACATCTCGGTATACAGTTTTTCATTCCTTTTGGAATATTTAAATCTACTGCAGAAATTCATTTTAAGACATATTTTTTCGATTGTTTGACAATTTTTAATTACCTTAAAAGGTCTTCTAAAAATTGTTAGTTTGAAACTTGTAAAATTGAGAAGCCCAACACATTATATATATATGTAAATACAGTATAATATTTCTGATCAGAAAAACTAGCTAATAAAACAGTTTAATGCAAACTCAACAAAAAATAACTCGAGTATTTCATCAAGGATATGCGCAGCATATGAAATATGTAAGCTTACTGAACGAGAAGCAACAACATTTAAACAACAACAAGAACAACAAGAACAATAATAATATTAAAAACCAACAACAAAATGATTACAATATGAACATGGGTGAAATTCGGCGTTGTTGTCTTTTGTAATTAAACAACGAACATATTTTGCGCTAGAGTTGATCTGCCATCAGTCGAATGCAGCACAGGGAGAGAGAGGGAGAGGGAGAGGGAGAGTGCGTCCCGCATGTGGCATAAGACACACTCATATATGTATATATATTTATGTGTGTCCTGCCCCGCAGAGCGTGTCCTAGCGTCCTCGCACATCTGCCGTGCGTTGATTTCCGCAGCGCGAGGGGTTGAAAAAGAAAAGAGTGCTGCATATTCAGAGTGGTGGAAACTATGGCTCAAAAAATATAAAAAATAAAACACACTTACACATAGAAATAACCGTTACTTTTTGGTATCAGCTCCATGTCAAGGCTTATCGATGCCCAGAGCCACTTTTTGGGAGGCCCAAAACATAAGCCTTTCCGTGACACAGCCCACTTCAACAATAACAGCTACTCAGCCTGGGAATACGAGCATGTGGTTTCGGCTCCAACCAGGTGATATAATTTTCATCACATCAACTCATTCACCCAACCAACCCAAAAACACTCACACACACACACACACGCATCCAGGTCGCGCCAATGTGACCCACTTGGCAACTGGACGCTGGCCACATTCAAATCAACTTCAAGTTCCTGCAATTTTAATGCCTAGCAACGCTTCAACTGTCATGGAGGGGGTGTGGAGGGGCGTTGAGTGTACAGCAGATTGGGGCATGTAGTGTTGTGCAACTGACTTGCGGCTTTAGCCAGGCACCATCAACTCATCATAGCTCAGCTGCGTGGTTGCCATTTGCTGTGCCGGACATTTGTAACTGTATCTTTGAGCTTAAACACGGCTAGAAAACAAGCAAATTAAAACTTGGTAATAAATATTCTTGGAAAAAATAATGATCACATATATATATAAATATCTGAAGATTATAGAAATATATCTCTAATTACACAGATAGAAAACAATCAAAATTAATTTAAATTAAATATTCGTGTTTGTTAAGCATAAAATATTGGAAAATAATAATCACTTTTATATCAGATGAGTATAGAAATATATTTTTAGTTACTCTAGCTATATATTCTTAAAAGAATTTAATAATTTAAATAGTCAAACTAAATTAAAATTCACATTTATTGCATCATCTAAGCCTAAGAATTTTAACATTTTCATACCAATAAATTAAAAAAAAAAAGAACACGTGGAATTTATTGTAGAAATTTATTATTATTATTAATATTAGTATACGAAAATTATTAAAATCATTAAATAATGAATTATTTTAAATAGCAAAGTCAAACTATTCTTAATATTCATTGTAGATTTTATTTAAAGTTTAATCTCAATTTATTTCCATTTAATTTTTTGAGGAGTCAGATTTTAAATTCATTCAATTTAAAATTAAACAGCTTAAATCGAATTTTTATGTTTACTGCTTTGCGTAAATTTAATATTTTCTTAATACAAAAATCCAATTGAAACATATGTTTTCAAATTCAAATGTTGCATGTTTCTCGCTGTGCAGGTTATTAAAATTTATATTTTTGTTGCGTTGCGGTTTTGAACACATACCTCGATATTTATTGGGCTTAAATGTGCTCTTATCGGTCTGGCGTTGAGAATGCGCTGAGGCGTGCCACAACTTTCAATGAGGCATACAAAATTTTGATTTTACGCACTTTTGATTGATGAAAGGGCCATGGCCAAAAATGCGTTGAAGCAATTCAATAAATGCCGCAAAAGCTGCGGGCCCAAAAAGATAAACACATTCAACACAAGCACAATAGATAAAAGTGTTGAAGTGTTTGTTTGGGACAAAAGCTCGCTTATGGCTGATAAGCGGCACATTTGCATCTCTGTGTTTTTTGGGGACCCCCCGTGCATCTGTCAGTGGCATCGAAGGTTTTCTTATTTCCGGCCAGATAAGCCACTAAGAAAACGCCTGCCTCACAATTGAATAGTTTTTTTTTTTTTTTTCCCCAGTCAACTATGAAGTCGACAAAGTAAAAGAAGTTTAAGGTCCCAGCTGCCGGGCTGAGCATTTATAATTTCCTTTAACTTTAAGCCAAGCCAAGAAAAGGAGGCAGCAACAAAATTATGCCACCTACCCCCACGCCGAAACTAAACTCGCTCACAGGACGCGTGTCCTGTGCTGCATGCCCCTCACGCCTGCTGCCGTCTGTTGCCTTCGGCTACGCTTCGAAGCGCCCACACGGACACAGTCAGCTTGGCATGTAGAGAGATATTGTATATATATATACATATATATTAATATTTATAGGGCAGTGGTCGAGTTTACGTGTTGCTGCCTGCCACACGCCACGTTTCAGTTGAGCAACTTTCGGGTAATAGTTCACTTTTCATCGCTGATAAGAAAAGCTGAAAAGCAAGAGGAAAATGCCACGCTTGCCGGCTCCTTTAAAAAAATTTTCATTTTCTAATACACACTTCGTTATTAATGTGCTTTTTTAATTTTTTTTGTGAAATGCTGCATGGAATAGAAAAAAGATAATATAAATTAAATAATATTCAAACATAATATCTAAAAATTTATGTGTATTCAATTTATAAAAAACTTACAATTTCAATCAAGATATAAAATGTATTTATTAAAAAATAATCTCTTATTTATTTTTATTTTTAATAAACTCTTTAATTTTATTTTGCATAAATTACATATTTTTAACACATTATTTGATAAAGAACAAACTTAAAAATATTTAACTGTAGCAAGTTGACTTTATCTTGTTAGGACTTTGCTTATTTAGCCAAAAAACATAATTTATAAACTATAAAGTAAAAAAAAAAACTAACTTCAAGCTATGTTATCTAAAAAAAAGTAAATCAATTACTAAGAAAGAGCTTAATTATAAAAAAAATAATAATTATGTAATTGGCGCTAAGTATAAATTTTAGAAATTAAATATAGATTTTTAGTTAAGATAATTTTAAACTAAAATTTAATTCAAATGTATTACATATTTATTATATCTGTTTTTAATTTTAGTAAATAATTAATTACTTACTTTGAAATGTATATAATTTTGCTTGTAACCTAAATTTGAAATTTAAGTTTCATATTGGGGCTTTAATAAATTATTGTTTGATATCAGTTTGACTTTATATTTTATTTTTCAAATTTGCGATCATTTTAATATTTCAGTTCACTTAAATTTATTGCATATATTAGAGTATATGTCAGTCGTTCACTTTTCTGATCATGAATAAATATAATATCTGCTTCCAAGCATCCCCGTTTCCAATTCATAAAGACACTTGTAATTAAGTGGGCCGCGTTGGACACACACGTGGCCAATAGAAGCACCCACGCAATTTGGAGGACTTCAGGCATAAACTATATTAATCATGATTGCAGTGTGTGGAGTGGAAAACATTCTCAAGGTCGACTTGTGTGCAGCATGTTGCTGAGCCGGCAGAGCCTAATATATATGTATCTACCAACCATAAACTTGACTCATTTTGCAAGAGTAAAATATGCTTGCCTTTAATTTATTCGTGCAAATATTTGCAAAACATTATTAAACCGAGCCACAACTCACTCCAGGCATCAGCCTTGCGACTATCTACAAATAATTTATGTTTCTGAACGTATAGTTGTGCTTGCTTTGTGTATGGGTTGGCCGAGAAAGGGGTGTGTTGGAGTGTTTAAACTTTTTAGTCAGACAGGCAAATAACAAGCAAAAAAAAAAAAGAAAGAAAAATCTACGCTTACCGCTGCAAGCAATTTAAAAAGCTAAAAACTTAAAGCGTACGCAAATATTTTCCATGCTTAACTTTTTCTCGTTTTCTATCTTTTTTTTTTTCTTTTGACCCTTTTGTGGCAGAAAGAAAACGGGGAAAACTCGAATGAGCAACGCATTCCATTGCGCTGCAGCGCATTTAATCACATCAGAAACCAAACCAACGATAAGATAAGCCAAAATATCTGTTGTCGTGGATATTTATTCGACTAAGCATAAAAGGCCGGAGGAGTCAAGAGTTATATTTGTTTTCTGCTTGGTTGCACGTTTGCTTTGTGTAAATATTTCAGCTCGATGTGCGCAATGTTGTAAATCAAAATATTTTGAGATAATCATGCTCAACATGGAGTACTGATTGGAAGTAAGGCATCTATAATTTAACTTAATGCAGGATACACAGAGAAAACAAGTCAAATATATTCTGGATTCAGGTGCAAAAGAAGTATTTATGTTATTTTTAGTTTGTTTTCAGTAACATAAAATATATTTTAAAAATTTTATAAAATATGTATATTCTGGATTAGTGTCTTTTGAAAAAAGACTTGAGTAGAAACAATATATAAGCCACGTCCTTTTAATCACATGCAGGATTTATCTAGTGTTATGGATTAACCTGCACAAGTCAAATATTTTGAAACTCAAAACAAAAGCAAAGCTTTTAAGCATGTGTTGGTCAAAGGCGAATCTCAACAGCTGAACAATATTTTAAACGTTTCGTAACTCCATAAATATATAATAGGTTTTCCCCAACACGATTTTCCCAGCAGGAGCAGCAGCAGAAGCAGCAGCAGAAGCAGCAGCAGAAGCAGCAGCAGCAGCATCCGCAGCAGTTTATAAGCCGTACAAAGCAACGGGGCGAAGTCGCTTTTAAGTAGCTGCCAACATGGCGGGCATCTAAATTATATGTATGCCCCATTGTCCCATACTGTGCTGTTAAATAACCTCCGCTAACCTGCACCACCCACCTCCCTCAAACAACCAACTCCTTCTCAAAACGATTTTAAGGCAACACGGGTTGGCCAGCTGGTCTGCTGACTGGCTGTGAAACTACATTCAATTAATTTTACACGATGTAGCGAAAATCCAGCTGGCAGTGCGGGTAAAACAAAACTAACGATAATTTTGCAACACTAACACACATTTGAGCCAGCCATTGGGAGGAGGATGGTGGGGGGGTAGGTGCAAAGTGCAACAAAATTTAAGGCAAAAACTACGTTGTAATAACATTTTAACGATATTAGCACGAAAAATGTGGCTGGCGAACACACAAAAGCAGAAAGTGGAAAGTGGAAAGCTTAACGATGCTAAACGAGTGCAGCGCAGTGCGAGCGAGATGACAGTTGATAAAGTTACTGACTGAGAGAGAGAGAAAGAGTGAGATATAAAATGTGCCATATGCAGACGCAAGCAAAGAAAAGAATATACAGTTAGACAGTTTGCTTGGTGAAAGACGTGGGAGGCGGGCAAAGTGCAGACGGAAGTGCCGTAAAGCAAAAGGCTGTTAGCAGCAAAGCAAATCTGCGGCGCAAATTGTTCAAATATTTTGGCTTTTCAGTGTCTTACAAAACTGGCATTGCTTGGAAAAGCTGCGAAAAATTTGTGTTGTCTGCGTTTGCTTTTGGCCAACCAACCGAGGACAAAGGACATCAAAAGCGCCGCTCATTGTTCAAATACAGCGTCTTGTTACATAACCCACTCACACTCACAAACACACACATGCAGTGTTATTGCATTGAAATCTCACACACAATCAAATAAACACACAAACACGAACACAAACACAAAACTGCTGATAAGCAGTTAAAATGACGCTGGAGAAAAAGAGTTTTAAGCCGCATTCTTAAAGCTTGCAACGCATTAAATTCCACAGCATAAATTTTGTACTCACACACACAAACTCCTTCACACACACTCGCAGAATGTTATGCAATGTTTTCGCATGTTTTGCGTCATTGTCAACATTATTATTATACCCTGTAATAAGGTGAATAGGGTAAATATTTAGAAGAAGAATATTTGAGGGGATAAGGTTGATTGCCTATTAGCATAAATAGCTTCTTTATTTTGTATTCTTTAATTATAATTATAAAATTAAGGCAATTTTATAAATAAACTCGTTAACAGAATTCAAATGGATATCGCCTTGAAAATAATTTTTTTAAACTTAAATTTTTGGCCATGAGTACAAAATTTGGTATACAAATTTATAAGCATATATCATAAAATATGGAAAATAAGCTTAAATAGATTATATTAAAGAGTAGTTGAAAACAGGGTAACTTCTAGTCAGGCACTTGCAATTGTACTTTTCTGTTTTTGCCGCTTTCGCTGAATGCGCTTGTTAATATAAAAGCCGTTGTACTGTTAACTTGTTGTCATTGTTGTTATTGTTGCCGTGGATGCTGCTGCTGTTGTCTTGTGGCAAATAGGCAACAGTGCAGTTGCAGCTTTTGTTGTTGTTTCACACTTGTAAATTGTGTGATTTTCAGCACAAGTTTAAGCAACAATGCGCCTCAAGTGAACCATATGCATCTCTCTCGCACTCTTTCTCTCTCTCTGTTTTACTCTCTGTATAACTCTTTTTTTTTCTTTCTTTAAAACAAAAGCGCGTGCTTGTACCTCGTGTAAGCGACTAAGATAGTAAATTACTACAATGCACACAGTGGCGGTTGTTGCAGCCAAAGAAGACAACGCAAACAACAACAGCAACAACAAAGCATGTAGCATACTTTGGTGGGCGTCAAGTGCTTGTGAACTTTGTTTTAGCTTTAGCTATGACTTAATAAGCAACCGAACTTGAGCGCTTTCCGCAAGATAAAGTTGACTCTTTGAACGCTCTCATGTGAACATTTTAAAGTTATAATTTCTATAAAAATATCCCTCTCTTAGCCTCTCTCTCTTTGATTTCTATTATATGTTCTCTCTTTCAATAGACCCAGTAGTGCACAAGTAAATGAATCCTCATTACCGACTACATTCTGTTTGCAATTCATTATCCAACAGAATGCAAACTCGTATTTGGCTTCACGAAATCTTGAGCAACAACAAATGTAATTGTAGTAACACCGTCTAAAAAGTGCAGATAACGAATTGATTTTGTAAAGGTATCTTTTCGCTTCTGGGGATTGCATTCACGGGCAAATCCGAAAGAGATTTCCTTTTGAACAGTGTTAATGAATTAGCACTGTTCATTAGCATAATTTATATTCAGCTATGCACTCGCTGTATAATTGCACTGTAATGCTATTAAGCATCCATTTAAATAGTGTTAAAAAAAAAGAGCAATTGAATTAAAGCTCAAAGCAGCAGCGCGCAAATGCTATACAAAAGCTTTCAGCTGCGATGCAAAAACAACCGCAGGGCAAACGAAAGAGAGAGAGAGGAAAGAGAGGTGGCAGAGAATAGACAAGCCAATGTGTCAATAGACACAGGCAGATAGTGTGCGCTTAAAGAGTGAATGGGGAGAGGGAGCGCAACAACACACGCTGTTAACAGTAAAAAGTCTGTGCAACTTTAGATGTCACTTTTTTCACGCTGCATTGACAACTGACACAAGGTAAACACCAGCGACAAGAACTTTAGCGCGACTTGTTGCTGTTGCTGCTGCTGCGCTGTGGCAGCATTGTGGTTGTCGACTGTTGTCGACGTCAACGTTAGCGTCTGCGTCGCTGGTAGCCGCTATCTCTGTCTGTGCGCTTGTTTTTGATTTCGTTGGCGTCGCTTTGCATCGTTAAAATATTATTCTTTAGTGCATGGCATGCTTATTTTTTTTTTATCGATATTACTTTATGATGACACAGAGCCAAAGACGCCGCTGCTGGCTGGGCTGATAAGGTGTCGACGCGGAATAAAAGCTGAAGCAGCGCAAAATATAATAATATGCAATTTGAGACGTCTTCAAGGAGTCGAGTTGCGCGCCGAACTCAAAACGTTATTGATATTCTTCCAGATAATAAGCACATTTTATTTATTTTCTTAGTTTCCCTCTCTCCACATCAACCACGTTGAGCGGAAAAGAGGCGCGTGAAGGTTTTAAAAAAATAAGATAAATAAGCAATTGTCATAAAATTGTTACTGTTGCAATTTTTGTGTGTTGAATAATTGAAAAGTTATCGATTAGGTTAGTCTTGTGCAGTTCAATTCTGGGTAGTTTTGTGTAATTAGTGTAATCTATAAAAAGCAAAGAAAAAAACAAATGTGCTTCTCATAAATTTAACATTGCAGCAAATTGAAATAGTTGCGACATCAGCGCAGATAACATTTGACTCAATTACTTGAGCAGCTAGAGGAATGAGGAGTGTCAGAGAGAGAGGAAGGGAGATAGATATAGAAAGAGCGTGCTGGCATTAAGGGTGCAGACAGCTGGCAGACGCTGCCTCATAATGCACTTAAGTTTATTTCTTGCAGTCTCGGTTCGCTTTATTTTGGGGGTGAAATGTGCACGGAAGTCGTGGCATAAGGCACACATCACTGCTAACGGTATGGGACGGTACAAGGGACATGGGGCAGGGGTAGGGGTACATACTCTATATACACGAAAATAACAAACATGCAATTGAGCAATTGTATGGAAAAGAGAGTCATACGGAGAGAGAGGGAGATAGAGCGTGTTCACTCGCGCCAAAGGCAGCTGCGACATTTTAGTCGAGCATAATTACAGCAAGCAAAGTGACATTTCTCATGTGTGTGTGTGTTTTGTATGTGTGTGCTTGTTTACCTATTGCTAAATTCTTTGTACGGATTTGGACGCTGCTCTGCAAAATTGAGCAGCGGCAGAGGCAGAGGTAGCGGCAGAATTTATGTTTATTTCAATTGCAGTTGAAATCCAACTCAAAGGCAGCTGCACTCGAACTCGAGTTCGACTTGTTGTTGTTTTCGTTCCTCTTGCATGCTGTTCGCGCAGCAGTCTAAATTTCGTTAACGTGACAAAAATACATTGATTACATTTCTTTTTTATACATGGAGGTAAAACACGTGGATACACGCGAGTCGCGTGCAACTCACGTCTGCACACTTGGCACATTTGTCTCACATTCTAAATCGCTCTTGCTCGACTCACAAAATATGCACGTAGGATCCAAGCATCCTGTGTCTGACGTTCTTCTTTCTCCTTTCCTTCTCCTCTTTCTCTTCTTGTTGTTGCGTTTACGTGCATAGGTCTTTGAACTGACAAATTATATTGCTCGTTGTAAGTGTTCCCCCCACAACGAAATTCCTTTCACCGTGTGCACTCTGAACTTTCTTTATGTGTGTCTCTTCCACTCCCACTCCACAAACACATACACACATATGTGTTTACATTGTGTGTTTGTATATTTTCTGCACGATTCAGTTCCTTCTAAATAGTTCGAAATTCTTGTAACAAAGTTTATTTTCCTTGTAACGACACAATTGCAATACCATATACTATATACACAGCGAAGGTTATATACTTTAAGCTTCTTCTAACACATTATTTAAAAAATTTATTCATTTACAAATTTATGCAAAGCTGTAAAAGTTTAATTTCTTATTATATATTAATAATAAACAAACATTAAATTTTATACAACTTCATTCATATTCATTGAAGTGTATTTATTTACAGGATATATGCTGGTCATACACTCTTCCTCTCTATTCCTCTAAAGTTTTCCCTTGTTTTCCATTTTAATTTGCTTACGTACACACACAACCACAGTTATAGTTATGTATATGTACGTGTATATACACAATATGTCTCAGCGATTACTTCACCCACATGCCGCCTTGCTCTCGCATATTGCTTTTTAACTACTTTCACGCATTCGCCGCAATTTTCGTCTTTGTCTTTAGTCGAGAACGCAAGTGTTTCGTTTTTGGTTTACAGTTGGCAATTGTGTGTGGGTCGCTTAAAGTGTTATTTGCTGCTATTTTCAGGTGGGCGGCGGTAACAATAATAATTATTACGACTGCTCCAATTGTTTAATTGACTTCGAATTGTTTACAATGAAACGCTTTAGTGGGGCAAATGAAGAGCAAACAGTCACTTAATGTGACGAAAGTCGTATGCTTATTTGTATATAGAAATACATATAAGCTTATCTGCTGATCGATCAGCTACCTCAAAGCTGACCATAAACTACAAGCAATCTTATCAGCAATTTTGGTTGCCCTAGAAAGCGGCTCTGTAAGCTTATCAATAAGCAAATGTTTTGAAACGAAAATGCTTCGGCCATAAAAAAACTAAGACTAAAAACTAAAATACTGTTTGAACGCACCTCGCCGTAGCGGTCTGCTCAATTAACGTGTTCGTTGGCTTTGCAAATGACACATCGCAAAAATAAGCGCCAAAAAGTTCTTGTAATTATGCATTAAAAAGAACAGAGGCAGAATAACAACATAAGCAATAACAACAACAGCAGCAGCAACAGCAAAGAAAATCACGGCAGCTGAGAATCAAAATGAATGGAATGCCGCGCATGCTCAGAATAAGTTGGTTAGAGGAGCGCAGCAACAACAGCAGCAGAAGTAAATATGAGATCGCACCTCAGGCTCACACTCACTCGCACTCTCTGAGCAATGCTACCGGTTTTCGATGAGGGAACAGCTGTGCCATACGTCACGGCAGCGTATGATAAGAAACAAGAAGAGAGAAAAAGCAGAAGCCGAAGCAGAACCAGAAACCACCACAATCAACTAAGGGGCGAACAATGCACCGCATTATGCGAAACTTGTGTACAATATGATTGAGCAAGCAATAACAAAAACAACGGTGTCAGAGGGAGACTCGAACTGGGCGCAGCTGCTTGCGCTGATAGCGCGTGTTGTGTTGCTTAGGCTCTCAGGTAAGTCACGTCAACTCTCTCTCCTTCTCTCTCGCGCTCCTCTCTTTGTCACTTACGCTCTTTCACACGGCGGCGCTGCCTTGCATGGAACAGTGACTGTTCTGACGCTGTCATTCGGCAACGAACGTTGGAACAACGCAGACGCAGACGCATTCGCCGCGATCGTCTCCCGGTGTGTTTACTATTTACCGTTTCGCTGTGCAAAACTATTTATGATATTCTTGTGGGTATCTCTACCACAACCCCCAAAAGACATTTTAAACTGTTGTTTATGTTGCGTGCTTTGTGTTGTGTGTTTTAGTATTTTGTGTACCATAATCGGATGACACGTGCCTGAAATACATATTTGCCCATCGACATTCATATCAAATTGGGATTACCTCGGCTTTGTTTGGCGTTACCAAAACAACATTAATAACGGTAAGTTTGTCCCAGCCTTAATTTAATACAGTTAATACAGTGCTCCCTCAAATATAAGAAAGCCTTATTTGTAAACAAATTTTGTAAAAGTTATAAAAATGTAAAAGTTTAAAAAGTGTCTTTTAATTGGAACTAAAATTCGATTTAAAAAATGAATTTATCGATGGTCATAGTCATGGTTTTTGCTGGGCAAGAGACCACTGTAGAGGCACTTACTCATGCCCAAATTCATAGTCTGTGTCCCATGCTGACCCAAATAAACCAGTGTCTGTGATTACGTAGTAAAACAATATTTTAACTGCTTATCAATTAAAAAAATACTACAAAAAATTAATTTTCGTGAAAAGACGCCCCTCATTCAAGCGACGTTTTGATATCGGTAATTACGCGAGTGCGAGCGCACCACGAACATAATTATGCTGAGAACGCAGCGATGACTCCCCAAACATACCCCACCCCCAATCAAAACAAACCCCTCTCTCAGACGCTCCAAGTTCCGTTTATGACTCAGGGATTTTTAGCGTCTTTGTTTGCGCATTTGTATCTTAATGTTCTCCCTCTCTTTCGCTCTCTCTCTCTCTCTCTCTTTCTTTGGCTGTATATCGTGTCGCACATTGTAGATCTCATGAGTCAGCGTGCGAGCTCTGAGAAAAATGCCCCTCTACAGGGATAACCTGTGCGATTTGTCACCTTCCCCCCCCCCTCCCTGCCAACGCTAATTAATCAGCCAATGATTGATCAGAAGCTGGAGAAAACAAAACAAGCCAAAAATGTTGACTAAGCCAATGTAAAGCTGGAATTGAAAATTGCTTGTTTTTGGACATGTTTTTTTTTTTAAATGAGGAAGCTTGAATCGATTAAATATATAATTTTTATTAACAACTAACGCAAAGATGTCATTCAAAAGTAAACAGATTTTCATAAGCAAATTTTTTTATTTAATTGAATTCAAGTACACTTTTGACTGTTAAATATAAACCTAAAAAAATTCAAGAATTAAATTGATTAACTTGAATTGGTTTCTTTAGAGTGAACCCTCGCAGAAGGTAAACCATTCAAAAGTAACAGCAATTAATCAATTTGTCAGACTGATTATTACCGTATCAAAAAATTATTAACAATTTTGCTGTTTATTTTGCACATGATTTGCAATATTTGCAAACTGACTTTGATGATATAATAAGACTGATAAAAGTGCTTTCCTTATGGCCAAGAACAGTTGAGTTGATTGTGCCACAAATGCGATTGATTGCGCTGCTAAAGAGCATCCAATTGAGATTACAGATAGAGATACAATTATAGGAGCAGTGGTAATACTAACTGGCCAAGTCAGGGCGTTATTGGACTTGATTACAAGGCGGCAACGGTGGCAAGTGGAGCATGGAACAATACGCGCAGGCTGATAGTAGGCAGAGGGGGGGAGTGGGTGCGGCAGGTATTATTTTAAACCAGTTGCAAGTCTGAAGTCAGTCACCTGTCCGCTGTCGTTGGCCACACACACATTCACCATTGGCCAAGATCCGAGAAATGAGATGGTATCACTGACAATGGTGTCGAGAACATTACGAGAACCGTTAGGTCGGCATCACATTAAAAGGCGAATGCCGATCCGATTGCCAATCGATGATTGCGTAATTATGTTTCATTGAATTTCCATTGAAAATGTCAACATCATGCCACAAATGGAGCACTCTTTAAAAGGGAAGCTTTGACCGTTAACAATGACTTGGCCTTAACATTTGGCCGAGTGCACATAACTAATTGCAACAATGCTTGGCAATTGTAATGTGAGCCTTTCCAATTGGCAACAGTCAATTTCTTTTTAAAAACCATTTGTCAATTGTTTTGTTGTTGTTTTTGTTTTTTACAATAAATTAAATTTCCTTAATATGGAAGTTGTTTTAAGCTCTTTGATTATTCATCATTAAACTTTAAGTTAAATGTTCCGTTTGATTTAATCGATTTCATTAGCCTGAAAACTTCCATTTAAGTTTAGATATTTTTATAGTCAATACATATTGTAAGCTCAAATTTGCAAATTGTGTTTACTCAGTGAAAAAAATGAAGTTTTTTCAACTCACAATTTAAGTTTTTGCTGCATTTCATTTTCAATGCCCACCCCCTGGCCATAATTTGCATTTAACATAATTGCGCAATTATTGCAGAAGTGATTTATTATTTAATTGTTTGTCACTGGAATGACAACAATTAATTAGCCAATATGCCGTTCAAAAAGTACAAACTAAATAAATTCATTCAACAGCATTAAAATAAAAAGCGTTTTCATTGCAGCGCATTAAATAAATAAATAGGGCTATAATCAGTGCAACAGCTGCCAATATGTACAAATGCATGTTGTACTCTTAATCATAATTATAATAATAATAATAATATTGATAATTAAAATTAATTGGAAGCAATAAGAGCGGTTTAAGCCAATGTCAAAAATGCTTAACGCAGCGCATATTATTTATTACTTGCATTTTGCACTCGTACAATTTAAATTATTTTTATGTTATGCAATCATTTTTTTTTTTCATTATATTTTTTTTAAATGTCGCACATATAAAAAAAAAAGATGATACATAATCAGATAATTCAAGTGCCGATTAATTAAGAAAACCCACATAAAACTACCACAAAGCCACATTCCTGAATCCTTCGATCATTTAATCAATTAATTAATATGGGAAATTAAATCAATTGTAAAATTATCAAGTTGAATTTGAAGTCAATGTATTGCTGATTATATTTGCATAAGAGAATAACTATTATAGGTAAAATCCATTTTAATAAAGTGAAAAGATTGGGAAATCAAATTATGCTTGAGATGTAATCATTTTATTAAAACATAATTTTCAATTTATGAAATTGAGCATTCGTTTACTGTTTAAACGAGTTTATTTCATATTTAAAAAATATACGCAAAATAACATTTAATAAATGCTTGGCATTTTAACTGAATTATTCTGAATAATTTAAGATTATTTATTAAATTAAAATTACCCGCTTTACGACAAATGCTCTTTCTGTCAGTCAAGGAGCCGGATATAATTGCGATTGGGAACTTCATTTTTTTTATATAAAAGTTGAACAACAGCAAAATAACTTAAAATTTGAATAAATTGAGTATTTAAAAACCATTAACCAATGAAAGAATATCTGAAATCGCTATTGTTATCAGCTTATAACATTAAATTAAGTTTTGGCCAAAGGCCTTAATTGTTTTATATATATATATATATATTTTTTTTTTTATTCTGGCATTGTGTTTGACTTATGGGAAAAGTGCCGTTAACTGTGACCGTTTATGCTGCGACTCGTGTTGCATAAATGATGAGGTATTTTTTAAATTTATATACCCTGTGCAGCTGAATAAATAAGGCATATAAATGAAATGTTAAAAGCAGAAGAAATTTTAATAATTATAAATTTTAATATTATGGAATTAAGACTAGAGGATTCAATGATGAATATTTATTTAATAATTGTTAAAAATAAACTAAAAGTTAAAATAACTAAAACTTTATATGGTTCCTAAGCTCATCCTATTTATTTAATAATATAAATACTTGTTTAAATAATGTAATAATGTAATAATAATAATAATGTAAATAAAAATAAAAATAATTATCTCAAATCAAAAATCTAGCATTAAAGACTTAACTAAATAATTTCCAGTGTATTTATAAGCTATGCAATCATCGATATAAAATATTTAATTGGGTCCATAACAAGCATTATTATAGATATATCGAGAATATTGGTTGGATATGTTTACCATAATAAAATGATAATCAAGATGAGGATAGCCTGTTGAAACCAGTTTTCCAGTTTAGATTATACAATCTAAACAATTCTATTAGTGAATGTTTATTAACAATTTGCATATGAATTAGATTTGTTGAACTTTTGCTTATCGAGCTGCTAATTAAACAAAAAGAAGACACAAACAATTTGTATTTAATTAAATACAAAATAATAGCTCATATTTCTTGAGAACCCTCCCATTCTCCTTCTCCTTCTCCCTCTCTCACTCTCACGCTCTCTCTTTTTCTCTTTGTGGCAAATTTGACAGCTCAGCGAATTGGAATGTGCATAAATTTATACGCTATTAAACACTGGTCGTGGCTCAACTCAATTGTTAATACAAAAACGTGTTTAGGGGTGGGGATCGCTGTTGTTGTTATTTTATTGGCTGCTGGACATTTGTAATGAGCATTTTTCCTTATACACAACGAAGTCGTGTTTATTATTTTCCTCCGTTGCTTTTGTATTTTTAATGAGCTTCTATTGGAATTACTCATCACTCGCCTTTAATATGGATTCGGTTCTTGGAATTTTCAGTCTCCCCTCATTTTTTTCTTCTGCTTTTTTAATCAATTGAAAATTACTGAAAATTGCTACTGCTGTTGCTTTTGCTGCTAATGAGCCGCATTAAATTGTTGGCTGTAAATTAACACCACAAAATGCAAATAGACCAAGGGGGAGGGAGTGGGAGCCGGTCGTTGGTTAGTCGGCTTCAGGGCGCACTTTGTGGCCGCGCTAATCTAATTAGTTGAGCCACCAGCCAATGTGGCAGTCAACAAAATGCGTTAATCCTCAGTTGTATATATTTATTTTAATTAGATTTTCGAGCATTAAAAAAAAATACAAAAAAAAATAACGTTCGCTTCAAGTTATGTGTATCGATAGCGCAGTTGATCGTTTTTTTCGCTCGCGACAGCTAGAGGGCGCTAGCAGTTGCTCGAGTGTTGTAGTTCAGCACTGTTTGTAATCTATCATCGTTTTACAGCACTTAAAATGCTATATTATACCTGTTAACTCACTCTTGCAAGCAGCAGCATATGCTAGCTGCACTCCTCTAACGCACTGGCCACTCCGCCGAGGGTCGGCTGCTCGTTTCATCGCACCATCATTCGACCAAGTTGATTCACTCTGCGCGTATGATTTAGCCAGCTGTGCTGCGCTTCCACGCACAAAAAAAAAAAAAACCGAAAAAGATTTCGCTTTGCATTAAAAAAAAAAAACTTAAATCGAGTAAGATAGTTAAAGCAAAGGAAATTGTTGTTGGATTGTGCGTAACTGGAAAAGAGTGGTGTGGGGTGTAGTTGTTTTCAACATGCGGCTGTCGTAGTTGGTGGTCTGGAAACATTAAAGAAATTTGACTGCTGCTTGCCGCTGCTGCGCCGACGACGTCATCACTCACAAATGTAGACGCACAAACACACACTCACTCAGGTACTCTTTGAGATTGTTGTTGCTGGATTTGAAAATTATGAAAGCAATTTATCAACTGGAAATCAAACAGGAAAAGCCAACCACAAAGTTTCAGCGAGAACAAATTAAATGCTCATTGATCGCGTCAGCAGCGCCAACAAGTAACAGTTACAGCAGCAGTTTGTGTGGAGGAAGAGTAAAAGTACACAGAAATACAAAGAGAAGGCATTTGAAGAAATCGCAGCACTGGAGTGTTAGACAGGGACAGTAACAACAACGACTTGTTGCTTACACACACACACGCACACACATCTATATAGACATTGCGTTATACGTTTGTTTGTGTGCGTGTGACCTTTGTCGGCTTCGTTTCTCCCTCGAGCATTTACATGAGTGTAAGTACGCTAATAAATTTATTCAAACAGCTAAAAGGCAACGCGTTTAATTGCTCCTCATAAGTGTGTAAAAACCAACATATGCAATGGCAGCAACCACAACTAAAACACAAATAAAAAAATTATACACAAAACTAGAATGTTAATTAAGACTGTTACGCCCTTTGCAATGTTAACTTTTCACTGTTAACGATTACTTAATACTTTTCTATTACTTTTCCAAATTAATTGCGCTTTTGAAATGTTCGTCGTCATTCCCGATAAGATAATGCCAACGGCTATTGGGCAATACCGCCCACAGTTTTTTTTTTTCATAATACACACTATTACATGCGGCAAAACATAATTTATATGAAAAACTTCCGTTCTTTTTTGGAATTATATATATAAATGTGGTTATTTATATATTATTTTTTCACTGTTATACACAATTCCACATACATTTCAAGAGAGCGTGTGACGAAATTGATTAAATATATACTCAGTTTCAAATCACAAAAAATGATTAAATATATGTGCATATTGACATTCTACAACTTTCTTTTCATTGGATTTTGTATATTTTATTTGGCGTTTGTTAATGAAATTCCATGACATAAAAATTACAGCACTTTAGCTGTAAACAACATAGCAGTTAACAGTCGCTGTTATGTGGATATATTTAGTGCGACTGCGATTAAATTGTATTGCTTTGTTTGGATCTTTGTTGTTGTTGTTTCTTATTGAGTAAACAATGATAAGCAACGTACTTGGTATTGGATGGTGCATTGTGTGTGTGAGTGTTTGTGTATTTAGGGGATGAGTAAGAGTAACAAGAAAGGGAGATGAAAAAAGAAAAGGAAACTAAACAATTCAATCAAAATTGCAATGCAGCTTTGTGCATTGAACTAAATTGATGCACTTTTTTCTTATTTCCTACGCAGAGCACGTAGCACGCTATGACAAACAAGTCAGTAACAATAAACGAATCAATAAAATCTTGATAAATAAAGCGAAAAGTTGAAATTAAATATAAACGCATTTTTTAATAATCAATTTCAACAGATTAAACAACAGATTCAATTTAAGCAAATTGACAACAAAATAATTAAATCATGATAAATCTTTTTAAAAATAACTTTTGGCAGCAGATTAAATTTAATGTAGTTGATAACGAAATAAATGATTCATGAGAATTAAGACTATAAAAAAATAATGTAACAGGTACAATAAAAAGTATTTGATTTAATTAAAATGATAAAATTTAAAATTTAAAATGATAAAAAGTAGCAAGTTGACAAATAAATTTCAAAAGTAGATAAAAATTAAAATTTTAAAATTAGTTTTAGAGCTATGCACAAATTTTAAATATTTAAATATTATATCGAAAATCAATATAAAATGTGTAGAATATTTAAATTCATTTTTCTTTGTATTCCCAAAATGAGTTTTGAGTGTACCTTGGGTTTTTTTTTTTATTATTGCGCAAATTACAAACGTGACTTTATTTTTTTGGTAGCCCACACTCCAAGCTTAATCATCTACAAACACACGCACACACACACACACACACACATATATAAAAATATATATATATATAAAATATATATTTATAATATGAGCTGCAGTTGAGAACGCATTGCTTTTTACTGTTTGTGAGCCACTGCTGGTTGGTAGTTTGTAGTTAGCATTTTGTTTAATTGCATCTACTTTTTTAGTCAAGACAACAACAACAGCAGCAACAAAATGGAGACACACGTTGAGCTGCAAAATCAGCACCTCATGAGTCAAAGGCGCAACATCGGCAGCATGAGCAGCATTAGCAGCAGCAAGGAACTGGAACTGGACCAACACCAGCAACAGCAACAGCAACAGTCTCCCAGCAGCAGCAACTACAACAACAATAATAATAATAATAACAATAATGGCACAACACCATCACGTTTGTCCCCATCTAGTTCGGGGAATTCAATTCATGAGGTTGCCGCAATGACGACGACGGCTGGAACGTCAAAGCAACTCTTTCAAGCAGCCGCTGCAGCACATGGTGGCTTGGATTCGTTAACATTTGTAGAGCATGAACAGAATAATATAGCCAAGTCACAGTTGCCGCCGCCCCCTCATGCCAGAGTGGATGCAACTGTGTCGAGGAATCCCTCAACAACGGGCGGTCGGCACGAGAAGAAGATCGGACATCGTCGGGTGGCCGAAGGTGGCGAAGTCACCTACAAGAACATTAAGTCCAAACAGATTATGGGCTCCATACAGCTGGGAATCCAACAAACCGTTGGCGGTTTGGCCAGTAAGCCCAAACGAGATCTGCTGATGAATGATTTCTGGGAGATGGAAACGATTGATTTTCCGCCCGAAGGTTCCCCGCAGACCCCAGCGCATCATTATAGTGATTTTCGATTCAAGGCATATGCGCCGATTGCGTTTCGCTACTTTCGCGACCTCTTCGACATCGAACCGGATGACTTTCTAATGTCGATGTGTGCATCATCGTTGGTGGAACTGTCGAATCCGGGCGCCTCTGGCTCCATATTTTATTTGACAGACGACGATGAGTTCATCATTAAAACGCTGCAAAAGAAAGAGTGCGAATTTCTGCAGAAGCTGCTGCCCGGCTACTACATGAATCTCTCACAGAATCCCCGCACGTTGCTGCCAAAATTCTTTGGTCTTTATCGCTTTCACTTCAATTCGAAGAATGTGCGATTGGTGGCGATGAATAATCTGCTGCCCTCCGACATTAAGATGCATGCCAAATACGATCTGAAGGGATCCACGTTTAGGCGCAAAGCGTCGAAGGCGGAAAGCCAAAAGGCCAGTCCCACTTTCAAGGATCTCGACTTTGCCGAGCACCATCCGGATGGCATTTTTCTAGAGGTGGAGAATTACACAGCGCTAATAAGCACCATCAAGCGGGATTGCATGGTGCTGGAGAGTTTCCAGATCATGGACTACTCCCTGCTGGTTGGCATACACAATCTGGATATTGCGGAGAAGGAGAAGCGGGAGGAGCGCATTCGGAATGCGCGTGCCAAACGCGAGCGCAGGGAGGGTGGTGGCAATCAGCCAGCGGGGTCAGGTGGCACTGCGCCGCTTGCCACGGATGATGAAGCAGTCGAATCGGATCAGTTAAATCAATTGCAATCGGGTGCCTCAGCACACGGACTAAATCGCGGAGGCAGCATGATTCGCCAGCGCCTCGTGGCCCTTTCTACGACAATGGAGTCGATCACAGCGGATAAGCCGATGGGCGGCATCCCCGCCCGCTCAGCGAATGGTGAACGGCTGCTGCTGTACATTGGCATCATTGACATACTGCAGTCGTATCGCCTGGAGAAGAAGCTGGAGCACACATTCAAGAGTTTGCTGTACAATGGGGACACGGTGTCCGTTTGCCGGCCATCGTTCTACGCGAAACGCTTTCTGGATGCCATGGGCAAACAGGTGTTTAAAAAGACGCCCACATTTCCGCTCAAACATTACCCCTCCAAGCGCAGGCCGCCCTTCTCCCCCGGCGGACGCCCCGTTGTCTATCCCGACGACAAGGAAACCGTTGTCAGTGTACCGCGTCCAGGAACGCTATCCATACCATCAACGCCGCCGCCCGAATATTGTACGACGGCGGATGCATCGACAACAACGCAGGACACAAGTCCAGCAACAACAACAACAACAACAACAACAACAAGATTGGAAAATGAAAATGGAACTGGAAATAAGTCGCCAGAGGAGCAAGTGCAAGCATCGCATTGGATCGAGCCCAGTGTGCAGTTTTTTGTGAAGACCAGTCCGAACCATGTCAATGAGAGGACAACGCCACCAACTACGCCCATCCAGGTGGATGCACAGGCCAACGGGAAGCCAACAGCAAAAGCGCAGGAGCAAGCATCGCATTGGATCGAGCCCAGTGTGGAGTTTTTGCTGCAGACCAGTCCGAACCATGTCAATGAGAAGACAACGCCACCAACTACGCCCATCCAGGTGGATGCACGGGACATCGGGAAGCCAACAGCAAAAGCGCCCAGGTTTACATCGACTTGTGAGCTGCAACCGGCGCAAAAGTAGCTGTAAACTACATATATATTATTATATATATATACATATATACCTCTCCACAGTTTGGTGCTGGCTTTTACTTTCCTCCCACACACATACACTCGCACACACACCCTCCTCCTTGCTTGTGTGTGTTTTTCTTTGGCGCTGCGCTCGTTTATCTTGATTAAACAAATACCAAAAACGAATATGTGTATTCGATATTAAAATTTATGTGGCTCGTTTCTTAATTGACTGTTACCCCTACACCTACACACACACACACACTCCCTTTAATACACACAAACACTACCTTCAACACACACACACACACACACACACACATCCTCACATGACTGTTGGCAACATGTTTAAAGCTTCAAGGCGAAAAATTATGCAAAAATTTGTTAAATTTGCTTTTTTTTTCTTTTTATTTTGCCTATTTAAATTTATAATTATTTTTGCTTTTCTTTTATTTTATGCAAGTGTGTGTGTGTGTGTGTGTGTGGGCGTGTGCTGATGTGTAGCTTGTTGCCTGTTAAGCTGGAGTTATTCTTTAAAAACTTGAGAATTATTCTTTCTTTTGATATTATGATTATTGAAAATGTATTACGATTACCGAGGAACTCTTAGAAAATTAATAATTTTTCTTTTGTTTATTATTGTGTGCAAGTTTTTGACACTGTTTATCCATGTATATGTATTATAAAATGCGTTTATCTGTATTCTAGGATGCTACTTATTATTGTATATACGTATAACAAGAACAATAAATCGATTATTAACATAATAATAATAACTGAATTTAAATGAAGCTTCAAATTGACTTGGAATAGGAATTTTCTGGGTTCATTGAAGGCAACTTCAAAGCCATATTTTGTATATATATAAATAAGGTCAAAATATGATATGAATTTATGTCTTACGAGCTTAATCCCTGCAAGTAGCAGGACAATAACACGCTATACCCTTTCGTCCTTTTTAATACCCTTTACTTATATTAAAATTGGGTTAGGTTGGTTTTCTGAAAAATTATGCAACGGAAAACTTCTTCGGCCCCATAAAGTATATAGATTCTTGATCAGCATCAAAAGCAGCAATCCATAAAAATGAGCTGGACTTTTAATTTAGAGTATAAGTTCGCATATTAAGCTTGTTTGCCTTATCAATAGGTCCAATCGATACATATCGATTACCGATAGCGGCAAAAACTACAATTTTAATGGCAAAACCTTCTATTATCTTATTATTGATCAAAAAGATTAAACATGATAAAATATACACGTAATAAGTTTATAAAAAATATTTCAAATATAAATATTCAGGGTATATCGAAGTTGATCTCGACTAAATATATTTTATTTGTTTTTATTTGCATATTAAAGATGATAAAATAAATATAATTATATATATATATATATATAATATATTAAGCTAGATTTAGGGTATATCGAAGTTGAGCTCGACTAAATCTTTCTTATTTGTTTTTATTTACACGGACATCAAAAGCTTTTCGTGTATTTCTTTCTCTTAGGCTTTTTGCCCTCTGAAGTGCTTTTAAAGCGCTGACAAATATTAATCGCCAGAGAGATAAATTTTCGCTACTTACTCGTGTTAAGCCCTCGCCCCCTTCCTCTCTCTTCATCTCTCTCTGTCTGTTTTTGTCCACTTTTAGTGCTGTTCGGTTTGTCCCGCTATAAATCACTTAATGATTTTCCATATTGGTATTAAGTACCGTTAATTTTTATCGCCTTGCAGCAGCCATATTTATTGGTCAAGCTGAAGCAGAGCGCATTTAAACAAAGCTTCCTCCCCCCAATACTTCAAACCCGGCGCTCCACCACCGCTTGGCGTGTAAAGCTCTTCATTAATTAGCCGAGGCAATCGTTTTTTATGCCAGCTCGTTAAACGGGAAAACTTTGCATTGCTTTTACAACTCTTAAGCGCTGCACAAAAAACAAAAAGGAAAATGTAATCAAATTTATATTTAAATAATATCATTTTGAAAATTGGCTTAAATTAAAGCTTGTAAATGATCTGACAAGTGTTATGGAAATTAAATAAAAAGTAAATAAAAACTATGATCTAAAGACAAAAACTGAAGTATGAAAACAAACTATACGCTGTGAAATAAATTATTATCAATGGTTATAATATTATTAAAATTAATTTTAATTGAAAAAAAAATACAACCATAAAGTTATTTTTAAATATCCAATTCTGAGAAAATTACATATTTATTTTTGCATACTTCACGCATAATTTTGCTTTTCTGTTCACAACATGAATAGGCCTGAAAGCGATCCAAATTAAGCGGTTTGAAAATATTTATATATATTCAACCAACTGCCTCTGGTAAAATATTGATTATAACATTTCATTGTATGCTTTTTGAGGGTATTATAATTTTGATGCCAAGTTTGTAAAGACGTTTACACGCCGATGTGGTATTTATATTCAGGATCACCAATACATTTCGAGTTGAGTCTATGCTCATTTCCTAAAATCAAAATATTATTTCGAGCTACTTACTAAAATTTAGATGTTAGATTTACTCCGTTCTAAGAGTATGTAATATTCGGTGTGACCAAAAGTAACATTTTTTTCGGTTTTCATTTAAAATTTTTTGGTATATTTTTTTGCAATTTGTATTTACGATTTATTTATAAATGCATTGATGCATATTTGTACGAATATTTATAGCACTGTGCGCTCATATTTTGTATGGTATTGTTTTTTATGCACTTTCCGTTAAACAAACTCGGCAAATATTTGTTGCACAAATGTAAAACTATAAACAAAAAAAACTGTTGCATACTTTGCAGCAAACCAACAATTATATTTACTGACAAAGTTGGTGGACGAATTTTAGTCGAATGCCAAAAATGTTTCGCAACATTGTAATTATGTTGAAAAACATAAAAAATATGCTATTACAAGTGATATTAAAAGCAAATATATATATTTATATATACATTTTATATATATTTTTGGGTTGATACTATTTGCCATGCGTAAACCCGAAAAAAAAACATTAAACGACAAAAATTGCAAAGCACTCGGCTAAACAAAATGTGTGGCATAATTACTTTATTTCATTTGCATAATATAGCGTAAATGCTTTTGGCCAACATTTGCATTTACACAGTCCTCTAACAAAAGCACCCTCCCCTCCCCTCTCTATCACTCACTCTCTCTCTCTCTCTTAACCTTTTGGCCAACAGACAACAGGCCGGCAAAGAGTCATTTGGGCTGTGAAATCTGCATAAATACCTGACCACAATTTGGCATCACATCAATTACTTTGAAATTATAACGCAATTATATATGTACTATCCCAGTGAGTGAGGTGGGACGAATAGTGGGACAATAGCAACACAAATATTACTTCTTGCCACAACAGGCGGCAGCAGACTCTGTCTCTCTATTTTGCTTGTGGTCCTTTGCTCTAATTATGTCTGCCATATGTCAAATGCCATTTTGATAACGCAAACTTTGCATTAAGCCTCTGTCTCAGAAGACAGACCATTCCCAAATCCCCAATTGGAAACCTTAGCCAAATGTTCTGCTTAGAGTTGGCCACGTGATGAATACGAACACGAACACGAAATGAAATCTGTATAATTCCCAGTTTAAACAAATATATGATAAATAATAATAAAAATGCCAATTATTATTAAATTTTATGTTAATCTAATTATTTTAAAATAAATAAAATAATTTTATATTTATAATGTTATATTTATTTATTTAAATTTGGTTAAGAATTTGCTCAAGTTGGTATCAAAATTCTTATTTATTTAATTTTTGTTATTAAGAAATATGGTATGTGTATTTTTTTAATTCGAAGTTAACAATTTATATTTTTATAATGCCATATTTATTTATTTAAATTTAGTTAAGAAATTTGATCAAATTTGCTTCGTTCTTATTTATATAAAATTTAGTTATGCTTGCATTCAAAAATATTTGTTTTACTTATTATTCGAATTTAATTCAGTGAAATAAATAAACTAATTCTATTTTATAATGCCATATTTATTTATTTAAATTTAGTTAAGAATTTTGCTCAAGTAATTTTCACGTGCCCATCTCGATTGAGTTATGGAAATGATTCTTGTGTCTGTTGCTTTTGCTTGTCTTGCAAACTTGTCTTAAATTTGTTGAATGACATCTCGTCCAGGCCAGTTAGTTGACCAAACGCACAAGAAGCAACACCCACATCCACACACACACACACACACACACACACACAGAAACAGAGCTCAGAGGCCAACTCAATTTAACAGAATAGATGAGGCAAAGATCAGACGTGGCATATTGATTAAAATAATGATTTGTGTGTTGCTGTTGCGGAAATTTAATTTTTTCTGTAACGGATATTAATATGTATAAATATTTATATATATATTTTTGTATGTGTGTACAGCAGACTGGTTTCAATTATTCATGTGTGTGTGTAATTTAAAACTTTTTCTCTTAGCCACGTTAGTTGTTGGCATTGGTTCAATGCGAATGTCGCCTGTTAAATATAAATTCAGCAATTGTCAATTGCATTAAATTTAATGAATTTAAACTTGTTCAGTAAATGAGGCAAATTTATTAAATAATTCACAGACATGATTTGCATTTTTAAT
Organism: Drosophila longiperda; assembly: GCA_035042125.1. Lineage (NCBI taxonomy): Eukaryota > Metazoa > Arthropoda > Insecta > Diptera > Drosophilidae > Drosophila > Drosophila longiperda. Next base: position 19,521,418 of record JAWNLV010000107.1, read on the forward strand.
AACGTTTTCTTTTCTCTTTTTTGGGGCAGCCGGCATGTCCTTTCAACGCAGCTACAGCAAGGTCTGGTGGGGCTCCGATAGCCAACAGTTGGGCAGCAGCTTCACCAGCGGCGGCTTCTATTCGCATTACAATAATGTCAGCCAGCAGCAACCACAACAGCATCATCATCAGCAGCCCGCATCGCTGGACAGCGCTCAGCAGCGGCACCTGGGCCACTTGGGCAATTTGTCCAGCATTCAGGAGGTGGACGATGAGCAGAACAGCTCCAAGCTGTCCTGGCACAAGCACGACAGTCCCGGCAGTCTGCGCAGTCAGGTGCGTTATCTTATTTTTTTATTTACATATGTATATTTATATATGTATGTATATATATTAATTATTTATATATATATATATATATATATGTGTATTTACTTTATTTCATTTTATCTCATTTCTTTTTTAAGTCAATTCAATTTTTGAATTAATTAAAAATTTTCCGTTTATGATAAATTCAATTAAATTTGCCCTGAAGCACTGCCAATATGCAGTTTTTTTTTATTTTATTTAACTTATATTTTATATCCATTTTTTTTATTCATTTTATCATTGGCATAAAAAAGTAAGCAGCTTAATTTTATTTCATGTCATTTATTAAGAATATTATTGCAATTAAGTGCTAAGCTTTTTGGTTAAAAAAAACGCCAAAAATGATTAATTATTGTTTTGGCATTTCCCAAATTATAAATTTATTTATTTTTCCTATGCATTGCATACAAATTGTCATTCAATTTAAATAAATTAATTTAAGCTCTAATTTTATTTTACTTTAAAAAATCAAAAAATTATGCGGCCAACTCGATTTAAGCATATTAAAAAAAATTGTTGATTCAATAAGTAATTAATTAATAGTGTCTTAACAAATTTAAAAACGCATTTAATTAGCCAAGTTAAAAGGTGATCAGTTTTGTAAATATTTTCTTAAATTGATTCTTAACTTATATTAAATATATATCCATATTCAAAAGTTTCGAACTCTAATTTTATGAGCTTAAATGATATAAAATAAAATATTATAATCTATGATAATTTATTATAAATATTGTATTTTTTTTCAACAAGTTTTGCATATTGAAGCAAAGGCAAATAATAATTATGCTTAATTATTTATTTTATTGCACATTTTTTTTGCCATTATTAATATCAGATATTTTTTTTCTTATGTTTTTTGTGGCTCGCAGGATTCCGGCTTCTCGGACAACGAGGAGCAACATCAACAGCAGCAGCAGCAACAGCAGCAGCTGGACAATAGCCCAACAGCAACCGCTGTGGCAGCCACGCCCAGCGGTTCGCCCACATCGTTAAAATCGGTTGCAACACCGCCCACAGTCATCCGTCGCGTGGGCAAATCGTCCTTTTACTCGCCGCTGGTCAGCGTGACACGTCGCATATCGTTCAGTGGCATGCAACAGCCACACGATGTGGAGCATGAACAACAGGATAGCGTTGCTGACGTTGACAATGGGGACTTGGAGGCCAGCCGCAGTCGCCTCTTTGAGCAAATCGATAGCCTGCAGCTCGATGAGGATAAGGATATGGTTGAACAGAGTCCTGCAACACCACCGCGTCCCGCTGTCCGGCGTCGCAAGCGTTTAACGCGCCTTAAAACGGGCAAGCTGGAGCAAGAGGAGCTGCTGGTTAGCGATGTGGAGACACCACCGCCACCCTACAATAATGAAACCGTTTATCTGGGCGAGGCGCCGCCGCCCTACAACAATGAAACGGTTACCTTTGGAGGGCAGGAACAGGAGCCGGAGCAGGAGCAGGATCATGAGGACACACTCAAATTTGGGGCACTCTCCCCGTTGCGGAGCCGCTTCACGGCCAGCACAAGCACGCCCAAAGCGAAACCAAAGCCAAAGCAGGCCCAGGAGCCAGCCACACAGTCCTGGCTAGCGGAGCAGCGCTGGAACTGTGAACCGGAGGTGATGTGCATGCTGCAGCATAAGTCGATTGCCCAGGAGGCATACAAGAACTTCACCATCACCACCAGCGCCGTGGCGAAGCTGATGCGTCAGCTCCAACAGCAGGCGCTGCAGCTGCAGATTCACTTCGAGCGCTGCGAGCGAGTGCTCAGCGGACAGGTGGCCACCACGTTGCCCGATGCACTGGTGGGTGCCATAGAGCTATTAACGCACCTCGATGAATTCACCTCTGTGCTGGAGCGTCGCGGTGTCTTCTTCAATGATGCACGCGTGGAGCGGCGTCGCTACGAACAGCATTTGGAGCAGATGCGCACGGTGAGCAAGGATACGCGCTACTCGCTGGAGCGACAGCATTATATCAATCTCGAGTCGCTGCTGGACGATATGTGCCTGCTCAGGAGGTACACACTGATCACGATTCGTCTGATCTTTGAGCGCCTCGCACGGATTCTGGTGCTGAGCATCGAGCAGAGCAAATGTGATCTTTTGCTGCGGGCAAATATCAACATGGTGGCAACCCTGATGAATATCGACTACGATGGATTTGCCTCGCTCACCGATGCCTTTGTGCAGAACGAGGCAGTGCGCACCCTGCTCCTCATCGTCCTGGATCACAAGTTGAGCTCGGTGCGTGCCCTCGCGTTGCGTGCCCTGGCCACACTCTGCTGTGCCCCGCCAGCCATCGCCCAGCTGGGCAACTGTGGCGGCATTGAGATCGTACGCGATATCCTGCAGCCCACTGCTGCCGTTCACCAGTGTGGCGCCATCGAGCGACGGGAGGCGGTCTCACTGCTGGCTCAGATCACCGCTAGCTGGCATGGAGCCGAGCACCGCGTGGCCGGCTTGAGGGCCTGCGCCGAGTCACTGGTTGCCGGCCTGGCATCGCTGCTTCAGCCGGAGTGCTGCGAACAGACGCTGCTGCTGTGCGCGGCAGCGTTGAACAATCTCAGTCGCATGGAGGTCACCTCCCACTACTCCATCATGTCCAATGAGGCCATCTCTAAGCTGATTACCACGCTCCAGCATCAGACCGGCGGCATCAGCGTCTTTCTCTATGTAAGTGCTACTTTTTTGGCTCTGTATATTTTTAAATAAATAAAAAACCAGGGCTGCAAGCTGTGTGTGACGTCATAGTTCTAGAATTAATACAGTTATTTGACACTAATTATTTGAATTATTCCAGTTTCCACTTGTGCTTAAGTAACATTTTCTGACTAATTCCGATTTTATATTAGTTTATTTATCTAAATTTCAAATTTTCGATTTTATTTTAATCCGAATCTCATCAAAAATACTTTCAATATTTGTTTACCTCCAAAAGATACACTTTTGTATCATCTTTCATTAGTTTAATCAATTCCAAGTACATTTTCGAATTTAATTTAGTTCAAATATCATCAAAAATACTTTTTTCATTAAAGCTGCCAGCCCTGGTTTTGAGCAATTTTATTGAAAGCATTGCTTGTAGTAAAAGCTCGTAAAATTTATTTGTGCATTTGCAAAGCAATTTTTTCCCAATCTTGTACACAATTTTTCATTTGCTTTTGCCCAAACCACATACCCACTTACACACACACGCACACACACACACACATACACACACACGCACACACAGACAGTGTTTTGTGTTACTTTTACTCATCAGCATTTTTTGTTGTTTTATCATTTGAAACAGGAGCAAATCGTTGGGATGCTGCAGAACATGTCGCTGAACAAGAAGTGCCACAGCCACTTGGCCAATGGCATCATCATAAATTTCATCACGTCCGTTTATCAAACGGAATTCTACAGGACCTACGACTCACGTGCCGAATGCGATGCCCAGCGGCGCAGCATTAAGTCGATACTCTACACGCTGACCCGCCTGGTGCAGGATTCGCACACACTCGCCGCCGAGCTGCTCGAGCAGTGGCGCCTGCCCGATCTGCTGCGACAGTCGCTGGCAGCTGGCGCTGCTCAGCCAGGAGCTAAGAGCGCCTCCCATTTGGATCAGAGCTGCCATGGCAACGACATTTCGCATCTGGCGCGACAATTGCTGCAAGCACATCAGCAGGAGCAGCAGCTGCTACTGCTATCCACCGGAGGAGGCCCAGCAACGTTCAGCAGCAGCCACCAGACGCCCGAGGCCCAAGCTAGTAGAACATCAAGAATGTCCTCGTCGTCCTCCTCCCAACTGTTGCCATCTACAACGTTGAAATTCAATTTAACACGCCAGGAGAGTTTTGTCTAGTTTTTGCGAGGTGGGGCATCCACCTGAGTGGCCAGTCCAGGGCACGTCCTGTTGGGCCCGGACGTGCGTCAAGTGTTATTACTTGTCTGCTGACTGCGTGACCAGTTTTGTCCTGCTTACTTTCTATTTGTTTTTCCCGGGCTTGTCAAATGTAAACGAAGTAATTTTTATATTTTCGACCAAGCAAAAGTGGACAAAAACAAGGAAATATATATATATTTTTTTTTTGTTATTTCTCTGTGCTTTTGCACTTTTGTGTTTGCAACAAAAATGCTTAAAAAGTGCATCTTCTCTATCTCTCTCTCTTTCTCTGTCTCTCTGTATATTATTACATATTCATTATACAAGTTAAATGTAAATATTTTCATACGGCTGGCAAATACAAAATACCAAAATTGATGATTTTTAGTCGCATTTGTGCCAAATATTAAGCAAACTTTATAGTTGTATATTATTTTCGTACTTAAACCAAATAATATTGTACAGTTATTTATGTATGAGTATTGTAGAATATTAAAATCTAAGCCTTCATTTAAACAAAGTATTAAAAAATATATAACCAGTTATTTACATTGCGTTGTTTATTTTGTAAGCCTCTTAAATTTGCTTGTAATATTCTTTGACTTTTGAACCGATTATTTTGATGAAACAATATATTTGATGTAATAAATTAACTAAAGATTCGAATCTGAAAATTACTTAAACAAAGGGGTGGGTTTGTAAAGTAGGAAAAAAATCAAAATGTTGTTTAAATGCTCGTCTGTTAAATATACAAAATTCTACTCTCGCTGCTTGCATTTTTTATATGTATTATGCAAACAGACACATCTGCATACACATTATCAATATTGACTTTCGCAAAAATTCGTTGAGTTTACATTGAAAATGTCGCAAGGATGGATTTCAGTGCTTTGGTCAGCACACTCAAAGCCATTAGCAAAAGCCAACCATAGCAGCAGCTAGCCAGAAGGACTCCAGGCTAAGAGATTGCATTGAAATCATATATATGTATATATATAAATATACACATAGAAATCCAGATGTACAATAAAAATCACAGTTTACACATGCAACGCATTAAAAAGAAAATGAAATAAAACAAGTAAGAAAGCTGTAGTCGAGTGACTCGGCTATGATATACCCTGCAAACAGCTGTTAAAAATATTCTCATTTTATTGGCAAATTTCCCTTTAATAAGTTTCGCACCGAGTAAAAATAAACAAATGCAGCGCATATTTTTATTCACCAGACCTAACTGATCCCTAATTGGCTGGCTTTGTACATGTGCATATTTACATACGTACGTAGATAACGGGGTTCTACAGAATACACACAGAGGCATATTTACGCCCGCATAGATTATCGTTACATCTCTTTCTCACACATGCGTTCGCATATTAATGCATACAACAAATGCTTGCAACTGCTGGTTAATATTAGATCAATATGGGAATATATTGTTTACCATATTTCGAGTGTTTTTTATCCGATCTTAAAATTTGGGCAGTCAATCAATATTATATATATGCATATTATGTGTTTTTTTTTTATTATTGTGAGAGGTATTGCTGTTATCGAAATGTAAAACGATAATGGGTAAACGCAGGCAGATATCGATCAAATACGAGAACCTATATTCCAATTTTCAAGCTCTAGCTCTTATAGCTTCTGAGATCTGCGTGTTCATATAGCGAGACGGACGGACAAATGGACATAGATATATCGACTTGGCTGTTAATCCTGATCAAGAATACATTTACTTTATTAGGTCAAAGATGCTTCCTTCTGCCTGATACAGACATTTGCAAAAAAACCATTATACCCATTATACATTATACATATTTTCAAAGGGTTCAGTGTATAAAAATACGAAAATGTGATAAAGCGAAAGCTTTACACGAAGCTGCTTAAATACAAAAAAAAAACATACGTTTATACAAACTAACCAAGCAAATGCTGAAACTGAAATGTATGCTACATCATCTCTTTCAAACACACAAACACACACACACACACACACACACACACACACACACACACTATGAAAGCAGATTCCCACATAATTCTGGCTAGCTAAGATGTCAAAAAGCGCGCTTCGTCTTCTGAGTGGTTTACAGAGGCCAGCAGGAATGAGGCATGGCTAGGATGTTGGGGCACGTGGGGCAGGCATAAACAAGTTCTTTAGAGTATATTGAAGTTATTTAACGTTGGCATATTTTGCATAGTTGCGTCCAGAGCAGCTCTACATAAGTGTGTGAGTGTGTGTGTGTGTGTGTGTGTGTTTATGTGCTTGTGTGTATCTATGTGTGCCTATGGTTGGGTGGCTGAATCTTTTAGAAATATGCGACACACAACAAAAATACACACAAAAACACACACATTAGGGTCTCTTCGAGTTTTGTGAGGTTTGCTTGAGTCATTTCGAATGCCAGAGAGCGGCAAAGTGTTGTGGCATTTGATGGCTTAGCATGTGTGTGCGTGTGTGTGTGCGTGTGTGGGTGTGTGTGTGTGTGTGAGAATATTATGACAAGTATGACTGACATTTGCTTATATGAGCTGAGTTGAGCAGCGTTTAAAACGACGGCCCATTGACCTCGGTTCAGCCCTGAGAGCGTTTATCGTGCATGGGGCTTATCTATTTATCTATCTATATATAGGTGTACAACAACAACAACAACAACAACAACAACAACAACAGCAGCAACAACAGCTACAACAAACAGTTACAATAAACAACCGCAATAGCAAATGTTAGCTGCGTGCTGCTTTCATGGTTTTTACAGCATTTGACAGGAAATGCCTTTTGTGATTTCCGTCTGTGGCCGATGCCACCTCCTCCACAAAACAGTTAACACACACACAAACACACACTAGCACAGCTTACGCATACAAGCAGCATATGTGTCTGACACATATTTTGTAAGTGTGTTTTTGAAATGTGTGTTTTCCGCTTTGCTTTACTGAGCTTATAATTTTTTTTACTTTTTTCGTAATACACTTTAAAGTGTCAAAGCTTGAGCCAAATATGCATTAAAAATGCATGGCCAAAACGTCAACAAGCCAACGATTTGCGTGATAGCCCAAAGCAGAACTGAATGCCTGAGGCAAGGCAAAGTGAAAGTAGTATTTAAAGGTGAGGTGAGGTGAGGTGGGCAGAAGAAAGTCGAATGTCAGCCACAACTTAGCGATAACTGCGCAAAACAGTTGGCAACTTTCGGACTATCAACAGCTAAAACTGTTAAAAGTTAGAAGTTGCACTGAAGTTGCAACTCGCTAGGTGCAACAATGACAGCAACACAACAACAACAACAACAACAACAACAACAACACTGTGAATACAATTTGAAAAGACCACGAACTGACTTTACACTCTGAAAAAAGGGGGGCATTTAAAAGATTGGAAGCACTATGCCAGGTTGCCACATTGAATTGTTGCAAGTTAGACCTTAAATAATTCACTTGTTAACTTTCTTTTATGCTCTTTACTAGAGAATTACTTGGAATATGCAGTTTAAATGAAGTCAAATTGCAGCGCAGTTTCCATCAAATAAAAAACTTTTAGTGTTGAAACTTTTCAGCAGAAAGTTAAAAAATCTATACTGGAATCAACTGTTAAATATCATAAATTATCGATTACTTAACGGAAATTTGTATTTTTTTTTAAATATTATTTTTTTTATTTAAATGTAACTCGATAAAGTTTAGTTAAGAAACAAACTAGGAACAAATATAAAAAATATTTATTTACTTTTGCTCACTTTAAGCATTTATTTTGTACAAAACAATCAATAATTATATATTTCAACACTACACAACTTTTTTGATAACCAAAGAAAGTAGATCTAACATAAATCGAAAGGAAACCCATGTAAGCCACTTCATAATCTGGTATTAGGCCAGCTTTTAAAATGCCAAAAGTGATGACAAAAGCATTAAACTTCAAAAAAGGGAAAATATAATAAAAGTAGTACAAGTTTTAAGGGCGTTTAACTGGTAACAACTTAAGCATTGGGACTTGCTACATGTGCGGTTGGTGGATAGTAAAGGGGTGTAGCGTGTAGGGAGGTGTAGGGTGCAGGGGGTGTTAGCTGCACTTAAGCGCAACGCCATCGCCAACTGTTTGAACGAGGACTTATCAGCTGGCACAGGGGTAATATTTTATTTTATAATCTGAGCTGAAACAACAATTAGGATAAGCAGCACAGCGGGAAGTGGGGAGGTGGGGAGGGGGTGGGATGGAGAGATAGGAATATAAAACTGAAGCTGAGTAAGCACTGACTGCCAAGGAGCTTAAGCTGATGGCGCAGTAAGTCAGACATTGAGCTACATTTGATGCGGGGGCAGTAAACGAGTTGTCATTATTAATGCCTGTGTAGGGACTTTGACACACCCCCCCTCGCAGGCCACACCCCTCACTCACACTTTTACGCCATCAGCAAGCCAATAAAGTCGGAGCATTATTAACTGCCACAAAGTAGCCAAGTGAAAATGATTTCGCAGTGCGTGCAAGTGGATTGCGTATACGCAATGTGTAACCACAAACACAAAAATCAGCAAATAGTGTGTGTGTGTGTGTGGCTTTGTGTGTTTGTCTTGTGTATCCCCTGGGTATACCACATAATGCCATTGCTGTTGATATTGCTGGCCCTGGCCCTGGCCAAATGCGAATCCTTTCGGTATTATTATGCGATTATTAGCCAATATTTTATTTGCGCTCGTTCTTCTTGTTTTGCTTGCCACGTTTGCTGAAGCTCATAAATTTTTATTTGCTGCAGCAAAGGGTTGTAAGCAGACACCATTATGCTTCTTGCTCTTAGCTTTTATTTCGGCCGTGTGGCAGACGTGAACAGGATGCGTCAAGGGGCGACTCAAAACCATCGGCAAGAGTTGGGGCACTAAGGAGCAAGTGGGGCTAGTCGGGGATGTGGCCAAATTTATGGTTGCAAATTGATTGCAAGTGCATAAAATGTATGCCAGTCAGAGTGCGAGTTCGAGCTGGAGTTCGATTTGGAGTCTGGGCCAAAATAAGCATAAAATCTGTCAAAAGGCTTTTAACAGCAAACAGCGAACGCTCCCAAAAGGGGCATAACACATTCATCATGTTATTTGGAACAAAAGAACAATGAAATAATAATAAAGCAACTAAAATCAACAAAATAAAATTTTAGCTATAAATATAAATTTTAAATTTTAAATGAAATGAAACTGATATAAATAAGCAAGCGACTAAAAACAACAGAGTAAAATTATAGCTATAAATTTGAATTTAGCCTTTTTCCTTATCTAAATAAGTAGAAAATTGAACTCATATAATTAAAAAAAAACACTTAATAATCCTTGACTAAATTACATTTTAAATTAACAGACAAATTGTGTTATTTGAACGTTAGAAAAATGAGTGAAATAATACAAGAGACTAAAATTAGCACAGTAAAATAATAGCTAAAAATTTAAAATTAGAGTTTTTCTTAATCTAAATGAGTAGGAACTGATATCATTTCATAATATCATAATATCATATCATATCATAATTTAAATTAACAGACAAATGTGTTATTCCTACGTAAGAACAATGAGTAAAATACCAGCTATAAATATGAATTTAGGCTTTCTGTTTATCTAACTGATTATATTAGTTAACTGACATAGTTAAAGAATGACTCAAAATTCCCTTATCTAAATTTTATTTTAAATTAACAGACAAATTATGTTGTAGAAAAGCTTGAAATATGTCTATCAATAAGTAAAGTGTTCTATATATCTTTTACCCATTTAAATTTCGAATTGCATACCAAAAATAAATTTTTCCTTTAGCTTATGCGCGCAGGGTATCCTGATAGTCGGCTATTTAATAAGTAGAATACGCTCACTTAATATGAGTGGAAAACCCTGTAAGAATTTTCAAATCTACTAACTCTATTGGGATATACTCTATACCTATAAAGCGTCGTATTGATTAGACTTTTAAAAAGTTAAAAAAAATTAATACACATTTGATTAATGTTATATCTATACCGTTTATAGATATTCCTGAAACTTGTGATTTATCAAATAAATTAATTTATATATCAAATTAAAAGTGTAATCCATTATAGAAGCTGATGAAACGTATAAAATAAATATATATAAAAGAGATGCTCTTTTTGCTAGCTGCCAACTTTTGTTTATTTTTTATTATACCCTTTTTTTTAATGGAATCAGTGTATAAATAAAACAGTCTGCTTTTTATTGTTTGTTTACAGTTGATTGGCGTGAAGCCCACAGACAATCAACAAAAACAACTGCGGGTAAAACCTGGGAAGGAGGAGGTGGAGGTGGAGAAGGAGGCAGAGTTTTAGCCTAGCCACAGTTTAGATATTGGCATATTGGCATGCTAACTTTTACTTGGCCACAAAACAATCAAAACTGACCGCATTGCGCAGCGATAGGTTCCCAAACAGGTTTTCGGTTTGGCTTTGCGGTTAACTAAAACGGAAATCAAGTGAGGCAAGTGAGGCAAGTGCGGCAAGTGAGGCAAGTGACTGGCTTCAGAGTGTGAGGCTTGTGGGTGGTGTTGGTGTGAAGCGATTTGCCGCTTGTTAGTTTTACCAACAGCACAAATAGACAGCTGTATTTTTAGAGCTGTTGGGACTGAAATGGTTCAGTTTCTTGGAAAATAATATTAAAAGGGAAATTGTAAAGTAAAATGCATCATAAGCAAAATGCTAGACAAAAATTCAGAAAACTACAGAAAATGTGGCAAATAGTTTTCCACTCGTCTATTCTGTGAATCACTTGCCAATGGCAATTGTGGTTACAGTGTTGCAGAACAACAAGAAGAACAAGAACAAGAACAGAACACAACAAACAGACACAGATAACTTGTTGTAACCGCTGTTGCTATTGTTTCTGCCACAGCTGCCCCAGCTGGCCAACTGGTAGTTGGAGTCCTTGTTCCTGCTGCTGTTGCCTTAGCAATTGACACATTGAGCGATGAGCTCTCTCATATATTTGCTAAGAACTGCATTGGAATACGTTTTGTTCAATAGATTCTGACGTTTTTCTTTCTATCTGCTGTTTGGCCAAAATATGCCCCATTTATTAACACCAGACTGAAAAATTTGCGAACAACAATGATAATTTTTTCAATTACAAAACATATCTTTCACATCATCGAATAATAAATAATAAAAATAAATAAAAACCAAACGATCCCAAAACTATTCTAGCTAAAGTTGGCTACTCTATAATAACAAAAAGTTTTTTATAATGAAATAAATCGAGTTGCCAAAATGAAATAAAACTAGGACAGAATATTTGCGATAAATTTTTTTAGGTAATATTGGAAGTTAAACTGATTTAGTTTATGTATGAGTAAAAGAAAAAGCTTCAGAAAAATATGTAGATAAAAATGGATATATAAAATGAAAGAGAAGATTAAGTATAAAGAACTTTTAACTATTTATAAGTTCAAACATGAATATAATTAAGCAAAGTACTACAAAAAATCATGTTCAACGTAAATCAAAATCAAGGATGCTAGAAATGAATTGAAAAAAGAAAGATAAAGTAAAAGATACACTAAAAATCTATCTATCCATATATATTTCTCTTCTTAATATTTATTATTTATTGTATTATAGTTATAGATAATATGCAGCAGTCCAAACTAAATTGCTTTTCTTTCTTTATTTACTACGATTATTTCGATATTATTTATAATAGTTATGTATATATAGTTAGTAAGAGAAGCAAAATATTTTTCCCAACTGATGCTAAAATCTATTTTTGTGAGCACAAATGTAATATACAAATTGAGCATTTGCATGCGAATTAAATTGCATTTTATCTCAATTAGATGCTGTCGCTGGCAATGGCAGAACTGTAAAAAAAATCTAGTGTCATTAGACTGCTATGCAGATGAACACAACGAGATTAAGGGGCAAAGAGCCAACAAAAAAAAAAAAAAATGACAGAGTCAGATGCGGAGTCAGTTTCAGTGGCATGTGGCACGTTGTTTGCGTACTTCATGTTGGTTACACGAGTGAAGCAAACAATGCATTTACTTTTGCGTAAGTATTTGCACTTTTTTAAATGTTTCTTTTTTCTTCACCACTGGTTTTGGTCAAGTGTTTTACTGGCAACAATTTGGGTTTTTTTTTTTCTTTTGATCAAGTGCAACACAAATGTTTGCACAGGTTCTTAGTCAGTTACTTAAATCGATTGCAAGCGCTTTAGAAAAGTATCAAATTTAATGACATAATTAGCATTTTGAATCGTGGACAGATTCATTTGTCAAATGCAAACAATTTTCAAAGCTTGATGGCAATTTAAGTGAGCTGCCAGCAAATTCAAAAGCGATGGCATGTAATGAAAACTAACAAACATTTGGGTAACCCAGCGCCATACATACACTTATACACACACACACACACTCACACACACACACACACATACACAGACACAGACACACATACACACATTTATAAGTCCACCACACGGCACGTAGTCGGCTTTTGAGAATTTGACAGCTGATGCTGATGACGGACGTGACAGCTGAACAATGGAAGGGACCCTAAAAGCCGCCGACTCCAAAAAAAAAAAGTAGGAAACCAAAATGAAAACCGTATTTCGAAATAAATGAATTCGTTTCGTTGTGCCCAAAAAAGCGACAGAAAAAGATACTAAAAGTTCAAATTGTGCTTAGTTTGTTGGTCAAACAAAGTATACAAAAATTCTATATAAAAAGTATGCATATGATAAGAGTCTTTGGAGATATGATACCCTGATATTTATGTGAATAAAGCACATTTTATTTTTTTACCTAAAGTTTCTAAAATAAAGCCATACACATTTCTGTGAAATTTAAAAGATATAAAAACTACATTTTGTAATGTTGGAGATGGAATGATGCTTAAATTTAATTTAATTTAATTTAATTTAATATTTATTGCAAGTTGCCATTATTAAAATGATCATGGGATAAAATAATATATAATAAATAATTATTTATTTGCAATATTTATTCCAGGGTATACAAAATGCGACGAATGGAAAATTTAATCTTAATTTTTTTATTGTTATTCCTTCAGTGTTTTTTTTTTTTTTTTTTTTTGCAGATGAAAGATTACTGGCCCAAGGGTGTTAGGCTGTCTACGTGCATATATACTTTGTATGCATATATGCATATGTGTATGTATGTGTATGTGTATGTGTATGTGTATGTGTATGTGTATGTGTGTATGTGTGTATGAGTGTGGCCGAGCACAGGTGGTCAGCAGCAGAGGCATCAGCAGCCGCTAGCAAATGATGTCAGCCATTACAATGCATGAGTCAAAAGTTGAATTTTAATCAAAAAAGCGGAAAGTTCAGGCGTAAGGAAAACTGACCCCACACACAGACACAGACACAGCTGGTGATTGTATGTGTTTGTGTGTGTGTGTGTATGTGTGTGTGTAGAGACTGCCATGATTAATGAGATAGTGTTGAACATTTGCTTGACATGACCTGTCCTGACAACACACACACACACACACACACACACACACACACAGTTACACACACAGCTGTCGCTTGTGGCCCAAATAGTATGAGATGTTTACTGCTGTTTCTTTTACAATTTTTTAAAGTGCTCAGTAGAACAATTGTGCAATTTGTTGGACTGGCCTTGAGCGCTTTGTCAATTGTTCAATTATTGAAATTTTATGAAATATGCGCTTAGCTGCGACCTTGCTGACCAGCACCAGAGTGAAATTCAATGCGCCAACAAATATTTAGCTAACCCCAATGTTCGGCAAAAAAAAAGGAAACGAGAAAACCAGCAAAAAAAAACGTGTAAACAAGCAGCAGATAAATTGAAAAACAAGGCCTCATCTCAAATTTCCTACAATATTCACATATTCGTCATTAAACTTTAATGTGTGTGTGTGTGTGTATTTGGGTGTGTGTTAGTAATTTGTGGTTAAACTTAGTTGTAAAAACATTGCGATCCTTTGACGGTCAAAGTTTCTTATTTTACATATCAATTTTATAACCGAAGGCGAAAACTGAAAAGTAAAAACTGCTGCTGCAAAAAAAAACAACCAGTAGATGTAAAAAATCATAAAAAAGAAAATGAATGAAAAAGCAGAGCCATAGTTTAAGGGGGGTTTAGAGGAAAATTGGGGCAGCTTGTAAAATCGAAGCTCAATAATTTATTTTGCTGCCATTCCAAGCCATTTTTCTCATGCGGCGTAGTACATTTATTACTTATGCTAAGGAGCAAGCAGCACCACAGACACACACACACACACACTCGCATTTCTGTGTGTGTGTGTGTGTAAATTTTCCATGCATGCGGCTGGCAGCTGTGGGTGTTTTCGAAACTGAACGTTGCATGCCTCGGATTATATATGAGTTCGATTATTTCAAGTTACGTTGCTTAAATGGCAGCCAGCGCACAACTTGGCTGTAGTCAGCAGACGCGTGTGTGGCAACTGCGGGAGCGATGAGGCTGGTGTGCATTGTTAGGTGGCAGGCAACATCGACCTTGTTACCTATTTTTTTTTATTGGAATATCGTTTTACTACATATATATGCCTTAATTTGTTAGCGATTGCGATAGCAAATCATTAAAAATTAATACATTTTACAGCTTAACATTTCAGGTTCGCTTCCAATCACGAAATAGATTTGTATATTTGTTTTTTATACACGTAATATATTTGTATATATTTTAATCTTTTTTTAAACACGAAATATATTTGTATATATATTTTTCTCTCTTGCATTTTTTGCACGAATACAAGAAGTTTATGGATTGTATTGAGTATATTACTAAGTTAATTTGTTTTTGTGGATAGTCAAGATGTGCTATTATATAAAAAATAGTTTCAGTTGTTCTTTTTTAACACGAAGCAATTATATGTAAACATTTTATGGGTGTCTGACAATTTTCTATTCTCTGTTTCTCAGTTTGCAGTTCTTTTTTTGTCGAGCTTGTAATTTTACTTTTAGTCAGGTATAATTTGAATAGCCTACTTTTTAGGGCGCACAGGATGAAGCGCCGTTATATAGTGGGTGTATAACGGCGTTGCATCAACTCCAAAGTCTGCTCACATTTTAATGGACAAGGTGCAGCCATTTGGGAGCTTTGAGTTTTACCAAGCGTTTAATTTCATGGTCTTAGCAAAAGTTACGGGCTGGCATTGCATACTTTTTGGTCATTAAGAATTTAGTTTAATGTAAATTTAATGCGCGCTAAATGCTTAATAACGGTATCAAAAGGTATTATGATCGATTACGTCAAGCAGGTGAGGTATGTCAACCGCTATCGCCGCCGGCCAATGCCAGGCATTTTTATGATGGTTATTAAAAATTGTTGAGCAATTTTACACGAGACATAGACAGGTGGTAAAATAACGAGAGGAGGACAGATAGACGGAGAGAGAGAGAGAGAAAGGGAGAAATGAAGCGAGTATAAGGCGTTGGGTAATAATTGAATTTCTATGCAAACTTTGTGATAATTTAAGCAGCAGTTTAAGCAAAACGTGTCTGGTAATTGCTAAGCTGTGAAGAGCAAATGCTTTGTAAATTAAAGCAAAAATGTTTGCTAACTGCAATTGCAAATATTGATAAAGACTTTTGTTAAATACTACCATCCAGTCAGATGCTCGACTGTCTGTCTATCTGTCGTTTTGCCTATTAGATCTGAATATTGGCTTATGCAACATCGTTGTTGTTGTTGATGCCACTCGACCTTGTGTTAACGCAAACTCGTGCGTCTATCTGATTTATACGATTTTCGACTGGCAATTTCACTAGCCGAACACTGCACAATTGACTGTCTGATTGATTTACTCACAAAGCATTTGATTGATTTCCCAACTAGCTGGCACTCGGAGTCAATCTCGCTCCAACAAATAGACAGTCAGACATACATCCGGAACTCGTGCGCAAATTTTGGCAATCAACTCGAACGGAATATTTTAAATTCGTTGCTGGCTGCGAATAATCGAAATTTGCATCGTGCCAGCTAATGGCAGCTAAGCTGCAGTTTGCCCCATTTGTGCCACACACTGCACACACAAAAATAAGACTGGTGAAAAAGCATATCACGTTGTTAGCCTCGGGTTGTACACACAACGTATTAAAATTATTGCACCTTTTAAATGAGATTATAAAACTTGTGTCATAACAAGTAAGAATCCTGACAAGTCATTTTTAATAGCAATCACACGCACTGAAGAGTGAAAAGGAAGCGAATGCAGCGCATATTTTTATTCACAAGACCTGATTGGCTGCTTATGAACATGCTCATATACATATATACATGCATACAAACATATATAAATACACCCGCGCACGCAATCGTATGTAACGGGGATTTTCAGAATGCACGCAATAACAAATTGACGATAGCATTAAATATCATGCCATCTCTCTTCCACACAGGGGTTCACATATGCATACAGAAAATGCTTGCTGCTGCTGGTAGAAATGAGATCAATATGAGAATTTATTTTTGACCATATCTTGGGTGTTTCTTATATGATCTTGATGAAATTTGGGCAGTTCATCAATATTATATTATGTGTTAATTAGAAGATTACCTGGCAGATAGTGGCTTTTATTGCTATCGAAGTTGATCGATAACCGAGAAATGGAAGCAGTTGTTGATCAAATAAAGCAAACTTAATCTGCGCGGATATCGAAACCCAATATTTCAAATTTCAAGTCTCTAGCTCTTATAATCTTAGATATCCGCGTATTCTTACAGACAGACGGACAGACCTACGGACGGACAGGGCCATATGGACTCGGCTTTTAATCCGGATCAAGAATATATATACTTTACGGGGTCGTAGATACCTTCTTCTGTATACTACATACATTTGCACAAAACCATTTTACTCATATTCAATGTGTTCAAAGTAAAAAAACAGAATTCTGAAATCGTTAAGCAGGTTTATTTGCAAAAATTAGAGTGAAAACACAATTGTACAATTTGCGTGTAGTGGGCAAAAATCGAAATCAATGTTTCGGAATTCGAGTTTAAGTTGGAGTTCAAACAGCTTTCACCTTCTGGATAGTTGCTCCTACAAATATGCTGATTAATTTGTCTGATTTTAATGTGTTTCTGTCTGTGTCTTTAGACTTTAATTGGCCTTTCCTCGCATTATATTGTGAACCACATATTGAGCACCACATATTGTGACCTAATTTGGTTTATCAACTATAATGTGCATCTTCCAACAACTAACCAAATTGGGAAAGCTGCCCCAAAACAATACGTGCCACAGTTTCCAAAACATAAATGTATACCTCAAATTTGAATTGTAGCAATATATGAAATTATAAATCAAGCTGAGAGCTATAATAACACAACACAACCAGACAATAATAATTGTTTATTTGTGCAAAACTAAATGCAAGAATGAAACCTTACATTTTGTATTTATATTGTAGATCGACAATTGGATCAGGAACATAGCCTACAGCTTAAAATATTGTTAAATTTACCATGCAAGGCAATTAAGTATTTAATAGTCAAAAGTTACTTAGAATTTAAAATTTAATAAATTTAAGCTAAGCAGTCACATAAAGGAGCAACTCAATCCATGTTTTTATCCGAGATAAAAACAAAACGCCAAATTAAGAAACAGCAGCAGCGACGGAAGTGGCAGCATTTGAATGTTGCAGAGATTTGCCATATATACATAGGGGAAAATAAATGATTTTGTTATAATTAATTACGCAGCGCACTCAGAAGTCCTTTTCGTAGGCAGCTGCAGAAAAACTCGCGTAAGCAGCTTAAGTAAGCAACTAGCAGCAACGGCAGCAACGGCAGCATTAGCAAGTGTGGCAAGGCTGTGGCAAGTGGCAGAAAACAAATCATATCATGGAGTGAAATAAAAATGCCTTAGAAAATGTTTGTGCTGTCGTGCAGAAAATGGCCAAATGACAAAGGCAAATGCTGTGCACATTGTAAACATTGGCTAGCAGCAACAGCAACAGCAACAGCAACAGCAACACACAATTGGACAACAAATTAATGATGCCCCAACTGGTTGCAAATACTACAACTACAATAGCAAAGAACAATGAAGCGAACGCTGATGCTCTTAGCTTTGGACCAGGTTGATTAATTGTTTTATGTGCTGGCCCAAAGGTTGTGTTGTTGGCTGATGGTTTGGAAGTTGTGGGGCGTGGCACGGACGTGGCAGGGACGTATATGCAAATGCAAGCAGTCCTGCATATGAAATTGAATACCCATTCACAAAACTATTTGACGTTTATAGAATTACCACATTGGAATTTCCTTTGTTTTCTATCTCTTTTCTCTGTCGGCCGCCCGCCCACATTTGAAAATTGCTCTAAATAAACTTGCATATCAAAAAGGCTGCAACGCCCCCTCAAGTCTATATATTTATTTTCTTATCTACTTGTTTCCCTTTCCACACAATAAAATAGAAGACGAACTGCAAAAGACGTTGGAGATGTACAAATAAAATGAAAAAATTTATGGCACAAAAGAAAAGAAAAATTCTTTGCTTAAAAACGCAAAAATATTGCCAAGCATTTTCCAATAAATTTGCATAAGTTGCTTTGCCGCAAACGTCGCCGTCGCCGTCGTCGTCGTCGTCGTCGTCGTCGTCGTCGTCGTCGCCATCGCCTGCAGTTTCCATTCCATTCCAATATGATGGCAGCTTATTTTTCTTTCATTTCTTTTTTCCCTGTGTATTTCCAACCTGTGCTGCATTCTTGTGGGCCCAGCAGGTAAGTTGCCTCACGGCGTCTGCATTCGAACTTTGTCCTCGCATCCTTCTTCCTTGATCGGTGCTTTGCTTGCCTTTAAGTTATTGTTGTTGCTGCTTTTTCTGATGCTGCCGCAGTCTTGGTTGTTATTGTGGGTTGCTTTATATCTAGTTTTTTGAAGGGGACCCACTTTTTATTGACTGTGCTATATTGAGTACTATCAGTGAAACAGTGCCACTTTTTGGTTCACAGATAGATTTACTTCGGTGTGTAAAAAAATTGCTTTTTCTTCTTTGGGCACATGCAAAATCCGACAGTGACTCAAAATACATTTCAGTTCATCTTTCACTTATTCGACACAATTGTAACAAAAAATGTATACAAAAATGATTCGTGAATAAATGTAGTATTATATTATTATTATTATTATTATTATTAATGCACTGAAATAAAGTTTAATCTGTTGTTCACATTTTGTGCCTATAACTTTTTCATAAGCTGTGATTCTTGTAAGAATTAAATATTTTTCCATGTGGTCCAAGTTGGTTCAACTTGGAATGTAACTCACGGAATATATAATTTTCGTTTTATATTTTTTTTTTTATTTTGGATTCAAAGCCAATTTATTGCACATTCTGTTGATAGAATATAGAAAATATCCACATTTATAAAATTCTTAGGAAAACAATTTCTGCTATTACTAAATAGTTAAGCCAGAGTTATTCAGAACTTATTAATTTTTTTTGTTTATTTTGACAACGTAACTGCTAAATATTGAGGAGACGAAGGAATATCAAATACAATTGTCAACAGCAAGAAAGTTAGAAAAACTTGAGAAAATTCTTAAAATTATCGAGATGAATAAATAAAGTGGACAACAGCCATGTGGATTTTTTTATTTTTTTTTTATTTGTACAACTTAAGTGCTAAATATTAATGGAAGACATTGAAAAGTTCAATTTTTTCTTATTTCAAAAATTCTTAGGGAACCTTTTTCTGCTATTATTAAATAGTTAAACCAGTTATTCAGCATATATGGATTTCTTGTTTATTTGGACAACTTAACTGCTAAATATTAAGGATATCAAATACAAATGTCAACAGCAAGAAAGTAAGAAAAACTTGAGAAAATTCCTAAGGTGTTCGAGATGAATAAATAAAGTGGACAAAAGCCGCAGGGACTGAGAAAGCCACATAAACTTCGGCCGCAATTGTTAGATGCCAGCAGCTGAAACGGAAGCGAAAACATGCCGCACAAAAGCATAAAGCAAAATGGCCAACATAACACACACGCACACATACACACACACACACACACACACACATGCACTCATCGTGGCTATCAGGGTCAGAGCATTGAGGCTTGGCAAATTATAAATTTTCAATGAATTGACACTTAAGGTCATTTCGGGCTAAGCTTTTAATTTTTGCCCACGTCGCCAGAAGAAGAAGAAGAGCATGGGGGCGTGTGGGCGTGTGGGCGTGGTCAATGTGGCCTATGTTGGGTGTTAAGTTTGACAAAGTTGGCCTTGAGGCGAATAGCGAACAGGAACAACGCAATTTAATGGCTTAAATTTTTCCTTGTCGTTTTTGCAAAAATGTCGTCGATGGCTACACCTGCGGGCTACTTGCTAAATGTGGCAAGTAACTGGTATGGTGTGGTGTGGCAGAAGAAGAAGAAAGTGCTTTGTTGTTGCTGTCAATTCTCTTTGGTGTTTTCAGTGGACGCACAAAATGATGGCTGAGGCAAAGTTTTGCCACACAAAGTTTTGTGTTGCAAACTGGCAAATTGCATGCTGCACGCCGCATCCCGCATGCCGCACATGACAATATTATGCGTGTCACGGTGATTCAAGGACATCACACAACGAACAACTTGAGCCGCAGCCGTAGTCACAGCCTGGCCCTGAGCCCCATGCAAGTCCCGGCAGATATTTTCAAATTACTTCAGCCAGGTAATAAATGTGCATCGAAATTAGTTATATTCATTTGATGCCTCACACTTAATGGGGCGCCACGCCAACAGCCAAAAAGTATGCTGCCACACGCATTGCGCAGTCGCCCCAAAGTGGCAAGGAACAAGGAACACGATTTAAGAGCACAGCTCAGCTGGGAAATATTCTCTTAGCCATAATGCTTGTGAGACTTGTGGCACTGTCCTTAATTTATGTGTTTAATTTGTTAGCGCATTCGAATAATTCGAATCGCAATTGCTCGACATTTGCTCAACTGTTGCATGAACAAAGGCAGCAGTGGCAACAATAATACAATTAATGTCTGCCCATCTATTCGCTAGATTGAATTATTACAAAACCATAAATTGTTAATTGCCACACACACACACACACACACACACAAAGAAAAGGTGCTTATCAACGTGTGTATGGAGAAATCTGACAGGGACCGAGACAAATGACAAAAGGCTCTATATGCCATTAGATTTGGCCAGAATGCTGAAAATCATTGAACAAATGTCTCGCTTTACATAACACAGCTGCCCGAGGCATTTGGCCTGGTTGCCCTTTTACCTGTGGCTGACAATGCCAAACAACTTTGCCCACATATCCAACAGCTCAGCTCCAGAAACTTAAACTCTGATTAGCCACATAAATTCCATTAATATTTAATTGTGCGCAATTTAATATTTATGCATTTACTTATACAAAATTTACAACTCGTAGCTAATCTGTCGTCTCACAAAAACTAAGCAATTAGTTAACAGAATATTTCCAGCATCTGTGAATAAAGTTAAATTTGTCTCGGAGTATATATCACAATAGGTAGAAGTATCTTTAGTGGGGAAAATGATGGCATTGTTAAGTTTTTACCCATTTTTTACGATGGAATTTATAACTTTGGTTGAGTGCTAACTGGTCAATGTGACAATTAAATAAAAAATATTTTTTAAATCAAATAAAACTATCTCAAAGTGACAACTCTTATGACAAACAATAATATATATAAATTGAAAAGAAGCTTCAAAAGTTTATTTATATTCAATAGAGCAGATTTGTGCATTTGCATTTGAGAGCTCAAAATACTGCCTCGAAAATGGAATCTCAGCTTTTCTGGGCAGAAACGGGGTTGGCTTAATGGCGGGGGCAGTTGAACACACCTGTCCATTAGCCGCCAATTTGGTGTTCATTTATCTCAACGAGTCGCAGTCAAAGCAGAATTAACAAAATCTGCTTAAAACTGAACTGAACTGCACAAAAATAAAAATAAAAAAAACACTCGTTAAAATTTACAAAGTTTCTTTATAAATAATCGATTAAGCTGTTACCCCGCATGGAGAAAAAGAACAGTGGCCAACTGTTTTGGCCAACTGTTTTTGGCCAACATGTTGCTGTTTACGTTACAATATGTTTTTGCTGAATAAATTCCAAACCTGTTTGGCTTCCAGCCGTTGCTGCAAAGCAATTTCTATTTTCGTTTAATAGCAAAAGTTATATATTTACTTTTTTTTTTTGTTGTTGGCATTTTTCTATTTTATAGAAAATGTGTGCCAAATATTTGGTTGCGCAGCAGCAAAAGTTTTTTACCTCTGCGATAAAAAAAACAACGCAAAAGGTGTGTGCACAAAAGGGGCTAACAAGAAAGCTGGCTAAAACACACAAGAACACATTCAAATGCTTTGCATTGCGATTTGAATTACTTTCACTTTTGTGGGGTACCTTTGTCAAGAGGTTAAATTTCTGGTTCTGCGGATTTCGTCAATTTAATAACTTGCGCAATTTGTGCTGAAATTTCTGAAATGTGAAGTGAAATTAAATTTGCCATGACAGACATTAATTTGTTTTGGCTCGCCAGTTTCTCAGAAATGGGCAGCAGTGGCTTTGATGCTGCTGCTGGTGCTGGTGGAGCGTTTCGAAATTTGAAATTTCAATTTGAAAACAATAAACTAAGTACATCGATTAAATCCTGCGCACGTAAGGCTGCCACGGCTTAGTTGTCCTTATGGCCGTGGCGATTGTCCTTCCGTAACTTTCGCAACAGCCCGGTTACAGTTACACTTGATTTATGCAAGGCATCACCCTCCTGCCCCGCACCTTTGTCAACAACATCGTGACGCTAACTTCATTATGCCAACACAATCAATACAAAAAAAAAAGAAGAGAATTGGAATAGAAATTAAGTATATTTGGGGTAAGACGAAGATTAAATACTCTTGGAATCACTTTTAATTTAAGTTATAAAGGAAACTAAATAAAATATAAAATAAAACAAGCGAGATTATTTAATTAGCCGTTATATTATTTACTTAAGCATAGATTAACAAATAATCTTCACTTCAGGCTCAGGCTCTGCTGATGCTTAGTAAGCATAATTCCAGTCCTTGTTTTGGGTTGGGAAGTTGCCCTCCTTACATACAAAATTACAATATACCCAAAAAAAAAAAAAAAAAAAAAAAAATAACGGAAGGAAGAGCAATGACCAGCCTAATGCGTTGCGAAGGATAATATTGAGGAGTCGTCCCGGCGAGCCACGTCCTTTATAGGAGCACACATTTATGCTGGCAACAAGAAATTACGGCCTTTTGAGAATAGCCACAGTTTGGGCCATTTGTTAGTCGTTGTGCGTTTTGCTCATATTTTATTTGGTTTTTTTTTCCATGGGCCAACAACAAAAAAATTTAACGCATAATAAGGCTTTAATGTATATCTAGCAATTGTATATATGTATTTGTTGTTGCTGTTGTTTTTATTGTTGTTCTTGTTGCTTCTTCTGTTGCTGTTGAAATCCTTATAGCAGCTGTCAATTAAAAAGGATAATTTGCCTGATATTCATCACAATGCAAATGAAAATGAAAAGGAAAATGCGTCTAAAGGAACAAACAAACAAAAAAAAAAATATATATATTAGGCGTGCCAAGCAACTTGAGGGAGCTCAGTCCGCAGTGAATTATGGCCAACAAATTAGTGTGGATTAACACGGCTGTATGTGTGAATTTGGCTGGCTGACAGCATCTAGGGCCAGCGGCCAACCAAAGTCGAAGGCCAAAACAAACCAAACTGCGGTTATCCTGCCTCAATTTGCTTTCGCTTAGATTGGCAGCTCCCCCATCAGTCTCTTGATCTATTTATGTGTGTGTGTGTGTGCATGTGTGTGTGCGTGTGTTGTATGTGTTCGTGTGGGCATTGTTCACATTAAAACCTTTTAAAGCCAAAGTCAGTTGGCTCGTTTGTCAGCGCATTGTGCGCACGAGCGAGATTTTGATACATTTTGATAGATGGCCAAAACAAAATGCCCAATTATTTTTTATTCAGCTCTTTTTTGTTGTTATACATTTTACCAAATAAATCGCCTAAATTGTGGCACTGAGTCTGCAGTCAGAGTAGTTGCCAACAATTAGAGTTTGGCTCGAAAGCGAAGTTACTTATCGCAACTCGAACTCGCCTGTCACTGTCAAAGTAAATGGCTTTGCCGTTTACCAACACAATGACGGACTCAACCACACACACACACACACAGACACACACAGACACAGAGTCTAATCCAGTGAAGCAATTTGCTGGACAAAAGATTCACATGAGCAATATCAATAATTGCCACATAGAAGAAACAGAATCACATTGAAACCGTTCAGCATAAAAAAAGAGCAAAATTTACTTAATTGCGTCTAATCTGTAGAAAAAAAAGAAACCTGTTCATAATTGAATTAAGTTATACTTCAAAATAAATAAATAATTGACTATTCTGTTTTTTAAATAACACATAAAACAGATTAATTTATATTTTACTTAAGCTAGTCAAAAGCTGGCTCATTTAAACTGTAAATTCCAAATGGGTTATAATAGGCAAAGCAAATGTCTTTGAACTGGAATTCTTTGTGGTTATATGTATATAACCTATATGTATACACATATATAAAAATGCTTTTAAATATACCCATTGGTTGCCATTCCATCAATTGTTGGCACTTTAAGGCGACAACAAAGCTGCCGAAAGCTGTGCTTAAAGCGTAGTCCTTGAAAAGGCTTCACCAACTGACAAAAAGGAGACGCACACAAAGGGGCAGACAACAAAAAATGTAGCTTCGCAAAAATGGTCTCAAATACTGGAATATGCCACTGCTGGCAGCCACGTGCTGTCTGCTGCAGGCACTACTATGTTTGTCTAGCCACGGATACACACAGCTAGATAGAAAAGAAGCCGGACAGAGAGAGAGAGAGAGAGAGAGAGAGAGAGAGAGATAGAGAGGGGGGAGCGGGTTTGAAAGAGAGGCAAGTGAAAGTCAAAGTCAAGCGGCACTATTAAAGTACAATCACATTTTAGCATTTATTGTGGCAATTTCGCAAAACGATTTCCATCTAATGGGTTCTTTGATATGCTGCAGCTTCTGCTGACGACCCGGCCAACATCTTCAGCTCATGTGTGTATGTGTGCGTGTGTGTGTGTGTGTGTGCCAAATGGCCATTGTTATGTGTATCAGTTACTAAATTCAAATATTGAATGCCCAGACTTCAGCTTCAGCTACAGCGCCCACGTTCAGGTTCAGGTCCCTCATATATATATAAATATATATATATATATTTTTTTTTTTATTTCTAATTTCAGCCTATGTTGACCTCGCTCTTTCCTACTGCTTATGGCCTAATAACCATACTAATAATAATCGTAATAAGCCACGTCAACAGCAAATGATGATTTTGTATGTGCCACTTTCGTTTGACTTTTGTGCAACGCTTGCTAATTGATTTTAGATCAGCTGCTAATACAAACGGTAGTTTGAGTGTTATGCAAATGAGTGTATAAGATTAATCATTTTGTGGCAGCTGTTGCAGGTATTTGCTTTGGGTGCATTGAGCTCATCAAGCCGCTTTTAATTAAATTTCTCGTTAACCAAACTTAATTAAATAACCAGAGAGAGAGAGAGAGAGAGAGAGAGAGAGAGCAGAGTCGTGCAGATAACAGAAATAACACTGAAATTTTCACTTTCCCATTTATCACGCAATTATAATGCAAATATAAATTGCAACAGAAACAATAAGAATTGGCGCCTAATGCGCACAATTTGCGGCCTTTTTCCCCGTATATATTGAATGCAAATGCGATTGCGGATGTGGATGCGGATGTGAATAAGGATGAGGATGTGGATGAGGATGTGGTCGCTTTGCCTTTCCATTGCCCACTGCAATCGAGAGCATGTCAAAGTCGCCGCTAGTTCATTAAGCGCAATATGCAGCAAATGCAGCAAATGCAACAAATGCAACAAATGCAACAAATGCGAAAAATTAACTGTAACAGCACATTTAGCAAATAAAGCTCTGAGCCTGCTTTGCAATTACATTGACCGATCCGGGAATTCTGTCATCCAATATAATACACATCCCCAAAATATTTTTCAATACTTTATGCGCCCCCAGAGCAACGGAGGCGCCACGATTGCAAACATGTTCAACAAAAATAGCGAAATGGGAATTTTGTAATGTTTTTGTAAAGAAGCAAATGTTGAACTTTAATTTTGTCAATAAAGTCAAAAAATGTTTTGTAAATTTGTATAAAATTTTGATGTCTTTAACATACTTTTATTTAAGTTGTCAATTCAATTTAATTTGTGTTTTTTAAGGAAAATATTTATACCACCAAGTTTTTACATTTTGTATCTCTTTTTTATAAGTTAAGCTTAAATATTATATTTTATTTAGAATTTAATTTAATTTATTTTTTACTTAATGTATTTTTCTGCGTTGACTGTTACTAATCAGCATTAAGTAAATCAATCAATTTTTCAAATATTTAATTTTGTTATAAATTACAATTATAAAATACGTAGTATTTGTTGTCAATTTTAACAGGGTATACAAAGAACGTGAGGATTACATTTAATTCACACGTAATTAATGAGCTGCAAAACAATTACAGTTCAAATGACACAAAACTTTTGGCGCAAACTGTGTTCCCAAAAAAACCATTGAATTAAAGGTTTACAAATGGAATTACGAATGCTCCAAAATTTACATATTTGTAATACTGCCAGAAGCACAACTTTGTTTGGGGATGCATTGCATGTGGCATGCTGCATGTAGCATGCTGCATGCAGCATGTACGAAAGAGTTTTGTGTTCGACTAACCGACCATAAAAATTGAAACAATGCTACGCCTCTAATGATCTATACACACCCACAAAAAATGTGCGTCTAGAAAACACCATAAAACGTCTTTGCATCGTATCGAGTGTGTGTGTGGGTGTGTGTGCGGGTGTGTGTTTACAGTTTTACAAGCTTGTCGCTAACAGCTTCTTATAGTCGCGCTTTAAATTGTTGTTACTACAGCATGTTTACAATGCTTAACAATGTAACGAGTGGGTTGTGTGGATGGGATTGGTTGCAAGAGGGGTTTTTGGGGCACTGTGCGTATGTGTGTGTGTGTGTGTGGGTAAGTGGCATGTGTAGCTACAAGCTAACAATGTAATTATAGCAAAAGACGGCAAGCAGTGCTCAAGTGAGTGAACTACAAATGATGTTGTCAATTAGGCGCTCACCAAAATTAAATTGACAGGGAGAACTCAGTAGATTTGCACTGAGAAAAACAATATTTTTTTTTACCATAATATATATGTTTTTATAATAAAAGTAAGAGCATTAATGATTACTCTTGCTCTTCTTATAATAATAGTGATTTACAGTGTTATAAGTGCTAAAATTTATTTATTTCTTCAAAGAAAGAGCGAAACTTGGAGATTTCTGGGAGTAGGTTTCTTTAAATAAGAATAATATATACATATATTTATATAGAAAAGTTCTCAATAAAATGCTCTAATATTACTGATATGTTACATCTAGAAAATTAAATTTCCAACAGTAATTGTAAATTGATTTAAAGTTAAATTCATGTTTAGTATTTTGAATTGGCTCTGTGTAAATACGTATGTTAAAATTCACACACACATTTCAGGTGGTTTCATGATGGGTGCGGCGGGGATGATGCCTCTTCCGGCCCCGAACCGACACTCGATGAGACTCATTTGCGGCTTGGCAGCTCAGCGGGAAATCACCTTCATGCGATTCGTTTATTGCCATCAATTATTTATACATACAATTATTCTTTGTCCGTGTTTTCGTTAACGTTTCGCTCCGTTTGCACTCGTTATTGTTGTTGTTGTTGTTGTTGTTTTTTTGCATTCTCTTTCTTTGTTTGCTTGCTGATGTTGTTGTTGCTGTTGCTGTTGCTGTTGCTGTTGCTGCCGCCAATGATCCTTAATCGGGTTTGAGTGGAGTGCAATAGCTTGTTGTTGCCAGGCGAACGGAGCGAAGCCAAACAAATGCTCCTGGCCAGGCCAATTATGTGTGCCTGGCTGTGTGCCAAATTGTAGCCGCTTTGTGGCAACCTGGCCAAGCTGCTTGCGTGGCAGCAGATGAGGCCGACGAAGCTGAGGGCTTTGCCTGAACTTTACAACTCCACAATAAATCAAACTTGATATATTGAGGTCAAAGTGCTCCACAAAATGGTCAACAGTTGCATATTAATTATTGAATTGCTGACTGTTTGCTTGTTAGTTGGCTTAATCGAATTGTAATTGTCGCAATTTGAGTGTTTTATACGGCTACAACAACAACAATCATCTGGTTAAGTGCATTCTCCAACCTTGCTACCTCTAGTTCAACACAAGCATTTCACATCACGCATACGCAATGTTGTTGCTCCTTTCGGCGAAAACATATTACATTTTTCTGAGTATCCTATTGAAAATTCAGCTAAATTGCTTTGTTTGTTTAGCGTAGGTGTTTGGCATTAAATTTTAATCAGCCCAAGGATCAAATCATCCCCACACGCTCTGCGATTTTCAGTCATGTAGAAATTTCCATCTTTTTGCACATTAATTTGCACCTTTGACAAAAATGTTTTTCAAGCATGCATTTGTTATGAATATTTAGAGATGAAGTGCTCAACCTAGAATGCTCTAGAATATGTAAAGTGTATGAGGTCTTTTTTTCTACCTTATATGAATTTTGCACAACATCTTCATTCCATTTTTGTTTAATATTTAATTTGTTTAGAATATAATCAATAGTTTGACAGGAAAATATAGGTTTGTCTGGCATTCGATTCTAATGAGTTCAAAAACATTTTAAATTGTATTAGCTGCCTTTTAAAGGTGAATCCCATCAAGACACTTAGACTGTGACGCATCATTCTCGCTTTCCCATTTTCCTGCAGACCAATTTTCACCTTTTTTGTAGCTTTTCAAGTTTTTTTTTTGAGACAAATGTTTTGCTTGCATACGTTTCCCACGCATTTCACATTGCATTTGTTGTTGTTGCTTTTTTTTATATAAATATATTTTCCATTCCGTTTTTAAATAAATATGGGAATGGGGTATTTTCATTTGTGTTATTTTAATAAAAATGTTAAGTGTATTTTATTTGTATATTCTTGTTAATATTATTGATGGAGATGTTGGTAAGACAAACCCAGAGGTAATTTTTGTGTAATTTTAATAAAAGTCTTAAGGGTATTTTATTTTTATTTACTTATCAATAAATTGTATAGATACATTAGACAATTATGCCAGATTACATTAATAACATATAATCATATTGTTTAAGAATCAAACACAATAAGTAAAAATTACAGGGTATCTGCTACTCGAGCACGGTCCTGTGGGGGAGCAACGCGTGTGATAGCAAAGCCATTTGATAGAAATGAAAATTAACTTGACTCGAAGGTGGGAGGTGGGGGGTGGCAAGCTTTCATTTAACTTGGGCAACGAGCCAAATCAATGGCAGCATATTTGAGGTAAACAAGATTTCAACGATTGTTTTTCTGTGCGCAAGGACATCTGTCGTTGAAAATGTATGGCTGATATATATATATATATATATATATATATATATATATGTAAGTGTGTTTATCCTTATGGCAATCGAGCAATCAGAGAATCTACGACTTTTTGTTTTGCATATAATTTGCTTTTCATTTCATTTTGCTTTTGGCATCTAATGATATGGAAATAATTATTGATTTCAATTTATACATATTTGAGTTTTCACCGCACACATCCTATGTAAATACTTGTGTGTGTTACTGTGTGTAACTTTCTGTGTTTGTGTGCGAAAGTTGAGCTTACACGTACATATATATAGATGTATATATATATATATGTATGTACATCTATCTTATTGTATTATCCATTGAAGCTTAATAGATGTTGGCGCCTTCGTGCGTACATTTCAGTTATCCTTAAACTTTTTACTCCCCTTCAGTCGTGCGTGTGTATATTGTGTGTGTGTGTGTGTATGTGTATGTGCTTGGTGTGTTGTGGTGTGCACGCAATAATTTTCCATCTATGAGATTGTGTAAAAAAATGAACGGAAAACAAGGCAAAAGCTGTTCAAAATATATGGCAAGCTATTTGCAAATAAATTGAATGCTCAATTTCAATAATTTTGCATACTTTCAGGACCAGCGCAGCAGACAAAGTTGCTTCTAATCCATTTGGACCGGCAGACTAGCAACAACAGCAACGGGCAACAAAAGCGTGGATAACCACAAACTTTGGACGGTGTGCGGAAACATTTGAGTATCATATACCCTCTACAGCAAGGCAGTAAAGGTTATATAAACTAATGCTTGATTTTACAAAATAATTTAAAATTAAAACTCTTCTCCATGTTATCGCTTTAGAGTTTCTCAAAAAAATATTACAACTAATACTCGCTAGTTGAATTAGAGACAACATATTTGTGATCTAATTTTTTTTTTTAAATTGTTATATTATATATTATTATTATATTTGAGTTTTTCATTCTTTCATTTAAATTGGGGCATTCGATAGTCGATCAAATTGCACTGCTTTGCCAGATTGTTTTGGATTTAGTTGAGTGTGAAAATGCGTATCGAAAAGCAAATCTGTATTTCCTATAAAGTGTGTGTGTGTGGGTGTGTTTGTAAAAAGCCGACCAGCTGTTAAATGCGCACACTCATGATTAAAAAAGTTTGATGCTCAAGGCGCTTCATGCAATTAAAGTTTTATACTCTCAGTAATGACAGTTAGTTCTAAATCCAGATATATATATATATTCGATGGACCAACAGAGATGAGTATAAAACTCGTAGAAATGCGCTGTTTTATTCAATGTTTTGTAGCCAAGGTCGGTGTCTAGACAGGCTTTCGTATGAAATCATTTGTTGTCCTGGGAGTCGCAATTTATGATTCGACTATGACAACCTTCGGCAAATTTGCACACATTAAGTGCAACAACGAAACAAACTGAACAAATGACAAACAGGCAGGCAGACAAACGGAGGGACAAAAAACAAACAAACAAACAAATAAACCAATTGACAAGCTGGCAAAGCAAAACCGAATGAAATAAATGCTCGCCACAGAGTTGTGCATACGAAAATACGAAATTGTCAAATTTATTTGTTACTTTATTTGCATAAATTTCCCTAAGGGATCCATATGCACAATGCAATGTTAGTGAGACAGTAACGGAAAATGGAACTGAATGCTGCGAGTGACCATGGCCAACAAACACAAACACACACACACACACACACGGAGAGAGACACATAAATGTACACATATATTAAAATGCCTATGGTACTGGTGGTACTTTTGGTCCATGAACTCCAGGACACGCCTCTCACAATTTCAGTTGCCAAATGAAGGCCCTCAGCAATGGGCAAATAGTCCGTTCTTATATTTAACATGTGCATTTGCCTGCCATACCCTGGTAGAGTGCATAAAAGACCAACTTTCAAGAAACTACTACTAGAAATTACTTTCGTAAACTGGAAGAGAATTATAAACTTATTGTTTATTCCGGGCATACAAAATATAATTGTTTATTTATTTTCACTTCTATCTTCCACATATGAAATTATATTCCATTAAATATATCAACTGTGCCCTATTAAGTTGTAAGCAGTTCTTTCAAATAATATAGAGAAAGTCTGTTGGACCAAAAACCACTCGGTCCTGGCATTAAATCATCATATTTTTTTAATCTAAATCCTCAGCAGTTATTTATGAATGAGAGTGCTACAAAATTCTAAAAACCTTGTGCTGACAAGGGTATTCAAGTGTCTGGTTGCATTAGATTCAACGCTGTTGTCCTGCTGCTATTTGCCTTGAGAAGTTTTTAGTAGTTGCTTTACAAAAATGCAGAATTCTAAGAAAATAATTGCAGTGAGAACCCAGCAGCAGCAACAGCAGCAGCAGGAACGACATGAAATGTTTGTTATTTGCTGTGGCCAAAACTTACCCCAGGGAATTTGCACAAATTTTTGCCTGTCTTTGATGCAATTAATTTATGTTAAGAATGCAAGCGGCTGCTTGCTGCATGCTACATGCTGCAAGCTAACTGGAAAGTAATGCAAATCGCATATAGCTTTGGCTGACTTGGAGGCGCTACTTGAGCTGGTCCCATGAAATGGCAAACGTTTGCCTTAGATGCGTCAGTGCGTCTTCAACTGCTTGCAGCTTGCTACTGCTGCATCCGTTTTTGTGTGGCATGAAGTGGCAACAAGTGCCACTTGCACTTTGACTGATGTGCAACGCATCCAAACGACTGCTAACCAAGCCCATCAACACAGCAAAGTATCTCAGCCAGCTATAAGTGCGCAAAATGAAGTGCCAGCTGCTGTCTGTAAGGTGCTTCAGCCTGAAGCACGCCAAGCGCGGGCAGAAGAAAAAGAAGAAGAAGCTCATATTTAGCGCGAATTATTCGCTTTTGCTAGTGAATGGCAAACGAGAGACTTTTGCACTGTTTTGCCAACTGAATTGCCCTCTACATGCTGGCGGCCAGTTAAACTGTTTAGAGCTTCACATTAAATTCAACTGCAATTTTGGTCATTTTATTTTGTTTCGTTTTATTTTATTTGTGTTGCGACTACCTGGCAACCCTGGCGTTGATTAATTGCATGCAGCAGCTGCGTACAGGGTCGTGTCTGGGTCACTCTTCACGGGTCTGACGATGACTGAAAAATGTTTCGGCACGTTCGAATAAATTTTGTTTATTTTTTTTTGGTTTTGGTTACGTTGCGAGCATTGTCCGCAGATTTATATGTTTGGACTTTTTGAAGCAAAAAAAAAATAATAAAATACAGAAAATAAAAAATAAAAACGCCACCAATCAAATTGTCTAAAATAAATCTAAATTCTCGTTGCATATTGAGTGCAAATACAGATTTTATATGTGCTGCAAAACATTTAGAAAAACATAAAAAACATCCAATTAAGTTAGCAATCAGCCATTGGACCACGAATACACTTGAATTTTGTTAAAAATATATTGCTGGTCTGCAAATAGTTAAGAGACGAAAAAACATCTGCTAGTAAAAATATTTGTATGTTTTAAAAAATAATAATTGTTTACAATTTTTATAAATCAAATATTGCTTTGAATAGTCAATTAGAAATGGAATGCTTTACAAATTTAAAAAGATCACAAATAAAAAAACTTATATAATTTTTTACTTAAAATAAAAACTATTTAATTTGATAATAATACACTGACAAATCGAGTGATATAATAGGGATTGGTCACTGTGTTAGGGTATGACAATTATAAAAGCATTTTGGAATGAATTGTTGGCCAGGAGTGGCACTTGTTGTCGCCGCTTCTCGGTTGCGGACATCAAAATGGGCATTGGCAACGTGCTTGTGGCACCTGTGCCCAACAAGAGGCATTCTTTTAGCGGTGCCACCAGGCAGTAGACGCACTTTCAGTATTTTGATTTATTGTCAATTTTACTTAAATTATGCATGTGCCAAATAAGTCGGAAGAGAAGGGCCTGCATCTTGACATATATTTTTAGGCATTTGTCATATTTTATCACTGCCTAAATGCGTGCTATAAATAATTTTTGCTTGCCGTCTGATTTAATAGACTGTGCCCCATGGTAAAGCTGCTCCTGTGTTACCTGCCACGGTTTGAGGCATAAATTTAAGCCAAAACCACGCGGCTTGGCAACGGAACTCAGTGATGCCAACTCGATAATAATTTGTCAAACGGCAGCTACTCCCCGCTACTCCCCCATTATCCACATCCCAGCAACCTTATGCGCCGATTTGCAGTGCATGCAATTTATAGAGCCGCTTATGCTTTTGAGCATTTTGCCTCATTTCGTTTGGTGGCATTTACATGGTCAACGCCCACCCCCACAACGGTGCAGAGGATGGGGCATGGCATGAAGCTAAACGAGTGTGGCTGCCGTGCGCTCAATTAAACAGCAATTGCATTCGCTGGCAACTGTTTTGTTTTTGCGGATGCCTGGTGCCTGGTGACTGGTGACTGGTGCCTTCTCTCGCTTAATAGCCCAGCTTATGCGACCTTTAATAGGCTGTGGAGCTCCAGTTAAGTACGCGCCTTAAATTGCTGCTGCAACAGTTAACGCAGCAATTTATGCACAACTAAATGACGTAAATATCACAATCACAAAGAAAGAAAGAAGGCCAAGAAAAATAGAAACTAATTAACCAACTAACTGCTCACATTTTGCATTTGGTTTTGGAAGCCCTACTCACAATTATTTTGCTGCCAACCAGCTTTGCTTCGCATTTGTTTGACTTCGCAATTTCCAATCATTGAATTGTCTTTGGCCCAGTTCAATAATAAAAACTGAAGAGTCGCTGCTAGAAACCCAAGTCCATTGTTTGGGCTTCATTTGTTCATCGTGTGAATTGTGGGTTGGTTCTGAGGAGGTATGCACTGAAATAATTAAAACTTTTTTTTTGCCCACTGCGGTCGAAGGTCAACCGAACGAAGCTGGAATTGGTAGCTTTATTGAGGTGTTAAATGGTCTACATTTCCACGTGGAATTATTTAATTTGGAGGCAATAATTTGAATGCATAACATTTTTAATTGAAATATAAAAGCATTACTTATCATAGTAACAGAATTAATATAAAAAAGATTTGTAAATGTAAGATACAAAATTTATTTAGCCCTCGACATTTGGTGGCTGTACATTAAGCACTTGGCCAACGCTTTTGGCAAAAACCATGCGTTAACTTCTTGTTGCACAGACGCTAATACAAAACCAATTTTTTTTTTCGGGGCACAAAAAGCTGTAAAAGCGTTGCCACAAACACTTTACCACTTTTTTTTTTTTCGCATTTTGTGAGTTTTTTGTTTAGCGGTTCGCCGTTACAGCATCGATGTGATGGAATTTTTTTTGTGAGTGGGGTATAAGAGGGGTGTGTCAAGAACCAAATTCTTCTGGCCAGGATTTCTCTCGACCAGTTTGCAATGTGCTGAGAATCAAGCGGTCGACTCGTAAACATTTTTTAATTCATTTTCTACCGCGCACACACACCCACACACAGGCTACACACATAGAGAAACTGAGACACACACACACATACACACAGAAGCCATTAAAAAGCTGCAGCTGTACTTCGGCTGCCGCCATTTTCTTTGGCCGCCTTCCCCCACAACCCAGACCTGCCCCTGGGCTCTTTGGTCTTGTGCGGCTGCGGCTGCGGCTGAGTGTTTGCGTTTTTTCAAATTGTGTGAATTTATTTTGTTTTGTTTTTATTTTTATGGCGCCTAAAATTATGCTTATTTCGCCATTTTTGTTCAGCTCTTAAAGAAATTAAAAAAGGCAAAGGCCTAGGCTGCCACGCCCTCAACATCCTCCTAGAGGCAGCGGCAGAGTCGGACTCTGCCAGAGGGTCTACTTTAACGGCTTGGCGCCTAAACCGTAGACATGGATTTTGCTGTTATTGTTGTTGTTGTTGATGTTGTTGTTGATGTTGATGGAAAAACAACCCATGGAAGTGTGTGTGGTCGAAAAGAAAGCTGAAAAACTTTCTCTTGTTTTGCAGTAAATGTTTTCGCGCGCGATTTCCTTTTGTGGCCATTGTCAATGTCAAATTTAAATATGCTACACATGTACATATAATAAACAATATTGTGTTATTGCAATTTTAAGAGAATCTCAAACAATCAAATCAATCAAACAAATAATAATAATATGCGAGAGTATTTAATTTGCAATTAAAATACAAGTTTGCACTTGGCTGAAAGGTTTTTTTTTATTTATTTATTCTCAAGATCAATGGTCATTTCAATATGGTTTGTGTATGCTTGAAAGATTTTGATTATCTTACACACATACACACACATACACACATACACATGCACGTCCTTGTTGGCAGGACAACTGTGTCGGTGTTTCGACAATTTGACAGACGGGCAAACATTTTGATATTGACAAGAACATTTATATAGACAGACCCACAACTTGCTCAGAGCTGGGATGGGCTTCGTGTTCGACTTGGCAGATATCAAAAACTCATTACAATCACTTCTGACGTAAATGTGGGAGGTCGAAATGAGAGCAGTAGTGGCAGATAATAATAATGACCATCAACGAAATAGAAAACCCACTAAATATTGAAATATTGACCAGACATCATTTGGAATTATATGATTATTTATAGAATGAAGCGTTCGAATTTCTTCGACTATTAGATGCCCTGTAAAATATACATAAATGATTGTTATACTTTGTCTGATTGAATGCTAAAATCTATTAAATTATGTACAGAGTATTTGGCAGTCCTAATTACCATGTCACATTTGAGTTTATGTATCTATGTATCTATTTGACCCTTACATTTCAATATATATTTCGATTAATTTATTATTTTTTTATCTCGGCCATATTAATTACGGCTAGCCTCACAGCGACTTTTTGTAATTAAAATTTGAAGCACTTTTTATGCCTTAACATTGAGAATATCTTGGAGAAATTATTTTGACTTAATGAACCGCCATATTAAAATGAACGCTTGAATGCTTTAATAAGCGTAGTTTTTCCATTACATTTTATATTTACATTAATGCTCAGTTTCACAATTGATTTTCGTGATAATATTATGAAAAGAACACAACAATAGTGCAGTTTTGGTTAGAATATAGAACGAACTACGAACTTCAAATAAAAAATCAATATGCACCAAATGCGAGGGAATATTTAATAATATAAGTAAACCTTATTGAAGTGGGTAAAAGCGACCTACTTGAATTCTGAGAAAAATTGGATAAATTCTGTGAGTGTTTAAGAAATCTGAATTTAATATTTTTAGTTGCCTTAAACAAAATAAAAAATATAAAATTCAAATAATAGAAAAATACTGATTATAAATATTTTAAATAATTAACAGATTAATTAAATAACTAATTAGTCACAACTGAATTTAACAGTCACGTATTAAATTGTAAGCCTAACAATTTAATTACCTTAATTGACAACAGCTAGAATATATTTTTTGGAGTGACCTTCCACAAAATTTGACACGAATAAAAAATAACTCCTTTCCTGGAAATGCTCGTAAAATATTTGTTTAAGCCATAAAAAAGCAGGCTAAGTAACTCAAGTGATAGGTCAGTTTCATATTGTATTTCCGGTCATTTCGAGTTCTTCAGGCTGATAAACTCGACAACTTATATTTCTTGGTAAAAGGCAGCGACGCCCAACAAAGGAACTTAAAATTGCTGCGCCTTTAAGTGCTCCCCAAACCTGAAGGGGGAAATGGTCCTATTTTTCTCAAGGTATACTTGAAATAAAAATGACCGACCGCCAGCAGTTGGCCACAGTTGTGGCAACAGAGGAGTCGCAGCAGTAACAGGAGAAGCCGGAATTCTCTGACATATTTACATTGAAGAATCTTTTCCACAGGCTATGTGGCAAGGATAATGCGGTTGATGGTAAATATATAGTTTATGTCTGCAGTAACCGTTTTTGCATATTTAGGTCTTGTATCAGATTCATAATCGCATCTAAAGATATTTGCTTTCATGTGATTTTAGTTGTTCGAGTTGAAACTGGAAATTTAATAAATTAAATATGGTAATTGCTTTTAGGGGATAATCAACAATTATGCGCTTTGTTCAACAAAAATAGAGCAAACGACAGTTATTTTTTTTTTTTCGATTTATCTGATGGATTTGCCGCTGGTCATGCCCCAGTAGACACAGATAATTGTAGTGCCTGTACGAGCAGCTGCCACACTCGAGAAAGAGACGAAGCGTTGCCACCCCACGCTCAGCACACTCATAACTGGGCAAAGTGGCAGCATAAAGTAAACAAATTACGCTGTTGACCTTCAGTAGGCTGGTTGCAAAAGTTTTGCCTTTGAATGGAATATGCCTGTGCCTCACTTGAGGCACACAGGACGAAGCAGATCCAACCCGCTGCCAATTCTGGATGGAGTGATTGAGGGTGGATGCTTGGTTGGTTATGGATTGGGTTGTGCTGGCGCTGGCGCTGGGAAAGCGGGGCATGCATAGAATTTCCTTAGCATATTTATAGGCATTATTTTTCAATGATTTCAGCCAGCAACTTTGGCTCGTTAGCGGCAAGCACGATTGCTATTGTGTTCTTGTTGTTATTGTGCCAGCAGATTTATGCTTAAGCAAAAGTTTTTTAACAATATCTAGAATTTACGATTGTCAAAACACACACACACATACACCAAAAATACACAAATACAGACAGACAATGAAGGCTGAAAGAATCTTGGTTAAGTAACTGCTGCTTGTGTTTTTTGAATCTTTGCTTTGATTGTTGTTTTGACTTAGTAAGCTCGGGTGGACATTTAATTAGTGTCGCCAGAAAGTCGGCACGATTCGATAAATAAGCCGACTATTACTGAACGACCCGACCAGACCAGACCAGACCAGACCAGACCAGACAACGGCATCCGACCCTTGTTGGCCATTTTTATTACTTATGGCAGTTGGCTTTCTCATCATGTCCCCGTTGGGCCTGCAAATTGATGAGTTCAAAGTGCTTCTTCCACTGCACTCACAAGAATTGCTGGGAATTCCTATGCATATTCATTGATTGGGCCCATGTGATGAGCTACAAGTCAACGACTTTTACGACTGACTGCTTTAATGGCCATAATACTCAATCATTTACATTTTAAAGATATTTGTTTGACACATTTGAATATTTATCTGATGGGCTGATGGTTAACTGTCTCCAGAGCGACGACGACTTCAGATTGACAAACTTTTAAATTGACGTTGAAACTCATCAAATATAAATCTTGTTCATTTTTTCATACGCATAACTTTTTTTTCGTGTGACAAATAAGCGTCTTTGCCAATTATAGCGAACTGTGAATTTCTGTTTTTGACAATCGTGTTAATGAGCTCGGGTCAATGTCATTTTTTTTTTTATGAATTTCTCAATATCCCGCAGCGCATACAAAAATATGTTATCTTCAAATTGCTTTGTTATTTGATAAAATTGACAAACGTTTTGTGGAGGTAAAATATTTTGCGATAAATACAGATTAATTAGAAAAAGCCCTGTGGTATACAAATAAATTTAATAATTTTACATTAAAGAAAGATAAATCGCGTTTTATATCTAATTGCGTAAATTAACTAAAAAAGTGTCTCGACCTCTAAATAATTATAAATGTGAATCTTGTAAAGACACTTGGTTTTCAATTGAGGGAGATCTGCAGATAGCTAGAAATAATTTAAGCCAATATTTTTGAGAAATCTACATTTGATAAGCATTTTCACTGTGTGTCAGCGGAGGAAGCGAAATTAGTATTAAATAAGCAGCATTTAATATTTATGCGAATCGAATCATTTTGCTTAAATGGCTTAGGCTTAAAATACAAACTATTCAAAAAAATAATTGTAATTTTAATGGAATAGTAATTATGATAATTAGTGGCAATATTAGATTATTCCCATAAATTAAGGCAAATGCACATTTTCATGTGAGCCAGTTTTAAATGCGAATTATCGAGATAATCGCATTGAAATCAGTTCAGCTATTTAAATCAGTTTAGAAAGAGATAAACAAATTTACATTTTTCTTGTTACCCAAATCAGGCTGATATTCAAAAACCGTCATATTAAAACACAATATCAACAAAAATTTTTTTTTTTTTTTAATTTAGTATAGTTTATTACAGTCAGCCATTATTTCTGCACGAATCACGATTCAGTTTTGCAATTGCCTTTTGGTTCGTAGCTCGGAAAAGTCTAGATAAGAAAAGTCATTCAATGGAATTCCAAAATAAGGATTACGGGGAAGGTATCCATAACTGGGATGCCAGAATCCAAATCTGGGATGCCAAAATCCATATACAGGATGCCATTGTCCAAATCCTGGACGCCATACTTCGGGTACTCTAATTGGCGGGCTGGTAAGAGATGCTACTTCAAGAGGATTAACCACAAGGGATGGTGCACCAAGAGGTTTTCCTTCAAAAGGTGCATATCCAAGAGGTCCTCCTAAGGGAAAACCTCCATAAGGAAATCCTCCTACGGGAAATCTTCCAGGAGGTAATCTGCCAGGAAATCCTCCTCCATAAAGTTCTATACCAGGCAGTGCCCCGCCGGGAGCACCTACCATTGGAGCAAACTCTTCCGCAGCACTTCCTGATGTGGGTGCTTTTCTTAATGCCACAGAACTCTTAACATCTGCCAACGAATAATATTGATCGGGCGCAATCAGGTTGTTAGGATACGGACGTGCCACGCCCCTATTATTTAATTCAACAATGTCAGCCGAATCGTCATCTTCTATGATAGGCCTGCCTTCGTCTTGGGAGGTGCTTGGCACTCTGATATATTTGAAAATGTCCTGATTCTCGACACCGTCACCAACGAGCTTGTAGAGCAGCACATCGGACTCAGGCTTGGCCACAGCCAAACCGGAGCAGACTGCCAGCAGAAGGCAGAGAAAAATTTTTGAGCTCATTTGGAGACCAGTTGATAGTAACTGATTAACAAAAAGTTTGCGACTTTGCTTATATACTTTTACATATATAGATTTGCGAAAGTCGAATCTGTTTAATTTTTTTTTTTGTTTTTTTTTTGCGCTTCTAGCTGAAATGTGCTAAATGCAAAGCAGCGAGAGATTTACATGAAGATCAGATTATCTTTTAAGAATAACTAAAAACTAAGGCAGCATTCGTTTTCAAATTATTCTAATCCGAATTCGCTATATTAAGTCAAAAGTCATCAAAGGGAAAGTGTATTATAATTAATATAAAAAGTAACCTTATTTGTGATAGAATAACTTTTGATCTTATTAAAATGCAGAATACTGCTTGTCTCAGTATAGAAAAACTAAATGATAAACTTAATCTATAATACTAAATATATGTTTTCAACATTAAATTTAATTTTAGTTTTAGTTATATATATATTATTTGTTTTATTTTTAAAAGTTTTTAACTTAATCTATAACATCAAATATTTGTTTTTGGTATTCAATTTAAATTTAGATTTATTTACTTTACTGCTAAGATTATAATAATTTACTCCTTGCTTAGAAATTAATTGTTATTATTTTATTTTGGTATAACAATATATATAATCTAAGTAATTTTGTATAACTGTTCTGAAAGAGACGACCTAGACCGATGAAATTTGTGCAGACTAAATTGGAGTCAGACCGTTTAGTTATGTCTCCAAGTGATATATGGATAATCGGAATCAGGATAATCAGGGTGAAAATGATTTGTTGGATAAGGGCGACGGAGCATGAGGATGACGATATGCATTGATTTTATATATATTCCTAGGTAAGGTAAGACCGTAAGAAATTACCAAAAGTCCTGTGTAGAGGTCAAATTTTCAGCAATATTTATAGACCGTATATAAATTACTCGAAACACGTACCCTAATACCCAATTTCGCCAGATTAGTGGCTTACAAGAAATATCATGATATAAACTAATGATCCAAAAGCAATCAAACTATTCTAAAGCAAATCAATTAAGCTAATAGTCAAATATAGAAATTCATCAATGACTGAATCTGAATTTTGCTTGAATCTTGATAGGAGTCTTTTAATAATATAAGGAATCTGTTGAATGAATTGAAGCTACTGCAGTGAAGTTCAATTCTGTGTAAACATAACATTTTCAAACGCCAGAGCAGAGGTTATAAATAATTTAAATTTAAAGTTGGCCACTAATTTTGAATGGCTGTCATGAGCACTTAGTAAGTTAAATATTTATAGTTTCATTCAAGTGTGAAGCAAGTGCCAGAGTATATAACTAACTACATAAAACGTAGTATCTATATATATATATATATATATATATACATATATATATACCGCCCTGCTGTTTTAATGTGTCATCGACACTGCAGGCTCAGGAAATATTTAAATACATTAGTTGCCCACTGCACATTGCCACAAAACGCATTCAGTAATTGTTGTTGTTGTTGTACAATCTGCAACAATCTGTTACAATCTGCTACAATCTGACAACTTGGAGCGTGGCCAACTGTGTGCTGATTTTGAGCCCTATTGGCAGTGGTTGCAAGTGTAACTGTTCAGCAGCAGTTTATTAGGGAAACTTATAATGGGTGCCTCGATTATGCGGCGATTGATGAGCAAGATTTGGATGAGGGTGCTAATGGGCAGGCAACTAAATGATAATGACGATATAAGTAACTACGAACGGGATGATTATGAATTTAACGAATCTAATACGACGATGATGAAGTTGATGAATTGTGGCGTAAAGTTGGTATTGGCTCAAACACAAAATCGAAGACGTTAAAAGCAGCTACAAAGACTAAAGATGTGAGGCAAAAAACATCAGCTGACAAAGCTTCTTCCAAAACAAATAAGTTATAACTAATTTTTGGCGTGTAAATAAATGACTAACAAACAAAATGCCTGATTGTTTGGCTATTTTTGAGTGAAATTTATAAGCAAAAGATTTCACCACTGACGCTTTGTTTAGTTTTCAGCTAAATATGCAAAAACACCGCCAGCCGCATTTAGTTGGTCAGCGAACTCGCAGCAATATGAAACAAAGAGGAACGATTTGTTTTATTATTGCCTTTGTCTCCTGTCTCCGGCTGGAAGTGAATGCCCTACGTATGAAATTGGAAAAGGAACCGGAGCCGGAGCCGCGCACAACATTACCCTTGCTGTTATTGCTAAGCAATCCGTTGGCATTGCCACTGACAGGTGGACTACTGCCAGGAGTTCCTCCAAGACGACCACAAGATGCGTCAATGCTAACATACGAGCCAACCACTCAGTTGCCTCAAGTGTCTTCAGATGTGAAGCAAATGGATGAGGTAGCAGGCACAGATGCAAATGCTCTCATCCGTGAACAGTTCATTCAGGGCGTGCTGCAGGGACTGCAATCGACGAGTGGACCTGGACCTACCGTGCAGCCCGCGGTGCTGGCGGACTTTCTACAGCAGGCGATGGCTTCACGGACAACCAGCACGCCAGGTATACAAAAACTAGCTCATAGGCCCATCAATGATGAGAGCGGCAATGACAATGACCCCGACTACGATTACATAGACTTCAAGAATGGCTCACGCATTAAATACGAGCTTGATAATGATCAATAGTTAACCAATTCGACGCTCCAGCGGCTCCACTTAATCACGACTACTTCAGCTGGCAGTGGTTTGGTTGG
The DNA here is from genome assembly GCA_035042125.1 of Drosophila longiperda. Classification (NCBI taxonomy): domain Eukaryota; kingdom Metazoa; phylum Arthropoda; class Insecta; order Diptera; family Drosophilidae; genus Drosophila; species Drosophila longiperda. The sequence goes on from JAWNLV010000107.1 coordinate 19,564,723, forward strand.
AAATGAATCTAACTGATGCTGGTTAAAAACTCATTAAGTCAGGAAATGCTCTATTTATAAGCCGAAGCTCATAAATCTAAGATGTGTTTTGTATTATTTGGTTTTAATTTTATTTTTTTAGACTAATTTTAAGATAAGAAGTCAGGCGATTCACAAAGCAGCCGCTAAGCTTATTTAAACAATCGAGCTGCGTTCTGACAGCTCAGTTCTGGTCGGGCTTCTGCGACGGAAAGTCGCGTATAAAGAGTAAATAATAAAGAATTTAGCCAAAATGTTAAGCAGTCGATTGTGGTTCTTACTTTTACTAGTCTTTCTAGCCGTGCCTGCTTGGGCTCAGTTTCAGATTCCATTGTGGAATGTTCGCGAAATAACCGGACAATCAAGTGACCAGCAATCGGATGAGGATGAAGAGCAGGAACTGGATACTCAAAGAGACAACTTCAACCCATATTACTGGAATACGTATTACGACAATAATTATTGGGATTACTACAATTATTATAATAATTTGGCTACCTACAACTATTATCTGCATCACCAAAGCTTATCTGCAACAACTAACCAGCAAACTACATCAGCAATGCCAACAACTTTGGCAGCAATTCCTGCTTCCGCTGGAATCGACACCACTTCGACAGCGATACCTACTACGACGGCAAGACCGTCTTTCACTGGGATACTGCCTAAGCCAACTGCCACACCTATTTCCATTGGAATGACAACAACTTCGGCAGCGATACCTACTTCCACTGAAGCGTCGTCAGCTATTTCTATTTCTCCTGAAACATCGATTCCCATTTTTACTGGAATTCCAATTACGTCAACTGTAATATCAACTACCTCACAAGATATTCCTACATCATCAGCATTACCAACTACCTCAACAACAGCTCCAAAATCTACAGCATTACCGACTACCTCAACTGCCCTTCCAAGAACATCGCCAACTGTTGCCACCTCGAAAGCAGTTTCCACCACATCATCTTTGCCCAGTACCTCTTCAGCTATTCCTACAGCAACTACCCCATCAGTTGGTCCTACATCATCAGTATTGGCAACTACCTCATCAGCTGCTCGTAAACCAACAGCATTGCCAACTACATCAGCAGTTGCTTCAAAATCTACAACATTACTGACTACCTCAACTGCTCTTCCAAGAACATCGCCATCTGTTCCCACCTCAACAAGCACCTCGAAAGCAGTTTCCACCACAGCAGCTTTGCTCAGTACCTCTAAAGCTATCCCAGCACAAACTACTTCTAAATCTACAGCAATACCGAATACCTCAACTGCTCTTCCAAGAACATCGCCAACTGTTCCTACATCAGCAAACACCATGAAAGCAGTTCCCACCACAGCTTACCCAAATACCTCTACAGCTATTCCTACACCAACTAGCTCATCAGTTGCTTCCACAACAGCAGCATTGCCAACAACCTCACCAGCTGCTTCAAAATCTACTGCATTGGCTACTACCTCAACTGGTCTTCCAAGAACATCGCCAACTGATCCACCCTCATCAGGTTACTCGAAAGCAATTTCCACATCAACAACATTGCCAAATAAGTCACCAGCTATATCAACCTCAACAGCATTGCCAACATCTTTATTTGCCTTGACAAACTCATCAACAGCAATTCCAACCACAATAGTGATTCCAATTTTATTACCGGATTCTTCAAGAAAAGAGATCATAGCATCGCCACCAATGCCCTCTGCTCTTACACCCTCAACGGTTGTTCCACATCCTGTTAAGAGTAACAAACTGCAACATTCTATAATTCGAAGTCCCGCTTCGCACAGCGAGGATGATATTGCAGTCTCCAATGATGACGAACAGGATATGGGACATTATTACGATGAACCTTCTCACTTTATCATACGTCCCCAATCGCAATATGTGAAACTTACTGATAAGAGTGGGCGGCCATTGTTATTTGTTAGATACCCTGTTGCAAAACACACCCGGAAACAAATTCGGAGGCGCTTGGTAGCTGCACGTCCAGGCTTGGCCTACAACTAGCCAATCCGATGTTAACTCAGTACTAGTGAATTGGCAAACTCATTAGACTAGAAACTTATTCAAGTATAATTTATGTATTCTTGTTTGTGATTGTCAAGTTAGTTTATAATAAACAAATTTTCTTATATTATTTGACTCTATTGAATTCAACACGGTGAAAATATGAATGTAACATCTATTAAGTGCTGTAGGTGGTTTTTTTTATTTGTATAGGTATTTATATTTGGAGAATATAAATATTCCAAATATAAAACATATAAGTTTATATGCGTTAATACAATTATAATTGTGATAAGACCATTCAAATTCGACCAACAAAAGTCGGAATCAGGTTACATCCAAGCCAAATGAAAATCCAGATTTAAACGAATAAATCAAAAGTTTATAATCAGATTGAACAACATTTTTGTAGAGGTTTTACCCGCTAGATTGTGGACAACCCAATGAAGAGTCAGCTTGCAAAAATAACTATTCTTAACATATCTATAATAGCATATTTTATTATTACTCGTGTTCCAAAACAATAGATTCGTTAATCATGGCTCATTGTTCCATTGCTCAGTCAATAATACGATTTTTGTGTCGAATTAAAGATTCGGACCTTAAGGCAATTATCAATCAGCAGTCTTATTTCAAGATTAAATTCTATTTATAGTTAGCAGCTGTTAGTTTAGCTCTGGTCTCCCTTAGAATATTATTTGCAAATTGATATTCATCAAATGTTAATAAGTCGCGATTTTCTCTGCTTGACTCAGCTCAACTGCCGGAGACAGTCAGATGATATTCCGAATTCCCATCTGGGATATAAACAGTATAAACAAGCAGATAACGAACGCTTTGGCTGCTCCGCACAAAAGGCAACCGGAACGCAGAAAGGTGAATGAGGCTGCAATCGATGACTACTACAATAGCTATTATCAGCCCTATGTGCCCCGGCCACTCCCTCCACCTCCGAGGCCCACACGACCTCGACCTCGACCATCAAGAACAACAACGAGAAGACCTACAACTACTTCCAGTACGACATTCACTACAAGGACAACAACAACAACTACTACAACAACATCTTCTCCCACCACCACACTACATCCCATTACATAACTCCTTCCACCACAGAGCCACCACCACAAACACAACCTCAGTACCTGTGAGCGATAGTGATTATAATTATGATTTATCAGACATTTCCTTAAGGCTTGAGCAGAAATTATCTATCAAATCGTTACCTGATTCGATAATTTACTTATGTCAGCGTCATCGAGAGCTCTGTGAACAGCTCGATGAAGCGCATTTTATGGATCTAACTGATGGAAATGGTAATCCACTCATCCCCGTCATCACTTGCCCATCGAAAGCGACCATCCAAAAATAAGCCCACCCGTAGATCCCTCAATCAGCAAAAAGAAGATCTATAAAAATTATTCTAATTTGTTGAAAACATCTTTGAAAAAGAAAAAAAAAATTATTTTCCTGCATAAATATCTCGATTTATTTTTGTTTAAGAAAAAAGTGATTTAGCTGTTACTATTTTATTTACACCAGAAATTGTATAAATGAAATCTGTAATTTCGTGGTATTTGTTGTGGGTTGTGGCAATCATTTACAGCTTATTGCTACCGGTCACATGTAGAAACAATAACTTTCGATCTCTTTTGAAATTGTTGAGTGGGAAACGGGTTCGAGTTCAGTTCAGTTGAAACCAATTTGGCAGTCGGAATCGAGGTGCAAGAGCTCGAGGTACTTATTCAGCTGAAGGTGTTTCTGTCGCAATGGGCACCCAACGAACTCTGGTGTTGCTTTTGATTCAAGTGATTATCAGGTGTGGAGCTGTGCCCAGGCCCAATGCTGTTGAGGCACTGCATCAAATACCCAAATTGAGTTACCGCCAATTGTCGCTTATTGATGCGAATTCAGTGGCCCGTTGTCAACTGATACCGCAGCTTTGCGACTGGCAACTCCATCTGTATGAGGGGCATTCATTCAGCGTACAACTGCCCAACCATAGCCCAGAGGTAATTGGGGAACTGAACGCAGTCTACACAACAACAACAACAACAACAACAACAACAACAACAACAACAACAACTGAAAGACCGTCCATTTCGCTGCTCTTTGAAGTGCCCGGCATTCAAAACTTGGACAATTTGCACATCTATGCGCAGGTGGAGAGAAAAAAAACCGACAACTTCAGTTATCCCCATGTAAATAATGCTAAAAGTTAAAAAAAGAACCGCCTCAGGTGCTAAACATCAATAAATGGAAACGGACAAATCAAAATAAAAGCAAACAAAAAACGATAAAGCAAGTCAAGTCAAGCGTTGAGTTATTCAGGTAGTTGCAGCCTATTAGCTCAATAATGGTCAAATCACAGCAAGCAGAATTAAGCTGACAACTGGAAGCCGTTTGACCGCTTTCAACTTTAACTTGTGACCAACTTTAATTGACCCGTTTCCAGAACCTTTCAAATCGAATTCAATTTGGCGTCACTTTGCTTGTATTCTATGTTTTTAATTAAATATTTATAAATGACTTATTAAGTGGTATGTGTCAGTCAGCATTTAATTAAGTTAACGGGTTAAATGAAATCTTGTTGACGTGCCGGACAAGCTGACTCTGAGTGCCGCACAATAAATTACTAACAACAATATTATTATTATTCAGCAGATTAGCAACTTCAAAATATTTAAGAAATCTTCGTGTATATATTAGAAAGTGCAAGTGAAATCTTTTAAAAATTTGCATGCCATTTTTATTTAAAAATCAAGTCTGGCTTAAACGTTTCTTTTTCTATAAGTTGAAAAAGTGGCAACTGTATTGTTAACAATCAAACTCAATCTGAACTCATTCATCCAAAGGGGTTAAAATCTGTTGGCAAACTGTAAAAGTAGTTCAATTTAAGATTTTAGTGTTGCTATTTTTACGAATAAATTGTATTTTTATTGCCAAGTAACCTAATCTAACTTACTCTGCTGCTGTTCGTAATCAAGACAACTAAATTCAATGCCTGATTGTGCTTCGTTTGAACGGAAATTCAATTCAACACTGGCTGGACAATCGCCCCTTGGAACGTACAATCCTACAAATCGGACTTAACCATTGATCTGGTTCAAACATACATATGTGCAACCCATTCATATCCGATGGGCAGCTCGCTCATCGTCTGAGTCGTCGGCGATGCCATCATAAATCGTATTCAAAAATTTTCTAATTTCCGCATATGGTAGAATGTGCCACCAATTTGTCGTAGTTTCGATTTCCTGCTTCTGACCAGCACCCTTCCGCTTACCCTTACCCTTGCCCTTACCCCCTGCGCTGACCACAACTCTGCCATCCTTGTGCTGCCGTTGAGGCTTCCCTCGGCTGTCATCTGCTGTCTCACTCATCAGCTTATCAACTGGAGCAGAACCCGTTCCCAGCCATGTATCAGTTCCATTTGCTATCTTTGTTTGAGTTTCAGTTTGTGCTTTTACTTTTGTGTCCATTTGCTGGCGCTTCGACTTCAAGCGATGAGTTTTAAACCCAGCTATTCCAACTGGCTGTGCCTCTTTTGTAGGCACTACACTGAAGCCATTTGCTAGGCGATTGTTGTCATGATGACTGTCAACCGCGTTCTCAACTCCCAGCTGCAACTTCATCAGCAACTGATTTTGATTTCGCATCTCTGGTTTCTGCTCCGGCTGCTGCTTTGCATTGGCAGTGGTCCTTAACTGCTGCTCATGTCCAACAGCTGCTGTTGACTCTATTGCGATTGTTGGCTCTCTACTCACATCCTTAACTATCTCCTTGCTGTCAGCAGTCACATTGCTTAGCTGTACCTTATTAGATGGCTCATCCTCCAGATAGCTTATTGGTTTAGTTTTCACCTGCTTTGGCGTTGTTGCTGTCATCTCCTCCTGCAACTGCGCCTCCATATCGCTTTCGAGAAGCTCGGGCAATGGCAACTTCACATTCAATGGCTTATCTTCTATGTCCGTAACTTCTGCGCTAACGATTTCACTATGCTCATTTTTTGCCAGTGTATTAAGAAGCACAATTTTCCTAGTGCCCATATTTTGCACATGAAACTCATGCGAATATAATTTTGCGCGTTGCTGACTCAGATTCATCTGAAGCTTTGCTAATTGGCTATTTAATGCGGCAAGAGTAGTTGCTGGCAGAGTGGGCTCCAAACTACCTTCTCGATAATCAGCAGCGGGTGTACTTCCTGCCTCATAAAGATTTCTGTATTCAGCTTTTGGCAGGGCCAAAGCGCGACTGCTGTGGGAGATGTGCTGGAGCACCTGACCCACGGGCAGCGTCTCTCCAGGCACTGTTGCTGCTGGCAACTGATTTACCAAGTTCACCTGCGGCTTGTTGTATGCGTAGGCGTCCACGTTGAATGCGCCATGGACGGGTGCTCGTTTCCAGTGTTTCCTGAACTGTGGCTGAGCTGCAATGGAGGTGGGCAGTTAGTTGGACTTTCACTGATGGGAAAAAAAACCGTTTGCTTTACATGTCACCAAAGTGATGATCACCAATAATCGCGTTGGCAGCAACATCATCATAATCTTGGGCGTTCCGTCTGTCCAACTACGTCAACTAAACCGATTTCGGAACATTCACGCAATTTTATGGCCTCTCAATTTGGGTCACTTTGCAGATCGAGTCAACTCTTATCGCTTTGAGTGGCTAATTTGCATGAATCTATTCACGCCAAATGTTCTAGGAATGTGAAAAGATTGTCACAATGGCCAAAAAAAGAAACTGGTTTTGTTAACGGCAGTTTTGGACACCGTGAATATTGTTGTTAACGCTCAGAAACATAAAGCCAGACTGTTATGGCCCACAACAACAAACAATACAAACAACAGATGGCCGTGTAATTCACTGGGGACAACTGCGACATGTTGACCTGTTATTGGCCCTTGACCAATATGATTTTTATGTGGCGCTTAAATTCTCAATAAAGCCAACAGCAAAAGGTGAAAGTTCGAATTAACATATCAATGTGGCAATATTTGCATGTAAACACTTTTGTAGTGTCAACTATAGTTGCCAAAATGAAAGTAAGTTCCACAAATTTCAGAGAAACGGCAAGCAAAAATTATACTTTGCGTATTTTGACAGGAACACGTGGAAGTCCAATCCACTTTCAATTAAATTCCATTCACAGCAAAAAGTGCCACTCAATTTCGTAGCATTTTGAGAATTTTGCTTTATCTGTGGAGAACATGTCAAAAGGAGTTGATAACCCAAAAACAAAACAGGGCAATCCTTACGCTTCCTTAGTGACAGCTTGCACTTAGAGCACTTAGGATAACTATGTCTTGAGACAAGTGCAGATCTAGGAGCTGAAGCAGCTGCCGGAGCAGCAGCAGTTCCATTTATGTCCACAATGGAATGAAGATTTATGAAAACTGTTGACAGTTAGTGCTTCGAACCGTTAACAGTGGGACCAATTCAACGATGAATTTACATGCGGACAATGGCCGCTCACTAAAAAAATGGCGATTTCAATGAATGCACTTAAAAAAAATGATAGTAGAGACAGCAAATGACAGGCAGAGATGGACAGCATGATAGACAGGCTCAAAGGCAATTGCCGCCCGGCGACGAGACAGGCATAAAAGAAGAAGAAAAAGAGCGGGACTGATAGCCATGGGTTGATAGAGGGCGATTGGAGGAGCAATGAGCAGGCGTCTCCAAAAGGAAACAAAAACAAAAGGCATAAGTACATTTTTTTTTTTTATTTTCGGCTCACTTGAGTCAGGGTCCAATGCATTCCTTAATTTGTTGAAAATCATTTTTATAGAATCAGCTCAATTATTGAAATTTTAATTGTGTTTTTAACTTTATAATTAATTGTCAAAAATAACACTAATTAACACAATCTAACTTTCTGTGAAAAACAATAATTTCCGATAACAGAAAATCGACATCGATTCGAAATATATTGTTATTAATGTATGAAAAACTATTTTTTTACTAGGTAAACAATGTAAATATTGTTTCAGGGTGTAGACTAATTGTTAGCACCACAATCATTACAGAAAAAATAGCGTTACTTAAACTATCAATATTATCACTCTACATTTACATATTATTTATAACAAATGTTTTATATCAATATTATCACTCTATTTTTACATATTATTTATAGCAAATATTTTATATAAACTTGAAAAAGAGCATTTAGATTCTTGAAACTCTTTCTTATTGTAATACATGTTTTTTTTTTGTTCGTATTGCAAATAAATTGCAACAATTTTACATGGCTTAACCCACCCTCGCCTACAGCTTCAATCAGGACATGCTGTTGACAGCATCCTTTGGCAGTGTTCTTTGCCAAAAGGACACTTGCACTCCAACAGATCTGTCCAGCCAATAGTAAATGTATGGAAGTGAAGAAATTAAGAGGATAAGCAAACGAACAGTGACAATTAACCGTCTTGTCTTAATTAACCAGCTTTTGGAATTGGGACAGGACTTAATCATGTTGCCACTTGAGGTTTGCACTCGGAAGAGGAAATTGTTGATTATTTGTTTAATCTTAAACTTTAAACTTCATACAGAAAGTTCAGTTGCAGTTGTCTTTGTAGTTGTTCCAAATAAAAACCATTTTTGCATCATTAGATGAACAATTTTGCGCACTCTACTTCATCAACACCCCTCAAGCCTCTGTCCCATCGTTCTTTCTATATGTATTAGTCAGCTTTTGTTATAGCTTGCCAATTGCTGGATGTGCTGACTGCTCATTTGGAGCTAACAAATACTTTGTGCCACGTTTTTATTTGGAATTTCAGTTGTTGCACACCAAAAGAAGTGTCAAACAAAGCAAATAGACAATAAAAGGGACGCAGACAAAGAGCCAACCATTCAGAGCGTTTTGCACATTTACGTTTAATTTGAATTTTTCTATGCAAATGCCGTGCAATAAACAAAAAACGACACAATAAATTTACACAAATTCAAATGTTTTTCGCTACTGCAATTTTTCGGTCTGTGCCAAATTGTTATTGCAATTTTTCATTGTGAGTCTCTTTGCATTTCCACCGCTTGCAACTCTCGCGGTTCACTGAGCCTGTCGTTTAAATACCATTCGAATTTTTATATTCCTCTCGCCTTTGGATTCCCTTCAACCAGGTTTTTAATGACTTGCTTATAGGACTAAAAACTAACTGGAGTTGCCAATAAATTGAGCAAATATTTATTGAATATCGTAAATTATATAGCAATAATAATTTTTTAAATAAGCACAATCAATATATTTGTATATATAAGCATTAAATTTTCTAGAATGGATGGTTATATTAATTATACGTAAACAAATTAATTTCATTAGAAATAAGAGAATAAAATTACTTTGCGGATAACCAAATTATGAGCAGTTCTAAAAAAGTCACTTAAGTTGAATATATGTGTATTTTGTTAATGTTTATTTCCACAGATTTTAAATTCAGTTCAAATTTTGGGGGCGACCAAAATGCAGAGGCATAACTTTATGGGAGAACGCTAATCAAATTGTTTTTTGACTAATTGTTATGCAAAACCAAAATGAGGCCATAACAATCAATGCCAATAAACTTAGCGAACCGCTTTGCATGCCGCAGGATAAACGACACTTTGATTTAGTGCAAGGACAAGGACAATAACAGTAGACTGTGGCCAAAGCCAAATAGCAGCATAATAAAATAAAACAAAAGCTGATACCAACAATGGGAACATCAGGAACAGCAGCAGCAAATCCAAATGCAGGCGGCAACTTTATGACCAACATAAAAATCCGATTCTGTGTCACGCTCTGCTCTCTCCCAGTTCATCCTCCATTCCGATGAACGCGGCCTGAATGCGAATGACACTGTTTAGCTGAGCTGCCCTCTAGGCCAACAATGCGTATGCGCAACGCAACGCAACAACAAAGTCAATTTATGAGCACCACAAATTTCATAGTTGTAGATGACGATTAGGGGAAGCTAACTTGTTGCCTCTAGCGTGAGGAGCAGAACTGTGAAAGTTTCGCACCTAATGCCACATCAACATGCAAATCCAACCAATTTTGGCATTAGAAGCAATCTAAGCGCTGTGCTAAGCTAAGCTACTTTAAAACCTAAAGTTCATTTAACTTTTGCAATCAGCCAAGCCAACCAAGTAAACACAATCGAAAACCACACATCCATCGATGATAGTACAGCCAGCCTCTTCTGATTTATTAACAACTTTTAAAACTTATTAAAGTAAATTGATTGACTCAATAGAAACGCTACAAGCGCAAATTTTTTTTTTTAACAGTAAATAATTAAGTTAATAACTTGGAAAATAATAATTTATTATATATACTATTAACTTGTAAAATGAACAAAATGAAGAGAAATTAAAATTGTTAAAACTATACAAGCTGGGCAATCGCTAGATTGAACTCTTAGGCCAAATCACCAACACGTGCCAACAATGCTAACACAGTCACCAAAATAGCTTATATTATTTATATAACACACACACACACACACACACACACACAGCCAGTAATTATGTAGTCAAGTAAGAGTGTAATAAGCCCAAGCAGACAGTAGTCAAATTAAAACTTTGGTCACGCCTTTATTAAATTACCCTCAATAATTTATGGTTATATCACTGATCTCGGAAAAGCAATATATTTAAGAATCTAATAAAGGAGATAATCTTGTGGAACTCTCTGGCGACTTATTTTTGTTTGTATGTTTGTATTTTGTATAATTTTTGTTAAATCCTTCATATTTTTTTGTCTACTGTGCAACGTCTAATGTTGAGCTTGGCTTATGTTTTTTTTTTTTTTATATATTCTCTGTCTTGTTCTGCATTAAAATTTACCAATTAATTTATAAGTTGGAGCCAGTGGTGCTCCGTTACTGTTGCTGTTGCTGGTTTTTAAATGTTGCGCGGACCAGCATTCAATTTGAATGGCCCTTTGGCAAATTAAAAAATATCATCATTTAATAAAACAGCACTTCCAGTTTATTGTATGTTTTTATATTGATGCAACGTATATATGTTCTTGGTCAGCATCACAAGTCGAATCGATTCTGTTTCATCTTTTTGATGAAAATTGGACTATGTATGCAATCGGTCGAATCGGTTCCCTATATCAAACAGCTGGCAATAGCATCTATGTCCACCAAGTTATCTGAACCAATAATAATAATTCATATAGATTAATCCAGAACGGATTGAAATGGGGCATTCAATCTTTGACGAGTCTCAGATAGTCGTTCGAAATTGTATTCGAAATATTAAAATGGAAGAATAAGAAAATGGGATTTTCATGAATTTATTGATTTGTTTATTCTAAATCTACTTAAAATTAGGAGTTACATTTATGTGTTTTCCTCAATTTGGGATTATATATACAATATATTTTATTGGCATATAGTAAGTGTATAGCCAAAAATAAATATATTATTATTATTATTCTTAAATTGGGGTCTTGTGCACTGCGACCTATTAGATCTATTGTGCCCCTTCTGACCTTATAGCTCCTCCATCAACCCCAGTTCCTGAACGAATGTCATTGACATTCATAACGTGCATCCCTAGGATGCTGCATCTTTTCCTGGCTAGGGCAATACATTCTATTAGGATGTGAGTTGAGGACTCCTCTTCGACTTTACAAACCTACACTGATTTTTACCATAGATACCCATTTTGGACAGGTGGCTTTTTAGTCTACAATGTCCGGTCAGTAGACCGACAAGTATCCTTAGCCTATTCCTACCCATGGATATTACCTACTTAAATCGATTATAGCCGCCCAAAAGACGTTTGGCCTGTCGGAGTCCTGGTGTTTCTTCCCAGCTCCGTAGTGTCTTTTGTCTTTCTTCGTTTCCGAGTTGCGGCTCTAGGGACTTCTTGATTCGTTCCAAGTTCGTTTTCCTGGGGTTACGACCTGGCACACTACTGTTCGTATTTAGTTGTAACCTAAATAGGATAGTTCTATTGTCCGACATGGATTCCTCTGATGAGACGTGCCAGTCTCTTAGGTGAGGTTTTAGGGACCGACTAATAAGGGTGATGTCTAAGACTTCTTCCCTGATTCTATTTATAAATGTCGGTGTGGATCCGACATTGCCAATCTTCAAACTATATCTAAATATAAATTCTGTTAGGTCCTGACCTCTTAGATGGATATCGCTTCTGCTCCATATCGTGTGGTGCTCATTGGCATTGCAACCGATTAACACCGGCATCTTCTTCTTAATGCAATACTTCACCACTCTCACCACCTCCGGCGGCGGGAAGGCTCCGTCTCCTGCGAAGATACCGCTACCATAGAGACCACAGTACCACTTGTTTGTAGTAGTATTGGCACACAGTCTCTGGTGAGGAACTCTGAAGGGATAGTACAGTTAATACTCCTCCTCACCATAATGCATGCTCTGAGTGCTGGGTCTCTTCGATCCCAGATTGTCTTTAAATCAGCCGTGTACAGGCCTTTCACTCCATCGTTCACCCATAGCTCCTGTACCTGGGCTAGCCCAAGGTGCTGTTTGGTGAACGTCCTAGCTAAGACTGCTGAAACCGCCTTAGCGTGATGGATGTTTATATGGGCTAACCCAGTGTCGATGACTTCAGTCAGCTATTGGTGTTGGTGTTGACACCGTCACCGTCACTCGTAATAGTAACGTCGGCCTCAGCCGTGTCTATTCACAGTTCCTCTGCCGGCTCCTGACGTTATGATGTCCTCCTCCCCTACCTCTGATTCCTCACTGTCTGCCAACTCCCCGTCTTCCGCAAGGTTTTCGATCAAGTGTTGTCTTGAATCGAGTGTTGGCTCGGCTCTGCGAGAGTTATTACTGTGATGAGAGCCTCTGCTTCAACACCCTCCCTTTTTCGATGCAGGAGCAGGTGTTAGCCTTGATCCACCTTTCTTCTTTAGTCTGCTTACTGGGATGTTCCCAAATCAGAAGCTGACTTGTTGACCGCGTTCAATTATCGCGTCTCTGGCGAGCTCATCTATTCCAATAACTATGAGGGCTCCTCTACCCTCGTTCCTCCTGGATATCACCTTCCACGTGACTAAGCCAGAAAGTAAATGCCCGCATATGACATTCGTGGTACGGGCTTCATGGCGGCTGCACGTGATGTGTTCGGACGTGGGCCCATGCCTGCCGTTGCTTTTCCCACCCTTGCCGCTGATGGTCCGCAGGACGCACTCCTGGGCCCCGGGCAGACTCTCTTGAGAGTGGTCACCGGAGGTAGCCGGTGCTGCTGCTGCTTGGTCGCTTAGGCTCCTTCGCCTTCTTTATGGCTTCATCTGGAGTATGTTCTTGCTGAAGGCATCAGGATCGCGGGTTGATCCCGCGGTATGTTTATATTTATAGGACTTTTCATGTTGATCCCACGTACTGCAGAGAAGGTATGTCCGCCCGGGCAGTGACCCGCATTACCCGAATAAGGCTAATTAGAGCAGGCGGTCGCCATAAGAGACTCACCGTAAGAGACTGGGCTAGTTATTAACCCAGGCCCCCAGCCAGGCTGACTCTTGGTACTGTCAGAGTCATACCTTAGTCCGGACGAGGCAGGTACACTCGTGCAGGGAAGTTTGGGGTTGTGTGGGGCTAGGCTTTTGAAGAGGCAGCGACACAATCGCCTCGTCAGTACGATTGACATTATCGTACCCGCTGTTTGTCCGGGAATGCTAACTTACGAAAAATCTCGTATTATTCGCCGCTAACCTGCACGAGGAGAGGCCTTTGTATTTCCGCAACCCGCGACCCGCCTGGTGGCCTAAGCTCAACCCCATCCGAACCATTCCACAAGTTCTTTTGACCAGGAAAATAAATATAAGAAAGAAAAAAAACATTGCAGCGTCTGACTTTGGGCCTATTTATTACTTTTTGGCAAAAGTTATTATCATTGCGTGAGTTGGTTTTATTTTAAAGCCCTGCAGCGCTTCTTTGGCGGCATTGCTCTGCAATTCCGTGGTTAACTCAACGAAGCCGATTTCGTGACGATTGGGTACGAGACGCACCTCCGTGAAACCAGGGAACTGATTGAACAGCATCGAGAGCATCATTTCGTTTGCCTCCTCCGGCAGGTTGGTGAGAAATAGAATTTGATTTGGTGGCTGCTCCGTTCCTGCGTTTAATGGCTTCTTCTTATTCTTCTTCTTGTCCCTGTTATCGTTAAAAGATTTTATGAGAATTTGAGCATGCATTCAATGTGTCGTCACAAACTACTCACTTTTTCTCCTTGACGCCCGGTGCCGGCTTGGGCGGGTTCACCTTCTTTGGCCGCTCCATGTAAGTGCCCTTCAACTTGGCGACAACATCTGAATCGGATTTGGAGTAGGCAATGGGCATCGGTTTCTCACAAAACGGGAAACCCTGCATTGTGTGCAACGCATTCGAGGCGCTGTCAATTTCACTAAATATGACAAACGCCTGTCCTCGCATCTTCAATGTTTTCAGGGCTACAATGTCGAGTATCTGGCCGAATTGTATGAAGATCGCGTACAGCGATTTCTTCAGCTCCTCCTTTTTAATCTTTTCGTTCAGATTGTTTATGTAAATGGTTTGATTTGGTGGGATGTAGATGTTAATTTTCTTTATACACAATACAATCGAATCAAAAAACTGAAAAGCGAAAAAAAGCTCTTCTCTTTCGCCGGCGACCAGGGATGTGAAATGATCGACAGTCGCCATGTTGTCGCTCAATATGGATCGATATATGCTGACTTATATTTAATTGATATATTTCAAGTAATATGTGACATGAAATTAAATTGTTTTAGTTATTTCAATTACAAAAAAAAAATATTTGCTGATTTAATTTGGCAAAATGGTGTTTATTGTATTCGATATGTTATCGATCGATGTACATGTTATTCTCAGCCCTCGTTTTGCTTGGTTGATTTTGGCGGTTGCATTCGCATGTGTAACTTTGCAAACGTCGGCAGTTTGATATATTTATTTCAATGTTGTCATTGGGAGATGGTAAAGTGGATCGCTATGAAAAGCTGTCCTTTCTTGGCGAAGGACAGGTAAGTGCTCCACCCAACTAGCATACTATTATAGTAAGAAATTGATATTCATTTATGCCCCCGTAAAAAACAGTTTGCGAGCGTTTATAAGGCGCGAGACACTTTAACGTGCCAAATTGTTGCCGTGAAAAAGTTGAAGACCGGCAGCCGGGATGAGGCACGTGATGGCATAAATCGTACCGCACTGCGTGAGATCAAAATCTTGCGGGAACTGCAGCACGAGAACGTTATCGGGCTGCTCGATGTCATCGGACGATTGTCGAATGTTTTGCTTGTGTTCGATTTTATGGACACCGATCTGGAGGCGATAATCAATGACAATAAGATAATACTGACACAGGCAAACATTAAGGCATTTGCGATAATGATGCTACGCGGCCTCGAATATCTCCATGACAATTGGATACTCCATCGCGATCTAAAACCAAACAATTTGCTGGTTAACAGCGATGGCATCTTAAAGATCGCTTATTTTGGTTCGCCAAATCGCATCTATACGCATCAAGTGGTCACTCGTTGGTATCGGTCACCGGAGCTTCTATTTGGCGCCCGTAATTATGGCACTAGTGTCGATATGTGGGCCGTTGGCTGCATTCTGGCTGAGCTCATGTTGCGTGTACCATTTCTGCCCGGTGTCTCCGATCTGGATCAGTTGACGCGCATCTTTCACGTTCTCGGCACACCGACACCGATCGAATGGCCGCATGTCAGTACACTGCATGGCTATGTACAGTTTCCTACTTCTGTTGGAACACCGCTGGAAAATATATTCACCGCTGCCGGCGATGATATGATCACATTGATGCGTAGCATCTTTACCTTTAATCCGCTGAAGCGTTGCTCCTGTCGCGAGGCACTCAGCATGCCCTATTTTAGCAACCAATCCGCGCCCACAATTGGACTCCAGCTGCCAATGCCATCGGCCATACTGGCGGCCAAGGAGGGCGCCAAGACAGCCGCCGCAGGCGATGAGAAGCCCGCCCTCAAGCGAAAGGTCGTCGAGAGAACTGTGTGCGGCAATGTTTTGCCCCAAAAGAAGCTGAAGTTCTGATGGCATCCCGCCATCCTATATGTTAACTGATACATTCTATCTATTCATTCAGTGTTTATCCATCTTGTTTTCAACGTTCGAGCGATTTACTGACAGGTTCTTAATCATAAGAGTTTGAAATAAAAAATGTTTCATAAACAATTATTTATCATCTGTTAGAATCCAAATTGAATTGGAAATTGCAAAACAATAAACCGACCAGAATTAGAAATTGCAGCTGTATGAATTTAGTCTAAAGTAGTGTTGCCCCCTCCACGAAAAATGGACAGTATGTTTTATGAAGTATCTTCAGTTGAGGGGAAACGTTTCGCATAAATTTCAACTGAATTTGCATATGAACTTATGGCACTGGTCCCCTCGGAGAAGTTTCAAGTGACATTAATACATATTTATGGAACATGCAACACAAATTCAATGATTGGAGCCAGTGTTCTCAATCAATCATAATTTGCAACTGTCAACGCGGGACTCAGGCAACGTTGAGTGATGAAGTTGTAGCCACGATAACAAAGCCAAAAACTCAACAAACAATCGCAGCTGCAGTCGTTGTCCGGATCCGTGTCCAAGTCGGTGTCCGCAGTTCCCTCTAATCCCTTAGCCTTGTCTCTCGTTGCCATGGTGCATGTATGTCGCTTATTTGGCTGCCAGGTGAGTGTATGTGAAACCAAATTCAGCATTTGATTCACACAGATTTTGTTTTGGCCAAAAAAGGCAAAATCCAAAAACAATAGCGCAACCAATTTGACAGCTGTCGCATCGCATCGCAACAGCTTCGTCGTCGTTTTCCGATATGCTCGACTTTGACAAATGTCTGGCAAATCCTGTCAGCTTCCAGTACGGCTAATGAAAGGCAATTGCCGCCAATGATCCTGCCAAGCCAACGAGCTAAATCTTTGGGATGTGCAACTTCAGCATTGCCTTTATAATTTTTCGTTTATTTTTTAGCTCGATACAAACATTAGAATTATTATAAGGATTATTATAAACGTTGAAAGAAATATGTAACGCACAATTGCACCTATTTCCGGGTAGATATTTTATTAATATTGAAAAGGAATTATAATGCTTAAACCCAAACATTTCAATGCAAGGGTATTTTCTGTTCGACAGATCCAAAGAATGATTTTTATTCTTGTTTCATTTTTATATTTTTTAAAAACATTTTGTTAACACATAGATGGCCAGAAGCTGTGCAACTTACCTGGCTTTATAACACCTGTTGTTATTACAGATATATGTAAAAGCTTTATGAGTTATGCAATCATTTACTTTGGCTGAGCAGATTCTCCAACTGATTAGCCATATGGAAACAATTCAAGTAAAAGACTAATTGGTTGACTAAACTAAAGTTGAGTAAGTAATTCCAGCTCAAATTGATTTACAGTTGAAACTTTTTAAATAAATATTTAACAAGTTAAATAAATAACTTTTCATATTCAATAAGCTATGCTCTTATTTTATGCATTGACATTTGATTTCCCAGTGTAACTTGTATCACATAAGCCAATGTTATCCTTGACTATAGACATGCACATACATACACACACACTCATACACATACACATACACATACATATGTATTTGGTTAGGTGTTGGGCGTTATTTAAAGTGCCTGGCTACCTGGTCAGCTGTGATTTGTGTCAAGATGTCGAGCCAGTGCGCAGTCAAGTAAATCAAAGTGAACTCGGCCAAGCTACCTAAACCTAAATCTGCCAATACACCTACGAAAAAAAAAACCAACTAAAAACAGCAACAACAAGAAATATTGCAGAGGCAAAAGCTTTCCTCTTTTTGGCTGGCATCGGTCATTTTTCATGTTGGCAACGGCGGTCGCTGTTGGCACACACATGGGAGTGTTGTGTGCGGTGTGGTGTGGTGTGCGGAACAGGAGGGTGATTGGTAGTCGAAGCGAATGTGATTATTGATTGGTGTGCCTCTAAATTCATGGCTAGCTTAAATGCTGACGAATCATTTATCTAACTATGGCCAAGAGTCAAAAGATTGTCGGTGGCTGTTGTTGTTTGCGTGTTGCCAACCGATATGAGTGAGTGTGTGTGTGTGTGTGTGTGAAGTGGTAAGCGCATTGTGGTGCCATTGTCTGGCATTATTATCAGCATTGAAACAAGAACAGCAGCTGCAGCCAACGAGGGGAGTGATTTATAAAAAATATCCATCAAATGCAAGTTTGACGTTTATGTGACATTTGAAATCAATTTGCACGACAATTGAATTCTCAATTTTCGAGTGCTATTTGTTTATTTTACTATTATTTTTATATATATGTGCACTGACAGACAGCGTTTACATGTCAATTAGGAATATTAGCATGAATGTTTGCAGTTTGAAAATTTTTGTCATGAATACTAAAATGAATATTTAATTGAAACCAGCAATGCCAAAATGTGTATTTGAAGAGATTAGTGTATTCAATATAATCAATGTCAGCTAAGTGACATGCAAATGCGTAAACCGCAGATTTCAAACGCAAATTAAACAATAACGTTTGCAAAATTCTTTGATAGATAATCACAAAGCGTTTTGATGACTGATTGAATGATTAAATCAAAACAAAATCAAAATGCACAAATTTGCATCACTTTACCAATTTGTATCAGATTCATTTTTGATTGCTGTGATACCAGCAGAGTTTAGTTTAAAATTTATTTTGACCATATTAGAGTCCCAGGTACAGGTGCCAAACTGAACTGAAATAGATGCATTTCCTGACTGAAATATATACTTTCCATTGTGGCTTTTGCTGATGTTTTTGCTCATCATTTTAGAGTTGGGATATTTAAGCAATCAACAGTTAAATGCAAATTAAATTTTAATACAAATACGCCAAAGGGTAAATAAATATTACTGAATTATGTAGATGTATTTATTGGAAATTAATTACACTTAAATTATATGTTTAAATAATGTCTAGCTTACTTTTGTATGCAAACTGTCTAAAAATGTAACTCTTCATTTCTCAAGCAATCGATTTACTTTATACATCAAGTATTAGTTTGAGTTAATAGCCAAAAGTAGTTTTGCTATCTTCATTCTGAGCAGCTTTAACTTTAAGCTCTTTGCTAAGCGTATCAATGGAGTTATTTGATTTGTTAAGTTAAATACTTTATTGTACAAAAAAGCTTAGCTGCAAAATTGGCCAACTGTCAATGTTGTTTGGCTTGGCCTGGAAATATGGTCAGGTTGCTGGGAATGCGCTCAGACGATGATCTTATCCCTTAGCTATATTGCAGGCAAACGAATAAAAGCAGAATAAATGTTTGTTTTTGCCAGGGTAATGCAGCTGTTGCCACTGCAGTTGGCCAGATTTATGCTGTCTAGCCGCAATTTAAAGCATTGCAGCTGTAACAAGCTGCAAAAGCAAACACTGCATTTATAGCCAAACCAAAGGCAACTTTGCTGCTCTGCTGGAAAACATCTTCAAGCTTCTAATTATGAGCCGTAAATTCATTTTATGATTTCCCAAAAAAGGTCAGAATATCTTTAAGCAAAATAGTTGAATTTGAATGTGTTCCACATTAAAGTTGTGTATTCAAAACCTTTCCCTTCGGTGTCTGATGCCTGTTAATGAAGGTAGCGTTCTCTCCGGCGTATTTTCCATGGACTCAAGTGCCAACAGTGCCATGCAGCCATGGTGTCTATCCTGGATGCTTCTGTTTCTGTCTCCATGCGGTGCTCTATACTTATATGTAAGCATATATATATATATATAAATATATATACATATATGTATGTGTGTATGCTGAATCGTGTTTGGATGTGGCTCTGAATTCTACTTATGCTAAGGTATAAGTTCTCCATCAAAATGGCGGAAGTAATGTTTTTCATATCAACATACACACACACACACACACACACTTTCACAATATGTGCGAGGGCTGCTTGAATATAATTTAATGATGGAGAAATTCAAAGATATATATTGAATCTACCTGTTAAGATATTATACATGAATAGAAAAGAATATTTTTATTTCGTAAAATACTCTAACTTTAATTTTAAATAATTATGAAAACAGAGCTTAATAAACGTTATACAGAAAAATCATTTTATTTTTTACTTAAAGCATATATATTTAATTTTTATTGCTTATATATTAATGACTTATATTTATAATTTTTATATTTCGTCGGTATACAAAAACATTTAAAATGCTTAAATTATATTATTAATGATTTGGAAAATTCAAACTTGTTGAAAGTCAAATCGTGTTGTTCATTTGCATAAAACAATATAACTTATTAGTTAAACCTCGGATAATAAGTATGCATATATTCAAGCAGTGAGTGCTACCGGAGTTGACTGGGCTTTCCCGTTATTTGTGGAAGTTGTTGTGGAAGGGTTGCCAGAGAGGGGGGAGGGTTGCTTCAGCGGAAGTGCGCTGTGTTGTTCGCATGTCCGCAAATGCCCAGTCGGTAAGTTTAAATGCCTATCTTAGCTGAGAGCAGTTCAGTCGCCAGGACATGCAGATGCATATGGAAATAGTGTGTGTGTGTGTGTGTGCCTGTGTGTGGCTATGTGTGTTTGTAGGGATATATTTATGGGTGTAAAGATAGATATAATATTTAGTGTTCAGATGTTGTAAAGTTTCGGGCACGCTCCTTCGGCTGCAACTGCGTGTTGCTTCATTGCCGTCGACGGGAAGGCTGGGAGGAGGAGCGTGCTGGAAGTTGGCAACAGCAACAGGCCGACGGGACTTTTGTCGTTATTTATGCAACGGAAAAGGGATGTTGACTTCGAAACGTTAGCTTTAAGATGCTTCCCCAAAGCCCGAACACTTGCCGGAAGTTTGCCACTTGCCACATTGCACCATTTTCAGAGTAACACAGAGTACCACAGCCAACGAGAAGCAACAACATTGCCACCGCAAATCTGCCAGTAACTCGACTCGCCCGACTCATATGCATTTAAGTTGCATATAATTTGAAACAGTTACCCCAGCAGCGGCACTTAGCATACTTGCCAACTTTGAGCGTTTATGCAATTTTACACTGATTTATTATGCGGACGCATAATTTAATTAAATAACGCGGACTTCTCCTCCCGACTCTTGGCCAACAAAAGCTTGCCTTGGCCATAATTATTGATTTGTTTTACATACAAATTGAAAAGGTGGTCCAGAATGCATGACCGGAAGATGTTCTGCCCACAGATTTAAGCTGGGAAACTGAGAAATCTTCCAAATCAAGTTTAAATACAAATTCGAATAAATTGTCAAAGTGGATTAGATTCTAATTTTGATTTGGCTATTAGCTAAATTATTCTCGCAATTTTTTCTCATTTTTGACTATTTTTAAAATATTTATTTTGATGCCAAATTTTATCGAAACGAAATAGACTTTAACTTGCCTCTGCCATTAAATTGATATAATTTACGCCCACTGTACTCATATTTTATTATATTTTAATGGGTATAGAACATAAAAATCCCTAAAAGCCTAGACCGCAACATTCACCTGCGAAAATGTGGCAGTTGATAATTTATCACTCTGCCAGGTTGTGCACATAACACCATAAATAATCTTTATAGACTATTTTGGCCGTGAACCCTTTGCGCTACCTACTCCCCCACTCCCCCACTGACTTACTTACTCACTTCCCACTTTCCAAGTTAATCTACATAATTTTTGGCATATCCTTCTTCAGGAGCGGTTTGATTTACACAGAGGATAATCATTAAAAGGCAACAGCAAATAAAAAACAATTTTTAGTTTCTCTCCTTTTTTTCACTTTATGTTTTTTTTTTTTTTTACACATTTTGTGTGTTTTTGTTTGTTCTTAACCCTGTTTATTTATTTACATAGAAAGTGAGGAGCTAGTGAGATATTTGTGGACTGAGACTGAGGGCTTTGGAAAGGTTCAGCCGGGTTTAGTAATATACGAGGGTATAAAACACCGGCAAACGATTAGAGAATGCCAGACTGTTGCTGGCTATTATTATTATTATTATTGTTGCCGTTGTTGTTGTTGTTGTTATTGTTGTTGTTTTTACAACCCTCAAATAGTTGTTGTTGTTGTAGTTGATGATGTGTTTTTACAACTGAGCGCATGGAGTTTTTGTGGCATCGTTTACATAAATGCCACACGCACACGTAACCATAGTTCTAGACATACTCCAATCCACACCCACTCTGCAACAAATCGCAAAAAAAATAAAATAAATAGAAATAATAATAGTAAGCCAGGGCTACCCAACGATTATCCCTTTTTAATAGACTCATAAAACGGTTATTAACTTTGTTTGGCCGTTGCACAAAAAGTCATACATATATATATATATATATATATGTATATAAATATATATATTATGTTGTGCTTAGTTTTTTTTTTGTTGAATATTTTTTTAGGAATTCAATTTCTAAGAGCGACTAGCATAATATGTAAAGAAATTGTGTTTGACTATAATTAATGACCTGGAGTCGAGTTGAAGCCACTAAACCGATTCTCAAAGTGAAGCTGCCACATGATGCGCGAAATTTTTTTGTACGCTGTGCCGGGAAAATTGATTGTGGGGCATATTGTCTTGTGGTCACCAAATTGAAAAAGAGGAAGATAAAAGACTTTATGAATAAAAAAAAGGGAAATAAGGTATTCTTAGATAGATAGATAATTTAGTTTTGACTGCCACAAAATATATTTATATAGATATTGCATATATTCAGAGTTCCTTATATTTATATATGAGTAATTCTATGGTCGCACATTTTCACATTTTGGTTTTCACTTCTTATTTCTGATTTTGCGAACGTCGAAAGCAATTTCACTCTTCATCCACATCCTGTTGCAGCGTTAAAGTTCGCCCGCACAGCTTTGTAGCTTGCAATAAAAAAACAAAAACAAGATAAATGAAATTCTGATGCAAATTTGATTTGTTTGTAAGCGTTCGACGTAGAGCAACGAGAACATAAAAAACCAAGCACCAAACACTCGGATAGTGTCAGATTCCAAACTCAGTTGCATATTCATTTTCTGATTTAGTTGCTGTTGCAGTTGCAGTTGCAGCTGTTGCGCTGATCACTAGCAAAACTGCGGAGGGCCTCACTCTGCGTGTGTCTATTGTGAATATGTGTTTGTGCTGCTGCTGATGTCATTGTTGGGGGGGCAGCAGCAACATGTTGCCAGCCAGCAGTTTCTCGTTTCATTTCAGTTGACATTTTTATGCGCGTATGATTAATTATGCAATTTTGCATTTGGTTTTGCACTCGTCCTGGAAGGAGACCTGCTCCAATGGGTCATTCTCTCAGCTGCCGGTCCTATTATGCCCTGTTAAAGTCTCTATCGCATCAATCAGCATCAACATTGCCACAGCAGCAGCAAAGAGTGCTTGATAAGTCCTTTAATCATTGCCACCATATTGTGCTGCAATTAAATTTATGACCAAAGTAAGCCACTATAATGTTTAGAGACAGCCATTCACCCATTAGCCGCCATTTAAATGGCTGAGTTGGCTAACAAAAGCACTAAAATTATACTCACGCAACAGAAGGATTTTAAGTTAATGCGAATGCTGCCTGCCAACTGATGGCGATGGCGATGGCGATGGCGATGGCGATGTCCATGTCGATTGGTACACATAACCGAAATGATAACAGAACTTAATCACTGCAATTCATGCGATTCTCGGCGTGACTAAGCGCCAAACGTGATGGCCGGACAAGACTCTGGACTAGGAATTTGCACGCAACCAACCCACAGACAAAACACAACAAAACGACAAAAATGTAAAAACAGAAAAATTATATGCAAATGTAATCTTGCACATGCGAAATGTTTAATACTCTATTTGAAGTGGTTTAATTTATTATTTTCACAACAACCATAAAGTAAATATTCAAAAAACATTTATTATTTTCACAACAACCATAAAGTAAATATTCAAAAAATATCTGTTCATAAAACTTCCAATTTTACTGATGGTACTATGGTATCGATTTGTAATACTGAGGCAGATATGTGATAATTTCTTGTTCGATTATATTCGAAATATTTATTTTAGTTTAATTAAACTACAATAAATTAAAGAGTCAATGAATATATTTCACTTGCTCGTAAATGTCATCTTTAATGCTTTCCACGTTTTAATCAGATAATGAATAGCACCCAGGAAGAAAAGTGTATTAAATACGCGGAACTCGCTGAATGCAATGCTTGACTGGATGATGGTGTGGCCAGTGCTAACTGGCTGCTGACTGTTGGGCTGGGGCTGACTGACGGTGCCCAAAAGAAGATGAAGCCGGCTGACAATTGTGCAAAATTGTACAACAGTTGTACGCAAATAGAGCAGCCATGCGGCGCGTTAATGCCGAACGGCCCATTTGAGGCACGTTTCAGTTATTAACGGGCTACTCGCTTGTAAAGTGCATGTGGCCTTTGGCTGTGTGATGATGCGATGGAGTGAGGGGCTACGTACAGCCAAGGGAAGGGCGGAGAGGCATATCGTGACCAATATGCTTGTCATTGCCATGATAATCAGCTTTGCGCATGCCGCAAATTGGTCTGCAATGTGGCCAGTGTCTCCACTTTATAGAAGTATTGCATGTTTCCCAGTCTGTTGCTTGTTTGTCCAGGAGTTACGCACGTTGCCACAATTATCCGAACACATTGTCAGCAAGTGTATACAAGTTAACACACACATCTTACGTAACCAAGCATATATCAAATTATTGAGTCTTTCATTCACTGATTAAACTAGAGTTTTATTTCTATATCAATAATTTGCAAGTTTAGATTGCTCTTATAGAATTTAATATCATTTCTCTAGATAAAAATACTATCTAAATTTAAAATTAGTTTTATATAAATTGAAAACAATTGTTTTTTGACATATTTGAAATGCATTTATAATCACACCATATTTGATTTATATTTTATTGCCAAAACCAAGTCATATTTCTTGTTGGTAGTCAATTAAATTTAAGCCGATTGTGGTGCATATATATATATATATATATATATATGTATATATATATATATATATATGTATATACAATAAAACGTGCAGTTAAAATATACAATCGCTTGAGAATTTCTATACGCCATGTGAGCCTCTGGCATTCGAAATGAAATAAAATAAAATTGTTAAAAACCGTGATCAAAAATATTTTTTAGGTTTTGTGCAGCTGGTGTGTTTGGCTGGCAGGCAGACATTAATTAGATTTTATGATTTACGGCACTTGATTTCCAGATGCGATTGTTTTAATGCCCCGCCAATTCCGCTCTTGTTGGCGGTGCCTCTGCTGCTGTTGCTGCCACTTGCCACTTGCCACTCGCTACTGCTACTGCTGGGGCTTAATGAAGTTGTCTGTTGTCTGTTGTAATTAGAAGTAATAATAATTTCCTAGCCAGAGAGTCATTACAAATTTGGATTGCGGCCAAGGAAATGCCATTAATCAAATTAGCAAGCGCATAACTTTTTATGATTATGCTCAAGATAGTCGCCTCCTGCCACGTCCTGGTTGGGGGTATGAAGGGGGTGCGTACTGCGTATATGCAAAGATAAACTCACCAACAGAGGACAGGCGATGACAGAGCCACAGACTCTGTTGCTCAGCAGCACTTATTGCCTGATTCTATTTGGTTTTTTAATAAACAATCTTTCTAATGAAATTTCTCCACAAACACAAAAGTCGAGGCTGGCGCAACTGCCGCAAAATTAATTACGATAAACCAACGAAGGGATCTCAAGCAGTCAGTCACTAACAAGGACAACTCAAGCGATGACTCTGATGACTCAACGTCAACGTATTATTAGTAATTGAAAAATTGTTGTAATTATTAAATGCAGTCGCCTACTGTGCGTCATCTGTGTTGGCCAAGTAGGAAACCGATACTCCTCCTTATGGTATTCTCCAATTGACATTATGCACCGCACAATCTTCAAGCTAATTAGCTAAAATTATCTCACAGCTGGGCATGTGGGTGTCGTCTGGCCAGGATAGCTGCACAACAAGTGCCAATTAATTTTCATACCAAGAATTATAGGTTAGCAGCAGGCGATTACCTTGGATGCTGACACTGCCCCTCAGAAGGTAACCATCGGAGTCACAAACAGACACTTGATGGTTTAGCAGTGCTGGTCAGAATCCTATCTTGAAACTAATAAAATCAATATATTAATTTAAAAAAATAAAAATAAAAATAAAGATATGTAATTTATGTAGATATATAATATTATTATAATTAATTATTAATTTCCAACTTATTTTAAAGATCTATTTACATTTTGACTTTCATTTATCAATAGGCAATAACATTGTCATATTACAGACATAGAATCAATTGGTCAACTTATAATGACCATATGAAGTTATTGTTTTTTCTGTATAATTATTATTTGTATTCAAATATTATCAGTTAAGTAGTTAGCTTGAAAATGGCTAAATGTCGCCAACTGCTGGCTGTTGCTGTTGACTGTTGATTAACTAGCTTATTTTGGCATTGTCAGGGATATTTATCGCATTTTGACCCAAATTGGCAGAATGACAAAGCCAGGCAGCATTAACAATGCAAATCGTAAGAGCAATGCCCACTGCCAATGGAAATAGCCATTCTGACTTGTTCAGCTGGATTGGCTGGCTGGGACTCTGCACTGATTAGGGGCAAATAGCTTTTGCGTGTCAACAAATTGGGAGGCAGATGCAGCATGCAGCATGCCTGCATTTAATGTGCGTTGCCAATGAAATGAACAGCATAACAGCACTTGCCGTTAACACGTAAATACGACAAAATCATGAGAGAAACAGAGACAGAGAGATAGAGAGAGAGAGAGAGAGGGAGAGTGGGAGAGGGAAAGGGAAAAGAATGGGTGAATGTAATTGGCTCAAATGTCTTAAAGTTTTAAAATGCGGGTGTTTTCATTTAAAGTGCATATGACCACAAGGACTAAACAAGACATATCCTTCCCCCACTCTCTCCTCTGCCAGCCTGTGTGGTTATGCAAATTTGAAGTATGCGACTGCAATGCTGCTTGTAAGTTTCAATCAAAATGCAAATATTGATGCAGTTGACATATGACGTTGTGTTCGACCGGCCCAAGTGACAGCAAAATCAAAATCACTGACTGCCATCATTCCCCTATATAAGGTACAACAGCATGCAGATTTATTATCAACGACAAGAGCACGAACAAGCTAAGACACAAACAGAAAGAGACAGCTATATAAAAGAGACAGAGAGAGAGAGAGAGAGACGGAGAGAGAGAGAGGGAAACTAAGCCTGTCCTGTCAGCTTCGGAAATGCAATAACAAAGTATAAAATAATAAGATTTACTCTTGACTCTTCATCTGCATCTTCAGGTTGGGCAACACGTTGCGATGCTTCCAGTCTTTTATTAAAATACAAACACAAACAGCTATAACAACAACAACAACAACAACAACAACAACAACAACAAGCACAACAATTACAATAACAACAACAAGGTGCGGCCTATGTCAGCCCAGATTGAATAATGGCAGCATTGAACACTGTGCAGGTACCGAGTTGCTGCGGGCTGCTAGATAAATTAAAAAAAATATAAAGTAATAATAAAAAAAAAAAAACTGAACGCATTAAATTAGAGAAACAATAACAATAAGCAACAACAATAGCAACAAATGTGGCTGTCAAGGTAACTTTACTGTTATTATTTTTCAATTTCTTCTTCAAAAGTTTGATGTAATTTTTCAAGTGTGTGTGTGTGTGTGTGTATGTGTAAGTGAGCGTGCGTGTGTATGTGATGTGTTCAGCTTGTGCATTGCTTAACAATTTTTTATTGGGTTTTGCATAGAATTTCCGTTTAGTCTCGCCACACACAAAAAGCCATTTTCTTTTCCCATCATCGTTTTGTTTTGGGCTGCATGAAAAGTTATCACATTATTTAAGCATGTGTGTGTGTGTGTGTGTGTGTGTGTGTATGTGTGTGTGGCTGGACTGTAAAATGGCAATCTTAACTTAAGCCAGTGGCTGAAAGTTGGCGAGCAAATGAAAATATCTTTTATTGACATTGCAATGCAACAAGCTAAAAATAAATGTCTACAAATATCTTGGCAGTCATTTTTTCAATTTATCTATTTTAATTACCTAACTTATTAATAACTTAAATGATTTTTATGTTGTTTGCTTTTTAAGTCATATGCAAATAAAATTTATTAATTATTTTGATTAATAATAATCAAATTGATCAACATTGAAAATTGTTGAAATCATAATAAGTAAATAATAAAAAATGTGATTTGTTTTGTAAATAACCTTATATTTTTATCAATATGTCAGTTTCATTTGTATTCACTTGATATTATCTACTTTAAAAATTCACTTCTTGCTTCGACTTTCAAATGGCAATTCACCAAGTTGACTGGCTACGCACAATAATCAATCCAAACAAAACCGCTTCAGGGCAATTTATAGTTGCACATATGTATTTACAATATCGGGCGAATATATATTGTACATGTGCATATATAAATATGTATGTATAAAAATATATTTTTGCTGTGATTGGCCACTTATTACCACGGAAGTTTTGAAAAAATTTTAATTGAATGGCAACGAATGGGAAAGTTTGTGACGCCACTAAAATTGATCACACACACACACACATGCAACACTCAAAAGCAGGCAAGCAGCTGCCAGAATGTTGCAGCATGCAGCATGCAGCACTTGCACATATTGAAATATTGAGAGCTGGTTCAAGCAGGCCGCAACACTCGTGTCAAATGCATGCGTTAAGCCTGCATCCATCCTGCCCCTTAGACCTGCTCCAGTTGCCGCTTCTACTGCCTCTGCTGCATCTGCAGCTGTCGCTTTGCCAGATTGTTGCAATTTATTCTAATCGCTTGTCAGACATTGACTGCAATACACCAATAATATAAAGTGGCAAATGTCTAACATGGAGACATCCTGCAACAAGCTTAAACGTAGCTAATAATCGGTTATTATATTAACAGAAATATCTGTGTTTATATCCCAAAAGACTGAGAAGAAGCTAAGGTAATATACAAAAGTTAAATATGCTTGATTATATTATATTTATATTTATATTAGATGACACTTGCTGATTCCGGTTAGCCTTCAAAATATGATCATACAAATGGTTTAAGAATTCGTTGTTTATTTTTATTTTAATTTTTGCCAAGTTCAGCTATCATGTTGCACAATGTTGCATGATCACAAATCGTTACAGGGTATTTGAGAGAAGCGAAAAATAGGAAACTGTTGGCAACATTCGCTTGGCGCATCGATGCGTGTAACGAGGAAGCCACGTGAAGTCAACGGTAAACCAGAGCCGGGTTTGGGCCAAAGGTTGTGCGTGTGTGCCAATTGAGTGGCAGCAATCAATCTGCTAGGTGCCTCGTAAAGTGTGTCAAAAGCACGACTATGCCATAACCAGCTGCCAAACAGCAGCAAACAAAGTAACCGACACGATTCCAATACACTACAATTCTTCATCCTCTGACCCCGTCTGACTGACTGATTGACTGACTGACTGACTGCTTGACTTGGTTGTTGGGCCGCTTATAGCCCTTAATTGACGTCAATCGCGTTGGCCTGCACTCATCCCTTCTCTGCCCCCGCCACACTCAATCTCGCTGCTCGCCTCATGGCTGGAAAAATCACAGCTCGTTAGTGAAGTTTTGATGTTGCCGTCCATTGAATTGAAATTGTTTGACAATCATTCAGTCATTCACTGCTCTATGCTGAAAATATTGAAAATACACATCTCAAGTCTGAGTGCTTACAAAAATTGTGCAATTATTAAATGACAAAATTGTACCAGAGAACGGAACGGACCCTCTTCAATTGTTGTCAAGAACCGCAAATCAGTTTTTACCAGCAAACTCTACATGACAGCTACACACTTAGCCATATACACACACACACACACCAACCAAACAGGCTCACCCTTAACTTTATCTCCTCTTAAAATTGGGTCCCATTTGTGTGTGTGTGTGTGTGTGTGGTGGTTTGTGTGTTTGTGTGAGTTTCTTAATGATTATTTGGCGTCATATTTGATTGACGCGTGTTATTCGCTCGTTATGTATGTGAATGTATATTTCTTATTGTGTGTCTGTGTGTGTGTGTGGGTGTGCGTGGGTGTACGTGTGTGTTAATGGCCACAACAACCTCAAGGCACTTATCAATTTTTCGCCTCAACCAAATGACACTGGTGGGCGTGTGCTTTTATATATCTGACTCTTATCAAGCATATTCCGTGATAAGTGCAAATGCCGTTAAATTGATTTAAATACATTTTATATATACCTATATATATAGCTACATATTTATACATACATATCTATGCCTTTTCTGTTAATTTTAGATGACGCAATAATCTTAATATGCATTCAAAATATGAAACAATTCCAAGGAAAGTGGAATTATTTTGTAAACTATTAAAAATGAAATCTAAAACTGCAATTGGAAACTTTGAGGTGGTAGTTGGATTATATTAAATGATCTTTAAATTAATCTTTAGCATTAAATACATTTAATATAAACATATTTAAAAGTGAATTTTTTTTTTGTGGCATATACAAATTGAGCAAAATGACGAAAATTAATAATAATGCCGATTCAATGTATTGTTCGGCATATTTATTTTTGGAGGAAGTAAATGTGGCTTTTACTTGAGTTCTAAATGGTGTTTTGAGCCAAACACATAGCTGTATATTGAATCGGATAATATTGAATGAATCTACAGATTCCTGTCTCTAATCAATTCCAGTGAATCAGTTTATTGGCACACAGGAATTATCCAGTCAAAAACTTGATGCACTTTGAACAAATTGTGTGCGTTCAATGCCTGCTCAGCTAAACTTGGGTGTATGGCTGTGTGTGTGTGCATGTTTGTGTGTGTGTGTGTGTTTGTGTTGCATCTCTTCGTGTGTGCTATGATAAACTATGTAGAGTCCTTGAAAAATATTCAAGCCATACAAGCAGAATGCCAGCGGCTAAAAAGTTAACAGTTGACATAGTTTAGAGAGTTGCTTGGCCAGATGAAGGGTTGTCTGAGGGGGAGGGGGGGGGGGTGGAAGAGGGAGGGGGGGGCCTTTAGTGGTGGGTTTAACAGACAAACGCAGCGGCCCGTTGAATGTGGAATGAATGAATGAATGTCTTAATAGCGTGTCAGTTGGGGGCTGACTCTGGCTCATTGTTGTTGTTGTTGTTGTTGGTTGTTGTTGTTGGTTGTTGCTGGCTGAAAATTGGTGTCAAACTAAATGAATTTAATTGCCGCTGGATATGAAAGTAATTATTTTGCAGTACATGGAGACGCTGACTGGGAAGGTGGTTGCAGTGAAAGGGGCAGCTAAAACGCACCGAGGCCAAAAGCGTTTTTCTCTTTTTCTATCTCCTTCTCTCCCTCTCTCTATCTCTCTCTTTCTCTCTCTTTCTATTTCACGCTTTATCTGTTCTGTTTGTGACTGTTGCTATCGATGCTCTTGCACTACTTAACAACAAACGGGTGTAGGCTAGCAAATCGGCACACATACGCCCCCTCAGGCACACACACTCGCACACACACACACACACATACTGACGTACAAGCTAACTTTCACTGCTGCTTGTAAAATTGCCCCATGGATATTTTGAGTTGTCTTTTAATTTATTCTCTTTCACTCGTGTTACTTTCGTTGTCCTTGGTACTAATTTTTATTGGTGTGTATTGGCAAGTGTGTGTTCATGTGTGTAAATGTGTGTAAATGTGTGTGTGTGTTACTTACGGCGTTGTGTGACTGTTTTGCTGTCTAGATCAAGTTTCTTTACTCAAAGCTCGAATCCCCTTTTGTTACTGCCAATTTGAATAGTTTATCCCCAAATAGGATATCCGAAACAATGAAAGCAAGACGACTTTTTTCTGGACAAATTTTATTTAAATTATTTAGTTTATGGTATAAATAATAAATAATATTTCGTACCACTCAAAAAACAATCTTTTTTATCGAGTGTTTTAATTGGTTTCCCAATAACAGAAAGAAGTATTTGGAGCGCATCTGCAGGTAACTCCATTTACTGTCATTCCATTCTGTGCAGCTGTGCACAGACTTGGAGTAGGAATTAAAACGCAGTTGCCATTCTGGATGACATAAATATAACCAGTGGGAGGATTTGTAGGACAAACGGGACAATAGGGATGCGGATGGTGGGGCGGATAAGGATGAGGATTAGGATGAGGATTAGGATGAGGATTAGGATGAGGTTGTGGATGTGGATGAGGATGTGGATAAGGGTAGGGGTGGTGTGGGTAGTGAGGTTGATGGTTGTCGTGTTGCTTGTGTTTGTCCTTGACTACCACAACGCAGTTGACAACGGGACGATTCCTGTCCCCCCTGCCTTTATGATTATCCGAATCACCATCGCTGTGGCTGTGGCTGTTGCTGTTGCCGTTGCTGTTCTCCTCAAGATTATCCAGATACTCCTGTATGTCGGATTCGGTATCACGTCGGCTGCGTTTTTTGTCATCGGCCGACACTACGCACAAGGGGTAATTATTATTATTGTGGCCTCCTCCGTTGCCATTGCTGAAAATTGCGGGAATGAGGTCGCCGAGCGAGCTGCGCAGCATCCGCGATTCGGAGACATGCGTCTCGCCATTGGCCAACTTGGTCAACTCCTTGTACTGCTGGGGGGTCACCGGATGGACTCGTACCAGCTGTGCTTCTCCTGTAAATATGATCAGCCATGAACATCGTCATCATCCCATCCAAGTCATCTCTGACTTACCTGCGTAGGCTGCCACAGCACAGAGCGCAACCACTGCTAAAATTTGTAGGATCTTCATCTGAGTCTTGCGTGTTCAACAATCGCCGATTGCTAGGCTAGAATGATCCACGACTTCGTCGTTGGCTGTTTATAAAGAATTTCGGTCTGCTGCTGAGCATTTTGATGACATTATCATTCAAATCGGGAAAGCGACACGCAGTCAATTAAACAAGAAATAATATGACATTAAATCCACATTTAAGCTTTATTCAAACTTGATATGTACATAACTTATGGACTTGACACAGATCTGTTTAAGAATTCACTCAGTGAAGAAAAGGCAAGCCCTTAATTGAGCATGCAAAAAACCTGATTATGTTTAACAGCCGATATGTCTATGGGATTACTATTTATTTATGGTAAAGCTTCAGGTTTAATGGGTATTAGAGAAATGCGTTCCTATTTTTAAGCAAACAAAGTCCAAAATCACTTCAATTCTGAAAGTCAAATAGCCTTTCAAATATATATCGAACTGTCGACTCATCAATTTCACTATAACATTATAAAATCTGCTTATTTATAATAAGAGGTACTTGATAAAGAAATCTGATGTTCATAATCGTCATACGCTTGAAACATAATATTTTGCATATTGTGTAAATTTGATCAGGAAGCCTTGGTAAACCAAATAGTTCTTTTTTTGACCAATTGATCCTATGGAAACTACATGGAGCTAAAGACTTAATAGTTTTGAATATAGTTTCTCGGATATCCGCCAGAGATCACGTTTGTTTGTCCCAGTTTCTCCATAATCGATACATTTCGATTTCTGAAAGCAATAAATGTCACAATTTTACTGACAGAAACTTCTAATTAATGCATAACATACATTTGCATATAAGGAATCAATAAAATAAATAATAAAATATCATCAAGATCGGATCAGAAACGCCTAAGTTATTGTCAAAAATAAATTTACATATTGATCTCATTTCATTCGTCAAAAGCGTTTTTTGTAAGCATAAATATGCTAGCGCACGTGTGCGAAAGAGATGGCATCACAATCGACGTAAGCGTCAATTTGTTTTTGTGTGTGTTCCGTATTCTGAAAAACCGCGTTACCTACAACTGTGTGTACGTTTGTATGTATGTATTTGCACGTGTTTCTAGTCAGCCAATTACGGATCAGTTCGTGCTTTTGAATAGAAAGTGGCGCTGCCATCGTTTTTTTTCTTTAGTCTTTGTTGCCTGTGATTGCTGTAGGAAATGACTTAAACTGCTCATATCTGGGTGCAAATCGATTAATGGGAAATTTACCAATAAAATGCGAATATATTTTACAGCTTAGTGCAGGGTATATCGTAGCCAGCTCACCCGACTAAAGCTCTGTTACTTGTTAAATAATAAATATTGTAAAGTTTGTTGTATTTTATTATTATGCTCACTAGTTATTCAACTAAAAGGCAAGTTTTAACTCACATTTAATCAGTATTCTTTGTTGAGAGATTGCTCACCTTGAACTTATATTTAAGGTTTCATAATTCATTAAAGTCAAAACACAAATTAAATTTTGTTTTTATAATTATTATTTTATATTTTCATTAATCGTAATTATCAGTATCATAATTTAAATATAATCTACTAGTATTCTTCGTCTTCATCTTCATATTCAATTTCATATTCATCCTCGCTGTCATCTTCATCCTCGTTGTCTTCATATGGTTCATATTCATATGATTGTGGATAGTATAACTGGTAACCATATTCCGGCTGTGGATAATATAACTGCTGGCTAAATTGCGGTGGTGGGTAGTATAACTGCTGCCCGAATTGGGATTCTGGACCATAGGGACTTGGATGGTATATACCACTATGGGTTTCTGATGGACTGTTATTTTCACTTTCACTAAGTGTTTCATGTTGTGAGACATGTTGATGCACGGCGGGGGCTTCGACAGCAGAGCTTTCTTCCTGGGACTCTTCGTTGTCGCTGAAAATGGTAAAGAAGAACGTTGGTGCGGATGTTGTTATTTCTTGCTCATTCTCCGCTTCAGGAACCACTTGCTCGTCTGCCGTCTGAATTTCTAGCTGCACTTCCTGCTGTGGCTGCTCCGTTGGTTGCCGCTGCCCGATTGGTCTGTTTGTCTCAGGATCCCAATAGATAGCCAAGTAGGGCGCGGTTGAACTGATCGGTTCTTGCTCAGGCTCAGAATTCACAACCACAACACAACTGATACCAGAGTCCTCTCCACTGGCAACATTCTCGCCGATGTTGCGCTTAAACACACAAAAGGGTTGGTCGTCAGTGTCAACTGTGGGCACCGCACGGCTGGTTGTGGTTAGGCCCATAATGCGCCGCAGCGATTGCCAGCCAGAGTCCAGAGAGTTCCTAACCGAACTGAAACCGGCACTGGTCAAGCGCCCCTCAGAAACGGCATTCCTGCCATCGGTAAGTTTGAGCAGACGTTCATACTCCGCCTCACTGATGGAATAGACGCGCACCTCATGCTTCCCTTTAAGATCATTGACGGCTTCCTTACTCTTGGAGGGTGCTGCAAATGAGACGATGCTTTAGGTTCGGGCTCAAGCTAGGCTCATAGGCAATTACCCACCCGCCTTGGCGCAGCTGAGGCTGGCCAAAACCAGTAAAAGGCCAACGCATCTAAACAGAATCGATTGCATTGTGGGCTCAGTTGTCGGAAACGCTTACCAAACTAAAGAAACTAAGTTCTTGGTGCCCAGCGATGGTCTTATTTATATATTCGTCTTCGCATAAACTCTCAAAATTAACGGAAGATATTTGTAAAATACGGCAAATTGTCAATTTTTGACGAATAATAGCTAGAACGGTATTCTAACTATATCCCATTTCAATAAATTAGTTCAACTGGCCCACATTCGGGGGCAAGTCAATAAACGCATTAAAAACCACACCCAGATGGGAACTGCGTGAATGGAACTGGTTTTTGAACCACAAAAATCAAGTTGGCTTACTTATTCTTAGTTGGCTAATTTGTGTTGAATGAATGGCAATTAGCATAACGCAGACTGAGCAATTCTATTTATTTTCAAATTCTGCCAGAATACGGAAATGCTGTTCTAAACACCAAACCTAATCGTAAAGTATATATTTAAAATAAAGAAAAATTAGTTGATTAAAATACAACCAATAAATTTGTTGATGCTAGGATTAAAATGTATGATTCATTTTTATTGACAAGTTATTTTAATGTCGTTTAGCTAATTTCGTTATTCGTTTTAGTTGTAGATTTCAATAGATTTGTATTTATCTAATTAAGATAAGATAAAATCAATAAATAGGTTGATGCTCTCATTTAAATATCTGATTCATTTTTTATTA
Organism: Drosophila longiperda; assembly: GCA_035042125.1. Lineage (NCBI taxonomy): Eukaryota > Metazoa > Arthropoda > Insecta > Diptera > Drosophilidae > Drosophila > Drosophila longiperda. The sequence continues at coordinate 19,600,847 of JAWNLV010000107.1, forward strand.
CCAAGTTATGTGACTGTCGTTTAGCCAATAGCCAATTCATTTAGTGTTAAGTTATTTTCTGGATTCGTTCTAGTTGTAGATTTCAATCTATTTGTATTTATCCAAATTAGTTAAAACTATGCTAATGCTGCTTTTAATATTTCAACCCATTTAACTATTAGCATAATTCATTGAGTTTCCAAATAAAAGACAGATTTTTATTAATTTTTCTAACTCATAATTATATTACTCTTATTTCGTTTAGATCTCTTGCTGTTTGTGTGTCTGTTTGTGTGTGGTATTTTAGGTGTGTGTGTTTCTTTTCTGTATATATTAAGTACCTATGCATAAACACTTAGTTACATTAACACATGCCGAATGCAAATGATCTCAAAACTAACTGTTTTCTTATAGTTAACACACACATCAAGCTACACATTTGTTGAGCGTGCGCGGGTTTTGGTTGTGTTGGTGTTGGTGTGTGTATTTTTCGCTTATAAACCTGTATGCATTTTATATATTTATAAATATTAGTTATCGTCTGTTCGATTAATGCAAAGTTATGTTTATTTACAAGTTGTTGCTATTACTTAAGTATCTAGTTACACCCACCAACACAAAAACACGCATTTATTCTTTTTGTATTTTTTAATGCATTTTCTATTTGTATTTGATTTGGTTTATTCAAACGTTTTTTAATGTTTTTTATAAATGTTTTTTTTTTTTACTGATTTTCTTTTTAGTTTTGTTTAATTTTAAATTGTTGCTCATCATGTCGTCTTTTTGTGTTATTTGGTTATGTGTTGCCAATTTGTTGGTTGCCATTGTGCCTCAGTTGTACAAATTAAACGGATTTTAACATTGTTAAATTGTGTTTAGCTGTTGTACATGTTATATTTAAGTGTTAATTAAAACTACAGTCACTACTAATGAATTTATTTACAATGCTCCTCTTTTTTCAGACACTCGTATTCGATTCCAATTAAGCACTTTAATAAATTGCAATTCAATATGCTCTGCCAAAACTAATTATTTCCGTTTATATCGGTGCATATGCAATATATATATATATATATATATATATATATGTCCTGTATGTACATACCATTATAACCAATTTGCTTATCAATTCATTTCCCACTATCCCTTTGGCAGTTTGTCTTATTTTATATCAGTGCAACCTGTTTTTTAAAACGCACCTCACAGATAGCCATGTCGTTGCAGAGCCCACTTCTTAGCCCCATAAAAAATCGTTTTGACCCATAACTCCTACAGGGTAAGAGCTAGACATACGAAATTACCGCCCCTCCATTACCCATACAGAAGTTGCTTCGGCACCTGTTATCAGTTGGTATTGCACTGGTATCAGAATATTTGGTAATTGATTTTTTTGGCTGCAACTTTATCGCTTATTTTGTTCGCATTACCCCTGCAAAGCTGGACTCAATTGAGTCACCAAAAATTAAGTATATATGTGCAACAACTTGACTTACCAGACATAACACATATATAGTTAATATTCTGAACAAACCTGCAGTGGTCTTTGAATTATTGTAATCGGACTAGTATATCATAAAATAAAAATGAGTTAGTTAATTATATTGTTTCCAACATGTGATAAGCACGCGTTGTAATTATTAAAAAAAAATTATCACAAAGTAGTTAATATTCTCATCAAATCTGTAGTGGATTTTTTTTTAGGACTTTAATCGGACTTGTAATTTTCCAATGAAAAAAAATGAGTTCATTAATTAAACACAAAAGGTGTTAAACACGAATTGCAATTATTAAAAAAAATATTCCTTTTTGTGCATGCTACAGTTTTGCAATTTCAGCTGAATATCCAGATTTGTGGCTTTTATGTCTGCAAGGGTATTGAATCTTCGGAAGACCGAATAAATTTATTTTTGCCTTTGCCGTCTCATTTGTAGAGTGTGTTATTTCAAAGTGGTATTTATAGACGTGATTGAAAAGAACAAATTAAATGAGAATTAAATTGTAATAGAAAATAAGCATTTAATTAGCATTTATGTACAGCAAATATTATGTGTTTAATGCATAATCATTTCCAAATATTGGCTGTAATCGAATTGTGTGTGTGATACAGTTAGCTACGTAAGTATGCAAACGGTGAAAACTGCCAGTTGGACTTGCTTAAAGGTTTGACTGCATAGATTGATTGATTGATTGATAACAGTTGAACTTGATTATAAAGCATATTTATAGCCTAATAAGTCTTATTTCATAATGAAAATGTAATAATAATAATTTTTAAAAATCCTCGTCTATTGGCATGTGTGAAGTGTTTTTGAGGGAGACAATGCGCAAGTTTAATCACAAAAATCTCAAGATTGATAGACTGGTAAATTGAACCATTTATGAATTGTAGGCATTGCTTGGAAACATTTAAAGTACAATTCGAAAAGTTGTTGTTTAAAATTCGTCTGCTTATTTCTGTGTCCCGCTGTGCATTCAAATTTCTACAGTTTGCTTAAGCATTTGCTGTGTATTATATGCATATATATAGTTAATATATTTTCCCATTTATGCACTCTTATTTGGCGTTTTTTTTATTTGGTAATCTGTTTTTTATTATTATTTTTTTATATATATTAACTTTTATGGTTTTTGTCAATATTGATCTTGTGTATGTTATGCTTGGCTAAACTTACTCAAAATCGCTTACAACTAGAGAGTTTTATTCACTAAGTGCATTTTATCATAAATACGAAATCAATGCGATCCACTCGAATTTAACTAAGCTTCTTCAATATATTCATCGACGTTACGAATCCTAATATTTGATCATGATCTCGACTTCAATCATTCCTTCATCTTACGCAGTGCACCCGATTGTTCGGATTTAGGCGAATGCTGCTGTTGCTGATGCTGCAACTGTTGCTGCTGCGGGGTCGGGCAATCAATGTGGTTGTAGTTGTTGTAGATGTTGCTTCACTGGCAGCATGCGATAATTGCCTTGTTGGCTGCAACAGCAGCGTTGCCATCGTTGAAGCCGGCGCAACGGCACACACATACCAGTGCTGCAGGCAGCAGGAAACGATGCTGAGCAGCATGCAACAAATGCCACAGTAGAAACTGTTGCTGTTGCTGCTCGAGTTGTGCTGCATGGCCGCCGGGTGTTCGCCTGCAAAAGAATCACAAAATATACAAAAAGAAAATAGAAAAAAGTGCAAAATAATAAAGACCAAGTAACAACGGTTAGTTTCCTTCTTAGTTCATTAGCTAATTGTTAACACAGCTAAAGGTTAAGGCCACAACAACAACAACAACAGCACAACACGGATGCAATTAAGCTTATTTTTTTGTAAGGATGTTTTGTCAGCTTCGCAGCTCGCTTCCGATTGCCTTTGTAGGAGCAGGTTCAATCACCTGAAGCAAATCTGGGCTCTCTCCCATTACATCAACATCATCATCTGGGCGCATCTGGGCCAGATAATATCGACATTCCTTCAGTTTGCATGTGCGCATTTCCTGTTTGCCAAACAAGCAGCCAACAAAGAGGCAAACATCAGCAACTAACAGCAACAAAATTGGCAACAACATCAACAACAACAACAACTTGTTATATATGCACACTTGAACACACAAGTTGCTGCTGCTGCCGTTGCTGCTGCAATTTTGCTGTTGTGGTTGTTGTTGGCTTTCAGCTCGAGCTGGACTCGATTATTGGCATTTTAGCTCAAAAGAAATAATTTCCGCACTTCTTTTAAAGCGCTAAGCAAAGGCAACGTCAAAACAAGTATTTGCGTCTATAATACTCAAACAGTTAATACTCTTTTTATGGTCTAAACAAAGTTTGATTCATATTTATAAATTGTAATATTAACTAAGAAAAAAGCAAACACATATTTTTGAATAGCCGCTGTGGTTGTTGTTAGTCATTGTGGATTGTTGAATAATTTAATTGAAATCAATTATTAAACTATTTTCGGATCGGAATAACAGACAGAATGACATGATAAGAGTTGAAATATATATACTTGATAATATTCACTCATTGGTAAAACGAACAAGGTAAACGAGAATCTACCTCGTCACAGTCACACACACACACATGCACACACACACACACAAATTGACTGCACTTGGCATTCAGTGTAGCTGAAATTCTCAAATTGCAATGCGCGTTGCTAACAGGCAACTTCCTGTCATAAACATGCAAAACTGTCAAGCACACACACACACACACACACACTGCGCACACACACACATATAGAAATGAATGTAGTTTGCATACTCACCAATAATTACGTGCACATAGACACTGGAGGTTTTTGCCACAGTGGGCACACAGGTGTAGTTGCCGGTGTCGCCGGGCATGGCGCGCTTGATTTTTAATCTGTGTGGCAGGCAAGGAAAGAGCGTTAGTTGAAAGTGAATGGCAATCGCTGCAATGAAATGCACAAAGTAAGACAGTCGTGGCATGGGAATGGTAGGTAGCTGGTGGCGGTGGCTGTTGCACATACACTAACTTCCAATGAATGCCAGGAGTTATGTAGCAGCAACATTAAAAACCATGCCACTTTGGGATATGCCCTATTCTGGAGTCAGAGGTAAATTGGTTGGGGTGGGGCAGGACACTCACTCAGCTAGTGGCAGCTGCATTTTATAGCTGCACGTGTCGTTAGTTAAAGGCATAAATGTACAATGAGCACATGTGGAACCGGGAAGCGAGACTCTCTTTGAAGCCAACTAGTGAAACTCCCCATCTCCATAACTGTAACTGTAACTGTAACTGTAACTGCAACTGTGGCAGCAGTAAGTAAGGCAAATTAAAAGTCACACTCGGCTAACTGTGAACAATTGTGAGTGCTGCCGTCATTGTGCGAATTAGACTTACAGACTGTAAAATACCCTTTCTAGAAAATGCCTAATGCAAATCCATTAACTAATTACACTTGCAAAAATGTATAGCAAAAGAAAATTAATTAGTCGTAATTGAAATGCAATTTTATAAAGTGTTGCACAAGAGATTCGTATTTAAAATAAAAATTATAATGAATATAAAATTATAACATTTTTAACAACTTTTTTAAATAAAAATTGTATTAAATTTTACAAATAAATTCAAAATAAATGTAACATTTAAATTAGCTAGAATAATTGAGCTCAGATATTTTAATATTTTAATTGTAAGTTTCAGCACAATATACAACATGTTAAATGCTATATTTGTCTACCTCACTTTTTCCCCCTCCCTTTCTTCGTCTGTTGCTGAAATCCACCAGGTATACCTTATACCACTTACACCCTGGGACATAATTTGGGTTTTCGGCAACTTAATTAAGTGTGATTGCAAATAATTGAAATAGTCAATGTTTGCTGAGTGGCACATGTACCTGGAAGTTAGGCCATCCGACCAATCATCCTCGACGAGTATCCTTGCCATGGAGCTGTCGATTTCGTTCTCGTTCTTCCCATCAAGCATTTCGGTGCCTGAAAATGAACATGAATTCAAGTACAAAATGAAGCTCGTGGAATGTGAATGTCAAATTGCAAATTGAATTGTTTAAATTGCTTTTTAAGCAATGTAGACAAAAAAGGAGGAGACATTAAGCATACGCACCTTTGTACCAGAATATGTTGCCCAACTCGTGTGGTCCTTGCATTATTTTACAGGTTAGATTAATGTCGCTGCCCGTTTTCACCATCAGATCGCTGGGGCCGAAGATTTCCGCTTTGAGCTCTGCTTAACAACGGCAATGCGGATGTAAGAGGGGGAGAGAAAAAGAGAGAGAGAGAGGAGTAGAGAGAAAACAAAGAAAACAAGAAAGAAGCAGAGCAAAAAGTCACTTAAGTTGGCAACACACACACACACACACACAAACGTAAACGCACAAAGTGCTTCTTTTTTTTACAATGATAATAATAATAATAATGTTAATGATAACGCAGCAGCTGAATGACTGCCTGCCTGCCACATCTGCTCCCCTTATCGCAGCTGCCCCCCCTTAGCTGGATGCCTACCCACTTTATTACACAGACGCGTGTCTCTATTATGCTGGCGATAAGCTTTTGTTATGCTTTATAAAAGCCAACAGAAACAGCATTCATACACACACACACGCACACATATATCGCACACTCATTCGTCCCCCATCCCCATCCCCACTCACCACTTTATACCTGAACTTAAGGGCAAGCTTTATTTTTTTTTTTTTTCTACTTGTGTCTCAAATGGGAATTGTCTAAAAATTCGCCGCTTTTCATTTGCAGCCAGCGAAATCAAAGTGTCAACGCAGTTTGAAGTGCCTTTTGTTATTCCAACCGCTGTCAATGATTTTTTATTTTCGCGAAAATTGTAAATGGAAAAAAATGAAAACATAGATTATTTCTGCGGACAGAGAGTCAAATGTGATTTTGGGGCTTATGACTAACGGCTAAGTGCGAACTTTTAGCCAACTGCTGACAGTTTATGTAATGTAATATGTCCCGTTGGGCCCTGCTGACTGGGATACAACTTTTTGCTGCCTCATTGCCACTAATGCAAATGCTTAACAGCCACCAATGCTGAAAGTGGCACACATGCAACACTCTTCGCCATGTCGGTGGCAGCAACTGTAATCGGAACTATTTGAGTGGTAAATACTCTAATAATATTCGTTGTTAAATTATTTCATTATTTTCTTTAAACTCAATTATGCAACTTTTGTGTAAGCTGTATGTTTTTTTTAAATATCTATAACATTTCTTTAAAAATAATTTAAATTCTCTATAAATCGTTTGAGGTATGCAAACAACTTAAAATTAATTATTCTTTTTGTGAGCATAAATATTTTGCTTTTAAAATCGTTTATTTTTTTAAACAGAAAACGTTATTAAACATCTACATAAAACATTATTTTTCTAGTGTATAAATCTTATAGGATATTGCAGAGCTCCTATTTAATGGGTGCCGAGTATCAGCAGCAACAAATACTCATGTTTCGATGCTCCACTTCCAACGGCAGCAGCCACAAAAGCTACACGGACAGCAGAACACAGCACAACAAGGCACAACACAACACAGCACAACACAGACAAACACACACAAACACACGCAAACTATTGCAATTTTGCAACGTGGTTTTTGTGCCTTGCATCTTTGGGTCTAAAGAACCGCAAAGCCCAGCGTAAATAAATTGCTGGCAACGAAACGAAACAGCAACTGTAAAGGGGGAATCCTGGAATGTGATGCACATCTGGTACTTTTCACTGTTTCCCATTGACGTGGCTAAGCCTTGCCTTTGCTTTGCTTTGGTCCGGATCCTTTCTGCTTCTCCGTTGTTCCGCAGCTATTCAATCGTGTGGCAACTTTACAGCCATTTGGCAAAAGTGTAACGCAAAAAGTGTTGCATACTTTTGGGCCGTTGATTTGCATGAGCTCAAAATGCACCGCTCATGTGTGTGGCTGGTGTAAGACAGTGTGTGTGTGTGTGTGTGTGTGAGTCATTACATTCCATGCGAGGGTTGCTTAAACAATAAACATTATGTGCTCTATCCGATTTTTGACAAAACTTCTTACGTTGGATTTTTATAAGCAAATTTTGCAAAACAAGATAATTTCCGAACTTTGGAATATTTTATATTTTTTTATGGTATCCGTCTGTAAAACCATAAGTACTGTTACTAACAAGTTGAGTAAAAACCCACCCGCAGCCAATTTTCATATTTCTCTGCTCGTAATGCGCTTTGATGTAGAGTTTATTTAAAAGGAGCACAAAACAGACAAGAAAACGAAAAAGATTTGCTAAAAAGCTTTAAAGCAGTTCCAGCCTGGTTTTCAATTTAAGCCAATAAACGTGAGCTGTTGGTGATGTAAGAGGGGGAACAACGAGCGGTGGCTGTGCGAAATGTTAATCTAAATTAAATGCCAGGCTCCATAATAATAGAGTGGCGCTGCCGAAAGTGGAAAAACAAACCCCAAATGGAATTCGAACATGCCTGGCGATTATCCGGCTGCTTTATGGACCCGCGCGACGATGAGTTGTTGTTGTAGCTGGCTTTGTTGCCGTTACCGTTGCCGGTGGCAAAGCCAAGCCGTCTATGACTTGGCTACAACAAAGCGCCCAAGGTGCGCAAACAAAGAAGCGAGCCAAAAATTATTGCCACACATGCAGCTGACAGAAACCCCCCCCCACTCCACACACCCCACTTCATTTTCCAGCAGGTGTTAGCTTTTTTCACATGTGTGTATGTGTGTGTGTGTGAGTATGTGTGTTTTGTGCTGTGCCCGCATGCGGTTGGTGTTTAGCTTTTTGCTCTGCTTTCGTTTTTAGCCGAGTTTACTTTTTTTTTGCCTCATAAAACTTGCATTGCCTCCTGTCAGCAGCAAGCTGCTACTGTTTTCGACTTTATATATATATATATATAAGGTTGTATTAGAAAAATCTATATATGTAATTGGAGGAGTGCGCCACACCCATCAGCGTGGCAAATTGGCTATTTAACAATAATTAGATTAACTGTTTGGGGCAATTGGCATCTGGGTTTTGGCCAGGGAGCACCTGCATTATGGATTGCATAGCCAGCGTTTAGCAAAAACTTTGCCGGCTAAGCGCAATTCCTCTTTTATGAGGCCCCAGCTGTTTGAAGTTTTCATTAGTTGTTGCAGGCCGAGAAGCCGTTGTTGGTTCTGGCCACATGCCAGAGCACAGCCAGAAACAGTCGACGGGTCGAAGTACAAAACGATAACACCAACGATAGCTGGCAACAACTACTTTGAGCCGGGCAAACAGAACTTATGGAACATACACACACACACACAAACACACACACTAAACCGACGGCTGAGCCTTGTTTACACACAGTGTCGACAGTGGAACCACCGAATAACTTGAAATTTGTGCAGCCACTGACAAACAGACAGAGCGACAGATAAACAGTCAGACAGATAGACAGATGGACAGACGGACAGACAGAGAGAAGGGTTTGGGAAGGATAAAGAAGAGGCAGAGGAAAATGCATTTTTATTTTTCTTGATTTCGCGCATAAAATGCGCATAAGCCTAGGCCTATAAACATAAACATTTGGAGCAATGAACTTTGCGCATGGCATACTTTTAGGGCGCCACAATGCAGCTTGTAATGCCCTGTGCAGTTGACGTTGAATGGGTATATAAAGCCATCTCCTATGTAGGTCAGCTGGATCAGGCAAAAAAGTTCGACAGCCGCACGTTGGAGTCGTTAAAACTTTGCCAGCTATTTTGGGATATGTTTTGGGAAATGTTTTAAGTATTTCTCCAGTGGATTTGGATAGTTTTTATATGTGACTATAATTGCAGCAGTGAAAAGTTCCTTATACAATAAAACAGCTAATATCTATTCTGGGGTTATCTCTGGAACCAACTTATTCCATTAAGCAGGGTATTTGCTGGTTGGGTTTTATATTTTCATTAGTCCATCTCTGCGTCTGCGTCTGCTGCTGTTGTAAAAATTTATTGCGCCGCATTTGTTGATGTATGTTTGCAAACATGTACAACATACGATATACAACATATATATAAGTATTTATTGCCTCGTACCCAATTCGCAGCACTAAGTGACACACAATTTAACAGTTTTTCAGCACGAGCAGACTTAAAGTGAGCTTTTGGCGCTCTTTTTTTTAATGAGACCCTTGGCTATCAATCTTGCTTGTGGGGAGGGAGTTAGGTAGGGGAACTAGGGGAACGCAAATTGCTTGGAATTAATTGTCAAACCAAATAAATAAATTCAATTTGTAAAAGTCAGTGTCAACAGCAGCCTCGCCTCAGCCGAGTCGCCTCATAAGCACACACAATTGATTGAAATGTTCTTAAGAATTTGACTGTGCTTATCAGCGAGGAACCCAAACAAAAGCCCAAGTGAAATGCTAAAACATCATCATCATCATCATCGCCAAAAGTTGCTGATACACAGGCTAAGCTATAGTTATAGCCATGTTCACTGCCACCCATCCTCCTCCCCATCCACCCACCGCATTGCCAATTTCATTCCAGTGCTTATTATTATTATTAATAATTCGAGAGACATTAATCATAAGCTCCAACCAAGCGCTGATAATATTCCACAGTAATTTATCATGAATTCGCACTGAAGTAGAATTCTATTTATTTTCTCTCCCCCCCTTCCCCCCCCACCAACACCTCATCAAATTTCTGCCTTAACAAGCCTGCCATAAGCAAAGAAATAGTAAAACATTTTATTACTACAAGCGCGAATTATGTTGGCCATTTCGTTTGAGCCAACACTTAAGCAAAAATACTTTTACAACAATATCTCCTGCTTAAATATAGCATAATGCACTTTGTTGTGCTTCAAAATCCTTTTCGGAGCTAAATAGGTTGGCAATTTGCCAGGGAATTGGGCCAGTGGCTGCTGGCTCCAAAATCCACAGCAGCAGCAACAATAACCAATTGTAAGACAATGCCACTCAGTGGCGCAACTCAGAGTGTCCAAGTGTATTTCAAACGATTTAATCTTTTAATATGCAAATAATTGCTAGATTATAGCTGCATTATTAACAGTAATTTATAGAGATATTTTATCATGCGGTCTGTTACAGAAATTGCAGCGGATTGCAATAGAATTATAAAGTGCTCAAAGTGCTTCCATTAACTACCATTTATCAGTTATTATTGCTTAGACATGAAAGTAATTAATGTATAATTACTTAATTAAATAAATATTTTCCATATGGCGTAACAAAGCACGACTATTATTAAGTTTTGAGTTGCTCATTCACAATATTATTTGTTGGCCAACTCCTGATATTCTACACTCAAAATGGCACAGAAATAAAACCAGATTATATCTGAGTATAAAACACAGAAACACGAGCACTTTGCCAAATAATAAAGCTATGTTCGAGTTTAATGTTCAAGTCATTAAACATTGATGATTAATTAAAAATAATAGAACTAGTAAAAGTAGGTAAGTGCTTAAGAATGCTTCTAAGAGTGCAATTAATGTGAAAAATGTGAATTTTCCTTGTAAAAAATAGCGATAGATTTTACAGTGCTTTTGCGTTGAGAAGATTGCAAAAAACGTTCAATAATTATTTAAAAACTTTGTTGATAAAAATGTTTTAACTGTGGAAATATCGTGAAGAATGCGTATATTCCAATTTTGAAATATTGATTTGAAAACTTTAATAATAAAAATATTTGTGTTTTGCAGGCTTTCTTGGGTTTTGTCCTGTGTTTTATAAACCTTTTCTGTCAGCTGTGAGTTGTGCGATAAACTTATAAATATTTCTGAAGGATTTCCATTGTTTTCGCTTCTTAGAAAATGTGCTCTTTGAGTATGCTTTGGCCCTACCTCAAATGAACAATATTGTGCAATAAAAATCGCACAACTTGAATGTTCACTCGGCACAGAAATTATTTGCGCTTGATTGCATACAATTTGCTTGCTGCTAATGTCAACAAGGGCAACTCGGGGAGGGGGAAGGAGTAAATGAAGACTCTTTGGCTTGTTGAGCGCTGCTTGCTGGAGCCTGAGACAGAGCAATCTAGCAATCTACCCATTTACCAACCAGCTGCACATCTGACGTCTTCTTCATTTTCTGTTGAGGTGCGCATTTAAATTGCCAGCATTTTGCTTAAAATCCACGCTTCTCGCACTCTTCAACCAGGTGGCAGCTGACACGCTGTGTAGTCTGTGTCTTGGCTGGCAGCTCTTCAGCTCTTCAGCCATTTATTTTTTCAGATATTTTTCTTTGCTTTTTTATTGTATAGTTACGCTTGATTACTTTCGCGCTGGTAAACAAATTTTTTAGCGGCATCAACAACACCTTTTCGAAAGGTCCTCGCCGCCATTCTTGTCGTCTGTTTTGACGCACACACAAAGTACATAATTTCATTTACAATTTGCCTTCTTTATCAGCAGGCAGCTTGGTAATTTTCCTTAAATTTCAAATTAAAATCTACCCAAGCGACTCACAGTCCCCCCCGTCCCGTCCCATCCTGACCACTTCTCCTACCCAATGTGTCCTGCCCCCGTTTGGAAGTGGCAGAGTTGAGTGCAGAGCAGTCAACTTCCTGCATAGTTTGACACCTTGTCGAGACTGGGTAGTAAACTTGGTAATTTAAGCAATTGAAACGCCTGCTTTTGCATTAAAGTGTTCAAAGTATTTCAGTGGGGTCGAGTACGAGTATTTTGACTGATGTTTATGGCGTTTCGGCCATCTTGTGTAATGGTCGGTGCTCCAAAGCTTTGAGTATGTTTACATCGCAGACTTTTGGGCGCGATGTAAAAGTAGATCTGGGTAGGCAATGATTTTTTTTTTGTCGTACACGAAGGAAAAATCGTTGCATACTTTTGTCAACTATCAAGACGCTGTGGGAAGCAAGCCCTGCTCGAGGTGAAAGCTTTACTGCGGATAAGCGGTAAATAATTCCCGAAGCTTGCCGCCACAGACGTATAAAAGCCCAGATCCGCTCTGAGAAGCTCTCTTCTTTTCGATTCGCTCGGTGCATGATGCACGTCAACGCATCAGTGCAGATCGCCGGTGAATAACTTGCTAAAAAAAAAAAACCACGTGTGTCGAAAGTAAAACGTAACAATAACCTATAAGCCCCATTGCGGCTACCAAAGAAAAAAACCCTTCAACCCATCGCGAACGTGTTAAATCACGCGAGTTAACAATTAAAAAAAAAAAACTCAATAACATTGAACAACTGGAACAACGAAATTACACTTGGTTTTTGCTAACCAGAAAAAATAATAAACCCCATCTTGGATGGTAGTAAATTCGGCATAGAAGAAGTCCCAGCTTAAGCACATGGAAAAAAAAAACACAGCCAAAAAAAACAATATTCTGTTAAAATAACCTAACAATTGTAAAATAACCACCACCGGAAAGCGAAGACACATAATTAAAATAAAAAAAAGGAGCAACCCAGGACCACATTTGTGAGAGGATCCGCACGTGGCCAATGGAACACCATCATCCCCCCCCCCCCATCAACAACGTGTACCGGCGCAGCGCAGACATCTCGTCGTTTGATAAATCTAATTGTTATAGTTACTTATATATATATATAAGTGATCTGCATTTAAGTTTTTTTTATATTTTTTTATATAAAATTAGTTAAACAAATATCCATGAAAAGGTGGCAAGTGTGGTATAGTGGTATAAACAGAAAAAAAAAGGAAAAAAAAAAAATAGAAACAATAAAAAAAAAAAGGAAATTTATTATAAGGAAAATGAATAACATTTGATGTCCGTACCACATCAACAAAAAATTTGGGGACTTTCCGATTTCACTCGGTAGCGCAGGAAGTCCAATTGGTTGGGAGGGTATAGAGCGCTTTATCGGGGCAAACAACCAGCTAGCACCCCGATACCCCTAACCAACACCAACGAAGCTGTCGCGCTTATCGCATTTTAATTAAGATTTATTGCTTGTTTCGGAGTCAAACTCCAATTAAAGGGACTCTAAATAAATAAAATTATGATCGGAAGGAATATCAGGATGGTAGCAACAACCCACCCCCACCTCCCGGCATGAGCTACCACCAGTAGGGTCCCACCCCGCTACATATCCCGGTTTCCGCTCGCACAAGGAATTGACCATAGTTTTGGTTTAAATTATGCGAGTTATTCGTTACAGGTTTCTTTGGCCTCCAATATCTGGCCTCAATCTGTATCTGAGTTCTGCTGCTTCGTCGTCTACATAATTGTTGGCGCCCAACATGGGGCCAGTTGTTAAGAGATTTCCGCGGCTACATAATTTTTGGCGCCCAACGTGGGGCAATTTTTCTAAGAAATTTCCTTATTTATGTCCCACTAACGTGTGGCTTATAGTTGAAGAGATTTTCTGATTAATGAACCACTCATGTGACTGTACTATCTAAAGAGCTTACATAAAACAAGGACCACAAAAGTGGGCTCACTTTTAGAAACTGAAAATGTGTTGTAGTATGCTCACAGTTAGTTGCCTCACATGTATAAGTTGTTTGAGTATCTGGTATAGTTATTGGTTTTTCTATCCCAGTTCCTTAGAGTATCAGTGCAATTTAATAAAATTGTTGATTCACTGGTTGGATCAGTACCTATCTATACGAGCTCATACTTTCGTGAATCTTGTGCATTCAGCTCAGCAGAATGCCCTGCCGGAAGTCACTGAGGTTGCTTTAGTGGTAAGAATCCTTGACGGAGGATCGCTCATCAACGTTTTGCTCATTTTTTTTTTCGTATCGCAAGTTGCTTTATTTTTGATTTGGTCTGATGATTTTAAAATACTGTTGTATACTTCTGTGAATCTTGCGCATTTGGCCCAGTCGAATGCCCTGCCGGAAAGTCACTACATCATATTTTTTGGAGTTATCTTTTCAGATCTGAAGTAGAATATTTGCCATACAATTGGAACGGACAAGTTGTTTTATTTTGAGTTTGGTTTGAGGATTTCAAAATACTGTTGTATACTTCTGTGAATCTTGCGCATTTGGCCCAGTCGAATGCCCTGCCGGAATGTCACTACATCATAGTTTTTGAAGTTATCTTTTCAGGATTGAAAGGAAATATTTGCCAAACAGTTTGGTTTGATGATTTTGGAATATTGTTGTATACTTCTGTGAATCTTGCGCATTTGGCCCAGTCGGATGCCCTGCCGGAAAGTCACTGCATCATATTTTTCTAAAGTTTTGTTATCAGAATCGAATACTTGTCATACCAATTGAACAGACAGAGGAGATGAGTTCGACGCGAAGTTCTTGCAGCTTTTTGAATTTGGAGGACGCTATGAGTGCGTATCTATACATGAGCTGTTGAGCTTGGCGAAGAGTCACTCACTCTGTATGCTGTCTGTTTACAATGTAATTGTAATAGCCCAAAAAAAAAATCTCCCTTTACTTCGTTGGTTAAAATTTGTTGGTTAGTATCAGTTGTTCACTTAAGTTAACTATTTTGGCCATATAGTAGGAAATTTTTTTTGATAATAAATGTAAATAAAATGTAACATGTAAAATAAAACAGTCGCAGACTGAATTAAGAAATTGTTCCTAGTTATAAGAAGATTTATAATAACATTAAGTAGGCACCTCCCATGCTAAGAATGTTAAATCCTGATTCCCGCTAATCATTACGTCTATTGGTGTAAGATTATCGGGTGTTGTAATGGTCGGTGCTCCAAAGCTTTGAGTATGTTTACATCGCAGACTTTTGGGCGCGATGTAAAAGTAGATCTGGGTAGGCAATGATTTTTTTTTTGTCGTACACGAAGGAAAAATCGTTGCATACTTTTGTCAACTATCAAGACGCTGTGGGAAGCAAGCCCTGCTCGAGGTGAAAGCTTTACTGCGGATAAGCGGTAAATAATTCCCGAAGCTTGCCGCCACAGACGTATAAAAGCCCAGATCCGCTCTGAGAAGCTCTCTTCTTTTCGATTCGCTCGGTGCATGATGCACGTCAACGCATCAGTGCAGATCGCCGGTGAATAACTTGCTAAAAAAAAAAAACCACGTGTGTCGAAAGTAAAACGTAACAATAACCTATAAGCCCCATTGCGGCTACCAAAGAAAAAAACCCTTCAACCCATCGCGAACGTGTTAAATCACGCGAGTTAACAATTAAAAAAAAAAAAACTCAATAACATTGAACAACTGGAACAACGAAATTACACTTGGTTTTTGCTAACCAGAAAAAATAATAAACCCCATCTTGGATGGTAGTAAATTCGGCATAGAAGAAGTCCCAGCTTAAGCACATGGAAAAAAAAAAACACAGCCAAAAAAAACAATATTCTGTTAAAATAACCTAACAATTGTAAAATAACCACCACCGGAAAGCGAAGACACATAATTAAAATAAAAAAAAGGAGCAACCCAGGACCACATTTGTGAGAGGATCCGCACGTGGCCAATGGAACACCATCATCCCCCCCCCCCCCATCAACAACGTGTACCGGCGCAGCGCAGACATCTCGTCGTTTGATAAATCTAATTGTTATAGTTACTTATATATATATATAAGTGATCTGCATTTAAGTTTTTTTTATATTTTTTTATATAAAATTAGTTAAACAAATATCCATGAAAAGGTGGCAAGTGTGGTATAGTGGTATAAACAGAAAAAAAAAGGAAAAAAAAAAAAATAGAAACAATAAAAAAAAAAAGGAAATTTATTATAAGGAAAATGAATAACATTTGATGTCCGTACCACATCAACAAAAAATTTGGGGACTTTCCGATTTCACTCGGTAGCGCAGGAAGTCCAATTGGTTGGGAGGGTATAGAGCGCTTTATCGGGGCAAACAACAGCTAGCACCCCGATACCCCTAACCAACACCAACGAAGCTGTCGCGCTTATCGCATTTTAATTAAGATTTATTGCTTGTTTCGGAGTCAAACTCCAATTAAAGGGACTCTAAATAAATAAAATTATGATCGGAAGGAATATCAGGATGGTAGCAACAACCCACCCCCACCTCCCGGCATGAGCTACCACCAGTAGGGTCCCACCCCGCTACATATCCCGGTTTCCGCTCGCACAAGGAATTGACCATAGTTTTGGTTTAAATTATGCGAGTTATTCGTTACAGGTTTCTTTGGCCTCCAATATCTGGCCTCAATCTGTATCTGAGTTCTGCTGCTTCGTCGTCTACATAATTGTTGGCGCCCAACATGGGGCCAGTTGTTAAGAGATTTCCGCGGCTACACTTGTGAGTGTTTTTTTTCTTCTGTCATGGGACGCTACTTGCTTTGTAATGGAATTTTAACTAACACACAAAAAATAAAGTGTGGCAAGAAACAACAAATAAATTTATGGAATTTTTAGTGCATAATTTGCATTTGCATAAGCGCATAAAAAAGTCTGGTATAACATAAGATGTGTGCAATGACAATAGCGCCAAAAGCAGCAGTTCATCTACAGTGGTAACTACTTGATAGAAAATGAAGTCTGGAAAATATTAATAATCAAATGCTTCAGAAATTTGAAATATATACAATATGCAGAAAATTCACTTCTGATAGAGAGTCAATAATGAGCCTAGTAATATATCACAATTACTTTTTGTACACAGAATTGTGACCAATTTTAAAATATTATTTTTACATTTTTGGCTTGTAAGATAATTTCTATTTTTTAATTGGATCAGTCAGGCGAAAGTAGAAACTGCCTGGCAGAAATTTTTTAATAAATGGCTGAAATATTTATAGAAATACCAAAATCTAGTTGTATTAGAATATATTTTCGTTAGCTCTAAAAACCAGTTTTTTTGTATTTGAAATCATTTGGTTAACTCACAAAGCAATTGGCAAACACGCCAGCACTTTTGCACCACTGTAGCAACATTTGGGTTGTTGCTTTCCACTTGAGTGGCATGTCGAATATTTTATATGAACATTTCTTTTTGGGCATTCAAATGAGTACAAACATGAGCTACGGAATGGTATTCCTAGAGCACCACTGGGCGTGGCCCATGCAGCTTGGAGCTTGCCAGTCATTTGCATTTCCACAAATGTAATATTTATGATCATTGTCTGTGCGTCTAAGCAGCGCATGTCGGACTTGACGTTGCCTCTGTCAGTCTGTCAAGTTGTTGTCTTCTACACCCATATGCGTGTTAACTTGTTTACATTGTCGGTGTGTGTGTGTGTGTGTGAACACATAAACATTCATAGCATTCAAGCTGACCAAGTCATATTAATCGGACTAAAGTTGCTGACCATGTGGCCAGGTTCATTTAAGTTTGCTAAAACAACACACAAACACAAACACAAACACACACCACACACGCACACTCGTTGTGGTGTATGGCATAGTTATGGAGATCAGAAATCAAATAAGCTCATTGAAGGCATTCTTCCGCACCAGAAACTTTTAGCAAAACTGCATTGCTAATGCAATAATAAAACACTGAGCAAAAACTGCATAAAAATTGTATAGCCTCACCACACTTCCCACGCACTTCCTCGTAGACCAGATAAAAAGTTACATTACCTAGATAAGCCACACGTTTAAATGGCTATAAATAATAGCCATATATAATAGATACGTTTGGGTCACAGTTGAGTTGCCAATTCTTTGTTATGCTATCGGTTTTTATACCGATTGTTGCAGAACGTTCAGCTGACCTTCTCCCTGCCTTTTCAGGTGTTAGCCAACACTAATTAAAGGTGTTTGCGTAACAAAGAAAACCATTGGATGCACACGGCAGAAGTAGACAAACCCATAGATTACACCAAAGAGGCGGAAAAATAACTACAATAAGAAGAGGCAGGAGTGATCGACTAGAAGATATCCTGGCTTACATTCTTATTCATTTATCTGCAGTAAAACAAAAAATACATCATGATTTGTTTAAGTTTGGAATTAAATATCTAGGAAATGAATCATATTTTGCCTCGCCTGAATCCAAACCGTTTTAATGGAAATAACCTTTAAATTCAAGAAAGTCAATTTGGGCATAATCGAATTTGCAATTTTATAATCACACGGTGTGCTTCACCTGTATGCAGTACACACACACACACTAAACACTAAACACTGCTAAACCCACACACACCCATACACATGTGATGTGTAAATAACATGCATATTGTATGATTTCCTTAAGCTCATGAAAGCTGCATCCAGCAGGCAAACATTAGACTTAGCAGCAACTGTACCTGCTCCATGCAGTATGGATGTTGCCGTACATTTTTGAAAAGCATAAACCCTCACTCATACACACAGACACACACATGCACACACGCACACTGCCTCATAAAAGTAATCACTTCAGTGGTTTTGTGACCAATTTTAGCACAGCCACCCACAACAGCCTTTAAAATGTGAAATGTACAAGGAATTGGAATTTTGGCAAATGTTTTTAGTCTGTGAATTTGCCTACTGTCGGATGTGGTTTGGCTGTTTTAGCCCCCAAAGTTATGATAATTGCCAAGAGGGTGAAGTTCTTTATGCTGTGCATTGGCTATTAGCAGGCAGCTTCGTATTACGACTTGTCGATATTTGTTGGCTTTGCCATTGGCTGAGCAAACAACTAAATTTCCAGGCAACAAATGTGCACATTTCGACATGGTCACTCATTTGTGTCGTGCTCTTTAATGCTGCTTTTGGGACCCAACTCATGGCCATCAAGTGACTTCAAACCTGTGCAGAAAATTAATTTGGATTTGCCTCGAGTTTTAAAGTTTTTCTTAATATTGCTTAAATTTGTATTAACCATAAGTTTCCATTGATATATTTATATTTATGTAATGATTGCATTATAATGTCAAACCAAACTTATTTTAATCCAACAGAAACAAGCATTTAGAAAAGAGAAGAGACTTCTCAGAAATGTATAGTTGCTTGAAGTTTCAAATTTGAAAGAATTATATTTTCAATGTGAAAAATGTAAGCATTATTTAGTTTTCACACAGAAGTCACCATAATCTTAGCAAAAATAAAAATACTCGCGGCCTTCTCAATAGCTACAGGATATTGATTCTCAATAGTCAGGTGTCCAATAGCCAGGATTGATTTTAAAGATTTCCCTGAATTATACTCACCCACAACATTGAATGTGTATGAAAGCGACATTTTGGGCTCGGTGTTGATTTGGCACTCGTAAACGCCGGAGTCGCGTGGCTGCGGATATTTAATTTGCAGTGTCCAATTGGCCGAGTTATCTGGTCGTAATACCTAAGAAACAAAACAAAGCAATACAAGTAAGAATAATGTAGTCAAGTGATGTCGACTACGATATATCCTGAACCCAGTTCTTAAATATATTCCAATTTTATTGGTGAATTTTCACACAGGCTAAGTAATTTCTTATAGATGAAAAAGGAACTGAAGTGTAAAAAAAAAACAAATGATGCACATATTTATATTTAAAAGCACGAACTGATCCCTAATTGGCTGGCTGGAAACATGTGCATGTACTAACATAAATACATACATACGTTCACGCAATTCTAGGTAACGGGGTTCTGTAAAATACACACAAAAACAAATTGACACTTGCGCCGTTTATCATGGCATCTCATTCTCACACATGCGCTCGCATGTTATGCATATAGAAAATGCTTGCGGCTGCTGGTAGAAACAGGATCAATATAAGAATACATTTTTCATCTTAATTTGGGTGTTTCTTATTTGATCTTGATGAAATTTGCATTTGCATATTATTATGGGTTAATTAAAATATCCTGAATTTTAAATTGTGGCTTTTATTGCTATCGGAAATATAAATGTTTTCGATAAAATAAGTTAAACTTTATCTACGCCGGATAAACGAGAACCTATATTTTAAATTTCAAGTATCTAGTAATCATAGTCTCTGAGATCAGCGTGTTCATACAGACAGACGGACGGACATGGCTATATCGAATCGACTGTTGATCAAGAATTTGCAAAAACCCATTATACCTATTTTTATCCAATTTTCAATAATTTCAGGGTATAAAAATATATCAAATATAATATTTAAATGCTACAAATCGTAAATTAGGAGGGAATACGTTAAGTGCTCACCTGAAAACGCTGATCGGAGGTGTAGGTGGTGCTGCCTGCTGTGAGAATATGCAGATCACGTTTGCGTATCCAGGAGACCTGCAAACAGAAAGGGAGAGAGAATGAGTGAGAGAGATATAAAAAAGTTGCTCAGTTCGCTGGTTTTTTGTGTCTGTAAAGTTGAAGAATTACAAATTCCGCACTTAAAAGTTTTGCCCAAGTGCGTTTAACGGCGCTTTGTATGCCCGCTGTTGTAAACAGTGTTGCTGGTTGTCCATGCCACACAGCCACTTGCCACACTGCCACACTGCCACTTGCAGCACAAACAAAGCGCAAAGTTTACTTTTTTGCTACTTTTTTCGGGAGTGGCAAAATGTTGATACTTCTTTCCTTCTACTCCCGCTGCGCGCGGTTGTTTGTTAATCTTTAGCATTTCGCTTTTCTTTTACGTATTTAATCAACAAACAGCCAAAAAAAATAAAAATGATATATAAGAAAGTAAACGTATTTGGAGAGTGATTCCGTTGCAGATACCCTGTATACAGCTTTTTGCATATATTTATTCTTTTTATTTCTGACCAAATCGATAGAAATTTTATCAAAACAATCTCCTCCTTATGAATTTTAAATAGATTGTGGGTTGCTTATGTAAAATATTCTTGAAAATATATTCCGAAAAGTTCGAGTTTATAGCCTTAAGCACATTCACATATATTAAAAAAAAAAAACAGGTCGTACATTTTATTATTATTATTTATCAATTGATGTTGGCTATTTGAACACAATGATCAAAGAATATACATTTGATGGCTTCAACTGCCAGTTACTTAAAGATTTTCTGGAATTTATGGTACCTTTTTCTTCATTCATTTGTAAAGGGTACAAGGTGAAAAAATCAAACAGAGTCAAATCCGCATATGAGTGTGAAAAGGGTCACAAAGCAACGCAACCTTCACAAAGCGTATAAAGCAAAGAGTTGGAATTGAAAGTATCTCTTATCGATGCTCAAACCTACATTTTGATGGCGCCAGCTACATAAATAACTCAGACAATTGCAAAGTCTTTAAGCCGGCGACATTTTGCATCCTGTCCTCTTCTGTCCTGTCCCGTTGTCGATTCTCGAATTGTTTCTAATGCCATTCGCTGGGAATAGACCGTGAACCCATTGTTGTTGGCCTTTATTTGGGCAATTTTTATTAGAGCTTGAATTACATTTTCATTTGATTGCCTTGCCTTGCCTTGCCTTGCCTTGCCTTGCCTGGATCCTTTGGGGTAACCATTAGCCCTGGTTTTGTATCTCTCAGCTGTGATTTCTTTTTGTTCGCCCAGCTCGACCTTTGTGCCCTTTTGGCACATTGTTTTCAATTTATTTAATGACCTTAGTTTTGTTCTTTTGCTCTTCCCACTTATTATTGCTGTGATGCTCAATTTTAATTACGCTGCTGCTAGAAGTTTTGCAATGCCAACAAAATTACTAATATATACAAATATATATATACAAATGCTGCGCTCAATTAAAGTTTCAATATTTGCGACTGCCAAATGTAAATGTAAAATATGCGGTAAAAAACTTGCCCAATTCTTCTTTCCTTGGCTCGCATTAATACGAGTAAACCTTATGGCTTGGACTTAAGGCATTTAGAAGAAATTGGAGCATGTGCGAACAACAAAATCATTGAGAATAAAACTGGCCGAACTGGCGGAACTATCAAGTACGGATAAATGACACAAATAAACAATCATTTACTATCCTTTCATTTTGAATCCTTTGCTTTGCTTTTGCCAAATGCCAAACGCCAACTATTTCCTGGCCAATGTCCTGATCCAAGCCGATTCTAATAAATACGTTGGATTGACGCTAAAGTCAACACACAACAAAAGCTGGTCATGAAAATGGCGCAAGCACCGAATGGAAACGGTCACGTAATACGTAAAAATAAAATTCATTTGCTTGTAAAAGTTTTATGCGGCTATTTTATGTTTTTCATCATAGACTCGACTACAATCCTGCATTCCACGCCATTCCCAACAAGCCAATGTATTTCCAATTCCAATAAAACGCCTACGATTCCACCAAAGGAACCCGAATTGGTCAGCGAAAGCAACGCTCAACAAAATCGCCAAATGAACTTGAAACTAAATCATTTTCCAACGACTGTACTATATTTTTATAACTACTAAAGCAATATTTTATTTAATCATTTCAGACTGAGTATGGAAGAATAAGTTGAGGAATTCTAGAAGGAGTTTTCTGACTCTATATCTTATCAAATAAAAAATAAAAAAATTATAAGCACATATTATTGGACTTAAAAGCTTAAATATTATATATAAACATGATTAAATATGAATAATTATGATGTATTTATTTAAATGAATAACAATTGTTTAAGCCAGAAAGTTTGTATAAATATCAGACAAGCATTTAGCAACTAAACAAAAACTTCTTTAACGCAATTGATTAATATTTTATTGTCTAGCCAAATAACCATAAGAAATGGCTTACTAAATTTAGTCAAGTGACGAAATGTGTTGTGCTCAAAACAGGTAAATATTTAATTTTCAGACTTGAATTGAATGGCTAAATTGAAAAGTTTACAGACCCGTCAGCAAATACTTTTAGACACACTTTCTACATAGGAATGTAGATATGTGTTGTTGGAAATCAGTTAGCTTAAGTCAGCGTTGCCTAGAGATTTGTTAAAGCCTTGCCACATGTTTCAGCCAAGTAAGCAGTGGGGCAGTGACGCAGCAGGCCGAGCAAGAGCCAACACTACCAACATTTCCCCTGTTATTCCCCAGAGTATTAACAGGACATTAAGATACTTTCACAGACAGCATTAAGGGGGGGAGAGGAGGAATAGAGCGGAATGCAGGTGGTAAACTTTTGTACTCGGGGTATGATTTTCATAATATCTTTAGGTTTAAATAAATACCCCAAGCATAGTTTTATATTATTTAACACTTTGTGGGCTTGGCCGGCTTGGGTAAAAGTTTCGCTTGACTGTTTCAGTTTTTTGGTTGCGTTGCTTGTTTTTTGTCATTTTATAGCACTGCGAAATGAACGAAGTTTCCAAGTGTGTACATGGTCGTGTATGTGTGTGGGTAACTGTAACTGTAACTGTGTTTGTGTATATTGCAAACTTGGCGAAAATACATTAAAAACTTTGCTGACGAATTTTCTGCGTCTCTAACCAAGGCGCCGACTTTAGACTTTGTTCCTGGCCGCAACTCGAAGCTCTAAGGATAACTTGAGAGCAGCTATTGTTGATGTTATTCCTGTGCCAGGCGGCACCCAACACTCCTGCTTTGTCCGAGCCGGAAATGGTGTGAAAATTTCATTAAAATTGCAAAAGCAATGGAAATTGTACTCGCTGATGTTTGCCTGCTGGGCAGGGCTTCCTATATACAAATTGTCCTGCCTAAAAATCCAATGAACTTCATCTACTACTAAATGAAACGGTCATCAGGCGATCATTTAATAATCTCCAAGTGCATTCATTAAGTATACGCAACATTGAGCTGTGATTGCAGTGCAATTATTAGACAACTAAATTATGCGCATCGCGAATGAAGTGCTTAACTTTTCACTTTCTCCCATTTTCTACGCTCTTAGCCCAGTTTGTAAACAAAGTTGTTAACCGATTTTTGGGACAACGCGTCAGAAACATGCAAAGTGCCCATGGTATTAAAAAGGGTTCGCCGACTAAACTTTGTTCTTTGATATACACATATAAATTGCTTTTTTACAGTCTTTTTTTTGGACTGACTTTGGTTGTTGTTACATGACCAAATTGCGGAGGATGGGTCTCATGTCGTGGATGTTGCCGCCGAACGCGTTTATGAGAATGTTTTGTGTTGGCCTTGAGCCCGACGCAATAAATCAACAGCCCACAGGCTGAAGTCCTGTGAAGTCAACTTGAACAAGCTGATCCAAGCAGCTTCCGGTGCCCTAAAAAAAAAAACAAAAAAACAACCAAAAAACAACAAAAGGAAAAGGGGCAAGCTGCAGTTGGTATGGTAATGACACACACAGACAAGACATACTCCAACACCCACACAATCCAGACAACCATTTCCAGAGGAGCCTAACGAACTAACAGCGCGGGCATAAATTACCTCAGAGTAAAAGCCGACAACTTTGGAGCACATAGACGTCCCATTGACTGCTGAGTGGGGTGCCTTGCAGATGGGATGGGAATGGAGTGGATTGGATTGGAGCATAATGGAAGCCAAGTTATTTGCCGTAACTGTTACACTTTCAATTTGAGTTTATGGCCAGTAGCTGTGGCTGACGGCTCGCGGTTCCAGTCTGTCAATTACAATTAATGTTTGCTTCCATTACTCCTCTTTTTTTTTTTTGTATTTGTCGACCCATCCGAAAAGCAACTGATTTACTGATTGCTGTTCAAGGAGTTTGGCAACTCAGAAGTTGAACGCTAGTTTTGTGATTTCATCATGATGGCCATGAGTTCACATTTGTGGCTGGAATTTGTCGCAATTACGTGGGTGAAACTTGCCAGAATATACCTCGATTAGTTTCCCATGAGATGGTCAAAATTGAATTAATTTATCACCTCAATAGTTTGAGAGTATGTAAACAAACTTGAGCTGTGTAATGACAAAACTTGGCAGGTTTTATCACATCTATCACAAAACACATCATTCATTCAGAATTCAGCAGTCTCTGAACTAGTCGTTAAGAATATTTAATTTCACAGACATATATTAATAGAAATAGTTTTTTTTTTTATCTGGAGAAAAGTGTTAAAATTTTAGTAATTTAATACAAAGCGAGATAGCGACAGAGAAAGATAGATAGACAGAGGGTTGTCCTTTTGGGTATCAGCTATTCTCTAACAAAACAGAATGGAGAGCGAACAATTTGGTTTGGATAAAAAGACAATGGTCACTTCAGAATCTGGAACTGGTGGCAAAGACTCAGTGAAGCCGGATACCTTTTTGGATGTCGATGAGCTTGTCTCGAATAGCAGCGCCGATGAGACTCTTCCCTCCATGATTGTGATCGACGACAAGGAGCCTACAGTTTCACTGCCCAAAACCATCAAGCAGGAGGAGAGTGAACCAATCGATAAAGCCGGCTGTTCCATTTCCTTGGGTCTCAAGCCCAATGTGCAGTTTCAGATTCTATCCCAAAATGTGGACAACGTCGGCCAATTAATGGCCAACACAGAGGCAGCTCTCACTGCAGCCAAAATCTTAACTGCAATCTCAGCTGCCAGAGATCAGACCACACCGAAGCCAACTCGCTCCGAGGACAGCTGTACACAGTGCAACAACCTGAACATGGACATCGTCGAATCGCATTCGAGTGCATCGATGCCATCGATTGGCTCCCTCGTCTGTCGCATCTGCCACAATGCTGATAATCCCGAACAGTAAGTAAACAAATGCATTTGAATATAAATAATTATATCTAGCTGTTATTATGCTGATAATCCTGAACAATAATTCTACAAATAAATATGAGTAAATCCATAATTGTATCCAGTGCTTACACATGATAATAATCAATTGCCATTTTCACTGTGGAATTAAATTCTTTTTATAGTCATATCCACGTCATTCGTCATACGTATACGTCATTCGACGTATAAAAATTTTATACTAATGTTTTCTGTAATTAACACGTAGAGGAACAGCAATATTTATTTGGATTAGAATGCTTTTAATTAAAGCTTAATTCCAGTTCAAATTTTATTAGGGCAAAGCACTTCATTAATTAAATTCCTAAATGTATTGTTCAAATGGATAAAAGATGATTTAAAAAGTATTCAAAAATAGTTAAATAAGTAAATTAAATTTCTATAATTAACAAGTAGAAGTGTAGAAATATTTATCTTGGAATATAATGATTATCATTCACAATTGATATGTTTTTCAAGCACAGTTCAAGTTATATTCAGTAAAATATATTATTATAAATAATAATCTTATGGATATATTTCAAAGGTGATTAATAAATAATAAGAAATAGTAATATAAGTAAATTAAATTGTTACCTATAGCATATTCCCTTTGTGGATACTACGTGTCTCACTTAATATTTAAATTAAGTGTTGCCACAATATGGAAAAATTTTAATTGCATGACCATTTAATGAAATTAGCGCAATGACATTGCTGGATGTGTGTAAATTTAAATATAGACATGTAAAAAAAAAATGTATCGAATCGAACAGGAGTCAACAGTGAGGGGGGTGCGGCATTCAAATAAATGCATTTGTGTAGATGTTGAAAAGTTTTGGATGCGGATGTTGGTTAAACTGTTTATTCATCTGTCCGCACTTTTAATCCCCGCTTTTATTATTGTTGATTGTTGGCATCTCTACTCATGTCTCATCCTTCTGTTTGCAGACTGGTGTCGCCGTGTCTGTGCAAGGGCTCCCTGACATTTGTGCACGTGCACTGCCTGGAACGCTGGATTAGCACCTCGCGCTGCACGATCTGTGAGCTGTGCCAGTTTCATTATAACACGGAGCAAACACTGCGGTAAGTGACTGTGTGTGTGTGAATGTGTGTGTGTGTGTATATTGTGTGACTATCCTGGCCATGTACTCGACTTACTGGCAATCCAAGTGGCAGCAGCTCAAAGGGCCAACTGTGTCACTTGACTGTCATCATCATCATCATCATCTCACAGTCGTCAGAGATTCTATTTTTGGCGTTAGCTGTTTCGACTTTTAATCAGTGATCTTGCACTAAGCACTCGACTTACTAATTGCTACAAATCAGCAACAACACTTGGCACTTTCTGCTTTGTTACCATCCAAACAGGTAACATAAAAAACAGGTAACAGGTAATTTGCATTTCTTGTATATATTTTTCAATTTATATCTGTCAAGTGTGACCAGCAAATATTTATTTACTTCAATTTGGTATTTAAATTCTCATTTGTATAAATATAGACTTGGAACATTTATAAAATTTAGATACACTTTTTTGGCATTTATATATCTGCATAAAATATTAATTTGTTTATGTCAAAGATTAAAAATTTGCCCAAAAAATTGCAGCGCAAATGGAATTTAAAAAAAAAAATCAAATATTTAAAGCGATATAAAAGTCGTGCTTTATTTTAAAGGGTATCACTGTGTCTGGCGTTCCACAATTAGAGATTACATAATTGTTGTTCCTTAGCTACACCTTGCTGCAGTCGCTGCGACTGTGGTACTCCCGGGCAATGAGCCGGCGTGCTCTGCAGGAGGATTGCCAGATGTTCTCGCTGCTGACACTGGTGGCGTTTGGGATCATTGGCACCTTACTGGTGGGCATACAGTACTATGCGATGCACACCCAGTCCTGGGGCATAAGCAAAATGTGGACCAAGTCCTGGATGCTCTTCTTCCTTATTATGACGGTGCGTAGAAATAATGCCAATTTAAGTGATATTTTTAATCTATAATCAACAAATCGACAGATTACTGTTTACTTTGCCAATATCTATATGCTGATCAAGTCGCAGCTAATGCCCTGGTATCGGTAAGCAGCGGTGTTTGGGGTATTTATAGTACTTTTAGATATATTTTAATTTGCCAGCTGGTGGCAGTCGGCTCGTGATATAAAGCTCATCTTGGAGAATCGCCGAACCTTTCCGAACCCGAATCGGGTGCAGCAGCTAACGATGGAAACAGCCTCGACGACGGCTTCCCTTTTTACGCACCACGATCAGTTGGATGTGGAGGCGCCCACCTCGTCGCAGCCCCACATGCTGTCCACTTCATTCAGTGCAGTCTCGCTGACCAGAGCAGAGAAACAGCCGGAGACGGAATCAAAACTGCAGATGACTCTGCTGAGCAGCAGCTCAAATCCGGATCAGAATCCACATTCCAATCCCAAGTGTAGCGATGTTGCTGACGCAAGCGTTGATTGCGATAAGAAGAAACAGCAGGAGATGGAGCTGGCGGAGAACAACAACAACAACAACAACTAAGTAGTGGGTAATACACAAGTGGACAGTTTTGTAATTAGGACTCAAGGGCAAGGCTATCATCTTGAATGTTTGCGTACCGCTTTATTTAATGTACTTTCGATGCTTTTAATGAAGTCGTCGGCAAAACTTGTCTGAAGCGAGTCAAATTTCGCTTTTTTTCTTTCTTATTTCTTATTTCTTATTTTTTTTTTTTGTTCTCTGATGAACTCTTGCTGGATTGAGCTCTTCGCTTGGCTGCTTCCTCCCACTTCATCCTGACAGCGCACAACTTCCGGCTTCCGGCATGAGCTGGTGCAAATTAAAGCTGATAGCGTGTCCTTGTAGCCCGTAGTCCTAGGGCCTAAGGACGAGCCTGCATGCTCATGTCAAGCGAGCTGATGGCACAGCTAGTCACGTGATTGATGGCTCATAAATTAGTCATTTTGCTTAGCCACCTCACTTTCGTTTCCGCCAGCCAGACCCAACCTGGCTTTGTTCACATTTTTCGCATCGAGTGCAGCTTCACTAATCAAGCAGTAATTTCTGTGAGAGAGCTGTGCATTTAATATCAGCCACATCCAACGCCATAAATTCCAGAGTGTCCAAAATGCCTGAAGCTGTTTTCCGCTGCGTGGGCTGATGTTGACATATTGGAAGTGGACCTTCTCCTCATCCATTTGTTGAATGATGTCCAGCTAGTGCTATGTATATTTGGCGAAGGGTTAACAGCACGAAACAGCGGACCTTCAATCAATTTTGCTGGCCAGCTAACTGACTAGGCTGGACATGCTTAGGCAATCACTGCGAGAGGACACCACGTCAAACCGAATGATTGAGCGTCTCCTGGCCTAAACCGCTTTAAATCCCCTATGCATTATTTGCCCGTATGTGTTCTTTTGGAACGGGGTGTGGCAGCTTGTCAGCTAAATCCCAAATTGAAAGCAGAGTCAAGTAGTGCCCAGCACTTAGCTTAAGGCTCAATTTGGTTTTTTCCACGTTGTTCTCTCAAAAGCTTAAATGTCTTAAGAATATTGTATTCAGTAATAAAAGATTTCTTTAGGCCTTTTGCCTGTTCCCAAAATTAATTTCAGTAGCCTTTGTGGCACTTAATATGTTCTAAGCACGCATTAAAAAAAAAAAAGTTTAATTCAGTTAAGGGTTTTCTTTTATAAAACATTATTAAAATATAATCAACATAATCGGTCTCTTGAAAACTAAAAAAAAAAACATTTTGTTTGATGAATTACATTTGGCCTCAAAAAGAATGGCTATTTTAGATTTTTTTTTAGGTATTTAACTAAATAGCTTAAGACTATGTTTAAGCCATTCACTTTTTATGGCCAAAACTGAGGGAAGTCCATAAACTCATACTCGAATTTGTGGGCTTTCATAATACTCACATCCTTGTCACCCAGTCGCTCCACGCGGCAGTGCAGGAATCCAGTTTGGCCAACGGTGACGGTCAAGTTGCGCGGCACATCAAAGTCAAAATAGGGCAACATGTTTGCGGGCGAGATTGTGGTTGTTGTTGTTGTTGGTGGCGTTGGAGCTATCGCAGCGTTATATCCTGCAAAAGAAAGAGAGAGTGAAAGAGTGTGTGAGAAAGAGAGAGAGAAAGAGAAAGCGAAACGTGAGAGTGTAAAATTGTTGGAGCGCATAAAAATAACTTGTACCAAATGAAATTTATTTTCATTTTCATTGTGCATACGTATTGCATGGGGAAAAGGCCTTTCAATTCCATGCCACAATGTGTGGCACCATCTCCCACATGGTTATGTGTGTATTAGAGAGGAAAGCATGAAAGGGAAGGGATTGGGGTAGGTGGTAGTTGGTAGGTGCAGCAAGCAATCGCAAAAACTGAAAAGTAATAAAATTCTCATAAAAATTCAGCAGAAAAACACAAAAATCTTCAACAAACAATTATATCGCCAATTTTTATTTTTATTTTTAGTATTTGTTTTTTGCATTTAGTGTATTTTGTTTGGGTTTCCATTTTGCTTTATGCTGCAGTTTGCATATATATATATACATATTATATATATATATATATGTATATTTATATTTATATGCTACAGATTGGAGCAATTTTGTGAGGAACTAAAGCTTACAACCACATTGGTGGCACCCCTTTCTGCTGTAGATAAATGTGAATTATTAACGATTCATTGAAAATTCCGATTTATTTAGCTTCATTTCATGTTTGTTGCTCCAACTGTTTGCTCAGCCTTATTGAGTTGTGTGTGTGTGGATGTGTGTTTGTTGTGCCAGCGTATCGGCTTGTCGGCGATTGCTTTGTTCTTCGCAATTTGTTTTCGTTTTTTTGAGGCATTCATTTTGAGCTCAAGGCTAGGATTTTGTGCGGGCATTAACAAACAAAACCGCACAGCAAAAGCAATATGAAACGCGAAATAATTGAAATTTAATAATGTTGCCTTAAAGCAATTGAGGAAAAAAGAGAGAGAAGAATTTCAAAGATTATATAACACGAAATCAATAGCAAATAAAGCTAAGCTCAAAATGGCTCGCAAATAGCAAGCGAAAACTTCTCTCTGAACTATGTTTTTGTAGCATCAAAACTTTTTTGTCCACCCCCCTCCTCACCCACAAACCCCACAAAAGTCAACCAACAGAACACGTTAGATAAGCGCTGAGCCGGTTCAAAATGAATCTTGTTATACTTAGCAGACAACTGCTGGAGTAAGTTCATCAATACGAGACAACTGGAGAAACGCAACCGGAGTCAAACTTTAGCACATCAAAGCGCTGGTTGAAATCGGCTTGCGGAGCAAATGCATCCAACTGGAATAGGAATAATTGAATGAGTCAACGACAACGACAACTACAACGAAGCAGGAATCCAGTCAGTTTATCGAACTTTGAACTGTGTTGCAGGACAGCAGCAGGCAGTACGCGGTGTGAATAAGAGTCAAATGTACATCGAACTCAAAAAAAAGTATGTTACAATTTTGATTTCTTTTTTTTTTTTTTTGCTCGTTGTCGCTTTTCGGCCCAAGAGCTGCTGTTGCACATTTCCTTTTCCGCACGCGCTAAAAAAAAAGACGCACGCAGCCAAATTGACATGAAAAACTTTTTGGCCAACCACACACGAAAAAAAGTGGCATAAGCATACGCAAAACTTGTGCCACATGCGTAGAAGGCGCAGCATGCAGCCTCCAGCAGGGAAAATGCCCTTTCTGGAAATTCAGTGACGAGGTCGGGGATAACAAATTTAACGATTTACTGGCGGAATTTGAACACAAAGTTAAATTTAATGTGCCCAACATTTCAGTACGTGCTCCAGTTGCTCTGACTATATGCAAAGTATCCAAATTGTAGTTATTTCTGAAGACAACACCAAATGGAAAAGCGAAAGCATATCAAAGAAATGGAAGCCATTTTTATTTCCATTTCCAGCTTCTGCTTTCGGCTGAGAGAACTCAAACTAAAACGAAATTTGCAAATTTAATTTGGTGTTTGATATCGTTCAGTTTATTTAAGCATTTCTATGACGAGGAGCCCGACTTTAGGGAATCAGGGAATCCTATTTGTTTGTGAATTGAAAGCACTTTTGACACATTTCCAACAAAACACACAAATTAGCAGTTTGATTTATGTTCTACTGCAGAACAGGTAATCTTAAATTGGAGATACACATTTTTAGAGTATGCCGATAACATATATATATATATATATATATATATATATATTTGTTCAATCGGCTCAACTCAATGTTCTGATCAAGGAATTAATTGAAAGCGAAACGGACACCTTTGCAAGGTAATTGATAGACAAAACAGATCATTTTCATTTGCATTTGCATTTGCATAACAGAAACAGGGTAGAAAGTAGGCGGACAAAGTTATGTTTTAGTAGAAGACCTGGCCAAGACTCGCCATGTCAAAATCAGTGCGCTCAATCCCGTTCCCCTTTCCGTCTCCGGATCAAGGCTCCAGAGTCGACCATCGAAATTAGCTTTGGAATTTTGCACGTATGTCGTGCGTGGAAATGCGTGAAAATATCATAGAACGGCAGGATACGTGTCCTGTTCGCCTGCTGTTGCTGTTGCAAAAGCTGAACTTAATTTATTGTTTATCAGCGGGCATAAAATTTATGACCAGAGCAAAGCATGAATCCCAGCCAAAAATGTTTGTGCGCCTGTGCTGTGTTTTTGTGCGCTAATTTTAAGTTTATGCATGGAAAATTTGCTGCCTGCTCATGTTGAGCAAATTAACGATGTGGCTGGCTGGCAAAACGTGGCACAAAGCTGTCGCCTTTGTTGGTTTGAGCCACTTTGCTATCGATCAGAAACCACCCACAACAAGAATAACAACAGCTGCTGTTGTCAGATTTTGGTTTGGCTTTGCGTTTGGATTTGTTCTTAAGCGTGTTTAATCAAAAACAAAAACATTGAACAGCAAACAGCAAACAGCAAACAGCAAACGGCAATGACAACAAATTGACATGATGCATGGGCCAATAAGAGCCGTCTTTCAACAAATTACTAAATGTGCTGGAAAATTATAATGAAATTTACATAACACATGCAAATTTATGACCGATTCAAGTGCGCTTATTATATATATGGAAAACAAAATAAATGCAAAACCTTTCAAATAGTTTCTCGTCCTATTTTGACTACTTTTATATAACCAGCATTAATTGAGCGTTAAACGCATTGCGCTCTGCTCCTGGATTATGTAAATCGAGGGCAAACATTTGTGCTGGCCAAACAGACCAAATGATTAGTGATACGCGCTTGTGTGACAAGAGTAAACTACCAACAAATATCACGTATTGCTGCCTGCAAACAAGCTCTGGCAACCAGAGGCACCTAGAGGCAACCGGGGCAGCCGAGGCAGTAGCGAAGTTGAAGAGGGCGTGCTTAATTTAACAGTGTATGCAGACGCCTTGAAATCTTTTGTGCTGCCATCAATCAGCAGATAACAAAACAACTTAAAAATCAATCACACTTGCCCAAGGTTCAAGAACCCCAACTATGCCCCTCTGTCTGCCCTCTAGCAGAACAAGTGAATTCCCTGTAACTTAAAATCAAACAGAAACTTGCATTTATTTGTATCTGTATATTTATGAATACATTTAATTTCACTGACTGACCAAATTTATAGTTAATATTTAAAAAAAGAAAGGAATAAAAACTATTTATCACCCGTCTGTTATTAAATAAACAGGGTATCATATTATCGAGCAGCTTATGTTACAGTAAGTTTGTTTGTTTTTGGTTGCCTCGAGCGCAAGTGAACTTCAAGTCTATGTGCAAGGCGAGGACCTGGCTAAGACGCTTTGGATGTATCATGATCTCAGGCACTTAAGGTTAAGTTGCGCCTGACAACACATTGACGCCACTGCTGCACTCGATGCTGCAGCGTCTCTTGACTTGCCACAAATTGTCTAGACTGTCGAAGACGCAGATAAGGATGCGACCATTGCATTTTTTTTAAATGTGTTCAACTATCGATTATGTGGCTAAAGTGTTTCCGCTTTACCATCCGAAGGTGTCGGTTTTGATGGCAATTGTGACATGCAAATCAGTCAAGCTGAGAGATTTGCATAAGTCTTCATGGCAATCAATATTTACCATACTTTATGGGTGACGAAACTAATTTACCGGGTTAAAGTTGGTTCAGTGTCTACAAATCTTGTTATGCTCCAATTGAAATCTATTCAAGAAATCTATTAAAGAAATCTATTCAAAAAATATAGACAAGGTTAAGTGTAATGATTATTTGGTTTTCTTCATAATTATCATAATTATTTATATTTTCCTCTGGCTATTCACATATGTGAATACCATAATTACAGGTATTTTACTGCTTAACTGACAGTTGCTTTGAATAATGATTATTTTTAAATATAAGTGTAACAAATTACGTACAACACGTAATCAAGGACCTCTACTGATTATCCTTATTTAGACTTTCTCACAATTATTATTATTTATTCATTTAAATATAGGCATACAAATTAAGTTGGACAACTGTCGATGAAATTAACTATTCTATTTGTGTTGTTATTTTTAACATATATGTAAATCAAATTCTAGTTTTAGCCTGAAATATTTCTATTCAATAATTGATATTAATTACACATAATTTATTTGTTTTCAATGACTTAACGAGAAACTTTTAAGTGGTTGACCTAATTATATAGTTTATTTCGTCAACTATATAATCACTTAATTCAAAATTAGATTTCGTGACACGTACACGCATTTTCAATTGAGTATTAATTATTTATATATTGTTCTCAACACACGCAAATATAATTTTGTAAATTGCTGTGCGAGAAACCAAATTTACTTGACTTGATTTTCTTTGTAGCACTTAGCGTATGTCCTTGCCAAAGACTACCTATTGGGGTTGAGCTAAGTTGCATTTAATTTACAGTAAATGTCCATTAGTTCAGCGTGTGTGAAAGAGCGATAGAGAGAGAGAGAGAGACAGAGTATATAGGAGATAGTGAGAAATTGTCTCTTTCTACGAGTCTCTTTGGCTCTGCAACTAGAGTTGTGGCTGCTCTTTATTCATTCGATAATTTCAAGTGCGTTGTGAGACTTACATGTGTGTGTTTGTGTAACCCCTTGTGAGTATAGTGTGTGTGTGTGTGTGTGTAAAACTTTTTTGATGCGTCGCCATTTTTATAGCATGGCTCTATCTCGCTTCTCTCTCTCTCTCTCTCTCTCTCTCTCTCTCTCTCTCTCTCTCTCTATGTTTCTGTCTCTGTCGCTAAGTATATCCTGGCATCAGTCAGCCACTGTGGGAAATAGTATTTGGAGCATAGCAGTTGCCATTGAGCTAATGTTATTAGTGTCGCGCTGGGAATTTATTATATTTTGCAGAAGCCGCCATATAAGAAAACTTAAATACATCAACTCACACTTGTCTAATATGCGTAATGCTCATATGAAAAGGAAAAAAATGACTCAGACTCCGCTTGCCTGCCTATTCGAACACTTCAGCGATTTTAGCCAAGTTTCACTCCATCTACCACGTTTCACTCCGAGTCACTGTGTTGGCTTCAAAATTTCAATGAGTTTGCGAAAAATAAAGTTATGAGATGATGATATGCTTATATTAAAACAAACACAATTTCACTATCCAGCTGAATCATAAATACAATTTTATGTATTAAAATATCAATTTATGTAGACTATTATTTCAAAAAAGTCGATCGATAAATGAATTTTTCACAAGTTGTCTCGTTCAATGTGGTATACATTCCGTGACGCAATTAAAATATACTTTGAAAGAGCACATTTAATATGTTCAGTCAGCGACAGACGCAGTCTCATTTAAATCTCAGCCCCCGCCACATAGTGGTTGACAGTCGCATAATATATGTGCCACATATTCTCGCATTTTCGGCGCGAGACGCCTGCCACATTTGCATGCGCATCACATGTCAACGATGGGGATGCGAACGAGCCGCCAGCATGGTTATCGGTGGTAGAGGGGGGGGGGGGGGTTGGCGGAATTGAGCAATGAAAGTTAAGAGAAAAAAGCTAAAGAGCCGCACAAAAAATTCGAAGCGGAAACGAAATCAGATAAGCGCTTGCTGAATGGCGCCCATGGCGACAACTGACGGATATGCCTCGTAAATTCTTGTCAAGATTTGCAAGATCGTTTAAAACTAAATCCAAAAATCAGAAATACCCAAATCGGAAGTAAACGACAATCGCTTCACAATATTTTCATATCTATAAACAGATTACGGAATGCCAAAAATCGGAGGTGCAAAAGTTTCAGTTTGCAATATTAAAAACCCAAAAGTGTTATTTAACTTCTGTCTATAATAAATTGTGAGGCCCATGCGCTGAGTGTGTTGACAATGCCAAGTACTCTATCACACACACAGACATACACAAACATACTCATACATATAAGAAAACACACACTTGAAATTCTACGCCACTACAATGTAGAAAGTGCTGGCGTTGCAGCCTTGCAAGCAATTTCAGAAGGAATGTCTTGCTGAGCGCAGCAATTCCCCAACACGACGCCACTAACCCCAAAACGCATCGAGTGTGTGTGTGTGGGTGTGTTTGTGTGTGACACACAAAGTGCTTCAGTTAAATACGAGCATGAATCGAAGTTCGGAAATCCTGTTTGTTTGAGTTCACGTTTGATGATTTTCCGCTTCCTTACATTTGACGCCCAAGGTCCACTTGGCCAATACTTAACGTTTAAGCTTAAAGACACTTTGTTTAACTGTTTAATTATCTTCCATATAATTTGCTTGACCTAATGATCTGACACTGATTTATTAGAAAACACTTCACAATAATTGCATTCATGGCGCATACGTAATTTGTGGCAAATCCATATTCATTGGCAGGCATTTATTGTGGACAAATTGTTGCCAATTGGCTGCTCGTGTATTTATCAATTTTTCATTTCCCAATCCCAATCTGTGTTCATTTCTCCTTTTCTCCTCTGTTTCTCTTCTGTTCTTAACAATCGAAGTCAAGAGTCTGAACCAGCAATTTTCTATTCGGATTGACTCCACTTTGTCGATGCTCTCTCTGCCCTCCCTCCCTTCACTCACACGGCTTGAACATCTGCAGCCGCTCGACGCACTTAGGCGCGACAATTAATTTACGGCGTAGACGTTTGCCAAGCCATAAATTATGCCCGGACAAGCGTGCGAGCGAGTCCACAATAATTGAACCACATGGCGTATGCATAACGCATAGAACACCAAACCGAGAGTCGCTCCATAAATATGCCAGAAATCACAGATAAATAATTGAAATGCGGTTCCTAGAAACTTGTTTAATTTATTTGACTAAATTAAATAAATAAAAATTAAATAAAACTGCAAAAGTAATTTTGATTAGATAGACAATTGATATATATTTATAAAGCATCAATTTTTTTTAAACAAACATAGGAATATACGAAGAAAATTTTAAAAAGTAATTGTTTTTCATTTAACATTTCTAAATAAGTGTTGTTATATATTTATAATCTTTATCAATTAAAGCTTTGGCATCTTTTGCTGACTTGAGTTATATGTTTCTTGTCATATCCATTTTACTGTTCACAACGCGTTCATCAGAAATTGGCTTAATGTATTTGTTAACCGCAAAAAATTATTAAATTGTCACAAAGAGCTCTTGAAGAATTGTAAATTTTGTAAGAGATGAGAAACAAGTAAATGTAAATGTGATTGTGATTGGATAGACAAAAGATCCATCTCTATAAATCATTTATTTTTTAGTTTTTATAAACAAAGAATCGAAAATATTTTTAAAAGTGCTTCCTTTGCATTTAACATTTATTAATTATTGACATTAATGATCTGACACTGATTTATTATGATTTTTTATTTCACGCAAAAAACGCTTCACAATAATTGCATTCATGGCGCATTCTTAATCTCAAATCTTCTTTTTATCTACATATCTAAAACTCCTGAAGCTGCCCCAATAATCTGTGACTGTTGGCTTATTGATGATTGTGCTCCTGACAGCGACAGCATGTTGAACTGCCAATGTATTTGTACTAATGATTAATTTTGTGCTACATAAATAGAATGTCGGCAAACCCAACAGCCCGAAACTTTTCTTCAAATCCAAATAAAGCCACATGATATCATATCGAGACCTTTGTTTATTTTTGTTATATATAAGTAAATCAAATTTTACATATTTACAATGGTATTTAACTGGCTTTGTAAGTGTTTCAAATACCTTAAATTTTTCGCTCAGTGTACGCTCAGGCAGCCTAATTTAGCTGGATTGTCATGCGATCAACCACATAATTCAATTTATGTGTCAATTTTGTTGTTGAAGCTGTTCTTGTGGCTTGCTTCACTGTGGCTAATTGCGCTCTGATTAAATTTCAAATTCTAAGCTAGTTGCAATCAGGTGCAGCTAAGACAGTTGTCTAACTGACAGTTACTGATTATGTCTTTGAAGATATACGGGTCTATCAGAAATTCTAAAGGGAAAGCGAATCGATTTGAACATTTTCAATCACACAGAGACTTTGGCTCAACATTTAAGCTGGACAAGTAGAAGCGCACTCAAGTTTGCCTTTAAAAAATGGGTAAACTTCAAAGAGAGCAAAATGGAAAAGGCGAAACAAACAAAAAATGACATGCACAAAAGACAAGTTGTCAAAGTCGATAGTGATTCGACATGTGGACGATGGATGGGGCGTTGTTCATGTCGCATTTTATTTGGGCTTTTCATCTAAAAAAAAATGTGCAAACTGTTGGGGCGGGTTAGGGAACACCCCCGCCGCCGGCTCGTTTTATGTCAGTTTAGCCATTGTATTGTTTGTTGCAAAAGTTGCCATTGTTGTTGGACTGGCAACACTCAAAGCAGGGCGACTTAAATTGCCAAACAGACATTGAACTTTGGCCGCTCTCATAGAGGGCGCAAAACAAAGCAAGTCGCTGGGTCACAGTTACTACTGTATACCGACTCAATCTTTGTGTGTGTGTGCGAGTGTGTGTGCGTGTGTGTGTTTGTGACATGCCAAAAGTTAAAGCATGCGACAATGCGAACTACATTGGGGCAAAGCAAAAACTGCTGCAGACTTTTGGGCGTCGCTTTTATAGCCATGCTTGCCAGCTATCCAGTTGGCCATTTTATATACCCTTGCAATGGGCATTACTATTAAATAACTTAAAGTGTAACGCATCAAAGGATATAACAGTATATATAAATATTACTTTTGAAACTTTGAAAATAATATTAATAATTAAAATATTTGATGTATTCTTCAAAATCTCTGCCTAATTAAGTAACTTTTAAAATATGCCATAAACAGTTTTAATAAACAGCAAGTGTATGAAATCTTTGGTGTGGCAAAGATTGCTGCTCTTCCTGGAATTTTGTATGGCTCCGACATAGCTAGTTTTATTTGCTATTGTTATTGTTTTCACGATTATGTGCCTCATTTCAGGCAGTTTTTGCACACAGTGCTCTGATTTAATTTAACAAAATGCCGCCAGCAACTTGGCCTCATTCCATTTCACCAGGCTCCCGACTCCAGGCTCCAGGCTCCAGTTGCGGAAGGAGCGAGTTTCTGGTCAATTTCTATAGCTGCGATTGTCCGACGCCAGCTACCACTATCTGTCGCTCTGTCATAATTTAGCACATTTTATTAGCTTTGCCCAGTCTCGATAAGCTCGCCGCCACCAACTGCCATTCGCTGTCAGAGATGCTCCCATTCGTCCTACTCCGGCAGCGGGCAACGCCTTCAAGTTTTGCAAAGAAACCGAATTCTCGACTCTTGGGCGCAAACAGACATCAAATTAGGTTAGTGGCAACAATGCGTACGAGTGATTTTTATATCATTTTTATTCTTGTGCTGAGATTTAAGCACATTGTATTGTGCTGAATGCAACCATTTAGGATGTGTGGACCTTCTTAGCCACGTCTAGACGGCTTGGCTGGGTCGAGCAGTCAACCAACAGATCTCAGCTCATTAGCCAGCTATATATAGCCAAGTTATTGAGCACATTAACGCATAAAACTTTCGCAACAATTGCGAAACAAAAGCGGCGAGAGCAGTCTGCAAATCATATCCGCCAACATGGCCAAAATGAACAAGTTGCAACAAATGCAACAGGAAACTAGATGAAACTGAAAAAAACCAGTAAGAATGCTGTATTCGAGTTATCTCGACTATGATATACCCTGAACCCAGTTGTTCAAAATATTCTTATTTTATTGATTATTTTAAATTTCCCTTAAAATAAGTTTTGCACCCAGATATGAGCACCCATACATGAAGAATTCCGAACTGATCCCTAATTGGCTAACTAGAAACACATGCAAATACACACATACATACATACGAACACGTACAATTGCATATTACACACAAAAGCACGTTTATCATGCCATCTCTTTCTCACACATCCGCTCGTACATTTATGCATGCAGAAAATGCCTGCGGCTGCTGGTAGAAATAACATCAATATGGAAATATATATTTTCGATTATGTGTGTTTCTTATCCGATCTTGATGAAATTTGGACAGTTTAAAAATATTATGCATATGCATATTAAGTTTAAAGTAGACGGTTCTGCGTTGTGGAATTGTATTATTTACTGCTATTGGAAATCGAAAAGTATTAACAATCGAGAAACAGAAGCAGCTATCGATAAACATAAAACGAGCTTGATCTGCGCCGGACATTCGATAAACTATATTCCGAAAAAATCTCTAGCTCTTATTGTCTCTGAGATCCGCGTTTCCATACAGACAGACGGACGGACAGCCGGATATGGCTATATCGACTACGCTGTTGATCCTGATCAAGAATATATATAATTTATGGCGTCGGAGATGCTTCCTTCTGCCTGTTACATACATTTTCACAACATCAATTTACCCTTTTTACGCATTTTAACTGTGTTCAGGGTATACAAACTTATTTAATATGCATGGCGCGCGAGAGGGAGAGAGGGAGAGAGTGAGAGAGAGAAAGATGAGCAGTGAGAAAGATTGAAATAAAAAGAGTTACCATAAAATTCGCAATATGCAAATACCATCGAAAGTTTCTGCGTTTGCTTTAATCAGTGCGTAAAATATTCAGCGGTAAACACGCCGAGCAGAAAATTTACTTTTGGTTTCTTTTTCGCCTTTTTGCTACTCGAGTATTTATTTTCTCTGGGACTCAACCAATCCCGTTTCCCACAGATGCAACAGCAACTGCAATGTACAAAAGTCGCGTGCCGTCGACTTATGCTAAAAGAAAAACGGTAAAGGGAGGCAAGCAGCGGTTACGTCTTTTAGTGTAACCGCAAAAGATTTATACGAGTTGTGGGCACGTATTTGCCTCAAGTAGATCCGTTTACCACACAGCCTTGTTGTGTGTCGAACGACTGTTCTAGAATTTTATTGTGTGTGTGTGTGTGTATGTGTGTGTGTGTGTTCAACATATGCGTGACAGCTGCCACGATGCTGAAGGGGCTTACAAGAGGGGTTTGGGGTCTGGGGTAGTTGCTGAGGGACGTGCAACTGCAGTCGAGTGACTGCAAATTGACTTTGACTGCAAGCTGGCGTGCAAATAACAACAAAATTTAAACCCAATCATTGCTGGACAACTTTATTTTCATTTAAGTGGGTTGCTACACACACATGCTCTCTGTCTCACCCCCCCTGCTCCCTTCTGGCACGCACTTTAACTCTGCGGTCATTTGAATTTGAAATTGTGGACTGAAAAGTATGCTCCAAAATATCATAGATTTAACTGGGTTAAGCATGGCTCCTGGCGATAAGTCAGAAGAGGGAGTGGCTGATGCGTTTAATACACTCATTTGTAGAATTTTGCTATTTTGTATTTCATAATTTAGAGACGAATTTGATGTGAAGGATATCTTTCTCAATAATATTTTAATTTGATAATTTGAAAATTTAATAGCTTAATTGCAAATTCTCACGAAACAACATTTAATCTTCTTATTACGCTCAATAATTTAAGTTTAGTTAATTTATTAAATACCGAATTAGAAGAGACGGAGAGAATGTACAGAGGGAGAGAAGTAGTATTATTAGTTAAATCAAGTGGAAGATATGTTTATTAAGCTGAATAATTTACCACATATCTTTAAAAAGTCGAAATTTGCCAAATATTTGTTTGATTTTATATTGAAATATTAGTCTTTTAGCTGTTTATTGTGCAGTTCATATAATAGTCAGAAATTCACATTTGCTTGGCACTTTCATAAAATGTGAATTCTTAAGCGCTTAACAAACAACTGTAAAAAGACCACGGACAGCGGACCACGCCCACTGTGCACTGTGCAATACACCCAGCACTTTGCCCCACATTCGAAATTATGATGAATAGCAAAGGCATTTATTGAAATTTTTGCAGTGCCTCCTGCGACACGAATATTTCTGGTTGTTGCTGCTGCTGTTGTAGTAAATATTTTTACATATATAAATTTATATATATATTTTTTTTTTTTGCTGCGTGACTGCCGTAAAATGAAATAAATTGCAGAGAAAATGAGATTAACGTATATTTGGGGCTGCGCTTTTTTATGATTATGTATTTGATTGCTTGTTGGGCAACATTTTAATGCTGATATGCCAGCCATAATTTTCATTTTTAATGATAGCGTCAAAAAACGCGAGTAAAAATTCATAAATAAAATTGATTTCGCTCTCACAAAGTGTATGTGTGTGTGTGTGTTTGTGTATAAGAGTGTGCTGCGTCATGTTGTGGCTTTAATAACACAGCATGAGATGGCACTTTAAATACGTCTACTTAAAATCTCTTGAATTAATCGGTTCAGGCTAAAAGCAACATCTTCAAAGTCAACAAGGCGAGCAACAGTTCACCATGGGAGATCCAGATGCTCCTTAAGATCTGCTCTATTTTCATGTCCATCACTAATTTGCATTGAGTGGATTTGTTTTTCACTGTCTTACCCAAACACACAAACACACAGAGAGAAGCACACCCTAACTAGGCAATACAATGAACTGGACAAATATCTTCTTTGGTAGTTGACGAAATAAATATGTTTGGCATCTGGCCGGAAGTAGATGTGTATACGGAACGGAATATGTCCAGTTTGTGCGTTGGCTTATTCATAGTCCGGTCACAAAAATCAACACCTAAGCAACTACGGCTGTTGCTTATGTATTGTGCCAATTTAGCGGCAAATAGTTGACCTTTTTCCCCACTCACCCCACACACTCAAGATTCTACTCCTGCTCCTCCTCCTCCTACTCCCGTTGCCGGGAAACATGGTGCGACCTGCGCCTGACAATGCATGCAAATGACGGCATTTGTTGTAGGCCAAACGATGTAGGTTTTTCACTTGTCCAGCATTTGGCTCGCATCCCCAAAATGCCAACAATTTTCTGTGTTTTTGTTGTTGTGGGCTTTAACACTCTGCTCGCCGAGCGAACAAGAGTCGAGTGATTTTTTACCATGACTTTTAGTTTATCATATTTTCAGTTTTGTAGATTTTGTATTAAGATTTATGATTTCTTAGCTAAGTTGATATTTAGTGCGATTTCTTTGCTAGACTCATTAAACTTGGCTTTCCATTGATATAATCAATTTCAATCGGTGTTTGCTTATTAAGAAACAGAGTATTTAGCAGTCGACGTGTGGAGAAGTTGTTGCCAATCTTTTTTTTTTCGTTTTTTTTGTAGGTTGACTTGTCGCTACTTTTTTTTTTGGACAACTCTCTACTTTATTTTTGGGTTACTTTTGCTGCTAGCATTAATGTCTTCACTTTGGCCTGGACGAGTATTTGGCTTGCTGTTGCCTTTTTATGTTTAGTATTTGTGTTAGCATCTC
Source organism: Drosophila longiperda (assembly GCA_035042125.1). Taxonomy (NCBI): domain Eukaryota; kingdom Metazoa; phylum Arthropoda; class Insecta; order Diptera; family Drosophilidae; genus Drosophila; species Drosophila longiperda. Next base: position 19,644,486 of record JAWNLV010000107.1, read on the forward strand.
GTCGCCGTACTCATAAAACTGTCCATTGCGCCATTCAGAATGCTTTGTAATTTTATGCTCCAAGCCACCTCTGCCACTCAGTCCTCAGCACTCAGCACTCGGCCCTTTGCCCATCACCTCCCGATGTAGGCCGGCTTTAAGTCCGTTGCTGATGACGTGTCTCCAATAGAAATATGCAAATTTCAGGTTTGCTACGCAGAAACAAAAGACAAAAGACTCGTAGACTCTATAGACTTTCAGCTACTGCTACTTGCCACTTGCCACTTGCCATTTGCCATTTGCTACGCTGCCATAACAAGGACATCGTTTAACTTTAATGCATCATAATCAACACAATCATAATTTGCATGGGGTGCGCGCACTCTGCATAATTTTCCACATCATTACCACGCATCCACACTAATATGCCTCGAAATGCCACACTGGAAATTAGCTGGCATTGTGGCCAAAAAAAAGTACAAAACGGCTTTATGCGCCCATCTTATGGCCTATTGCGCAACCAAGAAGCGAAGCAACCACAGCAACAACAACAACAGCAACAGCAACTGCAACCCATTTGAGCGCCTTTTCCTTTGTTTAGCCACTAATTTAACTAGCTGCCTAGAAGAAGGGCCAAACTAAGAGCACATGCCTCGTTTAACTCCAAAGGGGACGCCATCGACAGGGGGGAAGCTGACAATACCTGACTATCTACTCCCATTCGGATCATTGTTTGCCCATTTGGGGCGGCAAACTTTCAAGTAGCTGTCAAACACGCGCAGCGTGACTTTCAGACACGTTTCTTTACTCTATACTCCTTCCCTCCACCACACGTCTCTCTCTCTCTCTCTCCCAGCCCCAATAACCTGGAGCACATGTCTGACAAACCAACGAGCAGCCGGAGAACGTCTCACTTCGAACCACACTTGAATTTTCTTTAAGACTGCTCAACATTTTCCCCCAAGTGATAAAAGCTTACAAACACATATTGGCAATTTACAAATTTTATTTATAAATTTATAAATTTATGTGTGTATACAATTTTTTTGTGTACAATTTAAATGCATAACTCTTTAGCATTGATTTCAATTTTTCAATTGGGAATATTGAATGAATATATTTTTATTTACTCAATTAACACATACTTTACAACGTTTTAAACTAACGTATTTAATTAGAGTTAATGATTTAATAAGGTCCATTAAATTAACTATACTTTTTCCTGCATGGATCTCTTTGAATTCCTTTATGCACTAATTACGCCGGATCTTAGGCATCCGTCTATTGACCCATTGTGCATATTAGCTGTTTTTTCTAAAAGCACTAACGTGTTTCCTTAGTTACGGCTTAAATCAATTTGTTTAATCAAAGAATATTTCGAGATTGTATTAATTTTAATATGTTAACGCAGCCCCAAAGAGACAACTGTGAACTTTATTAGCCTGATTCAGTCAGATGGCCTATTACAAATTTATATGGCTTGATATTGGAGGCTTTAAAACAAAGCAGAAACATTTCCAGTGACTTTTTATACAACTTTTCAGATTATATATTTAGTTACATTAATAACAATTTTCGAATTTACCGAATAAACATCACCTTTTTTATTTTAACAAATAAAATATAAAAAAAGTAATAATATTAAAATGGCCAATTATTACAAGCAAATCATTTTAAATGCTGTTCGTTGTCCTAAATAATGTAAATGTTAATTGAGCACCATTATTAGCAATGCATATTTTATAACAAACCCTAATTGAGTGCTTCTGAATTATAAATAAATGTGCATATTGAGCAACATATTCCAGGGCCCTAAAATCAAGGTTTTTTAACGGGTCAACAAATGTGCAGGCGAGCCGAAGGATTTTCAAACGGAAGCCAAAATTTGTGATGCTCAAAGTAAAATTTTAACAAAACAGTTTTCATTGCAATTGATTAAATTAATTAATTTAATCAGTAACTTTGGCGGTTTATAAGGATGCCAAATACATATTGACACATTTGTATATTTGTACATATTTAACCTGGAATTTACATCAGGCGAATATATTAAAATTAATTTGAACAGCATGAAACTGGTGCCGTCAAAAACCGCAAAACAGAAATGTGACAGTAAATGGATTTCAAAATAGACACCGCGGCATACGCGAAATGACAAATTTGTGTGTTGAAGCCTGAAAGTGCAACAATAACAAATATAACAATAACTATTACAGCAGGATTCCAAGGCAACTCTCAAATAAATTCACACACGCACACACAAACTGAACAGTGAGCGCTAATTGATGTACGACCACATGGCGTATGCGCATTATTTGAATAGTATACTTAATTATGTATGCCAACAGGCTGTTGCGTGTTTGTTATTGTTGTTATTATTAGTGTTGCTATTGCTGTTGCTGTCACTCAACTTAGTTAACAATTAATGGCTGCCACAAAAATTGCAACACTTGCCACATGAAAGCGAATTTGATTAAAACATATAAAACAATATAAATATATATACATAAATGTATCCTATTTGAATATATAAACAACTAATAGCGAGTGATGGTTTTAGTTGTTGTTGTTGTTGTTAGTGTCTAGAAACCGCAGCATCTTGCGCCAATAATAGAAAATAAAATTTCTATATGTGGATACAAATTACTTTTGCGCATTTTGTTTTGCATTTTGATGAGTTTGGCGCACATCCAATTTATGCCCACGGCTTTTGTCTGACTAGCAAATATGCCAGACTATATATAAACACACAAACATATAGTACACACACATATTTAAGGACTATCCACAAAGACGTGAATTTAGTGGCAAAAACTGAGACGGTCGAAATCGATTTTCCGCTTTGGTGAACTGCTGGTCAGACCCAAAAGCAAACACAGATGTGAGTAAATGCGAGCTGAGTAAACTTTAATAAAACGCAATCGGGTTGGTAATTTTGCTAGCCCAACTCATCACTCAATTCGACAGCACAAATCCCTCAAGAGCAGCACAAAACTTACTTCAATATGCAGCGGCCTGGACACAAGTTGCAACAGCAGCGCAAGCCTGCCCCAAAGCGTTGACGTGGCATATTCTTTGCCCAAATATTTATGTGGACTACTGTGAGAGCAGCTTAAGTAGGTTACCAGTAATCTTAATGCTTGACAAAAATAGCCTTTTTTATTTCAGTGTAGGGTGTAGAGGGGGATATAGTCTGCACGAATGTTGCATGTATTAAATATTTCATTAATGCGCAGAGAACCAAAAAACAGAACCAAGTCGCGTCTCTGGAGTCGGACTTTAAGTTGATTGACCATTCCAATTGTGTGTGTGTGTGTGTGTGTGAGTGTGTGTGTGTATGTATATATAATTTTTTATATTTTTTTAAGGGGCTAACACATCGCCATCTGCATAAATTCCAAATGATTTGCGCTGATTGCTGTCGACATAATTAAAGTTTTATAACCTAATTAAGGCGTTCGCGCAATGCGCTGCCACGCCCATTGCGCACAGCAGCTGCGACTGATGTGGCCCCGCCTGTCAATTAGGACACAGCCGTCGATCCTTTTGGCCAAGCACACGCATTCACAATTTAATGACTGCCACAGCTAAGAGCGCGCAGCGGGACTGCGGCTGTCGAAAAGGCGGCGTTGTCAAACCTCGCATCGCCAATGGCATCCTTGTCACAAAGGACGCGCCATAAAAGCGCCGTTAAATGCCCCAAAGACAATGACTAAACATCCTGTACTCCTCTCACTCCCCTTACTCTTTATGTGTGTGTGTGTGTGCGTGTGTGTTGGAGTCGAGGCGCATTTGTGGTCGTTTGCCGTTAATGGATGTAAAATATTCGCATCACAAGGACCTGCGCCTGCAGCCTAAGAATCCGGTTTATCTTTTGCGACACATACACACGCATTCGGAATATGAAGTGACAATGTTTGTTTTTTTTTTTTATACCCAGTGCATTGGATATAAACTGGGTGTAAAGCACAGCAATTCTATCAAGATTCTTGACCATATTTTTATCCATGGGGGCTTATAGACATGCCTACACTACACAAAAACAGGCAGCACAATTTAAGCTCATTTGGTCAGCTTATTATTGTTTTTACATTTATTATTATTTGTATTTTTTTTTATTTATCAATTTAAACAAGATGACAGCAGAATAAGTGAAGCAATTGGTAAAATAAAAATTGATGCTGACAAATTAAATTTTGCATAAGATCAAAAAAGCTAAATTAGAACATGTTTTTTAAAGTCTGAGAATAATAACCAAAATTACAGTATTGCAAGTGCTGCCGATTTAATATTCTATATTATATAAATAGTTAAATCATTCCTGATCTAAGCACATTAAGAAAACAATGCGTGATTTAATGCGATAAATTTGAATTTTTGATTTTTATTTTTGTATTGAATACAGGGTATTTCTAACCTCAACCCTCGCAGACTAAAGTGTTATTTATTGGGAATATATCTAGGCTGTGTGGGCTGACATTTATTGACTTCCAATCAAATAATCACAGTGTAAATTATGAGTATTTTATTCTCTCGTTCGATTTTAATGTCTTTGGTGCTATCGAATTTCATCAGTTGCTCATTAAATATTCCATTCATTTCATTGGTAATTTGCCGGTTGCCACTTTTATTAGCGCATTTATGCAAATTGACTTAACTTAAAGGGATACAGTGCAAAAAGGACGATTAAGGTCCTGCAGCAAAACTTTTGTTGTATTTTATATTTGGACTTTCTACTCTTTTTTCTCACGGTCTGCTGAAAGTATGCGATACTCTTTACATGCAAATAAACATTTAGCAGTGCCGAAAAGCAAAAAAGAAGCGGCAAAAAATCATTAAAAAAAACCCCTTTTTACGGAAGCCCTAAAAATACTTGAGCGTGTAAAATGTTGCATGCAATTACCTGCAAAAAAGAAAAACAGAACGGTTGCAAGCGAAATACGAGCAGCTGCAACTGCAACAAGGTGTAATGAAAGGGGAGACGGGTGGAACATCAAAACTAATTACTTTGTTTTTACATAATTCGTGGTAGTTGCTGCTGTTGCCGCTGGTTTTGCTAAGCCAAATGCATTTAGGCATTTAGTGTGCTTAACAACCCAAACCGCTACTGGCCAAAACCCGCTTTTAGCCAGCTTCTGTCTGCCTTTGCATTAAATGATGCACTTTCTTTTGGCCGGCTGTGCTGCAGCTATGCTTTATGGCTAATCCAATTCTACATCTGCATAATAATATCTTAAGTCCAGGCCCTTATCGCTCTGGAATGTCCCTGTTATCCTGCTTTATATTTATTTATATATATATATATTTATTTTTATTCAAACGCATTTCCTTTGTGGAATGATTTACTTATCTTTCTTATGCTAAATATTCATCTTTCTCTCTCTCTCTCTCGAACTTTCTCTCCCTGTCTCCCTGTCTCACTCTCTCACTATTTCTTTTGCTGTTGCTTGCTTGTGGTATTCCGCTTTTGGCCATTTAAACTACAATTTTTATGGCAAACGGAAGGAATTTATCTGGCATAGTTGCTGTGGCTAAATACATTTAGACAGTTTTCTATGCTACAGTTTCTCTTTCATGATACAATTAAAATTTTTAAGTATTTATTGCATCAACGTTTATATCTTTTTCTTATTTGCCTCAATCCAAATTTCCTCTTTAACTAGTAAACAAATTTATGATTTGCTATAAATGTCACATTATTATTAATTATAATAACAATAATATTGGTTATAATCATAATACTAAATAATAGTAATGTATTCAATTCTTAAAATTGTACTGTTTAATTTGTTATTTTTTTGCTTGCAATTAAATTCTGTAATTTTATTGTGCGAAACACAATGAAATTCAAATGATAGCTTTTCAAGCATATCGTATATCTTGAAAAAATGCTGAGTTTTAAATTTTCCAATTTTATTTGTCATTTTCTTACGCTACATATTTTTCGGCATCGTCATGCGAAAAGTTGCAACATTTCCATTACTTGTTGGCATTTCATTAATGGGGCCCATTCATTAATTGGGACAGACGTTAATTTATGATGACGATGATGATCATCTCGCTGGTGATGTTGATAAGGAAGCTGTCCGTTGTCCACTTGGTCGCAACACCAACCGCAACGTGGAAATGAGTTTTGGTTTACAGTATGTGTTGCCGGAAAGGGGCAGAAGAAGGCACAAATAAGACAGAGCACAAACAGGCGCCGGACAAGACACAATGCGAAATCATGAAATGTAACCCAAAGACAAAAAACAAGAAGACAAAAAAAAAAAAAAAACAACCTGACAGGGTGCAAATTACATGTATAATCAAGTGAAGAAATACGAGTTGCCATTAATAAAACGGATTCATTAATGCGACGCAAAGTAAATAGCAAAAAGAGCAGAAAACAGCAGACACAATGCAAACAAAATAAACAAATTGCAACAAACAACAGCAAAACAAAAAAAATATCTCAGCTGATGAAAATGCTTTAAGTTTGAGGAAATTGTTAAGCACTCATTTTGAAAATGCCCCTTAAGCTAATTTGTTGTTTAGTCTACAAATGTTTACACAGTGCGAAAAGAAGAACACAAATTTAATTGCTGAGTAAATAGTCAATGGAAAATGTACTTTTATTAGTGAAGTATATAGTAAATATTATAATAGATGATTTTTGAATTAAAATAGATATACATATCTACTATTTAATATTAAATATTTAATGGACTAGGTATGTAATTATTCTTAATTATTATTAATATTAATTTTATTTCATACTATATTATTATTCCGCATATATAATAAAACTATTTTTTCATTGAGTATATAATTATTTAATCTATTTCTAATTTATTTATTGATTTATGTTATGGTTGCATCTATCTTTCGGTTAGCATTCAGTGACCAACATAAATTTGTTTCTACAAAAACCAAATACTTAGTAGTTCCCCCAATCAATTTCTCCTTTCTGTTCTCTAATTTTTGTGCTTAAAATATATATTTTTTTCCTAACTGGCTGACTTTTTCACAGTTGTGTTTGTATGTGATTGTTTTTTGACTATGAAGTGAACCATTTGGCAGTCGTATTTCTTGGTGGGCCACTTGAGAGTTTAATTAAAATGAATTTTCCACTTGCCATAAATAATCGAGTGCAAATAAAGTCAAAATTAAATAATTTAGAATTTGTCAGTGTCGCGGTTTCGCGCGCTAAGTGGCTGCCACTAGTAACGCGTTGTGTGTCGTGTGGCAGCCATGCCAGATGTGCTGGCGGCTGGCCGGGAACACTTGAAACAAATTTGCCACAAGTGGCGGCGACATATTTTTGCTCTTCGTGCACCTTGGCAACCGCAGCAATAACCGCGACTCCCATAAGTCTTCATCAGTCAAAGTAAATAGCAGTTGAAGCACAACAAGAACAATAACACCAACAAGAAGAAGAAAAAGTATCTGAAGCAACAACAGAAGCAACAACAACCGCAACGCACATGTCAAGCCCATCGCCCATTGCCCATTGCCACGCCTTCTTCTTCCTCTTGAGGAATTTGTTGCTGTGCGCAGCTTATTTATTTTTTAAATCATATTGTTGCTGCTGGTTGTTGCCGTTCTGCTAACAAGGTTTAATTAAAAATTTATTTAAATTAATTTTTTCAGCAATCGCTTTTCAAGCACGGAAGGCGCCCACTCGCATTGCGGAGGGTGGCTAACGGAAGTAATAGGGCGTGGGGGGGGAAGCGCATGAGCGCGTGATTTATAATGAAAAGTTCAAAAATGTGAAAAGTGGTCGCTGTTCTCAGAACGCTAACGAAATGCAAACATGCATACTAATTACATTTAAAACCTTCAGCTAAGCCAAGTTAAGCGCCCAAATAAATCCTTTTCTTCTCCTTGCAGCTGTATCAGTGTGCGGGTCTGTGCGTGAGTGTGTGTATGTGTGTGTATGTGTGTGTGTGTAGCAAGTGCAGATTATAAGCACATAGCGCACGTAGCTGCTTGCCAGTGTGTGTGTGTGTGTGTGTGAGCCATTCAACAGCAGCAATGACAGTGACAATTGCAAAAAGGTCCTTAAGGGAAGGGAAAGGGGATGGGGAAAATATACATTTGTGCTTCCTGTTTTTGCCCCTCCACCCTCCACCCTCCACGCATTCCACGCTCGCAACACACCTTGTTATTTTTATTTGTTGCCACTGTAAATGCGGCTCAAAGCTGGCGCCGACAGGATTTTCCCCTTTGTTATAACGCTTGTCTTCTTCCGTGTGTCGTGTTTGTTGTTGCTGTTTTTGTTGTTGTTGCTGTTGTTTTTGTGTGTCATTGTTGTGTGGGGTTCATGTTCGGGTTCGAGCTTATTATTTGCATAATGCCTGGCGATGGTGTTGAGAAATACGCTGAAGTAGTTTATGCGCTATGCAGAATTCCAGGTTAATAAAATAAACCAATAAAAATAATAAAATAAAATGCAAGCAGATGGAAGATATTCGCATGCATAATATAATAATGCAGTGCAAAATTATTCTTGCTATGATCTGAAGTTGTTTTGGATGAATAAATGTGTATATGTGTGCATATAAATCCGATAATATTTGCAACTTGCGAACACTCTTCAAGTTCTACGTTTTTGTTGTAAGGGTCTAACTACTTTTTTTTTCTTTTTTGCTGCTTTCGCTTCTTGTTTGCGTTCTGTTAAGAGCATTAAGCCAGATTAAAATCCCGCACGTTTGTCGGATACTTTTGCTTTTGGCGTATTTACTTTACAAAAGAATTCGCTTTTAAACTTTTTCTTTAAAATTCCAAAGTGCTAATGAAATTGTGTATCTTGTGCATAAATTTGTGTGTGTGTATGGGTGTGTGTGTGTGTGTGTGTGGGTGTGTGCAAAGCTGTTAGTCAGGAGAGAAATACGGTTTATTTTTTATGATAATGTATTTAATGAAATGCCATATGTTTATTAGCATATTATAAAAATGTACGCTGCTTTTGCCACATCACGTATACGCTATGTGTGCTCAGCAGCCAACAACCAGTCAAAAATACCACATCCAAAACAAAAGACAGAACAAAAAATATAAAACAATTGACATTTAAAATGTGTTTGTGCTTCACTTCAAAAAGTTAATTAGCTGAGCTCAACTTTTACTGCGTTATTCATTATTTGTTTAAGCTTCAATTTGCAGTTGCCTCAAGCAAATTTATTTAATCTTTTATACTTGTTTCCGCATTCCAAGTCGACTCAATTAATAATAATATGTTTCAATGTCCTTAGAAATGTTGTGACTGATTGGCTGTGATTTTGCCATTTGTTTGGCTTTGCCTGGAAAATATCTCTGTGTGTGCCGAAGCGTCAACACCGTCAACACACTCCGCACACCCGCCCACACACACACACACACATCCGCGTAAATACGCTGATTGAGCTTTGCAGGCTGTCGGATAAATAATCTGCTTGACGGTTCATTGCATTTGCATTATTAGGGTGTGCCTTACATCTGAAATGGAGACTAAATGTGTGTCTCATGCAAAGACTGAAATTGCGATATGGGGACACAATTAAGCTACATATTATTTCGTATTTGAGTTGGTTAATAAGAATACAAGCTCATATGGAGCAGCCTCAAAACATTTATGCAAAATTTAACACGAAACAATTCATTTTCGCATGACACACTTGGCATTACACCAGACAACAACAAAAGCAATAGAGTGATATATATATGTATACTATATATATACTATATACAATACATGTATGTATCTTTTTCATATATGTACACATTTGCTATGGGGTAAATAAAACAATAACAAAAGCAACAAAATGCTGCCACAGCGACAGAGATTTGGGCAAGTGATACATCAGCGGCAGCAACAGCAGCTTGAAGTAGGGGTATGGGGCAGCAGGTAGAAACAGTAGCAACAGCAGAAGAGATTGTGGCAAGTGGCAAGTGAGCCTAAAAACGGGTTAATGAAAATGAATGCGGCACTCGTAGCTCGACTCTGCCACAGACAATCAACGTTATGCACATGTGTCCGTTTTATACAAACTGTGTGTGTGTGTGTGAGTGTGTGTGTCTGTTTTTATATTCTCTGTTCTCAAAAGTAATGGAGTATATTATGCTTTATATTCAAAACTGGCGCACTGGAAGTCAATAAATAGCCACAAATGTATTTATTGCTGAGCTTGGAATTTTTAGATAGAATCACAGTTTTGGACTTATTAAAAGTATAATGAAATAGATTATTAATTAGTGTATTTTGCCGTCGGTTATGCTATGAGTGAGAAATTTTTCTACTTGTTATCTAACCATATATGTGTGTGTGTGTGTGTGTAGTTTTTTATGCCACCTCTGCTGCTTTGTTTTGGCTGCCAGGGCGAAGCCTCCGGGGGATTTTAACATAATGAATGAATATGAATTTACTGTGACATTTTAACTGTGGCGATATTTCGCATTGCATGCTTTTAGGCGCATCCTTTTGTTGCCCGTCAAGTGAGTGCACACTCATATACATAAATGTGGCAAGTCGTCGAGTTCTTTGTGGCAGACACAGACAGGCAGGCACCAGGCAAGGCAGAAGGCAGCAAGCAGCAGGCAGGCGCGCATATATCAATCATTGTGGATTATAAAATGTGGCACTGCAACGCCAGCCAGAAGCAAACCAAAGCGTACACCAAATGTGGCACCAACAAAACAAAAAGACACAAAACACATTAAGTTTCAGGCAACTGTGAGACAGTGTCAGCAAATGTATCATTAATATATAATGCGCTAAACCAAAAAAAAAATATACCAAAATGTATGCAAAACTTTTTTCGCAGTCATTTTTTGTCTTTGAATGCTCTTTTGGCCGACAGCTTGGCTGTCAACAGTACGCTGACACAGCCGCAATGTATTAACTGAGTTGTGGCAGATGAAAGCCATTGGGGGATTAGGTAACGTTTATATTGGGTTCGTCTCTCACTTTTTGTGTACATGTTTTTATCTCTTCTTTTCCATTTTTTCTTTTAGCTCAGTCATAATGCCAAACTTTTCGCATGAAATTGAAATCAAATTATGTCGGCGCATGATAAATTATTTAATCGAGAGTCCATTGCATATCAAATTTATGAGCTTTTAGCTTAATAGACAATCCAGACATGGTTTCATATTTAATATGCACAACTTTTAGAAGCTATTATTAAATCATAAGCCATTCAAATGATATTGGAATATTAAGTTAAAAACATTTAGACTATTACGTAAGTAAAATCTAATAAATCAAAATAACAAATAACATGTGCATAAACTACAACTAATTTTATAATTCGCATGGCTGATTTTAATTTACATTTATTTTTAGTATTATTGGCAATAAATTTTAATAAAATCTGTCATATTTGGATTAAATGTTTTCACACAATGAACCACAATTCACATAAATAACATAAATTACCAATTACATTTTTCTAGGAATTGCATACAAATTACCGATTAAATTAAAAACTTTTTTCATATCATATAATTTATTTGCAGTTATTTCAAGTGAAAATATAAATCGTTTGCGATAAGTGTTCTGCGTGGGAATTTTAAGTGAAGTACTTAAATTTTCCATGTTGCAAGTTTATTTTATTTAAAAGACAATTTATAGATTTACAACTGAACTGGATTTCCTGCCAAAAGTCTGATTATGACATTGAGTTTTGTTAATATGATATTATGGAAGCGTATTAAGAATAAAAGATTTAAATAAGAAAACCATTTAATTAAGATTTGTAATGCAAGCTGAACTAATGAACGCAATGCTGTCTCATAAATAATTGATATTTCTTTATACTTAAATCCTTGACCCAAATGTTGTTGAGCTTCCGCTCGAAGACTTTAAAGTGTTGCCGCAACTGTCATAAAAGTTGCAACAATCAACGAGAAAGCGAGGCTAAAGTGTCTTCCACAAAATGGTTTTTGTTAGTTAAGATGTTGTTTACTGATCATCTTGGCAAGTGTTCATATATTAAAGTGCATGTGCACTTAAATAAATAATTTCTTACACAAGCTGACACGTTAAAATGCCAAACAAAATGAAGCTCTCAACATTGGCATAATTTTGGGGGCCAAATTTATTTTAAAGCCAAAAAATAAAATACAAGTGCATGCCACAAGCAAATTGCTGGCGCACAAACATGCCCATGAGGCAGCTTATTAACTGCTTACTGGATTTTGATGCAGGAAAATGGAACTGCAGCATGTCTGCGGCTGCCAACAGAAACAATTAAAAATAATTACAACCACAACGAAGACGATGGCGATGGCGATGACGATGACGACTATGGGAAGAACAACTGCAACTGAAAACAACTGCAACTGCAACCGCAACAGCAACAAGAGCTCCGCATGCAAAGTAGCAACTGCAACTTCAACTGCACCTGCAACAGTCACAGCATATTTGCCAGCTGCCATAAAATTATTAACCTTTTCTGGTCGAGGTGGTTGCACCCGGAACAAGCAGCTGTTATTTTCCACGGCGAAGAATGCATACACTTGCTCAAGCAGAGGAGGAACCCATATAATAATACTATTTATATGTCTGATTAAAAAAAAAAAATGATTTTACGTATAAATAATAATTTGTATTTTCTTTTAAAGTAATAAAGAAATATAAAAGTTACTCATTCTGATTTGCTTTTGAAACGCGAAACCAGTTTGTAAAATGAAATATTTTCATGTATTTTATACACTCTCTGCAGATGCATTTCTTTTAGAAGGTCTTTAAAGTACAGTTCATTCGCATCCTTGAGCAGCAGAAAAATACATTGTTTTCTCAGCCTCTCTCCAAAATAAATGTTTGTGTGTTGTTGGTGTGTGTTGTTGGTGTTGGTGTGTGTATAAAGAAATGGTCGCACATTTCAGCTGGTTTTAACTTGCACTCAGTTTGCAGGCTGGCAGGCTGGCAGGCGTGTAATTACAGCAATTGTAGGAAACATCATTTTAGTGCAAAGTTTTCCAGCAGCTAAACTCAACTCATATTACGTATACGCAATCTACAGTGGGACAACACGGTTGGGAAAATAACGAAACGAAAATGGGTCAGCAATGTAATTTGCACAACAACAACAACAATTGAAGAAAAGTTTGCGGCAAAGTGCTTAAAGATTCCACACCCAAAATCCAACGTCGCCGGCAAAGTTATAATTTTCATGTTAATTTTACGGTTTAATTTAAACTACAGCAATTTTCAGCTGCAGCTAAGCTGCGATTTCTTTGGGGGTTAACACTTTTTGGAAAATTAGCCAATTAGCTCATGAATTTTGCACAATGATTTTTGAGGCTTAGTGTGCCGAGAACAGCTCCAACAAAGCGCCAAGTGGAATTTTTAATTATGAATAGCAATGAATAATAAAATTATGTTTGCCTCAGCCAGGAAATGTGTCTTTTGGGCTTTTTGGGCCAGAGACACATGTGGCCCAGTCAATGACCTCTGGCTCCAACTGCTTGAGTATTAGGTGTAAGCCATATGTAAGACACACACACACACACACACACACACACACACACACAGGCACACGCACACACATATCACAGACAACACACAGGACATTGCTCAAATTATTTTAGATTGTCGCTCAAAGTTGTCCCCGTTGCGGAAGATGGAGCCAAAGAGCATTGGAGCAGCCTACTCTGTCGGCTTTAGCAAAAGCTCTCCTTATTGCGTTTCAGTCCCCACTGGGCCTAATGTCCACACGTAGGCGTCGCCACTGGTCTTAAATACAAGAACAAGAACACATAAAAAAAAAAACAAATAAAAATAGAATAGGAAACTTATACAGGACACAGCCAGACACACACACACAATTCATTTGCTGGCTGTGAAATTTAACATATGTGCACAATTTGTAAGTGTGTGTTGTATTTCGAAATTGCGTAATTTTTCAGCAGCAACACGCCCCTTATGGCCTCGGGGCCTGGCCCAAGGGATATGGCTAAACAGCGGGCAGAGGGTCATTGCAAAATAGACCTTTGGTCCGCTCCAATTTTTCAATTTAAATGACAAACTTTATTTAATGGTGTAATTTATTTGCTCCAATTCTTTCTGCCGTCGAAGGACTACGCCTAATTCTATTTGACGCTGCTATGAAATGGTCTACAATTTAAATTGAGCTCTGCGTTATAAACTAGCACGAAAAGTGGATGTTGTTTCATTTATTGAGTATTAAAAGACTGACTGAACCTGAGAGCATACAAAATTGCATTAATAAAGTCTTTAATATTTAATAAAATCTACAAATTGTTTCAGAAAAGGAACATTAGAAAAATAACATGACTTACTTTATTTTTAAGCGATTAGAGACCAGAATTCAAAATGAATTATTAACTAATTCTATTAAGTAGACGATACATGTCTTATTCAAATATACCCATTTCAAAAATTCGATTTCCTTCCAATAAACGCGTAATATAAATAATCAATTCGTATCTTCGACTTGGCAGCCTGATTTTCTGTCTTATTGCCTCTTTGAAAATAAAGCAATTTGCAAGAAAATCAAATTGAAAAGAAGCTGGCTAAATTGCTAGCCAAATGCTTTAGGCTGGTAACATCAATGCCAATAAATGTGGCTGGGCCCGAACCAGTCTGCAATTAACATAAAAATTTGCAAGAAACACCAAATATTTAGTCAGCAGCTGTGGCCAATCTCAGCAGATATATAATATGAATATATATAGTAAGTATAATGGGCCGCAGCTGTTGCAGTGCGCGCTATAAAATACAAATTGTAGCTTAAAATTGGCAGTGGCAACATTAAGCCGCAGACACTTTCAATAACTTGACCGATATTTGTATGTGGCCAGCTGACTGCGCTCGTCGATTTTAATTACGGCCCGCAGACAGTAATAAAATACAAACATTTTGGCTTAATTAAGCTGCGTTGCACGCAACTAGCTTTTTGATAATTTCAAAGCGCTGTCAAAACATGGAGCGTGCAGATAACAGATACCCCCCCTTAGCCCCCTTAGCAAGCCCTTTACTGTGTGTGTGTGGCAAGGGAACTGACAAAAAGAAAAATAATAGAAGAAGAAGATGAGAACTGCCGCTTAATATTCATGGGAAAACTCGACAAGTTTGCGTCCAAAACAAACATTTGACACCGCTCCTTTTTTCCCCCCGCTGCAACCCTTGGGCCACACACTCTAACAACAGTGGGCGCTAAAATGAACAAAATGTCTGTTCGCGTTGCCATTTTGATCAGCCATTGAGGCGGCTTAATTACTCCCGTAGAGGCAGGGATGTGGCACCAAAAAACGAGCAAATTGCACACAGAGAAACCACAACCTATAGCAATATAAAACAACAACAACAATAATAATAACAACAACCACAACAACACCAGCCAGCAGCAGCAGCAGCGACAAACATAAAAGTAAATTTGTGAGCGCATAAAAAGTTCAATAAACGTCGCTGCCAACGGCGTTACCCATGAATATGAATTTCAATGGTCGATGACGATGACGATGACCTGGTCCAATCGATGTGAGCACGTAATACAGACACCAACAAACACACACCAACACACACCGGTACACCGCTTAGCTGAGATATCACATTTGGCTTGCCGTATTCAGTTGCCAGAACTTTGTGCACAAAGTGTTGCCTGCTTTCCAGCGCACATAGAAAATGTATCGAAATTGACAAGATAATGTTGCCTACTTCTAAGCGCAATCGAGAAATATCTTTTCCAGCCAACAGAAATGATTTTCGTTTATAAAATTTGTGTACACTACTCAAAGAGCTACTTTAAAGCCTTAAGATTATTTCAGAATTCAATTTTAACAATTTAATACACATGAATGACTAAAAACTGTTAACTGATACATAAGAGATTTTTTACACTACTTAATTAACTATAAATGAATTTTAAACATTTTTAGATGTTTATTATCAAGTTAACGTTAATATATATCGATAGAAACACAGGGCAAATATCAAGTAGACAATATTGAAGTGAATCTATTTTCTGACATTTTGCCAAATATTTTGGCTGATTATAGATACAGCCAATCGATGTCAATAAACGTTTAAATTGGCCACTAGTATTGCTCAATTCTTACATTCAACTTGAAGCAAATTTATCGCACATTTCACAGAGTCGATAAACTTGTACGAAGAAGTTCAGTTAAGAAACCTGGCCTTAATTGAGTCTCAGACAGGAAAGGGCCTGCAAAGTGCTGTCAACAAATATATACTGTTGCTTACTTTTATACACACACACACACACACACACACAACACACACATATGCGGAGAGCATCTTTGTCTGTTGCAGCAACTTTAATCGCTTTCCGTGCAAACAAAATGCCAAAGTTTAATTGCTTTCTGCTGTTCTTGCAACCAACCAATTGCAGCGGCTGTTGTTGGCCGCATGCCAGGCACAGCGGCCGATCTCCGTTGCTGCCACTACTGCTGCTGCCACTGCTGCTGCTGTTGTTGCAGTTGTTGCTGTTGAATTTTCGCAGTGTACTCCTCAGATGTGTTTTTTAACACGGCAGCGCACTACAAAATTAAAGCAATGACAGTTCATTGAACAAAATGTGGGACAAGATTTTTTACTTTTTATTATTTTGTTGTTGGTTTTATTGTTTCTTTTGAGCAGCGCTGACAATCGGCGACTACAAAAAAAAAATGACCATAATTGTTAAACGCGGCCATAAAACTGTCAAACGAGGCCATAAATGTTAATTGTAAACGCTTTAAATGATAAATGAGTGCCTGTGAATTACCAACAGTTTTTGCCAAACAAATTGGCCAAATCGAAAGATTAAATGCAAGCCATAAAAATACAACTTTGATTAGAGCGTTTTTCTTATGCAAGCAATGCTCGATTTTAGCATATCAAAGCAGACTGAACTCATGTAGTATGGGAAGCCGGATACGGAAAGCAGCACACATACACAAATACAAATAAAATGAGATGAGGGTGTGTTTGGGGGAGGGGCGATGCTACAACAACGAAATAAATAAATATGACACGCGCGAGCGCATGAGAAATGCGGCAGCCCTTTAGGCAAACCAACGTGTTGACAACGACGCCAACAACAAGGATAACATCAACAACACAAAAAAAAACACAACAACAACGTATACCCTGTAGGATAGTGTAGATTAAGTGTAATATGACACTCGAATGTAAGTGAATGTCTCAACTAGGACTCAAAATCTATGAGGTTACTTTAATAAATTTATCTGTTAGAAAAGAAAAAAGTCAGAGAAGGCAAATAAATGTTTACATTGGTCTAAAAATAATTGCTAATTATAAATTTATTTATATAAATAAATACTTAATCTTATAATGATATATTTAGAGAAATAAAATATGACAAGATTGCTTCACAAATAGTTTTTACAAATAATATAACAAAGTTGATTATTAAGTAATTTATTTAGATAAAAATAGATACATTTTTTATTTATTTTTATACAACATTTATTATTATTCTATCTATTCTATTTAAAATAATTATTTACTTTATACGATATTTCAAAAACTCAGAGATCAAATGGCTTTGGAACCATTTCAACTCAATGCTAGCTGATAAATTTTATCAAACCCATTTTGCTAGATTTGCATAGAAATGAGAGTGATACCCTGTGACCCGTTTGGATGAAGGATATAAACAACAATGTGGCAGTCATTTTTGTAGATAAGGCTCAAAAACTGAGCCCATAGAAAAGCCTTTGAAAAAGCCGACTTTTTGTGTATCAAAGTGTGTGTGTGTGTGTGTGGATGTGTGTGAATGTTTGTTGCTGTGAAATATGTAAGAATGGCAAAGCAATAAAACAGCAACAGCAGCAACAATTGCCGTCTTTATTGTTGTTGTTGTTGTTGCTGTTTTTGTTGTGCTTGTTGTTGTTGTTGGTGTTTGTGTTGTTGTTTCCTGGTAGTTGGCTGCCTTTAAACATGCTAAAGCAACGATCTCCGCTTCGCGCCGCTCAACGTTTGTGTGTGTGTGTATGTGTGTGGAATTTTTAATAAAACGGCTGAGGCAAAAGACAAGCAAATGGCTCACACTTAAAAGCTTCACATCTAACCGAGTGTGTGTGTGTGTGTGTGTGTATGTGTATATATAAATAGGTTACTAGCACGCCTCAAGGTATGCAACGGAAGCTGTTGACACGTCTTGTTGCTGCTGCGTGTGTGTGTGTGTGTGTGTGTGTATTTGTGTGTGTTAATAAAACCAAAATGAACTTGTATTGCTGGAAAATCATTGAGGCCTACACGATTTAGAGCCGCGCAGCTGGTTTATAGTCTGGCCCCTCCCTTGGCCTAAACTACTTACGATCCCCAGCGAGATGACAGCGAACATCGTTTTATGATTTCGGCAAAGGCTTAAACATTTTTTAGCTGTGAGTCGCAGCTGCTCGATGCTAAAGTGCTTTTTAATAGTCCACTTCATGTTTTTCACAGTTTTCATGCATGGATGAGGAGAAGGGTTTGGTAAGGGGTGGCTACAATTCTCTCCCTTGGCGCCGCAATGAGCCCAATTTATGATGGCATCTAATTTGCTGAGACGTGCGTGAATTTAATTATATTTATGCCGTTGAAAATTAGTTGAAATCAAATGCATAAATTCTCTAGACGCGCCACAACAACAACAACAACAACAACAACAACAGCAACAAAAAACATTTCGTTACGTGACTGAAATGCGATGAGCATAACAAAAATTCTGCCAAATCCCCTAAAAAAAACACACACACAACAAAACAACACACACAAAAATAAAAAAAAACACACATATATAACTTGTGTGCTTGGAAAAAAAAAAACAATTTCCTCGGTGCTTGTAAACCCACACGTTTTCCAAGCTGAAATAGAAAAGAAATAGCACACCCACACATAAGATGCACCCATACACACACACACACACACACACACACACACACACACACAGTCATGAATGTGTATGTGTGTGTGTGTGTGTTCCATATTGCGTCTTGTACAAAAGTCCAACTGCCATATAAATGTCAAATCCATAAGTGTTACGCAAAGCTCAGATATATGTTGTGGCATTGCGGCACAAAACAAAAAACTTAAAGCACTTGCGGCTGTTTTTTCAACACACCAACACACACACACACACACACACCCACACACACAATGAGCGACAGCTCAATAAAAAGAGTGTATTTTTTAATGTATGCAAAAGTTTAATCCGAACTCAACTTTTGTCATAAAACGGACGAAATTTCTTCGAGATTAATAAAATTACATAAAGGACTAACCGAAAAATCAGCTTTGAGGCTGCCATTGATCGAAAAAGTCTATATATATATTTATTATATATGCTTCCTATTGGGTCTATATTAGCTACCCACTTTTTATAAGGTTTCGGCAAGTAATGCATAATTTTAATTTACACACAAAAAGCTTTAAAGTGAATTCGACATGCAATTTTTGCTTATTTTAAAGTTCACTAAGCACTCAAATTGCAGAAAATAAATAAATTAACATTGTTTTTGAGTAAATACTCTTCTTAAAGGCACCACATATTTTTCTTTAAATTAGAAATTTGCTAGTTCTATGCAAAAGTTGTCTATAAATCTGCTTTCATGTTTCCAAGGTTTACCTTTACTGTTATTTGCCTGATATTTGTTTTACTTGAATGAGCACGTCGCAGACATTATTCTAACCTGAACGCATTATAAATGGGTTAAGAGAGTATAAATTTATGTATAAACAGATGGAAACACACTCCAAACACATAGAGTATATACATTCTTGATCAGAATCAGAGTTAGCTTTGTGATTTAATAGACTGTAAGATCTAAAGAAGATGGGAAAATAGATTTTTTGGTATACCGCTTGCATATAAATCGAATAACGATAGCAATATTTTAAATGCATAGTTGTCCAATTTTCTAAAAGTATAATTTTGCAATAGAACTGATATATAATTAACAGCTAGGTTGAGGGTATTTCGAAATCGAGCTGATTTAACTTCAGCGCAGTTTCTTGTTTAGCATATACTCGTAGCTCTTAAATAAACAAGACGTTTTTAAAGATGCCACACGAGCAGAAAACACACAAACAAACTCACACACAGTCACACACACACACATACTCATACACACACACGCAGTGATGTGAATAACCGTAGCCTGTCGGCAATAATTAAACTTCTCTTTTTTTACCTTCTTCTTCGTCTTCTTTGCGCTTTGCATAATTTGCGGCAAAAGAAAACTCATCGATTTGACGCTGATATTTTTGTGCGTGCCTCGGCATGCGTGTCTAAGTCGAAGTTTACGTCCATCTGCAGCTCCACATCCATCTCCATATCCGTCTCTATGCCTTTGTCCATGTTCGTGTTCATGTCTATGTGCCTGTTCCTGTTCTTGTCCATGTCCAAGCGGCCGTCGCGCTCCATTCATCAGTCTGATACTAAACACGACCCTGCTCCTGCCCCTGTCCCTGCCCCTGTCGCTGCCTCTGCCACCAATCTGCTGGCCAATGCCATGGGCCATAAGTTTGCTATGCGCGTTTCATCAAATTCGCGCCTATTCCCATCAACATCCCCTTCGTCTCCCGCATGCGATTACCAAAGCATCAAACTCCAACCAATACCTAACTTTTCGCATTGTTCTGCTGCTAGTCGAAACAGGATGAGGAGTCCATAAATATCTTTTAAAGCTTGAAGTGCATAAATATCTTCTAAAGCTCATAACTAGAGATTTTTATTTACACATATAGCAAAGATTATAGCGTAATCTGTAGAAGTATCTGCAAATTATTTTAAAATGACGAATGAAAGACAAGAGTAAAATAATTAAATTTATTTCATACTGTAACTTTTAAAGTTTCTCAATAAAATAATTGATATTTCTGAAATATTTGTTTAAATTTTCATTTTATAAATCCATTTCATTTGCAAGTATCACTTCATAGTGGTAAAAGTGGTTTTTTAAATTTCAGTTGTCACAACAACATATGTTTATTTAAATTGTTAAAATTGATATGCAAATATATTTGCAGAATGCCATATTTATTCAAGCGGAAATTGTTGAATTTTCAGATAACTATATATATATTTATAAAAGCGTAACCACTCAAAAGACTTATAGGGAAAAAATGTTTGCAAACTTATTAAATTTTTTTTTACTAATGGCGTTTAATTCCTTTCAACATTTTAATTCAACGGCTTTTAATTGAATGCATTGCAATGATACAACAAGTTTTTAGTTTATATTGAAATATATTAGCGTTGTAATTAACACTACAATATTTTATTACTAGCAATAAATTATGTAATTATTCATTGCGAAGTAGAAATAAGTGTATCAAAATAGTAGCATTCAATAGTACCAATAAACCGATATTCAAACGGAAAAAATATATATGTATTTTATATATATATATCTAGTATTTTATTGGTCAGATAAATTCTTTGATATTTGTATTAATTCAGAAATCAAAAGTGAATTTCGTGTGCATTAAATAGCCTTTGGCAGTAAATCACGGCAAGTGGACAAGGGACATGGAAATATTTACAAAACTATTTCAGCGAGCCCACATTGAGCTGGCCATAAATATGCAATGGCAATAACAAAAACAAGAATGTTAACTACTGCAAAACTCGAATGCTATAGACGAGTAAGCTCGACTACAATATACCCTGTAAACAGCAGCTCTTCCTTAAAGCTTTTGCACACCCAAATGTAAGCATATTTTATGCAGGACTTGGTAGTTTCTTATCCTAAATTGATGAATTACTATAATATAAAAATATTAATTTAAATCATCTTTATTTGTTATTATTTTCGGCTATATATATTCGGCTGTTAAGTCTGATGACAAATATATATATATACTGTGTGGGTTCTTAATGGTTTCCTTTTGACTTTTTTATACTTTGTATAAAATCATTACACCCTTTTTAGCCGTTTTCAATGAGTTCAGGATATAAAGAGAACAACAAGAATTTGTTTGCGTTAAATTTCAAACAGCTGTGCAAATAACTGCAATTTACATTTACCACATCCGTCGCATATTTTGCACACTAAATAAACACATAAAAAACGGAAAAGTAACTAGCACAATATATATATATATATATATATTTATATAAATAATATATACATATAGAAAGAGCATTGAGTAAATTTTATGAATTCATTATTGAATTAAATTTATTTATTTAAATACGATTGCAACGCACACGGATAAATGTATACACGTGCATCTATGATTGTTGCACTTGTTCTTTTTCGTGGTGCAGTTGCAAATGTGAAATGTCAACGCGGCTGCATTCGTTGCAAATTTTTGTACACATTTCATGGCCAGACTTTGCAATTTCGTATTTGCCACTGCTCCCGAATTTGTGTGACCCACTATTTATATTTGAATAAGGTGTTTGTGCCACATACTTTGGAATTGCACTTCTCGCGTCTCATTTGCAAACAAGTCACCGGACAGATGCGTTCATGTGTGTGCAACGCTATTTTGACTTATTCAACATGAGTCAACGTCAGCCACAAATGAAAATGGCAACAGCAACTGTAACAGCAACGTTGCAGGAAACAGCAACATTTCCCATTTCCCATTTACCTGCAGATGTTGCAATTTAACATCTGATGTGTGTTATTTTATACAGGTTTGTTGGGTAGATGTCCGTGTTCTTAGCCATCTGTGTACTTATGTTAATTGATCTACAGCCAAATAGGCACACAAAATTGGTAAATAAAAAATAAATAAATAAAATAAAATTTGTGTCGTTATTCGAAATTGGGTAAAATTGAGCTTAGAAATCTGATCAATTCATTTGTAGAAGTGATAAATTATTATTACATATTCAGTAGATAAAGTCAATTTGTAGTTTTTCAAAAAAATAATTTTAAAATGTACAAACTCTGCAAAATATCGGAGATTGTTTATCTAATTTGAGTTCAATTTTATCTGTTAATTTCAAGAAGTTTAAATTCTTCAAAATTCTATAAATTTAATAAATAAAATCAGTTGGCTTCTTTTCATCACAAAACGTAAATATTCTGATGTACGTCATCAACAAATATTATCAAAATGAACAACTAAGAAAATTATCCAATTGTTTATCAAATAAAATAATCTTATTTTTGTATGTGTTTTTATTCGAATTGGAAGTTGATATGTGTCGAACAGATAGAGTATAATCAAATTAAATCTACAGATTTAAAAAAATAAAATAAATTAAATTCTGTGAAATGCGATAGTCTTTACCAAATATGTCAATTTTGTTAAAAATTAAATCAATTTGAAAGCCTTTTGTAGCAAACAATGCACACAATAAACAAACACAGTGCAAATGTTTGATAAAAAATAATATATTACTGCAAATTTCTTGATTATTTTTACGTTTTCCATTTTGTGGCCTGGAGTGCCATCGTTGCGCACTTGCAGTATTTTTCAATTACGAGCGACTTAAGCTGGCGAGTAATTTATATTTGCCTTTTATTTCGCAAGCGACAAGTAGCTTTTTGTAAAATGAAATACTCTCACTCAGACAGACAGACACACACATATAGATAGATAGATAGATAGATAGAAGAATGAAGGAAATAAAGTGAGTTGAGGTGGACGGTGTTGAGGGAAAGCAGCTAACGTTGCAACAATTTGCAGTGGCAAATTGCATTTGGAAAGCAATTCATTTGGAAATTACAAAGCAGTCAGAAAACGATGCGACACGGCCAAAGGCAAAATGAAAACCCAAACGAAAAACGAAAAACGAGAATGAAACTAAAATACATAAATGAAAATGTTTCTGCTGATGAGGTTGATAATGATGATGATAAAATCCATCTAGGCAAATACATTCCGTGACAACCATCAACTTGAAAAACACACATTTTAATACATATGCATTTCCTCTATGTGTGAGGATGTGTGTGTGTGTGTGTGTGTAGAGGTGTGCATGAGTTTGTGTGTAGTTCTTCTTTTAACACTGTCAGCTGCCCGCTCTGACAATGACTCCATCTACGGTTGCAACAAACTCACAAACAGTCCACAGCAAAACTATTTCATATGTCAACTGCATCAACGGCAGCAACAATAGCGGTAAAACATTTGGCCATCAACAGCAAAAATCTTTGCCATATTCAATCATACCCTAACTTAATCCTGGCAAGCCAAAAAAAAAACAAAAGTATTTTTGCAGAAAACGTATTCGTCAAATTCACAACTGATTTTCATATCGCATAAACATTTATTTGAAATCAATGCATTTTTTATACAATTCGACAAAACAATGCAGACAAAAGAATTTGTTGCATTTGTTGCTTAATCAAAAACTTTTTGCCAAACTATTATTTAAATATTCAGAGCTGAACATTTTGCATTTTTCCATTCAATTTTGCAAGCTTTTGCCACATGTTCTGATTTTTAACTTATAACAATTTTGTAGGCAAAGTGCAAAATAAGAAAAAATAAGATTTCCGAATGAAATTCGTTTTTCAAATTTATAATGAGAATAAAACTAATGTAAGATTAAATAATTGAAATACTTTGTAAAAAGATATCCGGCTCGAAAAAGATACAGAAATTTCAGCTTCTAACCAATTGAATAGTACATTCATGTTCTGAAACTAATCTAATTTTTATGATGAATTTTCTGAAATATATATAGTACTTTATAAACTAAATAAATATATATAAAAAAGGAACTTTTATGTACGGTAAAACCATTAATTATTTTATTTTGAAAAGGAGTCAATTCAAACTAAACGAAATTAAACTAAAATTTTATTTAATGCATATACTAAATATTATTTATATTAAATGTAAATAATATTTAAAATTTTATGTTTATTTTGATTAGCCTTGTTAAAATATATGATTAGAAACTTATATTATAAATCTATATGCATTATTATTATTTTGTAATTTCTAATTAATTTGATGTAGTGTAATTAAAATCCACTGCACAAATGTATACCCCAAATGTTGTTTTTGCCCCAAGGGTGTAGGCATAACAACAACAACAAAAACAACAACAAGAACTGCCGTTTTCAAGGCAGCGACTGCATTTACGAGTGCGCCTGCAGCTCGTTAGTTTGTCATCGTGTGTGGATCTGTGCCCTTGCGTGTGTGTGTGTGTGTGTGTGTGTGCTTTTTTTCTTTTTCCAACTCTCGCGTTTTTTATACACTTTTTTATTCTTTTTTTTTGCAGAGCCAAGCGCCGAAAGCGAGGCATGAATTGAAAATGAAATTTTGTGTCAGTGTTGCAGAAAGTATGAGTTTTCAGTTAGTTCTGCGACTCTGTGTGTGTGTGTGTGTGTGAGAGAGAGTATGAAAAGTTGGCGGGACAAACAACAAACAGCACACACACTCGCACACTCGAACATATGCAGATGATGGTTGGAGGGCTGAAAGGGGTGGTTTGATGGGAAGGTGCTTAGGGCTACAAGTGTTTAGCTGGCATTCAACACTTGACTGGGTAAATGGGTGGTTGGGTGGTTTGGTGGCTGCGTGGCTGCGTGGTTGGGCTTTGTGCGACCTTGCCACACATAAATGAGCAAACGAGCATGTTATTTTTTCTGTGGATTCCGGCTTTAAACAATTCAAGCGCAATTAGCTCGCGAATGGATTGACATACTCATCAAAATAACCAAATAGCAGCAAAAAAAAAAGAACGCAAAAAACGGGGTCTTAATGACAACGAAACCTTTGTCCCCAAATATTAAAAATTCCACACAGCAAAATTTAAAGAATTTCAATTGTAAAACATTCCCTATTTCACCCAGACATCTTTTTGTCGATTGCCGGCGCCAAGCCCGGAAATTAGACAAGAGAAAATTCAAAGCGACTGGCGACAAAACAAAAAGCGCTGGCAGCAATTAAAGCCGCCAGGACGAGCTTTGCCCTGCTAGAGGGGGGAGGGGGGGTAGAAACGGAGGGTATGGTGGGTATGGTGGTATGGGGGGAGGGCTGTGGGATTTTAGGGGTAGACAAATTAAATTTAATTAGAAATTAAATGAGAATAAATTGGATTATTTAATTAAAAACTCACCTTGCACGAGCAGCAGCAGCAACAAAAGCGCCAACAGCCAACTGATGAGCCAGTTGAGTAATCCGAAATTGGCTCTGCTGCTGGCCAACATTGTTGTAGTGTTTCTTGTTGCTGTTGTTATTGTTGTAGTTGCTGCTTTAGTTGTTATAGTTGTTGTTGGCCTTGTTATCCGCATTTTATTGTTATGATCGCTGTTTTTGTAGTGCTTGCTGTTAGCAATTCGCTGCGGTCTTTTTGGCCTTGTTAACGTTTACCTTCTCGTCAAATTACAGGCGCCAGCCCAGCTCAGCTCAGCTCCACCCGGCTCGGCTCGGCTCAGGTCGCGTCTAACCGCTCACTCGGGAGCAATAACAAAATGAGTTTGCTATCTTTTAAAATTGTATCTGTCTTATTTTCTATATTTTATTTTGCTGCTGCGCTTTTCACATTGGTTTTTTTTTTGGTTTCTTTATTTTTTTCACTGATTTCAGCACTTTCTTTTGCTGTTTTTCGGTTTTTTTTTTTTGGTTTTTTTGTTGTTTTGTGTGCGAGTGCAAAACTTTTGTTTTTTTGTGTTAAGTCAAACTGTTTTAAATTCAATTTGTTTGTTTTGTGCTTTTAATGTGATTTCTTGCCCGGAACAACAAGAGTCGTATAAATCATACGCCATGTGCGCTTTCCGCAGTCGCCTCAAAGTATGCAACGCTTAACACCACACACACACAGGCACACACACACACACACACACACCCATATAGACTGTGCACAGTGTTGTCTTCGTTTGTTATTTGCGCTTTTGATTTGTATTTGGTTTTAGATAGCAAAGTGTTCGCCAAGTAATTTATCTTGTCGTCGGCGGCTTAGCACTTTCACTTGACTGAAGTCAAGTTTCTTCTATTCTCCTTTTTTTTAAGTAAACAAGAGGCTGTCTCAAGTTTATGTGGCTTGGGTTCTTTTCCAGTGTGTTGTGTTGGTTTGTTTGACAGTTGTTGGATTGATGGAATGCCACTTAAGCACACACACACACACACAGACACACTGTCACAATTACGCACTCACACACGCAGAGGCACAAATACACACGTAGGATTATTAATGCATCTGTTTAAAGCAGCTTAATAACCTGACATTAACGGGACATTAACACGCACGATTTGCGCCCAACTCCATTCGATTTGGCAGCACGTAACACTGTTCAGCTACTGTTGGCAGTCTGGCAACACTTTTGTTTTTGGGGTAAACAGCCCGCACATCAGATATAAATCACAAATAACGCGTGCTTTGCACTCAAGTCACAGGATTGAACTGACTGCGCCTCGTCGGCAGGCAGCTTTTCAATCGTTGGCCGCCCACGAAGTGGATGCCGAAGCCGCGCACGGCATCGGCACATAAAAAACACGAACCAATGACTCAAAGAGAGCGCTCCACTTGCTCTTAGCTGCTCAAGAGTGGCGTTCTTCTGATTGTTGTTCCCCTTAAAACTATTGGTGCACGAAATTGCAGACGAACTTTGGAGTGCTCTCTGTATACTCGCTCTAAGCGCTCTACTTAAGAGAACAAGCCTCCAAGTTACTTTTAGTTTTGTTCTTGTTATTTTTGCATGTTTTTAGTTGTGATATGAAGAAATGTTTATAAACTAAATACAAAGTGAATTTTCAATTGTTTTAAGTATGCAAAAATTCAAAGATTCATATGTGGTTCAGACAATTAAAAAGTTTAGTGCGAGAAACAAAAAAATTAATAATAAACAATTACAATTATTATTGCTTATGTGTAAAATTTGTGTTAAAAATTAAATTGAACTTACTTTCAATATTTATAAATTTCATATCTTCATTGCTTGTATCTCTCTTAAGCTCTTTACAATTCTCTTTTGTTGACTTAAATTTAGTGTAATTTGATTGTTTTATTTCCGTTCGTTTTTCATTGTCATTTTATCTGTATTAGCAGCTAGTCGAAACTGACCGCCTCAATATGGAAGCGCTGTAAACTGTAAAATAAGTAACAATGCCATGTCGTAGGTCAGTATAGCCGCGTATAAGAGTGCGCATAACCACTCTTATACTGCAAAGCAAAGAGAAAATTACCCAGTTAAAGCAATAAAAAAATGGCTTTGAAACAAACCAAAAAAAAATGCGGTTTTAATTAATGCTTGTAATTAGCCCTAGTTGTTGCAGCTATTTTATTTTATTTGACTCGTACTTTTTGCGGTTTTATTGTTGTCAAATGAACACACAGAGAGAAAAGGTGGGGGGGGGTCGATTTTCAATCAATTTGTAATAGTTTTAATTACAAGTCAATTTCATTTGAGTAAACAAATAGATAATAAAGTTCACAGCTGATATGTATTATTAGTGCACCACCCACAAAAAAAAAAAACACACACACACACATACACACGCTCACACACACATTCATAGAAGAAAAGCATCGCCTGTTGAAATGCTTCAATCAATTAAATTAATTAGTGGCAAAGTATTTCAACGATGCCCCGATAAGGTTGCCACATTTTATTTGTATTTTGCCATTACAGTAAAAGCTCCCTTTAACGAAAAAATCAACTAATTTTAGTGTAGGTTTTTTTAAAGCTGATTTATAAATTTAGGTAAATAAAACTATTGTGAATATTGTAATGTATTTACTTATTTTTATAATTCATGAAAATTTATTAATTATTCATTTTTTGTCTGATTTGGTTTAATTGGGTTTCCCCCAAAACAGCTAATCAAAAAAGAAATTTGTAATTAATGTATAGCCAAATTTTGAGCTGTATTTATAATTTAATTAAAATATCTTTTATTTTATTGTTTTTTTCCGTGTTGTCAGATTTTAAGTCACATTAATTATAATAATTTATAATAATAATAAATAATAATACGTAAATAAATAAAATAATAATTTTACTAAATTTTCTTAATTTTTGTTGAAAGTCTTCTAGGCAAGTGTTCACTGTGCTTATATTCAATTAATTTGCTTCAATTCACAATTAGCCTTATTATATATTGTGGTTGTGTGTGTTGTGTGTGTGTGTGGTGTGTGTGTGTGTTGTGTGCATTATGCAATCGTGTTTCTTGGACTTATAAATCCGCAGCCAAGGCCAGAACTGTAAGCAAAAATAAAAACCAAAAAGTTAAAGCCAAATTATCAAGTTTTTTGGCCTTGGACCTGGACTTATGGCCTTATCTACGATGTCCAGTTTACACTTATTATGGCCACATTTAGCGCTCCGATTTATTTTGATGTTGCTGGTCGGGGCACGTGTCAATCGTAGCGACGTCCAAAGCCGATTACACGCAACTCCCCCGCACCCCTGCAACCTTATCCACTGCCAGGCAACACCTAGCCGCTCAGAGCAAAACAGCAGCGTAAACTTTTTAATTGAAACAATTTGTACAAAAAAAAAATGCTACACAAGACAGCAAAGGCAACCGAATAACAATAAAAATGGCAACAACAATTGCAACAACAACAGCAACAACAGCAACAACAACAACAACAACAGCAGCGCAGATATCGTGGCAAAGTTTTTGGTGCTTTTAATCTTGGCCAGCGGCTAGAAAACTGGCCAAGACACAGACTCCTTTAACCCCCGTACGTCTACTCCTGCTCTCTCCCTTCCTACCTCCTTCTCTCTTTCCCCCTCTGTCTGTCTGGCTGTGTTTGTTTTCTTTTACTTCTTCTTTTTTTTGGCGGTTTGCGTGATTCGTTTTATTGAATTATTCGGCTGCTTTAACTTGCCACCGATACTCGATACCAATTACGTATTGTTTCATATATATATATATATATATATATATACGGTTATATAGTTATACATATTTATTTCTCTGTTTAGTTAGACTTGAAGCAATTCGCATAAATTTGTCACAATCATTATTCGAATCAGATTCGCACGCGCACAATTGAATTTGAGAACGCGCCGCACAAAACAAATCAAATATCCATTAACACGGCTCTCTTGGCACCTCCCCCTCGGCACTCCATCACCCACTTGCCGCAGATATCCGATTTTAGATTGACAATCCTCACACAGACAGATTTTGTTGCGGTCACGTGTCAGACGAATTGCAATCATATTCCACGGTATTGTTGACTCAAGTAAAAGCCAGCCCAAACACCAAGGGTGGCCTTGTGTCTTCATTAGAGTGCAGCCAGCACACACCACCCACCGCCTTAACACCCACTCAAACCCAACCCCCCCATCGACTCTTGTTAAAGCAGCGAAAATGATGACCCTTTTTCCTATTTGCTGTTTTCGAGGGTTGCTCGAGCATTTTATTTTATATTTATACTTTTTTTTGCCAACAAGAGTGTCATTAATTGAAATGCCAAGCAGCGACTGGTGGCTTACCCCTCCTGCCTCATCTAGCCACCATCTGAGCTGTCCCACAACCATTTACATGAGGCGCGAACAATCACAGTTTCATCCGCCGACTCTTCTCAACAGATTCTCAACTGGCACCTGGCACAGGGGTCAGTCTCCACTGAACGACCTTTAACAAGATGAACGAGCGCAGAACACAAGGAACGAAATGGCAGAAAATACTCATCTTGGCCAAACCGGGCACTTAATACCCTTGCAATAAGGTACTTATCAGCTGGCATCAACTTTTCATTATAAATTTGCATAACTAATGCCAAAACTGAAATCACCAAATAAGATTTATGAACAAAAAAAAATAATTGATTTCTAATTACAAATATGATAAATATAGCTTACAAGATATTAATTGAATCTAAATTCATAATCTAATTTAGCATATCGAATATTAAGTATTACAATGGACAAAAATTCAAACTCACTTTAAATTATATTATATTTAAATATTTCATTATTTAATATCAAATTAAATCAGTCGACTCAAAAAAATACAAATAAAAGAATATATTAGTTAAATTTATGTGAAAATAATATATGAAACTAAATATAAAAATAAAAATAATAAATATTTATAACATTTCTTGAAGTATTTAAATGCAAAATGGTTGCATGAATTGGAGAAAACACAGGGAAAAAAACCAATCATACCTTATTAAAGTTATAAATGTGAATTTGTTATATAATTATAAATTTACATTTTTTATTACAGTAATTGACGATAATTGAAGCCATAAAAGTCACTTTAGCCTGTGTGTAGGCATTGATATCATCTAATCATCATATATATCATATATCTGATATAAAATTTTGTTTTTGTCATATATAAAATAAATTTGATATGTTAATATTATCAGCAATTTAATTATCAAAAAAAATTACTGACTTGTGGCATAAATAATCAACTTAAACTTGTAGCAGAAGGAAGGAAAAATAACAAAAAAAACCAAACAAAAATTATCTAATTGTGTCGGAGACTTAAAATAATAAGACCAGTTTGCAAAAGGAAAAAGCATCTTGCTAATTACAAAAATATATTAGCCTAAAGTCGGAAAGTTTACATATAATATTGCTAAATATCGATAACAATAATTGGAAAGCATTGTTTAGATAAGTTAAGGAAATATAAGATTTATTTCAATACAAGTAATATATCTGTAAAAAGCCAGAATTCTGATTCAGTCTATATATACAAACAAATCATTTTAAAATCTTTAACATAAAATGAAATTATTTACTATTTATTTACAATTTATTTTAAATGCTGATATCGATAGTTATCATTGTTAAATCAGATGAGATCAATTGTTGTGATTGTAAAGAAAGAAAGAAATTAAAGTAATCAGAAGTGTTTATATAAGTAATTCAGATCTGTTAATTGGTAATTATATATTCATCGAATATAGATGCCCATTCACATTATATATTAATTATGTCAGTTGCAGTCAGTTTTGGCTGTATTCAGTTAAGTATTTAATAATATACAAAAAACATATTTTGTCACACACGTTTGCTGACTAAATTAAAATAACCCACAATTCAAAAGGTATGCAAAACAGAAAAAAAAAAACAAAAAACAAGACGACAAATCCAGAAAAAATAAAAAGAAAAAAAACTGAAGCAAAGCCAAGAAAATGAGCGGAAAATGCAATAAAAACCAAACCCGCATAATTTAACACAAGTGCGTTCACTTTACCAGCTTTGCTATATATGTGTGTTGTGTGTGTGTGTGTGTGTGTGTGTGCGTGTTGACTGATGGTGTGTGTGTGTGTGTGTGTGTGGGTATTGGGTGTGTGTGCACAAGCGTCTCAATTATTTGTTTGCCTTGGGATTTGCAGCACACTGTCTCTTGTGCCAAGTGCGTGTGGCAAAGTGGGAGTCGGCACACGCCTCTTTTTATTGTGGCCAAGTGGCAGCAGCGAGCAACAAACAACAAGCAGCAAGCAGCAGCAACAACAATCTAAAGCAACATTAACATTTAAAACAATTTTCAATGTTGTAAAAATAAGTGAAAAATTTCAGGGCCACAAACCGAAACAACAAAACAGTTGTGGCTATTTATTGTGTGTGTGTGTGTGTGTGTGTGTTACACGCCTGCATACTTAATACCCAAACAGCACAAACAACAACTGCCACAACGTTTCCCTTTCAACATACACCCCACAATCCCCCCCCCCACCCGGTATTCACATCAACCCCCTTTCAGACCACGACTAGCTTTCACTAAAGCCACACAACAGTTTTTCTTATCGCTCAAATGTCATCGACTGTCGACAGTTTTTGGCTTTGCCACTTTGCCACTTTGCCACTTGCCACTCCCGTTATCCCCTGGCCTTACCCACGCTTACCACACAGTTCCGCACAGGCCAACACGAAGGCGTTCATTTGTGTAATCCAAGCCATGCCCATGGGCGGCACTTGTGGCATTTAGTTTGTAATTTAGCGCATTTAGTGCCCCATTGCCGGCCGGAGTCCTGTCGCCAGGATTGCAAGTCTTTTGCCACATTGCTTCTGGATGGGATTGCGACTGAGATTCTTCAACTACACACACACACACACACACACAAACACACATACATAAGAGGGAGAACATGTGAGTTATTTTGGCTATTTAATTTGTTAGCTGCAAAAATACTTTGAGCTGGTCTTAATGGCTTCTTAATTTGTCTCTTCGGCTTGACCAATTTGAAATTAATTTAGCTACGCTACAAGAAATACTCATCTTTGGTTTATTCGGTGTATTTTTAGCAACTGAGGTACACTAAATACTCAAAGACCAAATACATAATTTAAATAAATTACGATACATTTATATCCAGTATTAAATCATAGATTTTGTTGAAGTTTTTGTATTTAAATTGGACTGTAAAATATATTGATTTACTTTTAATTGTATTTTAAGCAAACTTTATGCATATAAAAATATTAAATATTATATGCAAATATTTATTAAGAATCATAGATAGATTTCTAAAAATAATAACTAAAACATTGAAGTTTATTTTCATATTTTATTGTATTTTTAAATATCTATAAATGTTGTTGGAACTCAAAGAAAATACAATTTTTTATTATACAATAGAATATTGTTTAGTCTACAGGCGAAAACAATTAAGACATTACACGATGGAATCAACTCAAATGTGAGACAAAAGAAAATAGCTTTTAACGATTAGCATATATAATGGATGAAAGCTAATGTATTTATTTCATTTAGACCAGGCATAAAGTAAAATGTGATAGAAATCAATGAGAAATATGCTTAATAATAATTGCCATAAAGCCAACAAATCAGATTGGCAGCAGGAGACAGCAGTCAACAGTTGCTGGGAGTCGGTCAGGCTGAGGTCCTTTTGGGCACATAAATTTCGCATCAAAATCAATAGCAAATCAAATGAGGGACACAAAATGTTGAATGCCACAAGAGCAGCAAACTGCCGCCGTTGACATTGGCTAGTGTTAAAGTTAATAAATTGTGGCCAGGATTTATGGGCTCGGCCACTGAACTGAAGCGTCTGCAATGACATTTTCATGTTTACATAAGCCTATGTATATTATATATATATATATATATATATATATATATGTGTGTGTGTGTGTGTGTGTTACAGTGGGGCAAATGGTTGGAGTGGCTGTTTGCATTAGGTTGTGTTTTGTGTGTCGAAGGCTGTCTACGCATGACATTCCAAATGGTGACATATGCATTCAATGGAAACCTTTTACACAATCACCCACCCACCCAACCGACTCCCAATCCCACCTTTGCCTGGGGCTCGTTTTGATGAAATCAGTCGGGCGAGAAATTCAATCAAGCCCTGGTTCCGTGTCCGATAGCTTCAAAAGGTTTTGGCCACATTTTGGCTGCATGATTTGCTTTCTAATACTCAATAACATTTCACATGTCATCGTGCAATCATTAGGCACGCCCACTTCACCATCGATTCAAATTTTATAGACTTGCTGAAAATAATTAATTATTAAAAATATTTCTATTTATTAATTTCCAAATGGGCATCAACCGAAAAGTTCACAAAATTGAATCAAATAGAATTATTTAATACTATTGCAGCATTTAAAAAAATATATTGAAATTAAATTTTTCTACTAATTTTCACATATAAATTTATTTTTAATTGCTTTCAAATTGATAATATTGTATTTAATTAACCGGCGGATTTATAGCGATGCAAAATCCAGTTGAGTTGTGTCTTTTCCTAAATATTCCACAGTTTTATAAGTTTTTTATTGCCACAGAAATAATATTTAAAAAGGTGACTTGAAATTAAAAGGTCAACAGATTTTGGATATAAAGTATGTAATCATCGGCGTAACTTACATAACCTTATTTCTTTATCCGATTATAGCTATATAATATAGTGGTTCGATTCGGTCATTTACAATATTTATATAAACTTTAGCTAAAAATAGAATTCATATTAAGTTGCACATTAAACTAAGAGTTCTGCGCTAATTCAGACAAATGTTCAGACAAACAAGAAAAACTTTCAAGTCTTCAAAAATTCAAAATTCATAGAGTATAATTAATAAATTATATAAATTAATAGAATCTTACATTAAAATCTTATATTATGTATTGAATAAAATTCAATTTGTCTTGCTGGATGATTGAGTTTCTCCAGGCGGACTAATCTCGTTTACTGGACTGCGTCTGTGTCTCACGTAGGCTCGTCCTCTGTTGACTACAATGCAAGTGATTCCTTTGGAGCGGGTGTTGACGCCATCGACATCATCGTAGTACTCATCATATTGGCCATCATCATCGTCCTCATCAAAATTATCCAAATCGTCATCATACGCGAAATCATCGCCATCATTATCATCGTTTATATCATCATCATAGGTGTTATCATTGCGCCCTTGAATCGGGTTCCCATTCCCATCACCACCGAAGCAGATTTCCTGCGTTGTGCCACTATTACCAACGACACCAGGTATCGTGGCGTTCCCGCTGCTGATCATATTGTTGAT
Organism: Drosophila longiperda; assembly: GCA_035042125.1. NCBI lineage: Eukaryota > Metazoa > Arthropoda > Insecta > Diptera > Drosophilidae > Drosophila > Drosophila longiperda. The sequence continues at coordinate 19,679,778 of JAWNLV010000107.1, forward strand.
AATGCTATACGTCTCATTGGAGGCCAGAATATCGTAGAGCATGGCGCCGCCAAGTCCATTAGCCACGCCCACCGTATAAGCGCCCACCGCAGCATAGGCACCGGGAGTGACACGTCCCATTGGCTTCGGTTCGTCTTTATTCACTCCGGCCTCGCCCAGGGCTCGAGCCAATTCCGGCGGCGACAGTATACGCAACGCCAAGCGACCCGCTGCAATCGAGTATGGATTTAGGCCAGGCCCAAGCCAAAATTGTTGTTGCCATGTCAAAACTCACCTGCGACTGAGCTGAGAACAGTGCTCAATGTGATTAGGCCAACGGCCCAAAGTGCCGACTGCGATTTCATGTTCTTTCCGTCAAACCGCTCGCGAGTTAACTAAACGCCGCTTGGGGTTCGGGCCAACTTTTATGGCCACAAAAACAAGCGAAAGAAAGTTGATAAAAGCCAATCAGTTTTGCATATGCAAAACACACACGAGTCTGCCCTGCGTTGACCCTTGACTAGCGATGCTACCAAAATGGGTTAGCAATTAACAGATAACCGGTTCTCAACAAAAATTTGTCAATAAAAAAAAATAAAATATTTTTCACTAGAACTGTTTAAGATGACCTTATTGGTAAGCCAAATTTTATATCTTTGTATATATATATATATAAATATGTATCTGTAACTATCTATGTCTGTTTCTGACCCAAATTTTTGTTTACCAAGATTATCATAATTTGTATTATATTTGAAGAGCTCTTTCTAAAACCGCTCTCTGTTTCACTTTCAATTTCGCTTTTGCCGCTATTTAATCGTTACTGAAAATGCTCAAAAATTCATACTTTGAGAGTGCAGCGAATCTATTGGAGAAATCTAAATAAATCATTTTGAAAAGTTCTCTAAACTGCTTAGCCGATTGGCTCAAATCGAATACATCAATTTTGCTTCATTAGACAAGTTCCACTTTAGCAGCTGCCACAGCACAACGATCTAAACAACAACAATCATTTTCATCTTCATCAGTGAATATTTAATTTAAATGTCAGTTCTTAAGAATTAATTTGGAAGTCAATTAATCACATTAAGTAGTTTCGCTAATTAACAAAATTCACCTAGAGAGTATTTGTGAAATTTCATTCATTAAAATAAACCATCGTTTGGCAAACTTCAAATTCTAGCTGGAAGCCATCAATAGATTACTAATTTTTTTTATTCATTTTTCTGCTAAAATATTTATTTTTATAATAATATATGAATACGTTATATAATATGCAAATGTATGCAAAAATTTAACTTTAAGAACTAGAACAACTGCTCATATAAATTTCAAAAGTGCTGATGTCTCTCGACTGCAACCTTCTTTCTCTGGTTGCACTTTCACTTATATGCTTGGCAAACAGAAATTAATATTTCTGATGGCAGAACAAATCGGAACCATGTCAAAAAGTATTTTATGTTACTAAAAGATACCCCGTCCGCGCAGTCTCCGCTAAGGATACAAATAGTTTCCGCTTTTTTGCATTACTTTATTTTTTTTGGCTACTTATCAGCTAACATTTGGCTTAGTTGCAGCTGCAAGTAGTTATTAAACCATAAGCCGCTTTCATGGCCAAACAAATGTACGAGTTCTTAACTGGGTCTAGAGGCAAGCAACATATTGTACATTCCATTTTGAGTGGCTGCGCCCTTACCCGCCTCCCCTGGCGGGTCGTCCATTGGCGTCGTTGCATTTTTATTTGGCCACGTACAAGTTTCGGAATAGCTGTTAACTGCTGCATAAAAGTTTTGCTTTCAGTTTTGTCAGACGCTTCGGCTTTTATAACGCAAATGGCTTTAAGCCAATGTCCAATGTCTGAGAATTGTCGGGATATTTCAAAGTTTTGCGACCCACTCAAAGTGTCAACCAATGCGCCGTCTCCCAAACCACTGCTCCTTAAAAAATACCAACAGACTGGGAATAAACGCTATCTTCGGCACGCCAAAGATTACACACTCTTGCAGAGCAATCTGATCAATTGAACCCATGGGCAAAACATAAAAGAAAATCTCCAAATAATAATATATTGTTATTTAACTACAGATTAAGTCGGTTTATTCCAATATTGATTAAAAATGCTACACTACTAAGTAGTTTAATGTTGTGGTATTGCTTTTGTCACGAACTGAGAGCAGAGCAGAGGAATAAAAGATATTAGAAAAACTGTATGCATATAGCAATAGCAGTAGCAAGTGCAAATAGTTTAAAGTTTGCTCTCTGTAGTTGGAGCAATAGCATAAAGAACGATGCGAGAGCATAGCATATTTGATTTGCTCTTTTTCTCCAAGAGTTGCTACGAAGTAGCAAATTTAAACAATGCTTTGAGAATCTCATAATATTCTTCGATTATCCATTCTAGAACATTTTTAAATTTTCTCTCTATATTGATTTTTGACAAACATTTTTGCAGTGTGTTCAAAGTTGTTTCGTTTGTTACACATTTCATGGCATTGTTATAAAGCCCACAGCATGGATAAGTTTATAGACAGAAGTGCAACAGCTGCGATGCAACAAGTGAAACGCATCGAATACCAAGTTGTCTGCGCACTTCAATGCCACATAAACAGCCACAGCAACTGCAACAGCAACTGCAACAGCAACAGCAACAATCACAAGAACAACAATATCAACATCAACATCTACATCAACAACACCATTAGCAACATGTTTGCAGTGCTGTTGCTTCTCATGTTGCATGCTGCGCTCCAGGCGCAAATGTCACGCTCTCCCCCCCCCCCCCTCATCACCATTCCACCCCTCTCTCAAAACGACACACGCCCAATGGCTTGTGATTTACGCACACTGGCATCGCTCGGGCAAACAGTATCATTTGCAGCTCATTAATCAGCTATTCTGTCGACAGCGAACTGGAGGTCTATCAGGGAGTCTTGTTCTTGGTTGCATGCCACATGCCACATGACTTGTGCGCCATAATCGGCTTTTCTTCATATTTAATGAGCAACAGAGAAATAAAAAAACACACATTTCGCAAATATTTGCACAGAGCATCAAAACTGATTAAGACACATTTTCTACCTTTTGCTCTGAAATGCAATCTAAGGCCGGGGTAGCCATATATCGTATGATTGTACAGAAACTAATACTCAGATAAATAATAATATATGTCTACTTCAGCAAGTCCATAATAATCGATGTTTGATTGTGCAGAATCTGTTTGCTCATCATTTGTCAGCTCCTGTTCACAAAATTAATACATGTTGATTTATTTTCATATGAAATAATGAAAATTAAATATATTCTTAATAAACATAGTCTTTGTAAATTATTTGTAAATATATATTATTTGTGCTGGTTAGGATTGAAATCAGCATTTATATTAATTTATGAGTTATTAGAAATTGAAGTAATTTAAAGAATTTCGAAATAAGTTGGCTGCATCTGAGTTTTTAGAAATTTAATTACATTAGTTTCAAAATAAGTCAGCATATATTCAAATATACATTAGAAATCAGTGAATTTTCGCATCGATTAACTTAAATTCTTTTTCATTTTTTCACGAGCAGCTTTTTATCTGGCCATCATATTTTGAAGCTGATTTAATAGAGCATCTGTTTAGCGCTTTCGCGAAGCACTTGATAAAAAAAAGAGCAACAATACACAAGTAGAAGAATACTCATTTACCTTAAAATACCCTGTGGTCATTAAGTGACCAGAAATGATGAGAAGCTAAATAAATATTCTTCAACCTGTATGTGAAAGTAGAAACTATTTGTGGTATGCAATTATTAAAAACAAAAATATATTGTTTTTAGTGAGCCCATTTGGAATGGAACTAAAAATAGGATTATACATTTTTTATTTTATTCCTTTCGGATTCCACCCGGTGTTAGAAAAATGGAGTAGAATTTAAGCACGTTAGCAAAACGGACCAATAAATTTGCCATCAGCCGTCTAAATAAATTAAGCCTATGTCAACAGGAAATAAAATAAATATGGTTAAAATGTGGAAATGTGAGCAAGTTGACTTTTCACTTGTCCATAGGGTATCTATGTATCGTTTCAAGGCAATCATCTATAGCCAGTTGCTTGGTGCTGGTTTTATGTTGCACGCCACAGTGGTTTTTATGCTGCAGCAGGCCAAAAGAGCATGCAACGTCGAGTGGTGGCCGGAAAGGGCGGTGACCAACAACGGACGTGGGCATATTTCAGTGGCAAGAGATAAAAGAGGCGCGATGATAACACTTTAGATGGGTGGCAGGGCCATAAGCAGTGCAAGGGCTGCTGCAAGTGGCAGCAGCAACATCAGCAGCCACAGTAAGTAGCAGCAGTAACTCCTGCTCGTTACCCACTCGTTAACATTAAGCGCATTTATGCATGCAATTTTTGATATAACGAATATTGCGAGTAATACGAGGCACTCAACTCAGTATCTCGACATTGCTGATAAGTTTACAACAAGGCTTTAACAACCGACACATTCAAGTTTTGATGAGGTCGAGCGACGCGTCAACCATGCATATAAATATTGGCATATTTATGTATAAATATATATATATACACTCCCCTGACTTCGATTAAAAGCACTTGAGTTTTTCCCTATTTAAAATAAAATTGTATAATATTTACGGCAAAATATAAATATTTTAAATACACGTTAAATAAAAATTTCTATTATTAACAAAACTTTTTTAATAAATTATTTTGTTTAAATGAGTCGCAGAGCTAATAAAATTAATATAAAAATTTAACAATTTTCTATGTATCGAGATTTGTTTATAGTTTAAAAAATATATTTTCCCAGTGCTCCAACCTCCAGTTCATTAACCTTTATTGCCTTTAAAATATTATTTAAAATATTAAGTTTAAGTTAAAAATTAAATTCCTTTTTTATTTAACAAGTATTTAAACAACAAACTTTAGTGGAAATAATAAAAAATTATATTTTAAATTTTATAAGGACAAAAACAAGTGCCTTTAACCGAATTTCTGGGAGTGTATATTGTGCATTCGTAATCAAAGAAGCCATTTGTGCATTTATTGCCAAATTGCCATAAGGGTTATTGATCTGTGGGCTTTAGAGCAGCGCTTGTTATCGTAATATTTTAATTTATGATTTATTTTACGACGTTGCCAGACCTGACCATTTTCCATGCCGATTAGTTTTTGATTTTTTCATTCAGCAACACTACTAAACTGAATTTATCGGCTTAGCGAGAGGTCTTTAGAACTATATATATTTAACTATATATATAAATATATATAGAATATAGAATATAAATTATAGAATATAGAATGTAGAATAGAGAATATAGAATATAAAATATATAATATAGAATATAGAATATAGAATATAGAATATAGAATATATAATATAGAATATAGAATATAGTATATAGAATATAGAGCATAGAATATAGAATATATAGAATATAGAAAAAAGAATATATAATATATAATATAGAATATCCAAAATCAAAAATTCCTTAATTTGTTATTAAATAGATTTAGAATTTGTATATAAATATCATTTTATATGGGTACCGCTAAGGTAGCAAATAAGACCCGTCCCAAAAAAAAGAAACAGTTATCGTAAACGCAAACGAAAACCAGCAACTGTTGGGTCAAAGTATAATTGTGGGAACGAACATGCGTGGCCAGTTTTTTCAACATAAATCATTCTTTATTTCAAGCAGGTCAGTGGCACTGCCACAAGCATACACACGCACACACATTTAGACTTTAATAATGAATGGTGTTGGCAACGGCGAGCATTAACACCTACCTTAGAGCCGCAGCCAGTGCGTGCCACCGAATGTTGCTAACAAATCAAGCCGAGAGACTGTAGCCAAACGAAATGTTGCTTAATTTTGTTGTTTTTTATTGTTGCTCTTGTGCCTCATTATATTGCACTGTAATTAATTATAGTGTTATTTAATTTAATTGCGTGTGTGGCATTAAGACGCAGTCAGTTGGCAATCGCGTACAAATGGTTGCCCTATTAACAGTTACTGATACTGATACTGGCAAATACACGCAACGCATTTGCACTTTGCAACACTCAGAAAACACACACACACATACAGACACACACACACAATATCACATACTAAGTAGGGGAATGCCTGCGGCTAGACAAATGTGTTTTCATGTTTGGCAAGCAACTCAAGCATTTGTCAATGTGCATTTCGGCATAGATCTTTGTGTGTGTGTCTGTGTGTAAATGTGTGTGTGTATGTGTGTGTGTGTGTGCTGCTTATCACCGCAAGCTTGGGATGATGATGATGCTAAAATATGCGTTCAAGCCCGCTGTGCCTACTGCGCGTATACGCATTATAATCCCATTTGTTGCGTTAAGTTTCGCAGCAGCAGCCAAGAATTTAACTTCAATAAAAAAGTACATCCGTTGATAGCTGACAACTTTGGTTTTATATGTTCGCATTGTTATTGTTGCTGTCACTTAAACTGAAATCTAAAATAAATGCCTATGTGAACATTTAGCTCTGACTGACTGATTTATGATTTAAAGAGCTCTCCAAGTAAATTTTGTCCCCGGGCAAGTGGCAATGATGCACAACTATATTACACATCTCCTTAAAAATCTACATATTAAAATTATACTCAGTTTCAAACTGCACCGCAAATAAATATAGTGTTTAGTAAAGTTATAAATCAAAATCGAAGTTTGGCTGGTTAGTTGAAAAATCATGTTTGACATTTAGATTAAGCCTAATATATACTAAATAAACGTAGGTATAAACTTCCATATCCTTGTCAAAAATTATCTGCTTTTTAAAAGAAAGATTTTTTAATGTTGTTTCGACCTCTAGATTAAAAACTGAAAACGTAATTTAAATGCGGAAAGCAAGTTAAAATCGTACCCCAAAAATATGGTCAAAATCCTTGTCCAGTTGGAAATTTGTCTAAACTTTCCTTTGCCATAACTTGATCAAAACTGATTTAATTTTCAAAAGAAAGTGCGTTTTAGTCATGGTTTGCTGCATTTAAATCTGAAAACATGATTTAATGACATTTGACAAAAATAAGGGTGTTAAGTCTTGGTTTGATCTTAAGAGCAAACTTAGAAGTGTCAGTTTCAGAAGCATTAATCCATGGAAAGGCAGCAGGAGCTGCAGCAGCTGCCCAGCGAGCAGCAGTCGAAGTGGGGAGTGAAGATAAATTTACATTTTTGCGCCTGTAAAGAAAAGCGCACTAAAAAAATAATTTTAAAAAATGTCGCTATATGAAATTCTTTGTGAAAACAACACCTGCAGAAAAGTCCGGCTGTGGCTACCCTTAATTAAAAATAAAACTTAAAATTTGCCTGTTTAGCTCAAAAAAACTAGTAAATTTCTAAATTCTACATTTGGAAAAATGAAGGTAATTGGCCATGCGTGATTCACACTAACAAATGCACAGCTTGATTCGTTTTGGCGCCCGATGGACGTGGGTTGACTTTTTGTTTTTAGACACGCACGGATCAGTTAACACTTGCTAAAGTGACAGCTAAGCAACAACAACAACAGTCAGCAGTTGAAACCCAAATCAGTTCAAATCAACACTTGTCTTTAACTCACAACAACAACAACAAAAGAGATTTACTTTTGATAGGGGTCATGTAGAAAACTGGGGTTGCATTTTCCTCGTTTCCTTTCCTCATTTTTTTATTTTTTCTCTTTTTCCATTTTAAATTATCGCTAATTGAATCAAGCAGAAAGAAATGTTTTCTCTCTCATTGTCAGCCTGTCAGTTAGCCATTTAGTTAGCTGTCACATGTGCAGATATGTTAAATTAGTTTTGGCACGGCAAAAGTTAACAAATTAGCACTCCTAAATAAGTTGAAGCACTTCACAATTGGAAATTGAGTTAGTTGAGAACTAAAATTATACAAAATTATGTGTTTTAAGGTCATTAGTATTTGGCTATTTTAACTTTTCGTTATCAGTTATGACTTTTCTCAGTGGTGTTTTTCACTGTTTTTATTTACAAAATATTTAATGCAGTCGAAATTTGTTGCATAATTTTGTTTGCAATTATTGTGCATATGTCACATAAATATTTTTTTCTTGTCATAGCTTATGATATCTAAAAATTAAATCAAACAAATAAAAAATGATACAGTGTGGAAATAGATTAACACAATTTTATTTTTAAACTGAAAATAATGAAAAAAAAAACAATCATTTTAATGACACCCTGTATCATATATAAAAACCTAACAAGCAATATCAAATAATATAAATATAAAAATATTAATTATATAAAGCGCATTTAGCGACAATCTAAGTAAATATTTAGAAGTCGCAAGAGATTATAAAGATTTTACGTATTCCTATCTCCAATAGAAAAGCTTTCTTCAATGGAATTTTTATAAATTCTGGTAATACTCTATGTTTTAATTTAGAGTTATTCGTTGACTATCACTTTCGCACTCTGTGATATTTTTAATTAAAAATCGGGCTAAATATATTAGAGGGTATCTCCATGTCTAGTAATCTCGATTGGAGCACCTATTATTCGTTTCCGCGGCTTATCTAGACCCATTAAATCAACAGTTGCTTATTTAAAAAATATGTTGTTGTGTGCATTCAACTGTTGAATCCAAATGTGCAACGACAATTTATTAACCACTCATTTCGCAGTTGTTGTTGATGCTGATGCTGCTGTTGTCATACATTCATTTATCGCAAGCCTAATTAATTTTCCAAACAATTTTTTTCTGGTTTTTTTTTATCCTATTTTGGGCCCACGCTCATAAATATTTAATGCAAAATAATTAACAGACCATCGCAAAGGGGCAGCTGAAGTCACGCCTCTTGCTTCTCGGCCCAGGGCTTTGATTGATTGCCTCATGTTGCCGGTGGACAATCATAAAATTTTCGTTAATCAAGTTTAATTAATTAAAGCAGACAACAATGCTGCAAGTGGGCGTCAGAGACTGACAAAATGACAATGCCATACTGGCATATCCATGTCAATATTTCCGCTTTTGGTCAGCTATAAATTATACAATACTTTCTGCCTGCTGTTAACGGAAACACTTGCCGTTAACGGCGCTGGCGACCAGCTCCGATGACAGTGGCTATAAAGCCTTGGATTACACTGTTTAATTAAAGCTACAAGCTAACAATTACAACAACTTTTGTCTTTTGCGCTCTAAGTTCTTAGTTATTGATTGATCCTAGCAGAAATATTTCCGAGCAGAATTATTTGAACTTTAAATGTGCATTCAATTCTGCATAGTAATGGATACAATTTTCATATTTATAAATTTATTTTACAACACTTCATATCACAATTATTATATATTTTCAGCTGAAGCCTGCGCATCACATTTTCTTAATACACATTGTATTAATTGCAGTCATTTTTAAAGCTCATTTTAACAAGAAAATTGAAAAATTTTAACTATACATTTAGTCGAGTAGTACGAAAAAATGTTCGATAATTTCACTTGAGCCTTCGAAGCTACCACAGAAATTTTCATGACGGGCGGCGATTTAATACTAACGCTAATCAATTTTTGGAAACAAAAATCTAATAAAAAAAAAACAGTAATTAGTCTCGCATTATTCCTATATCAATAATAACCAATATAACATTAAAATCGTATTATTGACATATAATTATGTACAAGTATTCATATATTATAAATATATATATATATATATATACATAACAGTTAAAACTATTAAATGTAGCAGACCTCAGCATATGCACAGTTTTAACGATGAATTTAAAGTTAGTGGTCGTTTTTTGCCTCTCGCACATTTTGAAAGTGGTAAAATACAAACTTTATTATAAATATTTATTTGTTTTTAAATATTGGCCTTCCAGTATTGTGATCCCTTGTATATAAAGCAACAAACCTTGAACGCATTCCGAATCCGTCATACGTTGAAAATACATCTTGTATTTTAAAGGCCATTAATTAGAATAAAGCAATTGCCCAAATGGAGCAAATGGAGCAAGCAAAATCAATGCCTACCATATTGTTGTAGAATCATCCAAGTGGTATTCCAGGTTGGGAATGAGTTATTTAAGCGGAGCTATGTAGAAAAATCCTCCACTGCTTCGCCAAAACGAGGGTCCCAAAGTAAGCTATAAATTTCTTTAGATTCAATGTCCTACAAGCAATATGTATAATAAAAAATGGAACTTTGAATTTTTATGACCACTAAATTTAATATAATTATAAATTTATGATATAATATAATAATATTATTATAACATTATTGTCTGACTATCGATGCCAATTGACTCAGACAAATAAAATGTGGTTGTGTTCAATGTCAACCATTATGCTAATTCTTTGTTGTAATTAAAAAAAATTTTTAAAACAATTTTTTATTGATTTTAAAACAAATTTCAAACATTATTCACGCAACGAACATAATATGTATTAATGATATAATTTTAATGATATAATTTTGTCCCCTTTAAAATTGGGTTTCTATCTTTTGTCCAAAACATTTAATGAAGAACACATTAAGACATTTGAGCACGTTGCCAAAATCAAGTATTATTTTCAAGCTATCGAATCTGTTAATTCAAAAATAAGAAAACATTAAATATATTCATTACCAAAATTTAAATAACAAAGCTACTTTTTTAAAGCTACTAAATATGCAAAAATTTCTTGCTATTTGTAATCTAATTATATCAGTTATATTTTCGATATATATTTAAATCGACACCAAAACATTGTAAATCAAATACAAAAACTAAACAACTAATGTGGGTAGAAAGAGTAGATCCAAATAAATAAAAGATTATAAATACATAATCATTTACATTATCAGTCACTCTGTGTGTCGATGAATGTCAAATTAATTTCATTTTCTCGATAACTCTTTCTGTTGCCCGAATATAAATACAAATTTAATTTATATATATATATATATATATATACATTCATATATAAATAAAATATATATATATATTTATGTTTACAAAAAGTTTAGGATTCAGAGTGGATTTAGCTATTAAAATGCAATTAATATTTGAATTAAAATTATATTAATATTTTTCGTGGTCTATTAAAAGCACATTAGTCAATCAATCATTTTACAAATATTGTACAAGTTTGAGATATACAGAAAAACAGGCACTTTTTTCTAATCAAAGCTCATTCAATTACTGAAAGTAATTATCAATTATCGATATATTCTATATGTTTTTATTATTATTGCAAAATTTACCTTTAAATTAGGTAATTCTTATCAGATTTAGATTAAATTTGTCAAGTTGATCAACAATTTGCAAATGCATATTATGTATTGATTATTATTGAAATTCAATTTAAAGTTCACCATGAAAGCAATATCAATGCTGAGGTCGACCGATGTTATTTGTTAAAACAAAAAATAATTAAATGCAGGAATTTTAAGAGTCAGCAAAAATAGTTTATCTATTTTCACCCTTAAACCATTAACATTTTAGTACTCTGATACCAAAGATATACTGAATGGCAACCGATAGAATTTTTTGTGTAAATCGATAAAGCCATATAAAAAAAAATTTGACCAAACACTTGCCAAAAACGAGAAACGCAATTAAAGAACGGCAGCTTCCAAATTTGCCCCCAAAAACAAAAAACTTTAAGACAAGAATACTAGGAATCTCCTTAAACATTTCTTTTCTGTCAATTTGGAGGATAGATAACTAAGGAACCTTCTTCAAGAATCGGCATTTCTTGGTTAAACCCATCCTGTTATGTGGCAATTGTAATTAGATAGTATAACTTAATAATTTTAGGTTATTTCGGAATTTTACAACCTTATTTCTCTAAAAATAATAAAGGAAAAAATTTGTAATAAAATGCAATTATCGTCGAATTGTTCATGTTTAACATTATGGTAGACAATTAACGGCGGATCATATGGATTCAAAAGCTCATCAAACTTTTTCAATATCAAAACCTCATTATGGTTAAGTGAACAGATAAAACTATTAAATATATTACAGCAGACCTCAGCACATGCACAGTTTTAACGATGAATTTAAAGTTAGTGGTCGTTTTTTGCTTCTCGCACATTTTAAAAGTGGTAAAATACAAACTTTATTATAAATAATTATTTGTTTTTAAATATTGGCTTTCCAGTATTGTGATCCCTTGGTTGTATATAAAGCAACAAATCTTGAATGCATTCCGAATCCGTCATACGTTGAAAATGCGTCTTGTATCTTAAAGGCCATTAATTGGAATAAAGCAATTGCCCAAATGGATTGTGATCTTATTTTTCCCTTATCAAATGTATCGGTAAGCAAGCAAAATCAATGCCTACCATATTTTTGTAGAATCATCCCAACGGTATTTCAGGTTGGGATTGAGGTATTTAAGCGGAGCTATACCAATCGATATAATCCATTCCTGGTCAATGTCACTGTAAATGTGTGCAGTATAATAGCGAAAAGAAACTTCATACCATATGGATCGATTGTGTGGAAAATTCTCAGGACATACACAAATTTCAATCATACTTGTCCTTTTACGGTAATATATTTAGATTTTTAAATAGATCCTGAATAACATTTACATATCACAGGGTCATATAATTGCTCGCAACTTTTACATTGATGAGAAACTGCTGCCACCATTTCCGTTAGGATTTTATCTGCTTGCCATAAGTGTTTCAGAGAACTACGTCGATGGACCAAGAAAATGTTTTGGAGTTATAAAATATTATTTTCAAGTTAAGGAAAAGGAAGCAAGCAAAAAAAAAGCATCCACTGCTTCGCCAAAACGAGGGTCCCAAAGTAAGCTATAAATTTCTTTAGATTCAATGTCCTGCAAGTAATATATTTTATATATATATATATGTTTACAAAAAAGTTTAGGATTGAGAGTGAATTTAGCTATTAAAATGTCCACTTATTGCAGTTTATGTTTGCTTATTTTTATGAAATTGGAAATAAAATTATATGAATATTTATCGTGGTCAATTAAAAACACATCAGTCAATTAATCATAACTACATTGTACAAATATTGTAAAAGTTTGAGATATACCGAAAAACAGGCAATACACCAAACAAATATTCTTTAATGCCATCTATAATAATTACTACTCCTGATAATGGTTTCAATGTAATTATATAAACATGTTATTTATCTGACAGAGATCTCATTTACTAGTTGTTAATTGCATGATTATCAATAATTGGTCATCTTTTGGCCAAACAGTTTTACTACCACTTTTTTCTAATCAAAGCTCATTCAACCACTGAAAGTGCGTGACCCATAATGATTTCGAACAGTCACTAAAAATAATGGCAGTTCTGAATTACTTCCGGAAACCTGAAACTCTTTTTGAGTGCGTTAGTTTAAAATTCCGATTGCTGTCGATCGTCTGCTGCAACGGATTCTTTGAGCATAGAGGACGTTTCTTTATCAACAAGTGGACTCGAATCTACTCCCTGTGCTGTGCATTCCTGGCTGTGCTTGGGCTAACCGGCGGAATCTATGCCCTGCTGCAGAATGAACTGCTGCGAAAGCGAGTGCTTCGAATGGACCATCTGGTCCTGTGTATAATAGGACTAGAAGTGGTGATATCGTCGCTGGTGTTTGTTATCACAGTGCTCTCGCTGCAGACCTCGGCACATTCTCATTTACGCATCTTCAAGCGGCTCGAGGCGATTGATAAGTCGCTAATTGACAATTTTGCTGTCAATCTCAACTATTCCAAGCTGATGCGAAAAAATATTATAGTGCTGACAATGGTCAGCATTCTCTATTTGGGTGCTGTGAATACAGCGATGATTTGTCTCGCCGAGGGACATCATTTTGGGCTAATGATGCTCGAAGCACTGTGCTACACTGTCATCACCGGTGGACCACATTTAACGGGCTACTCTCACATCACACTTGCGGAGCTACTCAGCATAAGATTTCGATTATTGCAGAAGATTCTCGAGCCTCAGCAACTCCACAAGCAGTTTGGCAAGGATGAGCTTATGGAGCGCCGAGTGCGTAGTTTGGTGGATATGGTCAAGGAGCTGTACTATATCATTCAGGATATCAATGAGGTATACAGCCTCAGCTTATGGTCAGCCATGGCACACGACTTTACCCTGAGCACTTGTGAGTTATATTTCATATTTGGTCGATCCGTGGGCAGTGGTGACACTAGCAGCAACTCCGCCAGCACCAGCAGCAACGATGGTGACGACAACTTGGGTTTCATGTCACTCACTTTTCTGTCCGTCTGCATGCTGGTGCCGTTCTTCAAGATGCTCGTTGGTCCGGTTTACTGTCACCGCAGCGTGGAGGAGGGACGCAAGTGTCTACAACTGTTGGAACAGTTGGATAACTGGCTTCCAGGCCGCCCAGCCATCAAGCAGCTGGTGGAATCCATGATGCGTTGGCGTCTGCAGTATAAAATTGAATTTAGGAGCGGCACCAGTACTGTGCTCAACAAAACTATAATCACAATGGTAAGCATAGAGTCTGATTTGAATAGGATATAATTTCCAAAATAGACAACATGAGTGTCAATTCATCTGTAACTATTCAAATTCCATTTGCTTTCAGTATACATCGGTTGTGTGTAATTATTTGCTGGTGCTCATCTCGTTTGCGATGACACAGAAATTGGGCGAGCAGGTGGAGCAGCAGAGAGTCGATTTGCAGGCTTGGGTTGGCGTTTAATGGTCAGCGGGTTGTGCGGGGGATGCTGGGATTGGCTGGCCGCTTTGTTGCATATATCATTAGCTAAATTAATTTACGGCTCGTTAACATAGAAACTCCATAAATATGTCAGTGGCCCCAGCGGACGATGCCACCCTCCAATGCAATCAGACAACGGCAACAACTAACTCCTCCCTGGCTGCATGGCAGGCTGGGACAGAGAACTGCACCCAGGGGGCGGTCACAGGCTAATGATTATAATGTTTGTCGTTTATTTTATTTGAATTTTATGCAAATTAAGCGAGGCACGAACGAAGGCAACCAGGCATCAGGCTTTATCAATGCGGCCAGTCCAAACTTTAGTGGGTGCTTCATAACACTCAACTTATTTTCCATTCACCCAGCCACACATTAAGTCACCATCCAATTCACCCACAACCCACTATGGAGCACTGCACTTTTCGCAATTTGTGCTTGACCTTTAAGTATTCGTTTTCAAAAGATTTTGTTCAGAATTATTACGTAATGTCTGCAACAAAATGCAATTGAAAATTATTCTTATATAATTCCTGCAGCTGTTGCAGTCTTGTAACATAATGTTCAAAGCAAAGTATCTCTATATTTATAAAGCTATTAAACTAAACTACAAAATGCAATTTGTGGCACAAGTGCTCCTGGACTAATCCTCGATTATGTTAACAATAAATTACACAGCATCAGAAAGACTTAAAGATTGCAGCATATAAATTTAGTTTTATTTCTTGATTAAAAAAAAAAAAATTAGATATTTTAAAATTTAAATTATATATAAAATATTAAATGGAGAGTTTATTTAATACATTGAAGCTCATAATATAAAAATAGTTGTTCACAAAATAATTTTAAAAGCCAAATCAATCGCAAGAACAAAACATTGTAAATCCAAAAAACATGTCCTTTCATGAGACAATTGCTTCAGTTTTTTGTTGATCCACATGTCCATTTGCTACTATTATTTCACATTAAATTTTCTCATGGAACAAATCTAATAAATAAAGCTCCCATTCATGTCTGATGTGTGATATAAACCCCGATGACAAAAGCCGTCGCGATTCAATGAGTTTTGTTATGCGTTGTGCACAATTATTGGGATATCTTAAAAAATAAATATTATTGGTGCGCTGTGCAAGTCTGAATGAATATTGTAAATGAGACCAGGCAGCTGGATTGTGATTGTTATTACATCGTATTTATTGGGTGGGTGGAGAAGAGATGGGGATGGAGCAAAGTAAACCTCAAGTATTTATTGCAACGCATATTTTATGCCTGTACTGCCTGCCTCATTGCAACATTTCCCAATGGCCATTGTCGTAATTGAATAATATTTTTTGCGAAAGTGGAATTCTTTTGTTTCGTTGTCATGCAGAGTTTTTCCATTATATTTGGCATGGCTGTCGACGCCTACGCATAATGCAACTATATATACGGCCACTATAATTTGCGATAATTGCTGCATGCCACATTACAGTATTGAGGCGCTTTTTGTGGCATTTAAAGACACAGCAAGCGCAAGAAATAATCAAAAATTATTGCATGAGCCTAATTGCAAGTTAATTGCACCCACTTATGCCTTAATTACCACACACACACATAAAAAGTCGTAATTAATAGAAAGTTTCGACGGGTTTACAAACTAAAATATCGCGTTCTGATAATAGCTATTTTATAGCCAAATTTAAAGCATACCAATTAGACGATACTTTTGATATTAATTAGTAATTTAATAGTTATGGGCAAAACAAATCGACTAATTGGTGGCATTTAATTTACTTATTATGAAATCAAGGAAATCTTTTTATTTTAGTTGACTACAAATTTATTTTGTATATAAATGTATATAAAATCAAGAAAAAATCTTATTCCTTACAAAATGACTACAAAATATGTTGGTTAATCCTTTCAGTCAAAAACTTTAAAAACAAAATATTTTTTTATCGACTAGTTAACCAATAGAATTAAATTGTTAACATTTAATAATAATGTTCATTAAATCAGAATTTAATTTTATACCGAAAAAATATCTTTCAAATTACATACAAACAACTTTGATTTGATGCTGGCAATTAAACATTAAAATTCAAATTTTTGCTATTTGTTTTATATTAATTTAATTTAATTTAGTTTTTCTCATTAGTAGTGAAAGTTCTCTACTAAAAATTGTTGACAAATACAAAAAAAAAAAGTAGCTGAAGCACTTTGACTTAATCCGCCTTTGAGCTGTTGCTACACATCAAGGATTTCTGCGAATTATTTCATTTACTGTGTGCAAGTTGTGTATAAACGTGACAATCTGCGCTAGCTGTGAAAGTTGTAAGAGCTGGAAAGCTGGAAAGCTGGAAAGCTTATGTAATGGCTAACCTAAAACTCATAACAGCATTACCCGGTTTACTTAGCTAACTCATTTAAAAGTTTCACTAATAGCATGTCACACATGCAACCCAGGCCGAGTGGGACGGGTGCTTAGCCCAATTAAAATGTGGTCAGGGCTGCCATCCACTCTACTCGCGACCAGCAGCAGCAGTTCAGAGGAGGGGAGAGGGTGCAACACATGCTGCCCGCATCCGAGGAGAAGCGGCATCTGTTCTATGTATTTTATGCACAAAAGTTACTGCAACACAATGCGTTTTGCACACAGTCTATACTCAGTTTTCCTTTCTGTTCTCCATTTTCATTTTATACGCCATTCTATTCTATTCTATATCTGCTTCTTCTTCTTTATTTTTTTCATTATTTTTTTTTTTTTTTGGTAGCAACTTAATTAGCAGACGGCGCATTTTTTATGCGTGATGCAAGCAGTTTTTTTTGTCGCACCTGCATAAGGAATGTGAGCACAATGAAATGTTTAAGCGGGGCAATAAAAAGCTTCAGCTAACATGGAATTAGGGTTAAGTTAAGCAACGGCATCAGCAGCGGACAAAACGATTCATTATAATTATGCGGCTGAGCGAGTCGGGTATTATTTAACACACAAACATACGTTTGCCAGCTAAATTTGCAAACTTTGAGGTCTATAAATCCAAGTTGTCATTGACATAAATCATTGTGAAATGACTAAGCTAATTAGTTCAGCGTATTCAAATTAAACAATTCAAGCTGCGCAAATATTTAAATTAGTCTATTGACAAGTCAATCAAAGCTCTAGCATTTTGCATATCTTTTATTTGCATATTTCACTTCAAGTGTTAAGGATGCACACACACACACATACACACACTGACAAACAAACATAAACACACACGCACAAACAGGAAACATTTGTGATTGTCAACGACACTTGCAAATGATCAAGTCTTTTAAACATTCAGCACATATTTACATATGAAACATTCTCTCTAATATATATATATATATAATTTTGTGTATGTCCTTTTTTGGCTTTTTCGAGAGCAAGTTTATCAAAGCCAATTCAAATGTAAATAAACGTATTGCTGGCATGTCATATTATTTTGCAAACATTTAAACAAATTTCTATGCAAATATTTACCACTGTCTTGATCAAAATTAAATGGTTATTTTCAACTATTATAAATAAATGTTTGCATATTACAAATTTTATTTTATTAAAAGCTGGTCTCGGAATAAATACTAAGTCAATTGTAAATGTGAATAATAAATAACTGCAATTGGTATGAAAAATATTTGAATTACAATCTTCAAAATATGGAAATGGAGAAAGCCCTGTTTTTTTTATGTGTTATCCTTACTTTAGCTATTGCTAAATATGCCACATGTGTGCCTCATTTTGATATGAATAGTTTATAAAGCAATCAATTAAAACCCACGCCACAAACTATCTCCTTTTGTTTGGGGCAGCAAAGTGCTTCTATTGTTGTTGCAATTGTTGTTATTGTTGCTGCCTGCTGGGAAATTCGGTGTCAATTTGGAATGCAAATCCACTTAATTAAAGCAATTTCAATGCAATTTTACGCCTTCTCAGTGTGTTGGATGCATTAAAAATGCATTAACCCATAGACGAGGAACATTTGTGTTATTTCTCAGCTGCAACACAGCTACAACAATCGACGCTTTTGGGCTTATGCGTAACGACGCATGTGGCAAATGAAAATTGCATGACACGAGTCCGGACTGAGGCCAGAGGCCCAAACTTAACTTCAATTGCTAATGAGGCAAGACGCCCGAAAAGGACACTCAAAACGCACTTTGCACTAAAGCGTCGCAGTTGGCTGTGTAATAAATATTTTTATGGCCAGTTTTAAAATCAACATGCCGCATTTTGCAACGCGACGCGATGGCCCTCAAATGTGTCCTTATTTATTTAAATGCAAGAGAAAATAAAGACGTGGCTTATACATTTAAAATAACATCAAATGCCATAAGCAGCCCCACTGTCTGCCTGATGACACTTAACGAGCCGAGAGGTTTACGTTAGGTGCCGGGTGGCAGGGTTGGGAAAATGTGCTGATCTTGAGGCGTAGTGCAATCAAAACGGCAGCAAAAAACACTTCAGGCGCCAAGCTGAGCATTCTAGCCATGTCATAGCGTAAACATTGTAGCCTCACTTCACTCGACACAACACAAGCATACACACACACACACACACACACACACACACACACCAACACACACTCACACATACACATACCGAGACGACGCATGTGTGTTTGTAATGGGGCACAAATTTGCGAGCTGAGCGCTTTTGACACGAAGCGCTAAGCTCAGGCTGTGCATAAGGCTGAGGTTGCACCTGCAGCTGGGTCTTGGCATTAATGCATTTACTAGTTGGCCTGGTCTTACCAACTCTCTCTCTCTCTCTCTCTCTCTCTCTCTCTCTCTCTCTTTCGCTGTTTGGCTGTCTCTTTCGGAAGCAGGTTGTTTGCACGGTCCAAGCAAACGACTTGACAAGTGCCACAGCTCCAAGGACACCAAGGTGCAAAGGTAAAACTCAAAAATAATACAACGTATACCGAAATGCTTGTTTACCTGTGTGTGATTACGTCTGTGTATACTCTGTGTGTGTGTGTGTGTACTTGCGAGCGCTCATCTAATTCAAGTGCAAAGAAACAAGCAAAATACAAGCATTTTGTGCAAGCTGCTTAAGCAAAATAAACGAACGCTTCAAGAGCATGGCTAAAGTGCAAAGGTGAAGGTAACTTTTGGCCAAGAGCTCTGTCTTTCTTCTGATTATACATAGTATTTTTGTGTATATGTGTGTGTGTGTGCTAAAGATTCCTTTTGCGTGTGGCATTTGAATGCATAACGCAGCTGAAATACCATTAAAACAATAATTGTGGAAACCAAAATAAATGTAGAAACGAAATGCACTTATTTTACTTATATAACAAATCTGTAAAATGAAGCCAAAGGGTAATTTTGTTTAGAATACTCTTGGTAAAAAATTATAAATATGAATCAATCTTGAAGGAGCATAAATATGAATATAATTTGATCTATTTCACAGAATTTTAATGGCATTTTCAATAGTTATAGAAATTCACATATTTCTATAAAAATTATAAATTGATTTATAAGGCAATATTAATAAATTAATTATTAAAAATTATATTTCTTAAGTAACATATATAACTTGTTTAAATAACTGATATTTTATGGAATTTATTTCAGATTAGTAAGTTTTGTAATATTTGTATCAATCATATGGAAAATCCTTTGATTAAGTGTGCAATACTTCTTCAAAATTTCACAATAAATGTCGGACATTCATTGCACTTCGCTAATGTGATACATCAGCTGAAAGCCTTGATATATTAAGCGATTTCATCTATTTTATGCTGACTGCATTTTCAACAGCAAACAGTATATTTGCATTTTGACCACAATCCAAATGCAGAGTCGAAACAGAAGCCAAACCAAATCCGTTCAGCGGCGTACGCAACAACAACAACAAGACAAACAAGAACAACAACAGCGCATGTGGACACAGGACACACACACAAATTCACGGATTAAGTCGCGTCAGCCGCTGCCACTGGACACTGCAGCAGATTGTAATTACAGTCTGTCACGCGTAGTTTGGACTAAGTGCAATGCGAGATGTGCGAGAACGACGAAGTCAATGACGCTAATTCGATTGGCGTGATGCCAAAAGTCGTACAATTTGCAGCTCCCCCACACACACACGCACACACACAGACATACTACACTGCGTATGCGTAATAAAGGCATATAAATGCAAACAAAAAATCGTTGCATACTTTGAGGATCAACGCAAATTTAAGGCAAAACCTTTGTCAATGCAAGCATAAAATTGTTGCATACTTTTAGGATCAACGCAAATTGAAAGCTTAAATTTTGACAATGTTTAAAGCTTGTTGCTAACATCCGGAGGATGTCTGCGGCAAAAGGTAACTGACTGCAAACGTTGAAGCAATGAATACATATATATATATATATATATTTGTGTGTGTGTGTATGTTTTTGTGTGTGCTTAGCTATTTTCGAACAGAAATTGCTTTGTAATTTGAATTTGATGCTGGCAAACAATTTGGCAATGCGGAAATTGCAAGCGCTTTCAACAACGCTGCTGCTGCTGCCGCTTACAACTCAGCCCCGGTTACACAATTACAAGCGGAAACTGTGAGTTGCTAGGCAGCAACAACAACAAAATCAGCTACATTTTTGCACAGCATTTGGCAATGTGGCCTTAATGCAGGACAACAAGCTGCAGACGCAGCTCGCTAAGAAACTTTCGCGGTTTCAGCATTTGATAAATTGAGTGACGAAACAAATGTGAAACACATCCACACACATACACACACACACACACATACACACAAGAACACGCAGCACTCTCCGCCCTAAAATTCACTTATACAAAGTTCACATAATGGTCGTCGACCCGCAGCGTGTGCATCCATTTAATTGAAGTGAAATAACATTTTGCGTCGGCATCTAACGAGTGCAACGCTTTTCTTGTTGCAGTTGTCGTTGTCGTCGTTGTTGTTGTTGTTGCTGTTGTTGTTGATATAGTTGTTGCTATTGCTGTTATTGTCCCTTGCTAATGCTACAACGGCTGGCACACATTGCGTATGCGCAACATAGCGCCCAAAATGCTGGAAAGTGAATATGTGCAAAGTGTTTTGTACTCGCATCTGGCAACATCTGTGTGGCACATGCAACGTTCCCCATTCACAGCGACAGATTTTAGCAAGCACTTGTGTACTTTCATGTATGAAATTCTTCTGTGTGTGCGGTCTTAAGCCAAATTTAATTGAATTAATCCGGCAAGTCGACAAGCATTTTAAACTTCTTCATTTATTTCTTAAGATTGAAATCTGTGGCAATTTTATATAACTTATTTTATTTATTGGCAGTTTTTAGCGAGTAACTTTAAATATTTCAAAATAATTAAACTTCATGAAATTAATTAAGACCTAGATAATAGACCAAGTCTTTCGCAAATGTTATTCATTTAATTTTGCTAGAATTATTCATCTTTAAGCCCTAATATTGTGAATCATTACGATTACCAACTTAAAATCATATTTTACTTCTGAACTTATGTTTTTAAAAATTGGCATATGAGTATCTTTTGCCAAATTAATTTCTTAACTTTGATTTCATTTATTATTTTTACCAGTTGAAAATGAAAATTCAACCTGTCTGAATCTTGAAAAATAAATACAACTTTTCATAAAAATCTTACCATTTGACCGGATATGAATACCCGTATGATATCATTTAATAATGAATATCAAGATTATTATAATATACATGAAGCCTACTTTAAAGTGTGGCAAAGTCAACAGCAAAATTAAAATACCCTCTAAAAGAGTATAGGAAACTGAATTATTTTTCACTTAGCTGCATATAATATATTTATCTTCAGTAGGTCAGAGGCAAAATCGCTTTACGGCGCTGCATTTAGCAGGGCCTTGAGCCATTTTTATATTATTTCAATTTGTACTGTTTATTTTATTTTATCACCATTGAAAGTGTGTGTTGGTTGTGAGTGTGTGTGTTTGTGGTTGAGTGTGGGATGTCCGCACATTTGGTCAAGCTTTTCGTTTGACTTACTTAACATTGTTGCTTTTATTTTAATTCATTTACACACACTAAAAGTGTGTGGTGGGAGCAGTGCCCAAGGGAACTGGACAGATGCCGGGAGTCGGGAGATGGAGATGGAGATGGAGCTAGCTCAAGGTTCAGTGCTGTGGACCATTACGTTAAGTGCCGTTGGGCTGGTGTATCCTCCTCTTGGATGTGCAATGCATTTGTCACTGTGGAATGCATTTTAGCAAATGTTTGCCGCACGTTTGAATTACATGACACAAATAGCAATTGTGCAACAAAAAGAGGCCCGTCGACTGCCTCTGCTGGAGCCTCTTTGTTGTCTCTTGTGTGCCAGCTGAAAATTAATATTTACACTCAAAATGCAATTTTCCAGGCATTTCCTTTTGTTCGCTCGTTCCCAAAGTGCAGCACCGAAACCCGCCCCCAGCCACAACCGGATACTGTGCGTGTTCCATGTGTTGACAGCTTTCGTTTCATATTTTGCCGTTTAGCAGCATGACAAGTGCAACAACAACTAACAACGGCCAAGAACAACAAGCGTCAACTATTTGTAGATATATTTGCCATTTGTCATGCAAGTGCAGACCCACTATTTTTCACACTATTTAAATATACCTCCTGCAGATGTTGCATATGGTCCCTCTATTTTTATTTTATGTGCTCAGGTGTTAAGGATGTGCAAGGCAAGGAACCAGCAACCAGCAACCAGCAGCCAGCACCCAGATATAATTAAGCAGCCGCTGCTCCAGCTGCTTGCACTTTGTGCATTAATTGCATTATTCATGAGACTGTCGCATGTGTGAAACACACTGTGTTTGTGTGTGTGTGTGTGTGTGTGTATTTGTGTTTCTATATGTGTGCTATTTTAGCGACTCAATTGCATAACAACAACAACAACAACAACAACGACGAGCACAAGTTCAAGAACTCAATTTGGTTTGCTGCAGCTTCTCCATTTACTTTTGAGTCCTCTTCTCGATCATTGCTTTAATCTCACAGGCAAATTCATAATAAATACTGCCGTGCTTGCCTCGCCAGGCAACTTTTATGCCTCACAACTGGCGCAACACAAAGTTGTTAATTTTTCATCACAACTGCAGTATGCGCACTTTTTAAGTACCCTCACACACACACACACACACACAACTCATACTCAGTCTGGTTTTCCACTTAATGCTGTATGTTTAAACTTGAGCTGTGTGTTTTTGTTTTATTTATTTAATGCGCTGCACTTGCAACAATTTGTTTATTTTAGCCGCATGCCAATTGTGTGCCCATCTAATGCATTTGACTTTATTCAACATATTGCGGGTAGTGGAGGCGCATGTATTATGTAAATAATTGCAACAACGATATTATTATTCAATAAATGTGTAAAAGAAAAATATATTGTTTTATTTGTGCCGAACAAATTGATTCATTATAGATAAATTACATAAATAAAAACAACAAAATTTGATATTTATTGATACCAAAAATTCGCATTAAATTTAAATGACTTTGAAATATTTTTAAAAATTATATATTTTTTTAGTTTTAATGTCAACACACAATACGGCTGCAACTCAGGAACGAAGAAAGACAAATGAGACTGCGGAGCTGGGAGGAAACACCGGGACTCCGACAGGCCAAATGTCTTTTGGGCGGCTATAATCAGAAACGATTTAGGAAAATAATATCCATGGGCAGGAACAGGCTAAGGATACTTGTCGGTCTACTGACCGGACATTGTAGACTAAAAAGCCACCTGTCCAAAATGGGTATCTTTAGTTGCTTAAGTCAGTGTCAGTGTAGGTTTTGTGAAGTCGAGGAGGAATCTTCAACTCACATCGCCCTTACCAGGAGAAGATGCAGCATCCTAGGGAAGCACACTATGAATGTCAAAGACATAGTAACCCTCGATCCATCAAAGATGCTGATATTTGTTCAGGAGCTGGGGTTGATGGAGGAGCTATAGGCTCAGAAGGGGTCACAATAGATCTATTAGGTCGCAGTGCGCAGAACCCCAATATAATAATAATAGTTTTAATGTTTTAAAAACTCTCTACAAATTTAAATGGATTGAGTAAAGCTGA
Organism: Drosophila longiperda; assembly: GCA_035042125.1. Taxonomy (NCBI): domain Eukaryota; kingdom Metazoa; phylum Arthropoda; class Insecta; order Diptera; family Drosophilidae; genus Drosophila; species Drosophila longiperda. Next base: position 19,704,491 of record JAWNLV010000107.1, read on the forward strand.
TGACAAAGGCCATTACAAAACAATATTTTATACTTTTTTATGTCATAGGTGCACTGAAAAAAATTTAGTTTTTCTTTTCATAATTCTAAAACATAAATAAGATATATGAATAGTTTACTGATCTTTTTTTTTTTGATTTATGAGCAGAGAACTCCAAAATAAGAACATTAAGATTTCATTTTTGCAAACATTTTAGATATTTAAAAAAATTCAAAATGTTGTTAAAAAAAAATAAATAAAAATAATAAAATATAGTTCGCTAAAAGCAAATTTGTGTTTTATTTATAAATTATTTCTTTTAATAAAAACAAAACTTTCTAGCTTAGATTTTTAGAACTCATGCTATAATTTCCGAGTAAATACGAAACATTTACTTCACATGACGAGTTGATTTTGTGCTGAAATCAAAGTTGCCTTTGATCCGATCTGATTCAGTGGTGTAGTTGACAGCCTGCAACATTACCAACATCAACAACAGAAACATCAACACCAACCACAACGGCAGCAGGAGGAGATGTGGCTGCAACGGCAACTGCAACTGCATTTAACGGAATTTGTAGGCGGCATATTCACACAGATGAGATGTGTCGCCTCCAGCCAAAGTAAACAGGCAACGAATATGTTAATGAGCCTCTCTTTAATTAATTTTCATATAGCTCAAACGCACAACACACACACACACACACACACACACATAGATAAAGCTTAGGTAAAACTTAGGCAAATTGAATGTAAGTGCAACTAGTTGCGATTTGCACAAATTAAAATTGTATTAGCTGAAATATAAACACTACTTTTAGACAAGCTAATAAACATAAATGTGCTGAAAAAAGCTAAAAAAAAAATATATAATTGCACTATTTGCAATTGCAGGAGTAGCCGGATTATGATTGATGGCCAGCTGACTGCTTCGATCAAGTCGCCTAAACAAATATTAATAAATATAACAAAATGACATATTAGGTATATTTACAGAGAGTTAACCAAGGCCACAAACAAATTCATTGCTATACTTCACATTTGTATAGTACAAATAGTATAAGTGTGTCTCGGATGGCAATAAAAATAAAGTCGTCTCCTGAGCTAGAACATCTCAATATACTCTATACACGCGCAGCATTTGAATATGTTACACAAGTTGGCCAACTTTTCAGTAGAGTGCAAATCCCTTCTCCTTCTCCTTCTCCTTCTCCTTCTCCTTCTCCTTCTCCTTCTCCTGTTCAAAAAGCGAGACTGAGCAAACAACAAGCACACGATAGCTTTTTACTTGGTAGGCAATTTATTGTACATGAAATGAGCATAAAAACAGAACAGTAAAGCAAAAAAAAAAAACACAACAACAAAAAAAATAGGAAGGAAATATAAAGCAGTCATGAAATCAGAAAATAATCCACATGGAGCTGCCACAGCAACCGCAGCAGAAACAAATTCGAATGAAAAACTTTCTAATGAGTCCGCATTACAATTTCAAATTTGTAGCGCAAATTATTATAAAAGTTTTTGTGTGCTGAACAACATACTTGCTCCTACTCAAACTTATATACTTTTATATATCCATGGCGGCATACAAATGCCACAATAATTTCACCCACATACACACACAAGCACACACCCAGATAGACAGACAAGTCACACAAATTCAAATTGTAACAGATACAGATACAAATACAGATACATAGATATATAGATACATTTACAAGTACATTGCTGCACAGCCTAGTTTTTTTTATCAGTCTTGTTGTTTATAAATTTGTACTCTTTTTTTTATAAACTTTATTTTGTTAATTGTATGTGCTTTAGGCAGTTATTTATTATGTTCTACTATAGTTTTTGGCAGTTAATTATTAATTTATAATTATTTGCTAGGCTGGCAGAAAATGCACTTGAAACCAAAGTTTCCAATTACCCATTAAAATTTTGCAACACTTTTGCATTCAATTGGAGCAGCAATTAAATGTTTCTGACAGTTTGCCGTTTAAATTTGTTCTGTTGGCCCGGCCAGAATTGAGAGCAGCTCGACAAATTGGTTTAGGACTAGCAGCAAATAGCAGCAGCAGTCGTGAATAACTCAAAACGAAATAAAATAAAACCGCACACAACAATTTGCACCTAATTCTGTTTATTATTTCATGATTTAATTTATTTGGACTGTGGCCAGTTTATAAAAAAAAAAAAAAACATATATAGCATAAATAAAATAATTTCGGTGGCATAGCAGAATATTCAATGCTCTACAGAAAATAGTACAATATTCTAATTATATTATAAATATATTATACATATTTATAATTTAAATTGAGAGAAAAAGTATTAAAACTTTTAAATTTATTAACTTAAAATATTTATTAATTTTTTTAATTTCCATAATATTTAAAATTGTACGATGCAAAGACCAAACCAAACTTCATCGTGCAGTTCGACAACTTTTTGGCAAAGGGTATTTGTATAAGGAGGAATTGCCTCAAAATCAGTTGCAATGTGGATTTGAGCGTGGCACTTTGAGCGCTGGCCGGACTCGCTCGTGTAGTAAATAAGTTTTTGAGCTCTCGGCGTGTTTATTATGTAATCCGGAATTGTTGCATAAGTAATTTGCAGTATGCCGCAAAAATGCGTGTTTTAGTGGTGTTTTAAATATTTAAATCATTTTATTTGACCGGCACTTAGACACTGGCATATTTTGCGGAACAAACGCCCACAAACACTGGGTTGCACTTTCCGTACAATCAATTATTAAAACCAAATAGAAGCCAAATAGAAGCTCCACTCTACACCACTCCACTCCTCTTCACTCCTCTCCACAAATCCCGTAACTTTCACTCTATATGAATTTAAATGAAGCAATTTAGCAGTCACGCAAGCGAATAAGTCTGGGATTATATAATATTTATATATATGTTTAATTTTTGAGCATATTTGCATTTTATCATAAGAATTTGTGAAATTGCCAAAATGATGCCACAAAATAATCATATCAAATGCCTTGAATTGTCTTTAATGTTTATGACTATTTTAAGTTAAATTAAATATTTTTTTATAATCCAGAAAGTTTTGTGATAGTTTTTCATAAATATAAATACCAATTAAAGAGATTATTAGTCTGTAAAAAAAAAGAATTTAGATTTAAAAGTCACTCAAATGTTAACTCTTTTTTATTAGCTGTAAAGAGGAAACATAAAATATTATTCAATTTAATTTAATTAAGGTTAGCTAACTTAGAAGTGCCCATTAAATCGAGTGCAAATGCAAATGAATCGAGTGGAACTGCTGACCTTCCTAATTGAGCATGACTCTTAAATGTTGAATCAACATTATTGATTCACTGAATAATCCACAAATATCCTTAATGTGTTTATGTGTGCAATTCCATTGAAGTTTGTGTTTTAATTATTTGCTTGCAAGCAATGCTTTTGCTGCAGTTTTATTATCGATTAGCAGCTAAGGATGCACACAGACACGGTCATCGAGAGGCAGAGGGGAGGCAGAGTTGCTATTGCAACTGGTACTTGCAGCATAGGCGGCCATTGTTGAGCAAACGTTACTTTGTTAATTGCACTAACAAACATCTTCTTGTGTTATCCTGGTCAATGAGTGCCAACGGGGATGAAGTTGGGGTGGGCGACGGGAAGCTCAAATGGCACTTGATGTGCATTCGACATTAGTTCGTTAGCAGCACCAAATGGGCGGCATCAAAGCTTAAGCGACGGAACGATACGGAGACCGGGTCCAAAGAGCGGCGACCCCCTCACAGCGTTTGCAGGGCCAATTTAATGTCAGCAGGGCAAAAGCCAGGTTAAGAAAAGTCGCAGTCAACACACAGATATCTGCATAAGTGCGATTACATAATATAAATGTGTGTGTGTGTGCAGAAAACACGAGCATGAATAATAAAGAACTGCATATATATATATATATATATATATATATATATAAATATATGTGTGTATATATATATATATTCATCTGTATTTGCAACGGCTACAGTAACAAAAGAGCTGCAAATTAAAAAGAGACAAGCAATTAAAATGGCTTACAACACAGCGCTGACTGCAGCAACAACAAAAGCAACAACAACAACAGCTTAGCCAACGTTAACAGCTGTAACTGTAATTGTTGTAGCCGCCACTGCCGTTAGCCCTGCTTCAGGGGCCATAATTGCTGACAGGATGCGATGCACGCGACCACTTCCGCATGGCAGCTCAGAACCCCAACCCCAGCCCTTTTCCCGCGCCCCATCCCTGACCCATACCCAGCTGCTTTAACCAAACTCAAATTGGGGTCTGCTTTCATAACGTTGGCACATTTTACGTGCAAAATAAATGGCAATCCGAGTGCAACAGAAATTAAGTGCAGTGCAAACAATAAAAGGGCTAGTACTGCTTTTGGTCCTGCTCCTGCTCCTGCTCCTGTTACTGCTCCTGCTCCTCCTCCTGCACTGGCTTTTAGTCGTGGTCCTGGTCCTGGTCACGACTTTTGCTGATGCGTAAGTTGTCGTTGTCCTCATTGTTGTTGCCAGTTGCCAGTTGTGGACAGTTTTTGGTGCCGTCACTGGTCCACTGGTCACCGCGACGGCAGCAGCTGCAGTCCGCCACTTTTTGTTGGTTTCACACAATGCGCATACGCAGCGTAAGCAAGTCAGCAACAACACCATCAAGTGTTACTTCCGGTCTTAAGCGCCTGATGAGCGCGCCCAACAACAGCAACCAGATTTGTGCATATAAGTAGCAAAAGACTGGCAATAAATGTGGAGCGATATATCTACAGCTACCTGATCAAAACGAATCTTGAATACCCTACTTAAAATCAGCAGTAGATTTGGAAAGTAAAGAAGCGTAGACTGAAAATATATATATATATATATATTTAAGATTGTGTTCATTTAAGTAACTCTAAATAAATATTCCCATTTAAAAATTAAGAATTTGCAATTTGTTTAATTGTATTAAAATAATTTCATTTTAAACTGGCAAATTATGTACATAAAATAAGCTCTGACTAAATATTTTAAGAGGAATAACTATTTATTTTATATAAAAGTATTAGTTTAACTTAATATAACTAAAGAAAAAATAATTTCTTTAAATGAATCAAATAATACTAAATAAGCTAGACATTCTTATATTTTAAATCTTGTATCACAAATAAACTTAAGAATAAAAATAAAATTTTTCCCATTGTATAAAAAAATTTGTATAATTAAAAATTAACTATGAAAAAATTCAAAACAAAAGCAACAGATTTGTACAAAAAATATATAATTAAAACCATTTATTTATATTTACGTTAATATTTATTTAACGTGACCAAACTGTAAGCCGTAGTTAATACAGTCTCTCAAAAAAGTATGTGCCACATTGAAGGCGGCATAATGAAATATGAGCACTGGCTGAAATCCAATGTTAATTTTTAAGTAAATGGATGCTGCCTTTTTCGCCATCGCTGACTCCAAATATACATGTGCAATTTGTGCCCAGATCCAACCACGGTAATCATAATAATGGCCCACAATTTTACAGCATTACATATCGGAAGGAAATGCCAGTGGCCGCAATCTGTGCTGCGTCTTTTATGCCGCTGCCATCATCCGGTTTCCTCTGGAATATATTTTACCTTAAGCCATTTGATAGTGCAATAATTGTACATATGTATAAATGATATATAGATGGAGATATGATATCATTATGGATCTTCGCTTGTGTCCAAGGTAACCATTCAATTAAAATTCTTAAACTAGTGTTCCTTCTTTCTGTGACAACGCATATTGGACACAGGTGAAGGTCAACTTGGTGGGGGGCAGCTTAACAGGTTTATGATGCAGCCTTTGGCCCAAGTACCGTTGACGATGGCAAAACGACATTTTCCTGGCGGCAGTTTTTTTAATTTTATTTTCTGGATTTTTTTATTGCAATATCCTTGGGGACGACAACGTGCCTGAGACACGGTGTCCACTTTGATTGCCGGCTCCAATTAGCGTAATATTCGCAATGTGCTTTTGCCAGCGTTTGCCTTTTATTATTATCTGTTTTTTTTTTTGTTCTGCACCATCTGCATCTGCTTCGCGTTATTTTCGTGCTCGCAATATCTAGAATATTGGCCACATCTCCTGCTGGCACTGCAGAAAGTTCAAGCAGCAGCCGGTTTTAATTGCTCGACAAGGAACAATGCCAGTGTCATAAGAGCAATCGCGCCATTTTCTTTTATGTCATCGCTGAAAATTTCCCAGTCTTTTCTTGGATATTACAGAGTAAATACTTTAAATCGCAACTAATTGACATTTTCAAATACGCATATGAGGACAGCAAAAGCCATACCAAAAACAAAATTATCATCAGGAAACAACATCATCGAATTAACTGATAACCCGTTGGTTAGTCACCTCTGCCGTAGTAAAGTAATGGGAGCCAACATGGCTGCCAATTCATTCACGACTTTTACTAGAGATAATGGTATGCACACGGTTCGTTCGGGTGCTTAACTGATTAACAACTTTCGGCTTCTTTCAATGATATTGAAGTTTTATGTGCCCCATTATCAACAGACAATGGAAAAATGTTGAGTTCAGGAAACCCAAAAAGCTTATGTTTGAATACCATTCATATATTGATTTTACTTTCGAGTTTGATTAATTAACATGCAAATACTTTGCATAATAAAAAAAACTTATTTTTCTGCTCGTCACATTTACACAATTCTTATTCCTCTTGCCAAGTATTACTTAACAATTTTACACATTTAACAAATCTTAAAACTTTAATGCTAACCAGAGTCATCGTACATCAGAGACGACAAAAACTTGGTACACTTACAACTAGGCTGAGTTAAACCATTATATACACTAGAAGGGGGCGCCAGCCATTTATTCCTCATCCTTGATGCAATTCTCGACCAGCTCACATAGATTTGGGTTCTCCATAGCGGCTGCAATGCGTTCCTTGTCATTAATTTGTTTATTGACTGGAAGACAGTTGAAATTATGTTTTTAAATTGGTATTAATTTATGCATCAGAAGGGGCAACTCACTTTCCTCCTCAGTTTGGTGTGCACCCTTCTTTATGTAAATGTCCAGCTTGATGTTGTGTGGCAAGCCGCGCTCCACCTTAACCCGTATGCATAGACCGATCAATGTGGCCAGGGAGCAGTGCGGCACTGTCGGGTTGAATTCGATGCGCACCTGAAAGTTAAACCCTTTACTATTTATGTGTCCAAATCAGTAAACATTTTTGACTTACCACCGAAACATTTGAGCGTGTTGGCGGCATAACAAATATGCCATCCTCATAAATTACATTTAAATCCTCCAAAGTGCAGGGCTTCTCTGGATCGCGTATGGTGCGCAACAGATCTGTCAGCATGAGTATATAACAAATGTCAATTATATAACTGAATTTAAATAAAATACGCATTGCACATTCACCGTAGATGGTCTCTTGCAGGTCGGTGGCATTGCGGTAGCCCAGCTCGTGCAGCAATGCATCCTCACCGTAGGCAATTGCACCATTATCCAATGACATTTGGCTTGTTTTTCGCACCAGATCAGCGGCTGTTGTGTGGCTATTGCTATTGTTACTATTATTGCTATTGTTGCCACTGCTGCCAGTCGCGACGCTGTCCGATTCAGAGAGTTTGCGCTTAATGTAAGACAACATATTTAGCGTTGTGTTTCTGCTCTAAATATTCCCGTACGTATCTGTGTGTATGGCTGTGGGTGTGTGCTTATTACTGTTTGTATTACTGTTTGGCACGTTTGATTGGGGCGCTCTTATCGCGTCTGTTTTTTTTTTTTATCTATTACGATTTGTGTCGAACTGTGCTCCTCGTTTGTATGTGGTGTGTTGTTGCTGTTGTTCTTCTACTTTCTATTTGTGCGCTTGTGCAATGCAGCATAATATTCCTGTGGTTTGCTGGATTGTTTTTAACTTTGATTTTACGCTTTAACTAAGAATCTTTAAATGTTCAATCAATTTACAACGCAGCACAATGAACGGTACATTTATAAACAGCTGTTTTTTGTTTTGATATCCACAGGGCTGCATACGCAATGTTCATGTTTCGTCACATTTGCCAGGTTACCCAATGAGTATGTCTGATATTTCTCTTGTCTTAAATTTGCGACGTCACAACAGCGTGTTTCTCTCGCGCTCTATGAAAATGTTTAAATAAGTAAAGATACTCGAATCCAAATAGCTGAAAATTATTTTATTAACTTTTTTACATGAGTAAGATAATTTTACTATATATAACATACAACTTAATCTTATGCAGCTCGGGCAGAGTAAGTATTTTAAGCTCAAATCGCTTTTCGCAACGGTTTTTGTGCTCTTATTTGAAGTACACAGTTGCAATTAAACTAAATTGCATTGGATATGGTAGCGTTTAAATTTACATTCGATGTGCTATTTATTCGCAACACTGTCGTACATTTTTCAACACTGTGAGCTTATCAGTGTTCGCAATCTTCGCTCGTGCGCTTTGGTCTTAAGAAAGTTGCACATGTAATCGCTGCGCCAACTTCTTTCGCCGCTCGATACATTTTCTTTGGAGTGAGCTATAAGTTAATAAGTCGAGTGTTATCTGTAATTAGTGGATGTTGTGAAAAATCAGTTCAGCTGGTTGTGTCAATCGACTACAATTTAAATGTTAAGTAACATACAATTGTAAGCAGAGCAAAAGTCACTCTGTAAGCACGGAGATAGTGGAAGCGTTCTCTTATAAGGCTGCACATCCCATTGTACTTGGCAAAAAAAATTATTTTTAGTAGGCTTTGATTTCTAAATTTCGGCTCAAAGCCTGATTCAATTAAAGTTTGGTTCATATCGTTTTTGTTAGTCTTACGAATTGTTTCTTATTTGTGAACGCTCGTCGCACGGAAGTAAATCTAGTCTTTTTACCCTTTTGAAAAATAAAGGAACAAATTGGTAAAAAGCGAAAAATACCATCGAATCGAAACTCGAACAGAAAGAGTAAAGAAGGTGAGAGAAAATTACTTGCAAAATTTCGTGCATGTATATGTGTGTGTGCGCGTGTGCAAAAGAAATTTCGTAAAAAAAAATGGCGTTGAGCGAAAACTGTCCTGGAATTATTCCGTTAGTTTAGGGCTAGTCCAAGAAATTCTTGACCCCCAATTGCAGTTAAGTTGCAATACTCATTCCTTGCGGGTCACAATTTTTTCTCGAAGATATTCATTTACATTTTTTCCTTATTACTATAAAATTATATGTGAGCTTTGTGTTCGTTTTAGTTTTTATTAATAATTTATTAAAATAAATTCAGATTATAAATTCTAATATATTTTCTTAGATCTAAAATAGCAAAATGGTTGCCAATAAAGTGGATTTCGTTGCTGCGGATCAGTCCACGGCTGTATCGGGTGTGGCTAAGAGAGATGAGCTATCCAAAGGTGAATATATTATGGTTGCTGTTGACATTGACACAACCGGGCGTCGTCTGATTGATGAGGTATGAATTTTTATTTGTTTTTTTCTTTTGTTTAATGACATTTTTTGTTTGTCAATTTTAACCTCACTTTTTTACTGTGCACTTTTTAATGGGGCAGATTGTTCAGTTGGCTGCATACACCCCAACCGATAATTTTGAGCAATACATTATGCCATATATGAATCTAAATCCAGCTGCTCGCCAGCGTCATCAAGTTCGGGTTATTTCGATTGGTTTTTTCCGTATGCTGAAGTCGATGCAGACCTACAAGGTGAGAGCAGCTTACCCTTTAATTACCAATAGCTGAGTGCATTTTGAATTTGCAATCTTAATTAATTTCGCAGATACTTAAATCAAAATCGGAAGTCACTGCGCTCAAGGACTTCCTCGACTGGCTGGACCAGTTGAAATCAAAGAATCCCAATGCAGATGGCATTGTCCTGCTTTATCATGAGGAACGTAAATTCATTCCATATATGATACTGCAGTCGCTGGTTAAATATGGAATGCTCGAGAGATTCAGCAAGACGGTTAAGTCGTTTGTGAACAGCTTCAATATGGCCAAGTCTTCGATGGGCGGGACCAAGCATTACAGTCTTCGAAGCCTTTCGAAACTGCTCTCCGACAATAAGCCAGATAGTAATTGCAGCAGCAGCAGCAACGACGGTCTAAAGAAACAAAACCACAGGGACCTAGATGATTTCGATGGCAGTGCCAGCGTTCGTGCCAAGCTCGCCTTTAACGTGGCCCTGCAGATGAGCAACAGCAGCGCGCCTGAATCATCGGATGAATTGGGTCATCTATTTGATGCATTCAAACCGTTCATCAAGCCCATTAGCTACGATATCGATGAGCTAGACACCCAGAATATCCACTTAGAGCGACAGAACTCGTTCCGTCCGATCTTTTTGCACTATTTCAAGACAACGCTCTATCATCGTGTGCGCGCTGTCAAGTTTCGCATTGTGCTCGCAGAGAACGGCTTCGATATGACCACACTTAGGGACATTTGGACCGATAAGCAAAGCGAGGGACTGCATGCCGCACTCCAAGGCATTGACAGCCTAAAGGCGGAGGATAAGTGTGAACTGGTCGAGCTGCTCGACAGTTTCTTCGATCCCAACAAGACGACTATCAAGCCGATCGTCAAGCCGGGCTCCATTCGTCGGCGTCAGAAGCGCAACTCTCTGAAAACCAAATCTGGAGCTGGCGATGAGTTAGGCGCCGGTGGCGACAAGTCTCAAAGTGTGTCCTCTGTGCCCGACTCAACTACAAAGACATCGCCTTCATCCCTTAAGAACGGGCTTCGCCGCCAGCACCAACGCAACTCCCGTGCCAGCCTCAACAACAACAACAGCAACCACGACGTAAAGATCACCGAGTCGGATTCGACTAGCATCGTGGTGTGCGACCCCATTGCGGTCACCAAAAAATGGGAAAGCGCAGCCAAGTAAATTACTTTTGCCATTTGTTATTTGCTTTTTAAACTTGCATTTTAAAATGCAATCGCTTTGTAGCCAAATAATCACATATATATTTATATATATCGCTTTCTATAATGAATTTGTATGAATTTATGTTGCTTACTTTTATTAATTGCAAAACATTGCATTGTATTATTTTATTGAATTATTTTATAAAAAAAAACACTGAGAACTTGCTTGATTACTTGTTATAATTTTCTTTTCCATTTCCGCAGGCAAAAGAAAGCAAATCAGTAAAATCTTTGGTATAAAAAAAAAAGGAAAATGGAAACAAAATGCAACGAAATATTGAACAACATATACAAAATGAAAACTATTTTCCTTTTTAAAAAAAAACTCCACGACTAGAAACAAATTTATGGTTAAAATTTCAAGAGTTATGGTAAATTTTCAGTAACTATGGAAAATGTTAATTGGAAATTCAAGAAATCTCATGTTAAATGTAAACAAATCATAAAAAATTTAATCGAATCGCTAGAAAAAAAAAATTAATTGCGATTAATGGTTGCAGAAAAATTGTGCAAATCTCTAAGAATGAGAAAAAATAACGAAATTATAATAATAATATTTAATGAAAATGGTGCTACTACTGGTTGTACCACTACAACTGCCGATTGCATTGGAATGGAAACTGAGGAAATCGGCCGTACATCTGTGTTAAAATGACACTTATTAAATATGCCATAAAATATCGTTGCGTTCAGGCATAGTTTTCCAGTGTATTACGTACGACGACGGTTGGAAAAATATGAACCAATAAACGCTTCGATTTGAACAACATTGGGTATACCTTGGGAATATACATAGATAAGAATAATAAAGGTTACCCAATGTTAAATGTTTGTAGAATATCCTCGCTTAAAACCATGTACAAATCACAATCCATGTAAATTTGCAAAAGAGAAGAAATTAGCTTAGCTGCCAGCAAAAAAAAAAACAATTGTAATTCACACAAAATCTCAAAACTAATTTGACATGAGAGGAGAGGAGAAACTATAGCTGATATGTTAACTCGTTCGTACACCACTTACATATATAATATTAATGTATTTCAAACACACTCACCAAATATTTTCAAAAATTAAAATAAACACGAAATCGCAACGTTTTTTTATTTTTAAATGTGGTCACACTGACCACCAACGACAGGGTGGTGAAATGCTATGTTAATCGACTGCTGCGCTGTTATGGTTCTACTCGGTGCATGCGCCCAGAGCTGTATCTGTTGGCTATTAAGCTGTTAATCCACCATAACAGTTTACAGTAACATTTTCGTTGCGGACAAGTGTGCTCGTGTTAAAAATAAAAATAAAAAACTGCTCTTTTTTTCCTCCTCAAGTGATCAAGAAATTCGGAAAAATTAGCGGCCAATATAGCTTTTGCACGCTGCGTCAGTTGGCGGAGCTGCTAGAAAATATGGAAGTGGATCCGGATGAGGAGCATGACGCGGACACGTCGATCTACGAGACTTCCCTGGATTTTGGCTACTTCAACTTAGCGCACGGGATGCTCGTCGAGATCGAAGAAGATCTTCGTGCCCGTTTCCCTGGAGAACCGCGCGTCGCCTATTCCAAGCTAAACAACGTCTATTTGTCAGCGCGCAACAGCGAAATGTTGAGATTTGTTGAGGCCCTAAACACGATCAGCTCGACAAAAATACAAACGCATTTGGTCAACACGGTAAGTTAAGTTTTTTTTTTTGTTTTTTTTTTGCGTAATGAGTTAAATTAACTCAACTGCGTCATTAATGAAATTTGCACCTATATTTAGGTATTGTTTTGATATGTAAAGTCGAATTTTGTTGTAGCTTTTGTTGCTATTGCTGCTTGTGCTACTTGTCGGCTCTTTGTTTATCGCCCCATCTGGGCGACCAATATGAGCGCAGGCTCTCTATAATACAGTCAGCACTCGATAAGTGACACAACGAGGCATTAAGGTGTTTTTGATTAAAAACATTACATTGCAAAAACATAAAATTGCTGCATATTAGGTGCAGTAATCTTTGTTAATTTCGCTATTGTTGATATGGCACTTTTGATATAGGCAATATTTACTATAATGTTTTCAATGTATTCAAATGATGGTCAAAATATGCCATGTCATCTCAAACTAGAGATTGCCGACGCAGTCAGCACCATCTTTAACTAATTACTCATTCACACAATGCTCGCGATCTCTTTCTGGACATGAACTTGGCCCAATGCCAGCATATAGATTTTGCAGTTTTGTTCCTGAAATTCGCATTGTTTAATCATTTGCCTATTTATGAGAAGCGTAGAAAAGTGTGGCATGCGACAAAAATATTAAGGAGGAGATAGAGGATATTTTTAGAATAATTTGATTTATTTGGCTTATCACAATTTGGAATGAATATTATAGATTAGTAAGTTAGTTCTGGTTAGCATATTAGCCACGATACCTGCAGATAATAGCTGTTATTATTCTCGGAATTGTCAGCGATTACGTAACTTGCATGTTGCATAACAGTCGTTGCAATAGGAAAAAAGGAACAGTTATTTTCCACTGTAATCGATTCCCCACTCAATTTTTAATAGCAAATTTCTGAGCATTTTAATGGAATGTGGTCGAACAGCTGGCAAAGGTGTAAACAAACTCCCCACTACCCCTCTCTGAGAGAGCAAACTGCTCACTGCGGACGTGTTGCTCTCTCCGACATTCGCTCTTTCATCAGCTGTGCTGTCTACCCTTGCCTGCGTTGCACATTGTGTCCTTTTTCCATATCAACCCCCAGATGTGCGAGCCATATGCAAACATGGGGTTGGGCGCAGGACTTGTGGTGTGTTCGTTGAGCTCACGAAGTTTTATCGAATTTTTCGGGTCTGCCGTGCAGGAGTTGAGCCTGCAGCTGCGTCCTTTGACACACGGCTCCAGTTAATCGTTATTATTATTGTTGCCATCCAGTAACCAGGAGCAATGCACGCGGAGTTATATCGGTAAAAGCGTGCATATTCAGTCAACAACTGAATCCTTTCAACAGTAATCTGGAATCCTTCTTGCATTTTTTGCAGCACACGCAAACGCTGGTACGAGTCCGCATGGCCAGGAGCGAGCTTCTGGCGCGGCGCTAGCGACTCATTGCCGCTAACCAACTACATAACCTATCCGGCGGTGAGTCTCCGACAATGGTCTGTCTGTCTGCCAGTTTCTTGACCCACTTGTTATTTTCGTTGAGCAGCCAGCAGCCAGTAGCCATTTAAAGCCAAAACGCAATAGCTGCCTTTAAGGGGTCGGCCCCTGAAAAAGTCTGCTGCTTGCCTTGGACTTTGTATTCGACTGGATCTTTTCTTCTCTTATATTCATATGGCAGCCATATAAATATATGTATAACATATATATTTATATATAAATATGTATGTCTAGACAAGACAAAGAGCGTGCAGTTTGTTGTAATATTTACATGTGCGGTGCCAAGAGAAGTGCACCACAAATAAGGAAAGGGGAATCGCCTCTGTGTAAACAGATTTCAGACAATTTTCTATTCACGTTTTTCCCCAAAATAAGAAAAGCTAAAAACAAAAACAATCTAATACTGTAAATGCGCTCAACGCACTATTTTCGGCCAGCCTTGACTGTGAAATGATGAAAAAGATGCGCACGCACCTCAAAAGCATGCACAGAAATGAGAAAAACAAAATAATGTACAGTGAACAACCAATATAGTAGCAACTGTTTTCAAATGCCTATACAATATTTGACATATTTTAAAAGTTCATAATCTCAACAGTCAATAACCAACTAACGCTGCTACAAAGTATTTATTTAATAATCATCTTTAGCGATTTAGAATTCTTTATATTATATTCAACTATTACAGCCACTGATAAGTTTTAATGTACGCTCTTTCGAATGATTACTGCATATTTATAGAGATATTTATATATTTCTAATAAAAACAAGGGAAAAAAAACTATTTCTCAATAAAAATTCTCCTCTATCTCTTTCCGCAGAGCTTTGATCAGCCCGATGGCCAATCGCTGACGCCGCTGACCATGGCAGCAATGTCGGGCAATGGGACGTTTGTGAAGACGCTGCTCTCGCACTACGAAGTGGATCTGGAGAGGGAGTGCAATGTCATCTTTGATGGCCTTGTCGTGTATGGGGCGACTGCGTTGTGGGTAGCGGCTGGCATGGGACATCTGCAGATTGTCAAGATGCTGGTGCAGGCAGGCGCTTCGATCAATCACAACACGAAGGCGCAATCATCTCCGTTGCGCGCAGCCTGCTATGAAGGTGAGTCTGTTTCCCTATCAAAATGCGTGCTTTATTTTTAATTTGGATTTCGCTTTTAGGTCGCTTGGACATTGTGGAGTTTTTGATTGAGCATGGCGCTGATGTGAATGCCACCAATTTGTTTAAGAACAATACGTTAATGATTGCCGCCTACAAGGGTCACCATCTGGTCGTGAATACGCTGCTTCAGAACGGCTCCCAGCCCAATGATCAGGCGCTGTGCGGTGCAACGGCGCTGCACTATGCCGCCGAGAGTGGTCATCTGGAGGTGGTCACCACCCTGCTTGATCATGGCGCAACGTTGAAGAATAATGAGGCTGGCATATCGCCGGCACTGCAGGCTGCCGAGCGGTTGCACGATGATGTCGTCGAGGCTTTCATTCAGCGTCCGGGCCTAATGAGCAAGGAGGAGCAGATCACCGCACTGGAGCTGCTGGGCGCCACGTATGCAAACGATAAGATCAAGTACGATGTGAATCGCGCCTACAGCTATCTGCTGCGTGCCATGGAAATGCGCTACAGCGATGAGAAGCATGTGGTGCGCAAAAAGGTGCAGCAGCCGGTGCCCGCTTACGACAGCTGGTTTGAGACGGAAAATCTGCCCGAGCTGAATGCCATCAAGTTGAACCATCACTCCATACACATGGAATCGCTGGCCATACGTGAGCGTGTGCTGGGCAACAATAGTCCAGAGTTGCCGCAGGCCATAGTTTACCGCGGCGCAGTCATGGCGGACCAGGGTCGATTCGAGCAGTGCCAAGTGCTGTGGAACTATGCCATCGATCTGCGCATGCGCAACAATGTAAGTTGACTGAAAACAGAAATCTTTGCCAATAATCCATAACTAAACTTTAACTATTTGCACAGGTGTCCGTGGAGAGAGATTTGTTGCGTTTTGCTCAGCTATTTGCGCAAATATTACGCGTCGAGAATCACCGTTTAATGTTAGATGATGTGTTGCCCGTGTTGGAGAAATGCCAACAGGAGATTGAGAACAACAAGGTCAAAATGATGAATGATAAGCCAAATACCTGCGCCAGTATGCTGCAAGATCAGAACAACCAAAACTGCATCACAGCGTTGTATTTAATAAAAATAGTTACTCAGCTGGCGCGTCGCCGAAAGGATCAGGAGATCAACGAGGAGCAAATACAGCAACTGTTCCTCACAGTGCGCAAGTTCATCAAGCACGATACCCGCCTCCAGGATGGCCAAACGCTGTTGCATCTAGCCGTCAACGGAGTAACGCCTGTGGATGAGTTCTACACAAACGAAATGTGCAAGTAAGACGCAGTTTTTAAACATCTTGAAAAGAATTGCCTTTAATTAGTTATTTGTGTTTGGTTAGATTTCCCTGCTATGCGACCGCTTTGGTGCTGGTGCACTGTGGCGCCTCTGTTGTTGCTGTGGATGCAGCAAGGAACACGCCGTTGCATATACTGGTTACCAAGATCAACAACACACAGGATCGCCAGGGCGAAATGACTCGCATTTTAGAGCTATTTGTGGAAGCAGGCGCACACTTGGATGCGGTTAATGCAGCGGGTCAAACAGCAGCTGTAGCCTGCAAGCAGTGTAAGCTCCTCTAATTATCATCACATATGTATTTGTACTGAAAAAATGTTTGTATTTTCTTGTAGCTAACTTGGCCCATGTGCTGCATGGACATCAGAATGCGCACACCAGTTTGAAATGTCTGGCAGCACGCTCGATAGCCTCAAACAAGATCAACTTTAGAGATCTGGTACCCAAGCAACTGGAGGCGTTTATACAGATGCACAGCGTGCAAAAAGTGCTTACATAAATATATATAACCGCAAAAAATGGCCAAAAAGATATGAATATTACCAATTAGGGCCAATAGAAAAACGAAAAGGAAAACTCAACTCAACTTAATTTCAAGTCGTTAAAACTGTGTATATTTTGAGCAATGGCAAATGTCCTGCTGCATATGATTGATTGTAAATGTGTATCGAATTTAGTGACTTAATTTAGCCAAATGCCAACATTTATATATATATATATATATATATATATATATACTTTTACAATACGCACACACATGCACAGATGTGTATACACTAGTTGTATGCATTTTTAGTTTTTTTTTTTTTATATGATTTCTTGGCTTACTTTGTACGACACTCTCACATACACACACACGTTCATCTAATTATTTATTTACAACATAACACACACATACGCACACACTTTGACTGATTGTTTGTTTGTAATCATATGTAAAATCATTTTGTACATTTTCTATATGTCTATAATTCTAAATGTTACTGCTAACGCGGTCTGCGGCATCTGTGGAATCAATTGAATTGATTGCGATAGCTGTTGACCCGATAAATAAATCTATATATGAAATACGCAATTTAATTTTCAATTTGTTAATATTATTTGAATCTGGATATATATATTTAAATCTGGGAAATCACAGCTGACAAACAAAACTACATATGTACAAGATGGCGATAACGTATGTATATATGAACCAGTATCTTAAAACCAGTCGTATAGCTCAGATGGTTATATCGCTAATCTTATGGTTATTGTGCCGCACCTGCGGATAAACCTGCGGCTGACGCATTACCTCCTCATACGATGGAGGTGGCGCTACAAAAAAAAATTTAATTTCAATTAAACGTTAATTGTCGCTTTGGGGAATACTCACCGTTAATGACATAGTCCTCGTCGTGGGTAAAGGCGGGATTGATAACCGCATCTGTGGGATATGTTCGCTCAATGGTGCGCTCCTCGAGCGTCGATCTATGCGAATATCGCTGCAGATTATCCGTCTGTCGATGAAAACTGTTCATATAGTGATCCTCCTGCTCAATATCCTCGTTCTGTAATTGTATCACATGTACAGATGGACGACGCTCGCCCCGCTCCGCAATCGCATCCGTGTAATTTTCGCCAAAGCGAAACGGTGCCGACAACGATTTTTTGCACTTGAGAAACAGCACGATCAATATCCAGCCCACTATGAGCACCAAATAGACAAATCCTAGCATGCTCATCTGCAAGCCGTTTAACGGGTTGGCCCACGGGCCACGTCCGGCCCAGCAGAAGCTGGCTCTGATTTTGAACTCGAACTTTGCTTCTATTGTGGCTAACAAATGGGCAGTTTTTGCTAACACGCACACACACAGAGATAAATTGTGGGTCGGTAACGAAAATCGATAAATACTAGCACGTCCTGCCAGTGGCCAGCGTCGTTCTGGTCGTGCTCATTGTTGTCGGCAAACTGACATAAAACACATTCAGCGCGAGGACGTCCTGCTGCCAGTGGCAAGTGAGGGTGAAGGCGTCGCCATATCAGCGATGACCACAACACAAATATACAGCAACTACAACACGGTCACAGTCTAATAAAAATGCTGCACTATTTGAGTATCGTTCACTTTGATTTCTGGATGAGCTACAGTCCATGACTGGCTAGTGACTTCAATTCAAACTCAACTCTTCCCATTTGTAATGCTGTCTGCTTTTTCCTTATGCTAATTTATCAGCTCAAGAAACCCTTTGAGAACAAAACCATGAGGTCACTGCATATATAATTGGCTAAATTAGCTGGAAGTTGCGTGTGTAGTGACGTCATATTAACATTCATGTACAAAGGGTAAATGTTAATAGTCCACTTAAAATTATGTGTCCCTTTAGAAATTACATAAAACAAGTAAAAATGCTTTAGTCAAGCGAACTCGACTACGACACACCCTGATCTCAGTTGTTAAAAATATTTTACTTTTATGATATGAGCAGGTTAAGTAATTTCTTAGAGCAGGCACAGGCACTAAAGAGTAAAAAATAAAACGAATGCGGCGCATGTTTTTATTGACAAGCCCGAACTGATCCCTAATTAGCTGGCTAGCACTTGCATATGCATACATACATACATACATACGAGCTTGCAACCGTATGTAACGGGGATCTTCAGAATACACACAAAACATAATTACACTCGCATCGATTATCATGCCATCTCTTTCTCACATATGCGCTCTCATTATTATGCATACAGAAAATGCTCGCGGCTGTCGATAAGATCGATATATATATATATTTTTGACCATAATTTGGGTGATTCTTTTCCGATCTTGTTGAAATTTGGGCAGTTGATCAATATTATGCATATGTAGAGGTGTTATTTAGAAGATTTTGTCTTTTAAATTTTGGATTTTATTGCTAGCGGAATCGAAATTTGTCGATAATCCTGAATCAAAAGCAGGTATCGATCAAATAAGGCAAACTTGACTCGGCTGTTGATCCTGATCAAGCATATGTACTTTAAATATATACTTTATCGAGTCGGCGATACTTCCTTCTGCCTGTTACATACATTTACACAAAACCATTATACTCTCTGTACCCATTTTCAATGTGTTCAGGGTATAAAAATAGCATACCAAATGGAGCCGCTGACCTTATATAAGGCTTCAATTGTCTATACTCTATACAAGTGAGTATGCAGCATTTTGGTTTCGATGTAAAAGTTGGAAAAGGTATAAGTGTTTGTTTCCCACTCCCACTGGGAAGTGGTTAAATCGACTGAAACAACAAATAAAATTAAGTGTTTCAATTAAGGTCAAAATGTGTTGATTGAACTTTTTAATTAAGAATCGACTACGGTCGGTAAGTGTATGTGCTCGTCGGCGTAACTAAAATAGTTTTACATTGTGATTTTTTCTCATTCTTCAATATGCACCACGAGTCCTCCACCCACTTTGGCTTAAGTACAATTCAAGTTAAATGCAAAGTTTTAGTATATCTTCAACATTTATTGGTTGCTTCTTCTTACTTACTATTTGTTGTTTGCGCTTGGTGTATGGGTTAATAAATTATTAAAGCCTTATTCCTAGGGTGATGACTTACAATTTCTTAGTGCTAAAGGGCTAACATGCGCCGTAGACGTAAATAATTAAACTTGTTTATTAACAAATTGTTTTCTTTGAGTTGCGTTTTATAGATTCTGATAAAATGAGTATATTCAAATAAGTAGATGGTAGAATGTAGTATAGATATTGAAACGGAGCGGGGCACTGGATTTTAATTGATACAAAATTATAGATTTAAAATTCAAAAGTTCAGTTCACAAAACAAATTAATTAATTAATTTTAGTAATATAGGATGTCGCCTTAATGATTGTCATCTATAGTTTTTTTTTTCATTTAAGTATTTCATATATTGATAGATTTCTAATTTGGAATTTATTATGTATTTCATTATAGAGATATTGAAAGTATATTTGAATAGAAATAAAATATTAGATTTAAATTATATTTAGATCTGAAAAAGTTAACAGACAGTTTAATTTAAAATACGCAGCTAAATCTTTTATGATAGTCATCTAAAGTTTAAGCATTTTCATTTAATGATAATTTCCTTTGAATTTCCTTATAGAGATATCCAAGAATGCTACTTCGAAATTGTGTAAGTCCGTATGAATTTGAAGTGTTCATTTTGTCAGTTAGTTTATGGCACAATTTGTTTAGTGTTGGGCCAAGTATTTGGATTAGTGCAGGAACCCTAACTACTGCTCATACTATAAGCAAATATATATATATCTAAAGATATGGGTACAAGTGCTTGTACTATCACAAGTTTGAATTGATTGATTGGTTGGTTGATTGTTGTGTGTTAATTCACAGGCTCGTCGTTGCCTGCAGCTTGAGGTAACGCGTCCCATTCTCCGCATCCGCTATCCGAGCTATGTGATCCGAGGCAGCGTAGCAAGTGGTTGCCGTTGGAGTGCCCGGCCTGCTGTTGCCACTGCCGTTGTTATTGTTGTTGTTGTTGATGTTGCTGTGGTGCATGCTGCTGCTGTTGCTGCTTAGGCTTGTCTCGCCGCCTCTGTTGATGGCCACATTCTGGCGTATGCGTGTGGCGCCCCAGATCAGCACAACTACCGAGGTGACCAGTATGCCCAGACCCAAGCCAGGCAGAAAACTCTTATTGAGTGAATCAATCACATTATAATTGTGCAGCAGCCTCGGCGGCGCCTGTTTGTTTGGATGCAACTGTTGTTGGCTGCTTAACTGTCGCTTGTTCAGCTGATAATCCTCGCCATCATCGTGCTCCGACTCCAGCTCATGCGGCGTGTAGTAAGGACGTCGCTGATATTGTCGCGGCACGGGCATGGAGCCAGGACTGCTCAGCTGCAGCTGCGTTATATTCGAGCAGCCAATATTCAGATCTGCCTTCGGATTCTGCTCCTGCACCATCACCAAACAGAAACGATAGCTGTGGAGTACCCAAAGTGGTAAGAATTTACGGGTTATGAGTACATATGATTGCAGTACAAACCTTTCGCCTATGTCCAGTGAGGAACTATCGGGCACGATGACACTCACTGTGTTCTGGCCATTGACCACCTTGCTCTCGCAATGGATCTGCAAGAGAAGCAAAAGATTTATATTAAATTTGAAACGAATCCTAGTTTAGCATTTCACTAACCGGTGAGTTGTCAATGAGTATTTCGTTGATGTTCTCCTCCTTATAGACGAAAATGGCATCGCACATGTAATCCTTTTTGCTGAGATTAAGCAACCAGGTCAGAATGAGTCCATAATCCGCCGAGTAATGCAGCTCATGAAGAATAATCTATGCCAAAAAATAAAGCAAATAAATCTACAATTCAACTTCATTTTAGCTAGAGCAACGCACCTCCTCGGACAAGTCTTTGACATGGGATGTGGTTTGATTGGGTTTTGCCAGCGTTTCTAGGTGCTCCATAATATTTACATTATCCTTCTCCACATTGTCCATGTCGCAGGTGAGCGTCTCCACGGGCACCTGCAGCAGTGGGGCACCCTCCAGACGAGGTGGCGTTACGCAGGATGCACTCAGGCTGGACGATAGCTTGGACACCTGCAGCCACTCGGCAAAGGGTTGAATGCTGCAGTCGCAGGACAGCGGATTATCCTGCATTTGCAGGCTTTGCAGCTCCTGGGCGCGATCCATGGCATTCCTGGCCACAATGGAGATATCATTCCCGGCAAGACGCAGTTCTCGCAGCGAAGGCAGCGGCGCTATCAGATCCGAGGTAAGGGCGCGCAGGAAGTTATGCGTCAAATCGAGCACAGTGAGGCGGGTGAGATGCTGCAGCGAGGCACTGGAGATGGCCACAATGCCATTGTAGCTCAGATCGAGGCTGTCGAGGGCGCCGAGGCCATAGAAGGCATGATCCTGCAGCACATCGATCTGATTGTGACGCAGTGAGAGACTCACCAGCCGGGAGAAATTAGCCAGTGCCTTGTTCTGTATGCTTTTGATCATATTCCGATTGAGATTAAGGCTCTCCAGATTCCTCAAGCCCGGCAGCGTCTGCTCGCTGAGCGGCCCATTCAAATTGTTGGCTGTGAGATCCAGTTGCCGCAAGTTCAAGCACAGACTGAGTGACTTCAGACTCTGAGCATAGTCACCCAATCGGTTCCCGCCCAGCTTGAGCACCTCCAATTTGCGCAGGCTGCCAAAGGAGCGCTGTGATATGCTCGAGATCTGATTGTTGCTCAGCTCCAGATACACCAGATTACTCAACGCCACAAAGTCAGAGGTACCCAGCGCCTTGATCTTGTTATTAGCCAAGTCCAAACGCTCCAGCGAGCTCAGCGTGGACAGAGCATTCCAGGGCACACTCAACAGCGCATTACCAGGCAAACCCAGCGCCTGCAACGGTCCCTTGATGCCCAGAAATGCTGACTTGTGCACACGTTTAATCTCGCCCGACGAGATAACCAGGCCATGCAGCGAGATGCCATCAAAAATCTTTGCATCGCTCAGAAAGGTGACATTCCGCAGTGAGCAGTCCAGCAACGAGATGGAATACGGAGAACTACGCAATCTATCTGCCAATAACTGTTAAAAAATTATCAAAAAACATATTACTTTAATTGGCGAAATATTGGCTAAAAGTTGTTGACAGTAAAATAAGATAATAAAATGGATGAAAAATAAAATACAGTTTAAACTTTCGATACTTAAACACAATATTTATGGATTAGTTCTTCAGTGCTACACCACTAAAAGTATTCTAAAGAAACTATCTAAACTATCTATTTGTAACTGTTTTAAATTATTTTAGAAGTAACTTTATATTTTAATTAAGGCAGTTTTATCTCACATCAAAGTGTTATAAAGAAAAAGACTATTTTATAGATGAGGTAAATATAATAAAGAAAATTATTTCCCAAGTACGTAGCCAGCTTTTCGTACACCACACCCAAAAACAAATACAAAATAATATTTCTATAAATATAATTTTTGCATATTCCGCTAAAAAAAAATTAAGCGAATTCTCCTTTTCTAATTGACACTAATTCTGATTGACCTTCAGCAAAATCAAAAGGAGTTCGATAAGTTTCTGCTAAGGAAATTGTAAATTTAACTAATGCTAATGGTGGAAAACAAAGATTCTTAATGAGACCGAATCGTTTTTTCATACAATTTAAACTTTATATATATATATATATATATATATATATATAAATATATATCTATGTATTGTAGTAGTCTATAGTTGAGATGTAGGGCAGCTCCGCCGCTGCGTTCCTCTTTTGGAACTACATACGAAACTGAAAGAAGAGTTTAAAAACTAAAATGTAAGCCTATTTAACGGAAAAGTTTTTAGTTTTATACACAAAAAACCCCTTTTTCCTGTATAAATGTCGACTCAGCACCTATATAAATACTTTTAGCTTGACGATTTCTTAACCCTCCATCATTATCAAAACTGAACATTACTCGGTTTTCATACCCAACCCTTAAGGTATATTCAAAGCTATGTCACATTGACAGTCCCCTTTCCAATGCTTACCAAAAGACCATGCAAATCGATGTTGCAACGCAGCGTGTGGGGCAGATCGCAGCCGCACTCGAGTTCTGCGTTGCGGGTACCGGAAATGTTGGGGCACTTCCACTCGAGCAGGCCATCCGAATCAATGGGCAGGGGCAGGGAGGAGACCTCCTCGGCCTTGCGCTTCTTGGGTGCGCTCTTGTTAAAGTATTTGCCATTGGACAACTTGGACTTGGGCTTGGACATGGGCGTGGCTGCATTGTAGGCGGGCACAGCAGCAGCTGATATAACATAAGCGCTAATTGTTGTGGCTGCCGTTGTTGTTGTTGTTGTTGTTGTTGTGCTGGTTGAGGTGTGGGGTGTGGTGCTCCTTGTGGTGGTGTCCTCGAGCAGATCCTTTAGCTGATTGGCCGCCACCAGTGAAAGAGCCAGCAGCAGGCAGCTGAAATGGAAAAATTACGTTGGACTCATGGAAACTTTTTTGACAAAAATAAAACGCTTATTGATAAACTTTTGTGTGAATTGCATTTGCATAAGGCATAAGTAAAATAGAATTGTGCGTTTTTTAGGTCAAGCAGCGTTGACACTCTGACACACATGTAAATTGCATCAGATTCAGATTCAGATACAGATACAGATACAGATACAACTGGAGATGGTGCAAAATACATTTACAGATGCATTCGCAGTGATATGCAAGACGACAATTTGCCAATTAAGCGCTTAACACAATCAACGACTTGCGATTTATAGTGTGAGATACTTTTGTATCTTTTACTATGTAATGCGCTAAAAAAAAAAAAAAAACATAGACAAGTAGGTTATTTGTCGACTGCTAGAGCAGATAGTTCCCAATTTTTTACACCATCTCTTCACACCCAGCGCAAGAGCTGCTGAAAGCGAAAACAACGCAATAAAAAATGTTCTCTGACATTTTATTGTTATTGTTATTGTTGTTGTTATGGTTGTTGTTGCTTATGACGTTTCTCCAACATGCCAATTGAACACACGAGCATGCATCTTACTTATGTTTGTTCTTATTATGCCCTAATATAAAGTATTTGCATTTTGTAAGATAATTGGTGCATACAACCCAACTATTTTTAATTTGCACATCCAGCAATTTTTTTTTAATAATTTACTTATGTTAACACATTTAAATTTATACTTTTTTTATAACGATTTTATCGAATAAAAATGTATATACCAACTAACAGGAAATTTGGAAGTAAATTCATATTTAAAATTACCATTTATAATTCCTATTTAAAATAACTGATGTTGATCTGAATTATGTAATAAGTAGATTTATATTTGTGTTAAATATATACCATTACATAATTTGATTCAAACTGAGTCCATTAAATGCATATTATTTGATTTTTCTTATCTAGACACAATTAATAGCAAAAATATATATTAAATATATATATATATATTTTGCATTTTCAATAAACATTTAGCTCAATTGCAATGATGAAATTGTTGTAGTAACCGCAAGGGTATTCAATCTTAGGCCTGCTGTAGATAATAATTATAATGTCGGAGAATACATAAATCGCATATATATATATATATATATATATATATATATGTATATCGTATGTATGTCAAGCGTTTGTCTAGCAAGTGAAGAGACATGAAATTTGTGTGCGAGGCTTTAAAAACCCAGAATTCGGCAGCTACGCGTGTTTAGTCGTAGTTTGGCAGTTGCTGCGGAAGCGCTTTAGGATTAAAGTGGTCCAGGCAACCAGTCAGTCGGTCAATCGGTCAGTGATTCAATAGTCCTGTCGTATGCATCACGTACAACAAATGGCTGAGCGGTTGAGAGCATCGAGTGCGATTGTCCTGAGCCTGATCCTGCTGCTGTCGCTGTCGGAGACGCAGTCTAAGCTGCTGACACGCTGCCAGCTGGCCAAGGAGCTGTTGCGTCACGACTTTCCGCGCAGCTATCTATCCAATTGTAAGTAATGCAATTACCTTTTGCCAGAATCTCTTGCCTAAACGGCTGCTCACCCACTTCACAGGGGTCTGTCTGGTGGAATCGGAGAGCGGACGCAGCACATCAAAGTCAATGCAGCTGCCCAACCAGAGCGTCAGCTACGGACTCTTTCAGGTAAGTGCATCGATAATTAGCAAGCGTCTGCTGTGCCATTCTTTACCTTATCAGACAATTAATAGATCAACAGCAAGAACTGGTGTCGCAAGGGTCGTCGTGGTGGCATTTGCAACATAAAATGTGAAGGTAGTCAGCATATATATAATTATGTATGGCGAAATAACACACAAATAAACTCATCTCTCCTTAGAGTTCCTGAACGATGAAATATCAGATGACTCCCGCTGCGCCATGCAAATCTTCAATCGCCATGGCTTCCAGGCCTGGCCAGGATGGATGAGCAAGTGCCGCGGGCGCACGCTGCCCGATGTGTCGCGTTGCTAACTTGGCTTGCAGAGCGGATGCTTTTGTCCTATCTACTTTAGTCCTAGGCATATATGTTAGCTGTTAGTTGTAAGACTCGCTCGCATTATCAATTCAATAAATTTTTTCGCATATGCACATTACACACAAACATATATTTATATTATTGTTATTCAAGATTAACATTTTCCAAGAATTCATTATCAGTTATTGACCTGTTCCCAAATGTTTTCAATGTATATAGGGTTAATATGCTTTCAATTACAATTGCCAAGCCGTTTTCCATCAATGCAGTAAATTCAATTTAAACGGTCAAGTCATGAATTTTTATATACAAACTTCTAATGACATTTTTAAATGAATATATAAAAAATATTTCCGTATATCTGAAATAACTTTAAGTAAATTCAATTAATCATCTTAAAAAAGTGTTATTTTTTTCTTTACAAAAAATCAACATTAATTTGTTTTGTTTGTACATAGCGCTTGCAAGCGAAGATTTGGCAATGAAGACCCTGCTACTAAAGAATGTTAACTTGTTTTCAAAAATATGCTGATAACAAAACTTGCACACATGCACACATCCACAGACAAATAAGATCAGAGAGTCTCTTCTCTCGGTCTGGGCATGCCACGGAGAATGTTACGGAATGGTGATAAGCTAACCAAATCAAACTGCCAACAAAAAAAATAATGTATATAAAGTACAGACATAGAGCGTAAGTTATTCTCTCCCAGTATAAATACCCATATATGAGTAGAGCAGAGCTTCATTATAGTCCGAGCAATACGTCGGAATATTTAAACATTTGTATTTTTTAGTATAAGTGTGGGGGCCAGCAGTGCCGCACATATGAAGTGCCAGCTCACGCCAAAAACTTAAAACAATTAACTACTTGAATAAAGAAGAAACACAACTCGAATACAAAAGAAAATACAGCTGTTACTCAGACAATCGCGTTCAGACTCGAAATAAGATTCACTTTCGTATTCATTTTTGTATTCGAATTCGTATTTCAATCGTGTTGAAACTAGTTTTTATTGTCTCGTCGAGTCGTGTTCCGTTTGCTGTGTTGCGTTCAGTTAATTAACAGAGGTAAACATTGTAATTACTTTGCAGTTCAGTCAAAACAGCACCCAGCCACACAAGCTCTTTTTGGCCAAAAATCTAGCTTGCAAAACATTTGCTTATTTGCTTATCGCCGAATAATTAGGAAATGTGATGAAATTATAAACCTTTAATGCAATATTTTCTTATTAGCTGAAATATATTAACATTAAAAAGTGATTATTAATACAAGTAAGAGCACCTGTGCTTAGACCCTTAGCTTTGCTAATAATTATAGTGACTAACATTTTTATATGTGTTTTAAAAACAGTGTTTAATAAAGTTATATATTCAGACGATATTATTGAATGAGAGAATGATAGCTAGTTTTCAACAGGTAGCAATTTTTACGAATATTTAATTCCTATTAATTATTTGATGGTCACCAAAACTTTGAAATTCGAATTTTATCAATATTTCTATTGTGTATTTTACCACTACATAATTTAGAGTTCTGAGACATGCAATATATATAATTTGTCGAATTAGTTAATAACATCTAATACGTGTATTTAATTAATCGGGTGACAAATTGAATTAAAGAATTACTTTGCCTACTTAGCTCTAAAAATATGTGAAATTACACAACGAAATTCATCTTTAAATCTAATACCTAAAAAGTGATACTGACAGGTGTTTCTATAATTAATTTTATTGTTTACCTAGCAACAGTTCTAAACAGTTTCAATGGAATTGAAAAACACATTTTTTTGGGGATGGCTCAAATTATTATTAATATTTGTCTTCAAAGTGCTAATTAACCAGGTACTTTAAAAATGCCAGTTAAAACTGACGGAATATTGCACGGTTGGAAACCAAAAAAGGTGTACTAAAAACAATAAAAGATTATCTGTCTTCAACTACAGCGAAGTTTGTATACGCTTTCATTTTATCAGCAACAATACAATAAATATTTGTTTTCTCAGAGAGTCTTATCAAAGTCCCGGCATAGAAGTCTTTCAACACATATGTTTTGTATCTTTAAAAAATAGAAATATTAGATGTGCAGAAAGCTTGAAGATAGAAAGAGAAACAAGATAAAAAGTACATATTTTTAACTGATAGTAAATAAATCACTTCGAAACGACTCAAACCCTTTTGCGATAGGGTATACGGATGCACCTAGCTACCCTTTTGAACTTGTTAATTACACAATGAATGCTCATTTGTAATTAGTCGCACTCGGCGCGGTGCTTATCAATAAATCGTGGAACCGAATGAATTTCATCTACATTTAAATACATGCAAAAAAATTCTTACATAATACATATTCATATATTTAAATTTGATTCTTGTCAGAAATGTCGCGTGAGCTGAATTACTCAAATGTTCGGATATTGGCTTTACTTTTGCCACTCTTCCTGTTGATGGGTGGAGAACTGGTGGAGTCCAAGAAGTTTATGCGCTGCGAACTGACCAGAGTACTTGTGGAGACTTATAGATTTCAAAAGACGCTAATGTCAAATTGTAAGTTTACATGCATAAATGAAACTCTATCGATTTTATAAATAATGCCCAATAATTAAGGGATCTGCCTGGTGGAGCATGAGAGTTCTTTGGATACCAACAAGGTAACTAGCAATGAGAACAATAGCAAGAACTATGGATTGTTCCAAATCAACAACAAGGACTATTGTGCCGAGGGACGCAAAGGTGGATTGTGTAATATAAAGTGTGAAGGTTGGTTGAAAAACTAAGCAATTTTATTAGATCTCTATTAATTTGTAATTATTTAGATCTATCTAACGATGATATTTCGGATGACATTGCCTGTGCTAAGACAATACAACAACGCGATGGTTTTAAATATTGGAAGGGTTGGAATCGCTTTTGCCGCAATACTCAGAATCTGCCCAACTTGGATGTCAGCTGCAAACTCAGCACGTTATCGCCTCTTCGTAGTCAAAGTCCCAATTCCTTCTACTAGCAGGACAAAAGAAGCAGGTAGTCAGGAGTGAACAGTTCCAAGCGAAATTACTTAAGCTGTAGCTGCTGAAATCTTGGTACAATTCTTCGAGGGAATTGATTATTAATTAATTTTTAAATTTAAAAAAGATGCATCTGCAGGAATTGTTGGAGAAGGTGCAATCGTTGACAATGTGGATGTGGTTGCCTTGATGACATCTGGGGTTCCGTATATTATAATGAATATTTTTGGAACTCGATTTTCGCTCCTTAAATTCTTCCGTCACCGATGACAGTTAATTTACTGAATCCACTGACGATGCAATAATACCTCTGAAGCAATGTCTACTAAAATCTACGAATTAAACCGAAAATTGATCGGGACCGTCCTCCTAGGTGAGAACACCTTGCACGACAACCAAATCCACATTGTCCACGACTGTGGCCAAATACTTACTTATATAAATAATTGAAAAGATTTTAATATAACAATTAATGCAATATATATTCACATATATGCGATATATATGATACCATTATGAAATGTTTAAAAAATGTGTAAACCGAAAGAACGTAATTCTTAGACATTCCAAAATTTACCTGGCCTTGTAAATCGAATTTAATATACCGAAATCTAAGTTTTAAAATGGATTATAATATATTAGATTGATTTTTTTACATTCAAATTTTATTGAAGTTAACATGTATGACTAGAAGTATCTCGACTGAACAACTGATTTACATAACGTCATACAGTGATATATCTATAGAATATATCTATATCGGAGATGTCTCCTTTCAAATATTGTAATATATCCCGCGGCAGTTAAATGCATTTAATTTCTCGGAGCTGGGTGTTCCTAAATATACATATAAGTCCGACATATAATTCAAACATATATTAGTTGTAATAAAATTGGTCCCGATGTCCAGAAGAAGGTTCAGCATCCTTCGGATGCATAATTTAAGCTTCAACAACAACGATTCTGTTATTCGTGCAGTAGCTGGGGTTGATAAAGGGAGCTATAAACTCAGAAGGGGCAATACAGATCTAATATGTCGAAGTGAAGTAACCCCCAATATTATAACATAACATCCTCCGACGTAACGGGGTTATCTTCCCATTTCACCAATAGCTGCCCTAACCTAGGCTGACCTAATTGGAACTTTCTTAGTTTAAGATTAAAAAATCGATAATGTTTTTGGAATGCAATAGAAAATTTAATTCAATTTATTTTTTCAGGAGGTAATTGTTGTAGTTTAGAATCTTTCTCTTCTATTCGTTATTCTAGCATGGATGGTTCTGCCTATATATGCGTTCCTGTTTTTGATACACGTTCTCCAACTGTTGGTAAGTCTCCTTCTGGGAGAATTAGGATCACCGGTCCTTGGCTGTGCCATTTTAGCCATTTGCCTTATTCGAAGCAGTAGCAAACTCCGCAGAAGAAAGTTGCGCAACAAAACTAGCTGGCATGGATCCATTCTTCGCCTCCGACTCCTCGATGTCCTCATGTGAAGAATAAGGCGTTGTATTTGCGTCAGTTCTGGTCGCCGCACTGCATCGCTTGAAGGGGCCGCTGTTGTTGCGTTTGCCGTCGCTGCTGCCACGATGCCACAGCGCATGGTACAACGGCATCAGCGACAACAGACGCAACAGTAGCGGCCTGTTTTAGGAGATCTTAGGGGGGGCGGGTAACACTGGTGTTGTTCAGCAACTTGTGTCAGCGGACTTTGCTGTTTCAAGTAAGGCAAGCGGCTAAAATGGCACAGTCAAGGAACGGCGATCTTAATTCTCAACTCGATTGAACTGAATATCGCATGGCGAAGTTCGTCCATTATAAAGCGATTTTGAATTTTAAAATTCAAACTGACGCTGCTGAGCTAACAAATGGAATTTGAGTAATAAGTAAATTATGCAGTTTGCGAATTTGTTTAATAGGTCATGCACCTCAATAAAAATTCTAATTAAATAGAAAAATTTGTATTTATCAACTGACGGTATTAAGAATGAAAATAGCAGTTTTAGCTCATTACTATCCTTTTAAAAAGTTAATAAATACACATAAAACAAGAGAGAAAATCTTAGGCACGCTTAAAATTATACACCATTTGACCATAAACAATTTTGGTTGAATTTTAAAATATTATAATATTTTTCTACGTTTTCTAAATTCGATCAGTTTGCCACGGTCATATTGACTCGTATAGAGTCACCTTATACAGTATACAAATTTGTTTTATCTTCAACTTATTTTCGAGTACTCTGCATTGCCAGATAGAGCTAAGTTTTGAATTTAAAAGGGCATTAAATCTTCGTCACACAATCCTGTTGCGATTAAATGTATGTTCAGGTGTTCTTTAAAATATTTTGGACCAGCTATGCATACATATAAAAAAAAATAAACGTGTGTATCTTCTGACATTGCCAGCCAAATATTGTATTTCCCACTGTGTTATTCATTGGAGACATCATTGCTAAGGCGGTTTAATTATAATTCTGTTGTCATCGATTATTTTTGGAATTTATGGTGTGTTGCCTTGCAACCATTTTACATTATATATACCACCATTAATTTATATTAATTTAAAGTAGAAAAATTAGATTAAAACAAAATTTGCTTTAGTTAATACTGCCCAACGAATTATTTTTTTATGCAGGAAAATACTCATTTTACTTAAAGAAACATCACAAATTATTTTAATTATACAAAGGTTTTGTCAAACGTCAATGCTAAAATTACTTACTTATGTTCAATATTACTATTTTGTCGAAATAAATTAATTGGTAATTAGAACGATTTGTATGATAAGCGTGCGGTTCGACTAGCATACTACAACTAATCTATTTCCCAGCTAAATATGCATTTGTATCTCATGCGAATTGAACTCCATTCGCAGATAAATGAAACGAAAACTTTTATTGCCACGCCTCCGCTCTAAGCTATCTTACATTAATAAAGAAAATCAAAAAAAAAAATTAAAATAAAAGAAACTCAAGTTAACTGCCTTAACTGCAAACCCAAAATTATATTTAAACTTTATATAAATAAATATAAATATATAAAACGATTGAAATAAAACTGACAACAAAACTAAAATACAAATATTTGAATGACACATATAAAAATATTTATTAATACATGTTTTTACCTCCATTAAATGTATATTTATAAAGAATAATGTCAAATTTAAGCACTTTCTTAACAGCAAACGCCCTCGAATTGTGTTCAAAATGTTGCTTTGCCACATATTTATGCTCTCTTCTAGGAGCAGTAACTTCATCTGGTATTCTGTTAGCTGCGGCACCACGCCTACGCCTAACCAGGAAAAAGCAACAACAACAACTCCAACCAAATATTCACCACGTGGGCGCCTTTAGTTGCTGAACGTCTGAACGCCTCGGCAAATTGAGTTTGTAGTCGTAACTCTGGCGACATCGGGCTTGGGCATCTGCACTTCCTAGACGCCTATTGCTGTTGTCAGCCATAGCTGCCTATTAGATGCAAGGGCGTTCTGCAACCTACGGTTTTTTCTGATGTTGGCTTAATGAAATTCAGTTTGCTGTAGGTAAGAAAATGCTCTTTGCATGGGCAGAGCCAAACCATTGCAAGGTTCTGTGGATGTACTACTTAAACAACAAACTAAAAGATACTTTTCAATCGCAAGGTACTCCAAAGTACTTTTAGTAACTTTTACGAGCGTTCACTTTGTAATTGATAGGCTGCGGCTAGCTGTGCTCTGTGTGCTCTGTGGGTAATGTAAAACCAACCAAAAGCAATTCTCGCACAATTCCCGGTAATGTCTACACATAATATCATTTGCATTTCCGTTCAACAAAAGAGGCATTTCCGTTTTTAGATGCCCCACACAGACAAACAGACAGCAAACCAAAACAAAAACCGAAAACAATGAAAATCGGTTCATTCTACAAAGTCGCGTAGGGCTTCAGGGAAGCGTGCAAGTGGCAACAACAATAGCAACAGCAAACAGCAAACAGCAAACAACAAACAACAAACAACAACAATAACAATAATAACAATAACTATAATGTACAATCTACGGCAACAGGTGAAGCTACAAATGAAACTCAAAAATCAGAGCGTAACTACAAATTACAATGCGCAATGGCCAAACGTAGGCAGAGTTGTTGCTGTTATTGCTGCTGCTGTTGTTCCATTAGAATGCGTTTTGCATATGTACGTGGTCAAAATAAATCACAGACAATAACAACAACAACAACATCAACAACGACGGCAGCAACAACAATAAAAATAACAGCAGCAAAGTGTTGATATTGCTGCGTAGTTGATCAAAAGGCACAACAGCAACATCCTCTCTGGCAGCAAACATTTCAAATGCAGCTCTGCTGCCGTCTCCTGCTACGTCTCCGCCCTTTTTTGGTCGTCACGCTAACTGGCCATAACAGCCAGCAACAACATGGCCAAAACGTAATGTTCGAAACGTTTCAGTGCGTTTAATTTCCGCTGCTGTTGGTCAAATTGCTGTGGTCGTCGTCGTCACTGTCACTGGTTAGCTAATTATGCATAAAATGCATTGACAACAACTATTTGATTTTGGCCCACTCCAAAATCATAAAGCTAACCATAGACTAGACCTAGTCCCAGTGCCGGCAGTCACGTTGTTGATCTCTGCCTTTTGATCCTGCCTGCCTGCCTGCTGTGTCAGTACCAATCAGGCATGTGCTAATCGCATATCCATTTGCCATAGGCGTCTAGACTGCATTGGCAACCAACTTGTTAGCCTTACCAGTTCGGTTTTTAGCACTCGCTTGCTAATCAAGCCCAAAGGCAACAAAAACACCAACACAGATCCGCACTAAAGAGTTTTAAAAAAAGCTAATCCGTTGCCAGTTCTGCATTAACATTCTTCTGCGCAACAAGCGTCTCCCACACACTACATATGACAGATACACTATCATTATCCCAATAATGACACACTTTTAATACTCTTTTCTAGCACATAAGCTCGAATACTTGAGATTATTTCTATATAGGCCCCTTTAATTCACTGATTGCACTCTTCAAAAGTCGCTGCTTAATTTTATATTTATGTTATATTTACAAATATTCTCTAAAAGTTATTTGTAGAAATCATCTTGATATTACGAAACCTTATTATTTTATTCATTCAACTTTTGGAAAGATTTGCATTATTAATTTACATATAGTTTTTAAAATATGTGGCTTTTTTTAAGCTTAATAAGAACAATGTATGACGGATTATAGTCACCATTGAATATATAAGTAAGTTAATTAATACTAAATATTATTTAATATTAAACTTAATTTAAATTAAATTTAATTTAATTTAAATGGAAATGAAAATCACACTTTCAATAATTTTGTGTGTGTTTCAGTTAGGGTTATTAACAATACTGCATACAAACAATTCAAAATATTTCAGTTAATATTATCCTTAAAATCACAACAAATAAATAATAAAAAAATAAACATATCAGTTGCCCTTATGTAAAGTGGCGACAATGTTGTCAATGGTCTCAAAAGGGTTAACTAATCTCTGACTCTACATTGGCAACTTTCTAGTCCAACTACCCGTTCCACACATAGAGCAAATGCAGAGATCTGTTTGTGTAGGCGCAAATCATAGCGCCGCTTTTAGCAGCAGAGTGAAACCCATCTGCAAAGACCTGACACCACAGCTCCAGTGCTGTCCGCAGACAGAGCTCAAAAATGAATCCACACAACTGGAATGAAATTAAGGCACGTCAACGGAAATAAACTTTTTTTTTGTTCTTTTTGGCGAACGCGCACAGCCAAATGACTCAAAATGTGTTGTTGGTAACGGCATTGCAGCACTTTCTGTGGAACAAGACGAGGCTGATTCTGCTGCTGCTGTTGTTTTTGTTGTTATTGTTGGTTGCAAACACGCTTTTGAGGTTGCTGTTGCTGCTGAGGCAGATGCGGTGCTGTTGATGCTGGCGATGTGCAAATACAGCCACAGATACGTTTGATAATGATGTTGAAATTCTGAATGGCAGCTGTATGTGTGTGTGTGTGTGTGTGTTTTGTATGTGTTCGACACCACACAACGCGTCCAGCTGACTTTGAGGCAAAATTTCAGATGGCTATCATTAAGAAAACTGATTTAGAATTGGGCCCAGACCGGTGTGGCCATTGTAAATGGTATACGAGTTCACTTCGCTGGGATAATGATGCAACTGGGAAATATTTATAAATATATGATCCTTGTATATATATATATATAGCAACCTGTTCGAAATTGGCTGCGCAATAAGCAGCAACAAAAGCGTTGGCTGCATCATGCGTTTCGGCGGGCGGCCATAAAGTAAAAAAAAAAATAAAGAAACAACGCAGAAAATAATCGCAGCAATATTTGGCTTGTCTCCAGCTGCTTAGCCAGTGCGCGAATTCGCCAACTGATTTTCACATAATTTAATGCCAAAACAACACGCAAGTAAACTCACACATGGCCAAAACAATACACATTTATTTTTTTCAATTTTTTGTTTATTTTGTTCAACATACTTGCGCTCCCAAAATGGCCAAAACATGCGATAAGCCACCGAACAATTAAAAACGCGTTTTTTGTTAACTCGCCTTCTTTGGTGTGGCAATAAGCTAAAGTCGAAAAAAATTGACATTGCAGCAAACCATGCACACCCTTTCAATAGCTGCTGTTAAAAATATATGCGAATATTTCTAACAAAACTTAATTCAATAATTTAAAATACAATATATATTTAAATGGAAACATAAATAAACCAAATTACCAAAGGTTAAATTTATAATGATTTATGCCTAAAAATGTATACAAATATTTCTAAAAAAAAATATGTAAAATCTTTTTTGATTAATTTAAACTCAAAATAATCAAAACAGTTGAATTTTTCACTTAGACATAATTCTCAAAATATATTTAAGCATATAATAAAATGTTTTAAAGCTCATCTTAATAATCTTAAATTAATTCTAAAATATTTATAAAATTTATTTTGCATATACAAATGGTTAGAGTATGCGCTTATGAACCAGTTTTTACTAACTGAAAACGATAGTTGCGATCACTTTTTACTTGTCACTTGCAACAAATTGTTGCAGCTGCTGTACATTTTAACCCAACGACAGAAGTCAACTTCGCTTACCAGTGGTTTTGTTGCACATTACCTAAATACAATTTGCTAACGGTACAAAAAATGAGCTGCAGCAGCCAAATTATTGGGCAACATGTTGCTAATATTGACAGCAACATGTTGCTGCAAATTGAAAAGGCCAAAGGCTAAATTGGACACTTCAGTTAGCATTTTTTTGTTGCGGTCTGTGCCATTTTTGGTTCGGTCAAAACACAATATCAACCTGCTGCTGCGCCTGTTGCCAATGCTGTAGTTGTTTTTGTAGTTGTTGTTGTTGTTGCTACTGCTGCTGGTGCATTGTTATCGCTTGACTAAACTTTTAAGTTGTGTGCCGAAATCAGCCACGAAATTCGCTCGAAAGCGCAACGAAAGAAATATGCCTCAGGCGATGCAACACCTGCGCTCACATCTCTAGACTCACCTGACTTGTTTAATATAATCACTGTAAAATAATAATAGAAAATAAATAATGCTAACTTGCGAGAAAGGGAACGAATAATTCGTGAAAAGATATAGTAAAAAACCAACCAATTGAATGCAATTTGAAAGCACTTTCCTTTAACTTTAAACAGAAGAATTTATTAAACAAAAGCTTTTATTATATCGCCAAATTTAATTTAAAGCCTATCCTTGAGGAATTCTAAGTTCATATTAATCAATTTCATATCAATTATTATAATCAAAGACTTTTTATATTTTTACTTTTAGTTTCTTTAAATAAGTAATATTAACGATTTCTTATAAAACATTCCTTATTTCCACAACAGCATATAAGCTGGTGCCTCTATTTAGATGGACGCCACTGTATATTTGCCGCAATTCGTCTGCATAATTCAGTTGCAAGTTGCGAGTACTGTGATGCGTTTCTCTATTATGTTTTGCGCATGTGTGGCAAATGAAATTGCTGCATAGCGCTTGAAGAAATAGTAAAAGTTGCGGCTAAGCCAAAGCCAGCCAAAGGTCAAAATGTCACGCATCACAAATAAAAACACAAGCACACAAAAAGGAAAAATAGAAAGAAGGAGAGAGAAAGAGATAGAGAAAGAGGAAGAGCAAGAGTGAGGTAGACACACATGTGTCTGTGTTTAAGTAGCTGCAACCACACAACGAACGTGCAGCAAACAAAAGCCACCGCAGCAGCAGCTGCTTTGAATGTGAGCTTGCTGCAAATGGGCAGGAAATCGTCAAGGGATTTGATTGTGCCCCCCCATCCTTACACACGACCTTTCCTGTGAATGAGTGAAATAAAAGTGCGCTGAGCAATCGCAGACGCATTGTGTGGTGCTGCGTATTAAGACGGAAGCGGAAGTTGTCCTTGTAAAACAAATAAAAACTTCCATACAAGCAGTCAGCCTTTCTCAGGGATTCCTTAAATTACACACACAGCGATCAAGATCAACAAAAATCCCTCGCAAACAGTAGCTGAACATTCAAACCACAAAATGAACTTGGAGCATTTGCTAGGTTTTTATTCTTTTGGCATTGCGTCAAGTGTCAAAATAACAATAACGCGTAACAGCTAAGAAATGTGTCTGAAGTTAAGCCGATTAAATACGAATTACGCTTGAATTGGTTTTGCACAAGACAAAACAAATGACTCAAGCAACAAACTTGAGCATTTCTAGCCAAGTAGCTCGGGTGGATAACTCTTCACAACTAACGAGTGCAGTTCTTAATTAGTTGAACGTTCACGTTAACATCAACGCAATTGGCCCACAGGCAACTTAAATTAGGTCTGCGTATCCTACGGACTGGGGCCATAAATTTAAAGCCAAATTACTTTTAGTTGTAGCTGCCAATGCCGCAGGCTGCATTTATATGCAAATGTCCAAACAAAACAACCAATTGAAATGCATTTAAGCCAAAAAAATGCTGCAGCATTTGAGCTACAACGAACAAATGGAAAAAAAATAAACCAATTTAATTTAAATAAAATTCAGTTTTGGCCAAGGTCCAAACGCAGGTAGGCGACCGATTCTGGGCCACTCTCCCTTGTTCTTACTACTGCTGTTGTCGTTGTTGTGATTGTGGCTGCTGCTTGAACGGAAACGGGGCTCGTTCTAGAGTCCATAAAATGAGTGATTTGGGCGCGTTGCCGCTGCAGACAAATCCCGGCTTAAAGTCATTTCAAAAATGGCTTGTTTACATTTTGGGATTAACCAACTGCTGTTGTATTTACTTCGGTTGTGGATTTTGTATTGTGTTTATCTTATTTTGTGTATTTTAAATCATTTATATTTGTATTTGAACATTTGATTCGTTTGAGTTTGTTGAATGGCATTATTTGGATGCCAATTCAAACACGACTAACAAAAGCAGTGGCCAACAAATAAACTCAACTTTGAATTGCTGTCACTTATTAGGAATTTTTAATTGTTCAAGTGCCGCAGTTTCTTCATATGCAGCTCCTACATAAATATAATCGTGTGCATGTTCAATTAAAAAGTAATTTGCCTAACAACAAAAAGCTTGATATCCAAAAACAGCTAGCAACAGCAAATTCAAATGAGAAACCAAGAGGACACCCACACATTTCCGTTTCTCAACCCACTCTGGAATAATGTTTACCAATTTTGTTGCTTTGTTGCTTTGTTGTCGTTGTTGCTTAGCGCATTTTAATACACAGATGAAAAAACAAGTTTGTAAACTAATTTGCAGCCGCTTGACAATATTACCTGTAATTTAAAACTAGAAACAAAAAACAGACGGAGCTACTAATACAAATACCAACACAAAAACATATTGAGATACATCAACTCATACAGATATAGATCAATTCGTATACTGAGCACAGTGGAACTGTGTACAAAATATTTTTAAAAGTCAGATATAGTTGAAAGTTGAACTGACAAGTGATTTTCAAAATTAAATACACTATAATAATTATGCCCTAACACGACTTAGAAAAGAACTTATATTTAAGATAATATTTATATATTTTTATTTTAAAATGCAAATTTCAAAGTAAATAATTGTATAAAATATATAAATAAATGGAAATTAAATATAGGCAAATATTAATTTAAGCAACATATAAATCATTTATATATTTGATGTTTAATAAATATAAATAGATATAATCCATGCTCAAAAGTATAAGAGATAAATTTTAATTTGTTTAATTATTCAGTCCACTGTCTTCGTATTGACCACAAGCCACATGGCAAACTCACTGAGCCCGGGGATAGAGTAGCTTACTGATTGAAAACCAACCCAAGTTCACAGCCCACGCATCGCCCGCGACGAAGTCGCCGCCAACGCACGTGCATAATGTTAAATCGGCTGTTAATTGCGACATTTCGAAAGTCAACACAAGATCGAAACATATTTTAAGTCCAAATATACCAATCTACCCGGCCCCAAAAGCATATTTTTCCAGTTGGGCTCAGTCAGCATGAATGAAATTGATGCGCACGAATAAAAGTGTTGAAGAAAGCAACTTGATAAAAGCATTTCGTATGCATTTTAATATCAATTTGCCTCTAAACGGCATTTATTGATGTGGGCGTGGCCATACCTTATGTGTTCAGTTTAACATTGAGAACGCTAAGTTAAAATTGCTTTACGGAAATACATTTCAAATGAACCAAATTAAAATATTGTATGAATCGTAAGATGCTGCATGAAGCTGCTTCATAATGCGGCTAACATGTCATACCACACACACACTCACACATACACACAGACATATAGAGTCATAGCCCACACGTAGCGACAAAAGTCTGTAAAAAGCACCGAAAAACCCACACACAAAATGCCAGCCGCTTAACTTGTATGTCAAGAAATTGTAGATGCTGTTTGTTTTTGTTGTTCGTCTGTCTCTGTACGAGAATTGGATGCTGCGGAGGAGTATGCTAAGTAAATGGCTCCAGCTTGCAGCATTCGGTGCTCTCTGCTGACACTGCAAGAAATGCTTTTTCATTAGCAATATAAATGGCAAACTAAATTATTTACGCTTGTGCTAAATTAAGTTGCGACTTGGTTGTTCTTAATCTGCACATTTCGCAGCAATTTATTTATTTTATTGCCTGCCTGCTAGCCGCAATGGCGACACACTTATCAATATCGTAGGCAAGTGGGCAGCATTTTTTTTAGCTGCTGCTGAGCTCCCATTGCCAAATTTGGCAACTTGTTGTGGAGCAGCACTGACAACAACGACAATAACTGCGACAAGTAGCACACACATTTGTTGTATTTCTTGTGAAGACTTTTCTGCTGCTGTTGCTGCTGCAAATGACGGCTTATAAATTACGCCCACAGCTGGGCAAACAAAAGACTTAGGCAACGAACTTGCTGCCAGTTGTCAGAGCTCAGAGCGCAGAGCTCTCCACAAAAGAACAACAACTACGGGTAGGCAAACCAAGCGGCTAATGAGCACATGTAAAGCAGTAAAAAAAATTATATAAACATTAATTATGTACATTTTTTCTTTCTCTTTGTCTCTTTATTTGTTATCCAAAAAAAGGAAACGTTGTAGGCGTTGGGAATGAAATAAAAATAAAAACTTTGTTTATATGTTGGGGGCATGCTGTGAAAATTATGAACGATGTATATGAAATTAGAAAACATAGTAAAGTGATTTCAAAGCAAAGCCAGAGCGAAGAGTTGAAAGAAAGAAATGAAAAGAAAACATCGACAAAGCGCTAATTGCGCTTAAACTGAATAACTGCCGCACAGTCTGTGTGTGTAGTGTGTGTGTTTGTGCCTATGAATGAGCTGCGTAGGTTGAACAAACTTCTTGTCTGTGCCCGCTTGGAGCCGTCCAAGCTGTCAACAACAACAATATACATACAAACACACACACATATGTACATACATAATTGTTCAAAAGTTTAACGCATTTTTGATTTTAAATGACAGCAGGGAGTCGCAATAATTGCCGCACAACGGAAGTGCGGCTGTCTAACGAAGTTAGCAGCGTTTAATGAGCTCAACCAGCATCAAAAGACCCAAAAAAACATTATGTGAAAACGCACATTTGTATTTTACATATACATATATACAAAAAATAATAATAATAAATTATGTGAAAAGTTTGAGTGTGTGTGACAACTTTATAAACAAAAACATAATTATATTATAAATTATATTTTTTAGTTTAATAATGTGAAGAAGAGATTGAATAGAAATAGAGATTAAATAGAAACTTTGACTTCAGAGATGAATAAATTTAGAAAAAAAAAACATTTATTGAAATTAGACAACTTGCTAAAAACCAAACTTAAATTATATATTATAAATAAATATAATACTAAACTCTAAGCTTTTCAATTAGTCTATTCAGTAAACATTAAATAGCTGAATTATGTAATCTATATGCCAACGCCAAAGATATATCAAAATTGCTAGCAATAATACGAATTAATATTCAACTATTTAACCAATTATCATTCAGTCGCTCCCTAATCGCTTATTAGCTCAAATTTCTAAGCTATTGGGCTAGAGTAATAAGCTAATAATTTGCAATAAAGACCATTTTCACATACAGGTGTCGATTTGATATGATCAAAGAGTCACCAACGTTGTAGTAAGCCATACAGATCAAGTTGTTATATGCAGCCTGAGTCTGCATGGTATCATTGGACATGTAGATCAGGTGGGTGTATTATATTGTATACATATTATATGCATAAATAAGTCAACAATGTTGTTATATGTTAAATAAACATGTTTATTGGAACGTTTCAATTTTATTTGCAAAATTGTGTAACAACTAAAAAGAAAAATGGGGCAGTTTTAAGTACCACAATAAAAATAAAAACAACATTTAACCGGTTAAAAATGCACATAAATAATAATAAAAGTGTTTTGCTATTAAATTAGCTGAGTGACGTTAAAAATGGGGAAGACATACCTTAGTTTGGGCCACATTCTGTTGTTCTGTGGTTGGGCGCGTGTTGTAGAAATACTATTTATATTTGTTTGGATGACTGTCTGTCTATTTGCGCTCTGTTTCAAGTTCGAATTTTCAGCGTGCGAAAATTAAACAGCAAAAGATATGCGACGACAACCCGAGCGATTTATTAGTCAGGTCGAGTGACGTTTATAGATTGTTGCTAAGACAATAAGCGGTATTAACTTGGTCGAATGTGTGTGTTTTTTCTTCTTTTTTTTTTGTCTACCTGCGAGCTGAGAAACGGTTTCTGCTCCAGAACGCAAGTAAGCGCTTGTTTAAAATGCGATAAAGATCTTTACGGTGCACTGGCACACGGTTGGTAAAAACAACAATAGCAATGCGCTCTCAGTTGACACCGCGGGTGATGGAGTTGCAGATGGACATGACGCACCAGCACACACAGCACATTTCATTCATAAGGAGAAAAAAGCGTTGAATACAACACAAGTACAATTCAAATACGAATATCAGCAGCAGCAGCAGCAGCAGCAACAACAGCACAATACAATGAGCCGGAAACGGATGCGTCGTCGCTGTTGATGTTTGTTGTGCCTTTGTGTGTCTATCTGTCTGCCTACAGGATGCTTAAGGGATGGCTTCGTTCAGTTTACACACATACACATGTACACG
Organism: Drosophila longiperda; assembly: GCA_035042125.1. Classification (NCBI taxonomy): domain Eukaryota; kingdom Metazoa; phylum Arthropoda; class Insecta; order Diptera; family Drosophilidae; genus Drosophila; species Drosophila longiperda. Next base: position 19,747,555 of record JAWNLV010000107.1, read on the forward strand.
CGCACATACACTACTAACGTCAATTGTCGACGGCTAGTACAGAATTGTTGAAATTTACATTAACATTCGAATTTGCATTCAAATTGCATTACACGTTTATTTATTTATTTATGATGGGCTCTTGCAATTGAAACGAATGACTGCAGCAACGAACTTTGCACACACTTATTTACATATAACACACATCTGTTGCAGGCGGCACACAGCAAAGGGACAAACGGAGAGAAGAGCAACTGAACGCGCCGACGACAAAAACTCGACTGAGACGAAAAACGCACAAAGCAAACCTACGCTCAGGTAAAAAGAAACGAGCTCGCGCCCCGAGCCACAAATGATTCGTGCATTTTCATTCACAAATACTGGTCTCTGCAACACTGACTCAGGCGAGTTTACAATGACCAACGGCTATGTGGGCAGCAACAGCAGCAGCAGAGACAACAACAACAACAACAAACAACAGCAGCAACAGCAGCGGCAGTTCAGCTGTCAGGCATTGAATTGTACATTTCAGCGCAGACAACTCCACAAGCGTTGCAAAGATTGCGATTGCATGCCAGCCATATTTGGCCAGCCAGCCAGCTAACCCAAATTCACATTGAAAACTAAGGCCAAGATCGTCTGGCAAGAATCGCTCGCCGCCTTGCTATGTTCAAAATAAATATAAAAAATAAATCACAGTCACAGGAGGAAAAAGTTCTCACACTCGGCAACAACGACCACGACGACGGGTGTTGCATGTTGACCGGTGGCTATTTGATTTTCACATATGATCTGTGCCGCAAAACAATTTTCTACTTGTTGTTTTTTTGTTTTTCTTTTTTCCGTTTATTCTATCAACTAACTAGACTGGGAGTAGCGCACATGCACAAATATAGAGATTGGAAAACGGGTTACAACTGCAACGGCTGTTAGCGCACTGATTAGTACTCCGTGCGTATTGTGTTCCATGGAAACGGACGCGTATTTAACTGCATTAAATTGCGTTATTGTCCAGCTTCTCGATTTTGATGGGCACTAACGAGGGCGGTATGTTCAGCGTCTTGCCCGGACAGGCAGCCTCATATTGATGCTTCAGGCTCTCCATCTCATAAATGCATGTGGACAGAGCAGTGCGTAATTCACACAGCAACACCATATCCGAACGCAACTCATTGAAGGATGTGCATATGTCCTCCGTGGGCGGTGGGCCGGGATCTGCAAGCAGTCAATTATTAAAATAGTGGCCAACTTGAATTTGCAACTTGAATTACTTACCAACTTTAAACTCCTGAATGGCCTGCTCGAGCGCTTTCACCTTGCGCTGTCCTATATTCGCCGGCAATTTCATCTTTTGTGAGCGCAACGATACGCCAGAGCCGCGCAGATCGGCAAACTTTATGCCGCTGCTGCCAATTTCTATGGCATTTACCACAGAGTCCACCTTTGAGGGTCGCGGCTGATGATGTACTTTCTTCTTGTGCAGTTTCTTCTCGTATTTCCGCGTGCTCGGCGTAGTGGCGGCGTGTTCGTTCTGCTGATCCGCCTGCGAGATTAGCTTCTGTAGATCTTGTGTTTTACGTTCGCGTTCCCTTTTGCGCGCCTCGATCTTCTTCATCTCATTGATCAGCATTTGCTCCTCCTCCACCTGTGGGATGGTGCGCTTGAAAAGCTTCTCCAGCTGCTCCTTACGCCGACGCTCGTGTTCGGCGTCGTAGACAAACGTTTTCTTCTCGCTGGACTGATTCTGATTCTTAGACTTGGAGAGCAGTGCAATGACGTCGTAATAACGCTCCTTAAGTTCCTCCACGGTTTTGATGCCATGCTGCTGACGATTCCAGCGATCGGCCATCACAATGAAGCGCAGATCAAACCTTTATACGAATAATTAATAAAGAGTTTATTAGTTAAAAGTTCCCTACTGCAAGTAACCCTGTACCAGCACTATATTTTCAAACTATTTCTATATATGGCAATATAAAATTAATATTTGTCGAAAATCAGCAACTTCTAGAGAAACATAGCATATTTAGATAACATGTTAGTATTGAACAGTGCTTACCGCCTAGCCAGGTCAAACAAATGATCCGTTTGCACCTTGCTCCAGTTCTGTATGTTGTTGCGCAGGTGTGCATTATATTCGCTCATTGTGTAGCTTGGTATTTCCAGCTGCTTATTGAATTTGGCAAATGGGTAGTCCGTGGAGTCGTCCGTGACGCGTTTCCAGTGATGAAAGACAGCGGCATCACTGCGCGCAGGATTAGAAAATGGTGCCCATTCCCATTTGCGCACCTTTTTCATGCCCAGCCGTGCCTTGTTCTGTTTATAGCCAGCCCCAATGCCCAATGCGGTATCTGTGGGCAGCAGCGGCGGTGCATCTTTTTTATCCGTGTAGAGCAGTGCAAATACCTCGCGGTGCATGCCCTCTGGACGCCGTGAGGCATGTTTGGTGCTACAATCAAATTTTGCTTCAAAGATAATCCAAAATTTGAGCTGCACCGACTTTGCTTACCGTTCGAAATTGCGTTTCTTTGTGGCGAGAAAAGAGTCCCTTGTGATTTCGGGAGTATTGGCACGATCGATGTCCAAAATATCACGTACATCTGCCGACATATTGTCTAAATTTTAGAATTAAACAGAATATTTCGCGAATTCACTTTTATTGTGTACGGTTTGCTTGCAGTGTTGGATATCGTTTTGCAATGTTATATCGATAACTCTGTTAAGTTAAAAAGATAACTCTGTTAAGAGAAGAGAGACGGCTCTGTTAAGTTAGCAGTGAGTAGTTCTAAAACGTGCCCGCGTTTCGCAATGTTGTTTTTTTGTCCGTCGTGCGGCAACATATTAATTATTGAAGAGGACACCTCAAGCCACAGATTCACGTGCCATACGTGCCCTTTCATATCGAAGATCAAGCGAAACATTACAACAAAAACCTTTCCCCGACTCAAGGTATGTGCTATTAAACAGAAAGTGATGCAACTCCTTTGTATATTTTACTCATATTGTTTTTCTCGTCACACACATAACCATACGCAGGAAGTGGATCACGTTTTGGGCGGTATTGCTGCTTGGGAGAACGTGGACTCGACGGACGCCGAGTGTCCGACGTGCTCGCACAAGCGCGCCTATTTCATGCAGATCCAAACACGCTCAGCGGATGAGCCGATGACTACATTCTACAAGTGTTGCAATCACCAGTGCGGACACACTTGGCGCGATTAGTCAAATGCGCTATTTACCAACACTGCTACTAAGACGCACCAAGTCCAGCTGCCACAATATGAAAAACCAGAAGGAGCAGTCGCATTCCACGCCAGTCTGTGCTGTGGATGCTCTGAACGCTCTCAAGCTGGCCGAGCAATGCCTGCAGCTGGGCAAGGTAATTGCCCTGCCTACAGATACGGTTTATGGCTTGGCCTGCGATGCCAACAACGAGGAAGCCATTCAGCGTCTCTACGAGATTAAAGGACGGGATGCGCACAAGCCCGTCGCGATCTGTGTGAACACCATTGCTGCACTGCGTCGCTATGGTCAGGCCAGCCACTTGAGTGACGAGCTGCTAACTCGCTTGCTTCCGGGGCCACTGACCATTGTGATCGAGCGTGCGGCGCAACTTAGCAATCGCTTTTTAAATCCTAACACCAGCCGCATCGGTATTCGCATACCCGACTTTAAATTCATGCGCGATCTGTGCGGTACTTGGCATGAGCAGCCTCTGGCGCTGACCAGCGCCAATCGCTCGAGTGCGCCAAGCAGCCTGCACATCAGCGAATTCCAGGCGCTCTGGCCACAACTGGGCGCCGTCTTTGATGCCGGCCACATTGGCTTAAGCGAGGAGCAGCGACTTGCCTCTACAGTCATCGATCTCGTCACTCCCGGATGCTATGACATTGTGCGCGCCGGCGTCGCACTCAAACAGACTCTAGCGGTGCTGAACGAATTCGGTTATGTTTCCAAATCCCAATTGGGGTCCATTTAGCTTACAGTGATGATTAACTTGGAACTTTTTCTAATCTGCGAATAATTCGACGTTATATTTTATTAATAAAAAATTAAATTTATTGATTGTATTTTAAATATAATAATTTCGTTAGATTTATGAAACAATGGATGAAGCTATTCCCAAAGAAGGAGGAGAACACCCCAAAAATTTCTCCGTTTATCTAGTTTACCTCCTTTACTATAATTTTCTATATTTTATAAATTTCTGTCGCCAAAACCATTAATAATAAATTCCAATTTCTGCTTTATTTAACTTGTACGACCAAATAACAATTTTGAATATGACTTGCTAAATGGGAAGGTAGCGACGCACCCATGAACACAATATCGATAATTAAAAAAAGAAAATATATATATATATGTACAAACAGTGAGATGACTACCGCAATGGGAGAATCAGACAACTTCACTCGGGACTCAGTCTTTAGGCTAGTTGTAGTGACTGGCCTTTGCCACCTGGACGGGTCGACGACGTCGCGGCAGCTCATTCTTTAGCACTCTCCAACGCTCGGGTGGCCAAACAATGGCGACTGCTCGCGCCGACATCAAACCGAGGGCCACAGGGCCGAAAGTGTTGCTGTCCAAAGAGTGTCCCGTATGATCTCCCTCTACCCAACAGTGGCCGTCGGGGACGCGGACAATCTCGTGCTTGTAGCCGAGCGTGGAAACCACGTCGCCCTGCATGCCAACCACCCGTTTAATGATTTTCTGCGCTGGATCCTTGGGCGAGGTTAACGATATAATATCCCCCCGTTCCACGGCGCTGCTGTGTATGCCCCAACGCAACAGAAACACATAGTCTCGCTCGTCTGCAATTGGATTCAAAGCGGGTTGCATCGAAGTACCTGCAGAGCATAAATTTACTTAATACAGTACACTATTCCGAAAAATTATAAAAGTATAGCTACCATCAACTCTGGCTACATAGCCGACGCAGTCGAGAAACGTGATGCCCAGTGGCAAACCGAACAGCAAGGATTTACCAAAGCGACGAAATGCCATGACGGCATGGCTTAGTGTCTATTTTCTGGCAAAGCTTGAGGTCCTTTCCCTTATCGAACTAGATACAAATAATTCACCACAGCTAGCACATTTGGTTGCATACATACATATGAAATCGGTTTATTTGAGCTTTTGGAATTAATACATAACAAATAAATTAAACGTACTTTGACAGCTGTTCTCTCACAATTTTGACATTCACACGAAGGCGTCGCCGTTCACATAACACAATAACAAAAGAAAACAGGGTGTCATCGTAGTATACAAATGTTTATTTTAAGGTAAAATTGAGTAATTATTACAAATCAATTCCAGCTATTGTACTATGGTTACAGGTGTTTTTGATTTAATTTTCAACTGAAACTGGAATGTGATCGTGTTAATGGTGCGCTCAGCAGCCCTCCAGTTCGCTTGGAATTGGTATTTCGTTTTGGATTGCAAACTGCAGCAGTGCTTTGTATTTGTTTTTCCAGTTGCCGACGTCCAAGCGGATTTGCTCGTTATCCTCGTGCATCTGCTCCAGCTCAGTCCATTCGTACGATTTTTTCGTCTCCAGTTCGTCTTTCTGTTCAATGCGTTTGATCCGACAACTGGCTGCATAGCCACGATTTTTGAGCGTTCGACGCCTCTGTTTCATTCGCACAATTTCGTCCCGGTTTAATCCACGCATCTTTAGCGTTCGATTGAGATCCCGCACGGATATCGTAACGAGCTCATCGTCCGTAATATCTGGAATCGGACATGGCGAAAGTGGAGCCTAACAATAGAAAACAATAGAAGTTATGCAAATCACTCGAATGTCTACAATTTGTAGTTGTACCTACCAGAGAAGACTTTCTCTCACGCTTCGAGTCCATAGCTAATTACATAAATTTTTTTAAGCCGTTCACAAAATAGTTTTATAATAATAAAGTCGCAATTTGTATATATTTTTGCGTATTACCATTCGCAATGAAAACAAGCACTTAGAAAACAGTGTGACCAACAGCCGCAAACAATAAATTGCAAAAAATATAGTACATAACTACTAAATACTACCGTCTCCTTAAAGATTTAAAAATACCGCGTTCGGTCACGCTGATAACAAGTGCTGCAAAGGATAAGCGGAACGGAAGAGGAAATCAAAGGAAGCAGACGCCAGGTTACAAACCATTTTGTTTTGCTGCTGCTGCCGTCTAACTTCAACTCTACTATGAATACGTCAGTAGTTTACAATAATGTGCCCACACCGGTCTGCATTCAAACGCCGCTTTCGGTCGCAACACCAGACGGTGGCCTGCTTTACACCGGCTTCAAATGCATCAACTATATATCGGCACCGCCCGCCAACGAACAGAAAGCGGCCGAAGTGAAAACCATGTCGACTCGCATAACAATAAGTGCACTGGATGTTAGCCCACTGTGGGCCAAAAGCGATCCATCCTCGAGCAGACACTTTGCCATCGTCGCCGAGGATCTGAGCGTTCAGGTTTGGGACTGTGCTCTGGGCGAGGCGATCATCGGCCATAAGGCGCATCAACATCAGCAAGAGGCACGCGATGTGCGCATATATCCACTGATAAATGTACTCATGGGCTACTTATCCAACGGCAACATACTGTCGATAGATGCCACCGATTTGGTCATTTACTGCGTCGCCTCCAACAGCTACTGTCGGCGCACCACATTCCTATCTCCAAAGAACCATCAGCTCACCGTGCTCCGCTGCTCGCCCTTCGATGAGCATTTGTTCGCGTTGGGTACCGTGGCGGGCGCTGTTTTGATTTGTGATCTTCGTAAGATGTGCATCGTGCACAAGTTAAACGCACATGGCCAGAACGTGCGCATTTTCGGACTGGCCTGGCGCGAGATGTCCTTCAGCAGCGGGGATGCAGCCATAGATAAAGCAGCCAAGCCTGTAGCTGAACAGTGGCGCCCAAATCTACCTAATGCTGTCGAATCCGCAAAAGCTCCCTTAAAAGACAAAGCTCCCGTAAAAGACAAAGCTCTCTTAAAAGCCAAAGCTGCAGAGTCCGATGATCCCTTTGATATCTATAACTTCGATCATCTGGAGTCGGAATTCGGTGCGCCTGCGAATGTACATCCGCGTCTCATCAGCAAATCATTCGATGACTGCGGTGATTTTGTGGGCCTGGAGAGACCTTCTGGCAATGTGGTCATTGACTACGCAGAGGCCTGCGAGCGCTTGAAGGCTGAATTAATGGCTCCGCCTGACACTCCGCAAGTAGAGGTCACCCTGCAGGACTGCCAAAAAACGGGCACGCAAGCTCCACGCAGCGAAAGCAGCAACCAGTCGGAGAAAGGCAGCGGCACCCTGGTCAGCGGTTCTAGCGAGGGAAGTCTGGAAGTGATTCAGTTCAGCTACTCCAGTGATGATGCCGTCCTTGTGGATGGTGAGCCCCCAAAGCCCAAACGTGAGGTTCTACATCACATCTATCACCAGGCCGAGGTGCATGATGCACCTGAATCGCCAAAATTGCAGACTCAGGACAGGCCCAATTCTAAACCGGGCGCCAAGCTGACCAAGGAAGCCAGCATGGATGCGCTCAGTTTGATTTCGACTGAGACGCGCGGAAGACCCGACATTCTATTGGTGTCCATTAATGAAAACGAAGTCATCACAGTCTGGAATACGCTAACGGGCGAACACTGCGCCAAGAACTACAGCAGGTTCAATGTAACAGGCAAGTGAAATACCCGGCAAAGTAATGAACACATTCTTAAGGACACTCTCAATTACAGGTAAATCCAGAGAAGTGCATTGGCTAAATGATCAGACCATTGTCTGCCAGAATCGTCAACAGTTGTTCTTCTGGTCGTTTGAATACGATTCGAAATCGCATCGCTATAAGATTCAAAAGGATCAGCTGCACAAGAGTGCGGTTCAGGAGATTGCCACGTGCGCAGTCAAATGCGCTGATCAGCCACAAATATGGCTAACCATGCGGAATCGCCAGGTGGGTATCCTGAATCCGCTCAACGGCCAACTGAGTGCTGTCTATGGCTGTCTTGCATTTGGTGTACGGGCAATTGCCGAATGTCCAGATGATATGAATAAGTAAGTAAACAATATACTAACATAAATTATTGATTGATTGACTAAATGACTGTCTGACTGGCTGACTTCAAGATAATTTACAGAATTTTGCTGGTTAGAAAATATATAATCAATTATTCCATACCCGCAGAATCGCATTGGGCTGCTCGGACAAACGCATGGCGCTGTTAGACATATCGAATCTGTCGTCCAGCTGCATACCCATTGAGAGCATCTATGTGAATAGTGTCGTCTACTCGCTGGCATGGAGTCCGGATTGTCTGCAGCTCGCCTATGGCACCTACGAAGGCATTGTAGGTTTTAACTGAGATTTTATTACGAGAAACGAATCGAATGAACTACAAGCATTTATATTTGTGCAGGTGGGTATTCTGGATGTGGAACGCTTGCGGGTGAAGACAACGTTTCGGCCGGTGCAGAAAAAGGAGATCTACTCGCTGATGTGGCAGGCGAACTACATTTTCTGCATTGTGAATCGTGTGCTGGCCATCTACGACCTGTCGCAGCCCCAGAAAGGTAAGTGGCCCCAAACACTCAAAGATGTTGTCTTGTGTTATAGGTCTGATTCTGCGCATTGCGCTGACCATAGGTAACCTTGGTCTGGGTGTCGTTCGTTTGGCGCTTGCGTAACTCGGCCAGGTGTATGGTCTCGCGATGATAGTCCCAAGCATTCCAAGTCACGTTAATCCAATTGGATGGCGAGAGATCGTTGGTAACCACCATCTCAGTCTGTCCATTAAAATCGTTGGTCTTTGGCGGCTCGACTGGCACCGGCTGCAGTTCCTTTTCAATCAGCGCATCGTCCAATTTGAATAGTAACGCCAGATTGGCGCTGTTGAAGATGGCCTGCCTCAGGGCGGTGATGAAACGCTCGAACCACAACTCGCCGATGCGCGCGTATGTCTCGTCCTGGAATCCAAACTTAATGTCCAGATTCATGCACAGCTTACGCTGTGCTTTTGCCGGCAGCAGCAGTCCGTTCGTCACGGCCAGCGTCAGGCCGCAGAATTCTTTGATGTCCGCTTTGGCCAGACTACTGAAATTGCCGTCAGTTTGGAATTTCTTAAGGGCATCCATGCGCTCAAAGAAGCTGCACTCGAACCAATCCTTTCGCCTCTTAGCCAAATCTTGTATCTGCGTAATGGTATCCTTGGCACGATGCACCATTTCTTTTGTGACCTGCAGTTCCAACTGCTCGCGGAGCTTATTCAACTCGACTATGTGATTAAAATAGTTATTCAGATTGCTCCACACCTTGGAGAGGTATACAAAGTGCGGCTGCGGGAAGCAGATACAAAAATTATAATTCTACATTTTTAGCCAATTCATGAGTACTTACAAATACCAATTCCGACTGGATGGAGGTGCGCATGCTAAGCGTATCGTTGATCTTGGCCACAACACACTCATAGCGTCCCGTCTCCACGCTAACTAAATATGCAGTGTGCTCATAGCTGCGCTTCAGTGCGTTCAGGCAGCGCTGCAGCATGTAGAATGTGACAGTAAACTGATTGATGCGATGCAGCTGCTCCAGCGGTACGCGATACAATAGCTGTGTCTCCTTGCAATTGAATTGCAACTGATCGCTAACTGCTGTCTGGCATTTGTCGCACAAGTTCTTCAGCCGCTCCAAAGCCGCATCAAAACCGGCGTTTGTGTTGCTCTGCGCCATTTGCAGATCTTCAATCACTGCAATTGTTGGTTATAGATGGGTTTAGGCAATTCAGGGCAGCAGTATTAATTGGTAACTCACCAAAGCGCACATTCTCGCGATCGCCATTAGGTCCGTCGTTGTTGTAGATGACAATGCCCGCCACAGTGTCAGCCAGTCGCTGCAGATACTCCTTTCGATGGTATTTCTTCTTGAGCACATAGTTCTGCAGATCACTGCGCCCGATGACGCTGTTCAGTGCCATGGCTGTCAGCTTGAGCAGCACATGATTACGGGGACAGCCCAAATGGTTGCTGGCCACAATGAAGACCTGCATTTTGGCAAACAGCTGATCCAGCTGCAGCTTACTGCAACTCTCTGGATACTGTAGAATGTCAGTGATGAGCAGCTTGAGCTGTTGCTGGAACTGCTGCTCGTACTGCTCCCGCACATAGTTCAGCTGTATACCGTGGCCCATCTTCATGATCCAAGACATGCGCATGTTGGATATCATGGTGTTTGCATTGTCCAAATACCCGCTCACAATATTGTCGATGAAAGTTGCAATGTTGCACGCCCTCGGCTTATTTAAATCTGTCTGCAGCAATCCGTGTCGCATGTCCCGCACCATCAGATGCACCACAAACCTCATAAACTTCACATCCTCGTCAATGTCTCTTTCTTTCAACTGCGCCAAAATGCGCTGGGTAATCTCCTCGAGAAACTTGTGTTGTGGATGCGACATATTGCGCCCTCTATATTTGGCTATCCGTTTAACGTTTAATTTGTATTCCTCTCACAGTAAAACATAAATCGAACGGAATTTGAATTGTTTCGTGTGTGTGTTCGCACAAAGAGTTTTTGTTATTTAAAATGACAAGTTGCCCCTGGTAACAATATGTCAAAAAATGATACCCTATAGTTTGTGTAAATAGAAAATCATTTATTTAGATTCTTGACTGCTGATGTGATAAGACATTTTTCAGTTCGCCATCCGTAACCATGACCACAATTATCCTCTATCCAAATTAATTTACTTTTTAGCAATTGCTTTTATAATATTCATATCTTTAATATTTCTCGTTTGCTCTTCAGATGCCCAACTGCTGCGGTACATCGAACGCCCCAGTTATCTGTATGTGCGTGGATCCTTTCTGTTTGTCGGCACGGAGGATGGCTTCCTGCAGCTGTACGAGCGCACCGATAGCAAGGCGTTGGGTTTTACAAGCATAAAGCAGACGGCGCTGATTTCGCGTTACATCACAGATATTGCATTCAATCCGCTGGAGAACAATCAGTTCGCCGTTGTGGGCCATGATCGGCTGCTGCACGTGATGGAATTTCAGGTGCAGCAACGTGACTGGATCAAGTTGCACACCTTCACGGCCAGCGATGCGAAGGCATCGATAACTTCGGTAAAGTGGAGCAATATACAGTCGCATCTGCTGCTCAGCTTTCACATTGAGGGCAAGGTGTGCCTGTGGAGCACCAAACAGCCGGTGCAACCGCCACTGACCATCACCTATCACTGCCCCATGTGGTGCGGCCTGTTTCTGCCCTCCGATGAGAGCATTGTTATGTGCAGCGGCAAAACACTGTCCCTCGAACTGATTAGCATCAAGGACGCGTTGGCGACTAACGAGCAGAATATATGCTCCAAAATGGATGCGCTGCTTAAGGTCAAATGGGCCAGCAAGTCTCTAACGCATCCCAATGTGCCTGTGCTAAACGCCGCACAAAAGAAGCGTCAACGTCGCGACAAGCGCAAGGCAAACCAATCTTCTGCTGCGGCTGCAGCTGTTGCCGTGGAGCAGCCAGCTGGTATCAGTGAGCAGACATCTGAGCCGGTCGAGCAACACCCAGCCATTGAGTCCATGCTGAGCACGCTCAGCCTGGAGACAAAGAGCACCAATACCAACTCAGCAGTGGAGTGCAGCAAGTGCAAGGAACTGAAGTTGCAGCCGAAGCTCGACAACTTCTTGGCTGTAAGTGGGAAACTCCTTAGCGCCTCCTGTTTGAAATGTTTATAATATTAATCTCTTCCTACAGCATAGCCGCACATGTTTGTGTCTAACACAAAAGGAGCTCAACAAAAGTGCGCTGGAAAAGTTGGCCATTGTGCTCACCGAAGATGCGTCTAAAATAGATAAGGCCGTGCTGATGTCCAAGCTATTTAGCACCAAAGTTATGGCCAAGGACTTGATTGCCACAGAACGTACGTTTTGTGCATTAACATTTATATAAACAGTTTTTAATTTACAGCTTTATTTTTTAGTTACCAATCTTAAGCATTCCAATAACAAGGACATTGCGCCCCTCTGCCTGGCTGTATCCACTTTTAAGGTGCGCGACGAACTGCAGCAGCATATTGACAACAAAACTCTCAACGAGTGGCATGTATCTGTGGCGCCCTCAGTGTCCTTTGTGTGAGTAGAGATTTATCCCTGTCCAAGACTATAAGCTAACTGTACTCCTTCTGAGCAGCTTCTGGCAGAAGTGCTGCAAGGCGTACGCCCAGCAAATGGAAGAGCAGGGATATATTTTGCATGCAGCAACCTATTTGACGGCCATTGATATGCAGACCGAGGCCATAGATTTGTTGTTGAAACATGAGTACTTCAGGGAGGCATTGGCGAACGCACGTATTCATCTGCCCGCCACGGATCCGGTGATTAAAACCATTATAAACAGTTGGCTAGAACAGCTCGAGAAATCGGGCAACTTTGCAGCGGCAGCTTTAATGTAAATTTTGCTCACATTTAATTAATCTAACAATTTTAATGCGAACCTCTTAATGCCTTGCAGTTGTGTGCTGGACAATGAAATGTTGCGTGGTTATACATATCTGCGCAAATTTCGCAACTGCACTCCTGAAATTGCAGATCTCATGGAGCAGATCAAGCGCATAGGACAGCTGGGGCCACTGTTTGATGACGGCTGCCAGGATACATCCGAAACAGCGGAGAATGGTGGCGAGAAGGACGCTGAGCATGCGGCCTAAAACAGTCACAACTGTCAAAATACACATGTCTGTTAAGACATTAATTAAGTTAGATGAAATCAACAAAAAAAAATACACATGAATCAAATGAGCTTTAAATTTGGCAAACCCCAACAGGGAACTGCCTAACATTTAAAAAGAGATTTAATTTATGTACCACTTGATTTACACTAAAAAACCCTTTGAGGAAATTATCACATTTTATATTTGGAATTTATAGAAACATACAAAAGCACATTAGCTGAAGTTACTATTAAATTGAATATTGCTGAAGGGAATTTATTAATTATGATTTTCAATCGGTTGTTAACGGTTAAACTTTGAGAAAGAAAACGTTACATGAATTTATACAATGTCCAAGGCACATTTAGCTAATATAAATCAAACACAGGCAAAAAAAGAAAACACATACATATAAATTAAATGAAAAGAAATGAAAAGATTTTGATGGTTTTTTCTTTTTTTAATTAGAACATCTTGAACCTTAAACAAAAGTATACAGACAACGCGGACCATTTGTTGTCCACCAACAGCAGCAAAGAAATGCGATCCCGTTAGCCAGAGGCAAAGAAACAGAGAGACGCCGCACAGCACAAAACAGCTTAACGAGTATTGTTTTGGTTTTGTCAGACAATCAAATTATGCAAATGCAGCGCGGCCGGCGTCTCCGACAATCAACGTCAGCCAGAAATTAAGTTTATTTAATTGCTTTTACTAAGGTTCGCAGCGTAAGCGGCTGAGGGGGCATCGCGCAGTCGCAGCAAGTCCAATGCGAGTGAACTTGCTGCGCAACGAGACGCAAACAACTTAAACCAAATATTGTTTCGGTGTAGAAAGCTAGGCAATGAGATACCCCGTAAGTATCTTACTAGTCTTAGATGACTTTTCTACTGCTAATCAATGTGCAAAGTGCATTTCTATCTAATTGAAAAGCTATATTAAACAAATTATACTTTTGTGGTGGAATCAGAAACAAATTCTTAATGGATTATAGAAAAGCAACAGATTTATAATATTTTAATATTCTCCACAAAACGTATAAAACTGAGAATGCATTAGTGCAGAGTGCTGCATTAAAATAATACCCTGCTAGACCACAAATCCATTTTAAATGAGAATTTATAGTTAACAGGTTTTCCATTTAGTTTAAGATGGAAATTACGTTATCTTATTTTAATTACTGGCGAGTGTCAAATCATCTTATTTTTATTTATATCCCGTTGCAGTTACCTATTTTTTTTTTTTAGTACACCCACTCGTTAACCGAATTTTAATGAGTACAAATATTTATTTCAATAAGTAACGACTGACGGCGACGTCGTATCTGCGCCGCAGCACAGCTGAGAGTCGGGCACAGTCAGAGCCAGAGGCAGAGCCAAACGGGCATAGCCGAGGCACATTTCAGTTGGTGGGCAGCCGCTGATCTCAGCTGACGCGTTAAGAGCTACAAAAGTGTTTTTGAAGTCGCGTTCGTTGCCAGAGTCATTCGATTTTCACTTTTAACTGTTTTGGAAGCGCGCGCGCGTTGCTTTAACCGTTAGCATTAGCCGTGCACGTTACGGTTTCCCTGCGACAGTGTGCGTGTGTAAGTGTATGTGTGCGAGTGTGTGCGTATTTATACAATACCTATTTGAAGTATCAATGCTACGCATGTTAATGCTATTCTCACGTCTCTCATCCACTCATAGACTTGACCAAGATCTGTGCGTTGAGACCGTTGTACAATTAAGCCGCAACTCAATTATAATTATGTTGAAGTGCATTTCGCTTTTGCTCAAGTGAATATGAATACAAGAGGAAGAATTATTATAACACACAGCAAAAGTGTTAGAGCAAACTGTTCTTTGTTTATTTTGATTTTTGCTGCTGCTGCTGCAGTAGCAGCGCTTTTCCGCTGCCAATTTCCTGGCACACATATGTCACATATTGATGTCGGTTTTTTTAGCTCAGCACGCATTTGCATATGACAGCAGCAATGGCAACAACAACAGCAACAACAACAAAAGCAATAGCGGCGACAACGTCAACGACGACGAAAACTTCTCCCTCTGCATGACTCAACGCTGAACAATTTTTAGTGTGTCGCTGATTTTTTTTTTTTTTTTTTTATTTGTTGTTTTTTATTGCTGTTGCTTTTGCGTAGTTTTACCCACAGCATTGCTGATGGGAGTGGATCTGAGGCTGAGGCTGAGGCTGAGGCCTGTGGCGCATGTGAAATCATTTCTTGCTTCAGCGATAATTTCTACAATTCGAGTTTCTGTTTCTCCCTCATATTTGTATTTCTTTAGCGGCTTTAATTTACGACGGATTAATGCTAACATCGCGCTGCAATAAAGTGAAAGGTAAAAAAACCCCTCAAAAAACGAACTACATTCATCATTAAATCGAAATCAACAATACTAATCACACATACACATACACACACACACACGCACACATAAATATTTATTGCATTTTGAAACGCATTTTAATGGCAACGCACTCACAATTGAATTCCTTTTCCTTTCTATGCTTTCGACATGTAAGTTGTTGGTATATGCATAATAGTTAAACATCTGCTCGAATTGCATTGTTGTTTATTCATGCATCAGTAGCGAACATGCCATTTCTTATTGTTATTTGTAGCATTATTAATGCTTTATATATATTTGTTATTGCGAGTGCTATTGAACTCTCCGTCGACAGTCACAAGCAACCGCAACTATTAACATTTGTATGTGTATAACAAACTCCACACCCGTCATACATAATAATAATAAAATTAATAATATATGATTCCATAAACACAAACACAGTGCGACAGAGACGGAGACGGATAATAATATACAATGCAAATTGTTGTTGTTTCGAAATATGTTGAGCGCAGTTTTTCACAGCAAATTAAACGGAATCTACATAATTTTGTAATCCCCATCCAGCGTCGACTAGTGTTACAGATACCCCGTAAACATAATGCACATAAAAGTTAAGCTGCTGAAAGCCGCAGCAAAGGCGTGGCAGTCAAGGGCGCGATTTTGAGTTTTATTATTGCTTACATGTTCAGTCTTGCAAAGGGGTCATTATGACTGGATTGCAATGCTGGGCTGGTTTTTGAAAAGCTTTCTAATCCAAAAACACTTGACCAGAATGTGCCAACAATTATGCATATATTGAACTTTTGCGCTTACCTAACCGGATATTGACATAGTGTAACTATCATATAAGTACAAAGAACGGCCAATAAAAGCACCATAAATGATGTGAATTATACCATTATTATATGCATTCAATAGTTGAATATATATTCATATGTCATTTATAGTTCCTGCACAAACGCCTTGATTAGTTAGAATGCGGTTTGAATTCACATTTAGCTCATGAATGAATTTATCTAACTAGTTAATAAGTAAAGATAAATTTCTGTTAAATATCATAAGGTCTTCAAATCTACTTGATATTTGTAAAAAAAATGATTCCATTTTATAACTTTTATAAACTTACGTATTTGTATAATATTTTATTATTATTGTCAATTGGAATGCCTTAAGCCTATGTCAAAGACTTACAAATTTAAGCATAGCGCTTGCTTCAATGTTTTTTTTTTATCAATTTTCTGATGGAAACTTAATGGATCTTACCAATAAGAATATTATTGAATTCAAATTTAAGCATTTAATAAATGTTTTATAAACTATACACATATTTATTTAATTGTATATTATATTTTTTAATTATATGTGGATATTTGAATTCAAAGTTCGGTATTTGATAAATATTTTTGGTTGAAAACCCAAATTAAAATTATAAAATAATAATTATGAAAAATAGCTTTTGTTTCTAACTTCACAGTGAGCGACTTACTATCAAACAATTTGAATTAAATTATCAGTTAAATTATGTAAACAGCATCAAAAAATGGAATCCATTTAATATTCGTTGTATTTATCGATGTTATTCACTTAACACATGTTCAAATAATACGCAAAGTTCACAAAGATAACAACTTTTGAGTGTATCTGCTACTAATAATAGACAGATTGCGAGTAACTCGCCACTTAAACCAGTTTTAACGGCTGCCAAAATCTATATAAAACGGACAACTGTAGAATTGCTCACAATATTTGCATAGTCAGTGAGAATTAACGAGAGGAGGGAGGTGCTCAAATGAGTAACGATTGCAATTCTCTGCCGGCCAAAGAAAGCGGTGGCACAGGAAAATTGAAAAAGCAGCATTCAAACGCCAGCTGAATCTCAATGGGGCATAGGGGCGGTGACCTGGCCACATTTAGGCGTGCGCATATCCGGCCAATAACATTATGGCTTTTCGACTACGACTTATGGCAATGCTAAAACGCACCCAGTTGGAGTCGCCCACGCGAGGAGCACGCACCTTCAAGCACAGGTTGATGATAATGATGAACATCGCTTATGGCGCACCTGTCAACGACATTGAGTGAAGCTCCACTTCTGATGCCGAGACGCAGTCGCTTGAATATTATACAAAGATTACCAAATGACTGTCTTAGCCGCTGACTGACGTTGGCGTTTGCTTATAAGATTGACTGCTTAAGTCTCTCTCTGTGTGTGTGTGTGTGTGTGTGTGTGTGTGTGTGTATGTGCTTAAGCGCTTGGCTATAATTGATCAAATTATTTACCTTTGCACACGACATCATGATTTAAGTAGCAAATTGTTTTCTTACAAACAGTAGCTGTTTAGTTGGCTGCAAGCGGAGGCAGAACAAAAGACTTAGGCAGCGAACTTGATAGCTGTCGCTGAGCTTAACGATACTTTATTTAGCTTTGTTAAGGCATTAAATATTTTGAATGTCATTTGAATTTTTGGAAATATTTCGAATATATGACGTGATTTTCCGACAGACCAATGAGTTTAATCTATCATCTGATGCAATTATAAATTGTAAAATAAAATTTATCAAATGTATAAAAGTGACATTCAAAATGAAAATAATAAGTTTTTTAATGTGAATTTTTATACGAAATGCTGTTGGAATTAATTACATTTTTTACTATAATAATAAATGCCTAAAACGTTATTTGCATACATCAAAAAATCAAGGCAAAGGCTTGTCAATTTGATAATAAAAAAAAAAATAGCTAAAAAAAAGAACATTTTGTAAGTTCGAATCGAGTGGTCGAAAAGTGAAAATCTCTACCGCAGCTGGTCAATAGCACAATCTCTGACTCTGTCTTTCAGCACAATGCCGTTAGCTGGCTGCGAAACTAGTTCTTTGGCTAGGTCTTTTGTTAAGATGGCTTTTAGGCACTCACACATACACTCTTACACATTCTGGCACACATTCACATTTACACTCATCGGCTTAGCTATAGCATCTTCATTTCCATTTCAGGGGCAACGGCAAAAATCAAACCAAACCATGACAAGAGTCAATTAGGCCGCTTAACGCTTTCGCATTCGAGCGCCTAAAAACTCATTGAAACATTGAAGCATCTAAAGCATCAAAAATCTAAGTAGAACTAGAACTAGCTTGTCATCGCCACTTACCCGCACCAGCTACAAGCCAAGGCCGGCTGGCCAAAAAAAAAAATTAAAAGATAAAGAAAAAACCACAAACCAAACGGCAGCTTTAACGCTTATTTTCTATTCGTTCATCAACTTCAACCAACAACAACAACATAATAATGAATTATCAAAAGGCCAGTGAAACGCATTCACCGTCCTCGTTCAAGAAGCCGAAACGGCCAACGGGCAACGGGAACGGGAACAGCATACAAAACTTTTGGAACGAACGCATCATGGAGCGCTTTATAAAGGCGAATCTATTCATTATTTGCTGTGTGGCGGCGGGTCTATTGCTGGTATGTAAACCAATATCGTGATTTACAATTGCACACACACACACACACACACACACATATATATTTATATATATACTCTTGTACCCCATCATTATAATTCTGCTCTTGTATGTCCCGTTATGATAACACCACTGCCGCTTTTTGCGCCACTTAAGTGAAAATGAAATGAAATGAAATCGTTTTGCACAAAAACATAAAAATTTAAACTTTTTGTACTGCTGTTGCTCTTGACAGACTGCCACTGACACACACGAACAGCAGCAACAAGCTGATTAATTGATTGATGGATGATTGCGGAGCTAAAGTGTCTCCGCTTTTATACACAGCTTCTGCTCCATCTTCAACATCAACATTAGCTCTACTTCCAACTGCATCTTCAGCGGTTGCACCAACAACAACACCAACAACAGCTCCATTTTCATTTTCGATTTCCGTTTTATTTGATTTCTGCTTTCGCTTTCTATAGGCTGTATAGGCTGAGACTTTGTTAATGTTTTTCACCATATAATTAACACTGAAAAAAATGCCATTTACAACAGCACAAATAATATGCCAACATTCTTAAACGTATTATTAGTTATTACTTATTATTAGCTTGAGTAACATATAATTTAAAACTGAGTTCTTGTTTACTGAAATTTTTTATTTACTCAAAAAACTTATTGATTGCAAGCGACAAATCTCTATTTAATTAGAATTTTTCATATTTTTAACTTTCTTTAAGAACCAGTTTTTTTTTTAAACAGAATGTATTATTAATAATTTAATTTTCCGAATAGCTTTTACTACTTATTAAAATATTTCATCAATGATTAATGTCAATTTTCTCGCCTGGTCCTAATAGATAGTCTATTTGGGCGCTTTCTCGTGTGAGGTGTCGTGGTTGCTGGAGGCGCATGGAGAGCTGCCCATTGCTGCTTATACGCTGTGCACGCTCTTCTTTGTGATGTTTGTGGCCAGCACCATCTTAATCCATGGCCTGGTCAGTGGTCTTTGCTGGCCACTGTTTGCCTGGTCGGCAGTTATAGGACTGCTGTCCATACCAGAACTGGTGCTAGTAATGCTCATGACCACTCAGCACTGGGTAAGTACTAAAAGTGCTTTGGTTGAAGCTTTGGCTAATCTTTATGGCCACTATTGCAGGGTCTGCAATCGGTACATGGTTTGACGGAGCTGACATCCTATTTGATACGACTGATTATTAACTGCATAGCGTTGATCTGTGTCATACCCACGGGCATCAAGTGGCGTCGCGAGAGGCAGGTGCTTAATCAACTGCAGGGATTGGCCACGCGCCTCTCGCTGCAAACTCCCGCACCCAGTGTACCCATGACCAAAGCAGACTCGCGTCGCTCCAGCCAGCGGCTGAATGGCTTCGAGAATGCCGGCTATCAGTTGTGCGACGAGACAAAGTTGCCCCTTGGCAATGGACATAATAATGCGGGCAGCCAGTTGTTTGGCTCACAGAACGAGTTCAATGCCAGCATGTTTGCTCCGGCCCTGGCGCAGCAGTTCAGCTCAGTTGCTCCGGGTCAGCGTTCGAGTGGTCATCGCGCCCAGTCACTGATGGATCTGCGCTGCACGCTGCCGGGCATGTACAATCCAAGGCATGTGTTGGACACAGAGGACAAGAATGCCAAGTATTTTAACATCACTATCGATGATCTGAAAAACAATCTGCAGGATTCGCACAGGCCGTCGCCGCCTTCGCTAATCGGCAGCGCCAGCAACGATCCCATCTACTGCTCCATTGAGCCCAAGCAGCTAACTCCACCACCGGCCCAGCTGCGTCACTATCAACAGCAGAATCCGCAGCAGCCGCAACGTGAACACAAGCAGGGGCCGCAGAAACTCTCGCGCAACTGCATCTCACTGGAGAATCTGGATGGGGTCAATAAGGTACAGAATGACCTGGCTGCCTATGGCAACAATCTGCTGCAGAATTATACGCAACAGCAGCAATACTAACTCGCCATGCTCCTCAACAATCCCCTCCAGCATCAGCAGGCGGCGGCTGTAGCGAATCTCTATCGTCGTCCCTCCACCTGCAGCTCCCAGGGTGGCTGCACGGTGCTGGCACAACCGCTGCAGCGACGCGGCTCCCAGCAGCAGTTGCAGTACTACGGCGGATTTGGTTACGCCAACTATTCCAATCCCTACATTACAGCCAACAGTAAGCTGTCGCTGGGCAATGAGTCCGATGACTATCGCAAATACCGCGACGTGGCACTGTAGAGCGGATCATTTGCTCCTACTTTAGACTAAGCTCCCAGTCAAAACTCTATATAAATAGAGAATATATATATATATATGTATTCATATAATTATTGGCTGTAGAACGCTCGACTACCACATTGACATTCCTCGGAATAACGACCAAAGAGCCACAAAACTAACTCAGTTTCAGTTCGTAAAGTTACAAATTGAGGAAGCCCAGCACAGCTTGTAGACTAGCTCCTAGTTATAGATCTTACAAATTCTAGATATCTATTTACGAACTTTGCTTCAACAACGACAACGAATCAAATCAACAATACTTTCTGAGGGAACACATTGCAATACCAGAATATATTATTAATATTTAAATATATTATATAATTAAAATTTGTACTGATTGCTAATTTATGTAATTACTGCCTGCAATTTGTAATTACTTACGTATTATTTAAGTAATTATTTATGGTCAGATAACAAAAGTTTCCTTTAATTACAAAAATTACTGACAAACATAATTATTTTTAGATGCAATAATTACAATTGTAAGTAATTACAATTTTAATTAATTAAGCAGTTATCGCTTGTCTTTTCTAATTACAAAAGTAATTATGTGAGTACTAAATACTCTGGGTTTGCGATTAAAAAATCAACTCAGTTTTTGAGATTAACGTATTTTAAAACTGATTTCTGTAAAGTTGTGTTTAATTATATTTAACAGATCGATTATTGTAAATACATATATACTTTTAGTACTCTATTCAAATATTTTTTATTCAAAGTCACTCACGGGTCCAACAGATCAGCGAGCGGATTGTCGGAAGCATTTGCAGCACTAGCCGGCAAGGGCGCCTTTTTGGCCACGACGCGTGGAGTCGACTTAACAATCTTGGCCTGCCTAACAACAGGACCTCGCTTAACACCAGCGCCAGCATCAAACAGATCATCGTCATCGTCATCATCGCTGAAGAGACTTTTGCTTGGTTTAGCGGGCAGCTTTGACTTGTTACTTAAGGATTTGGGCACCTTCTCCGCGTCACTGCTGCTGTTGCTATAGACAGAAGTTTGACTTATGACTGCAGCGGGCGCAGAAGCAGGAGCAGTTGCAGAAGTCTTCGATTGTTTGGGTTTGGTTTTAGTTATGGGAAGAGAGGCACTGCCAAATAGGTCATCATCATCATCGCTCTCATCAAACAATTTGCTCCTGCTGGGCTTAGACTTGGTCTCCAGATCTGCCGGTTGCTGTTTGTTTAAAGAAATGGGAGCAGCTGTGGATTTTAATTCCTTTTCAAGTGGTTTCTTGGCTGGTACATTTGAAGCTGCTTTCGCTTTTAATGCCGGCTTAAAGAGTGCATCATCATCATCATCGTCGTCGCTATTAAAAAATGAAGACGCCAATTTGTCTTGCTTTAATGCAACTTTCTTGATCTGAGGCTTCACTGTTGATGACTTTGCTGGCGCAACTGTTTCTGCACTAAATAAAAAGTTGTCATCGTCAGCGTTGTTATCCAAAAATGAAACATACGATTTGGGTGGCCCAGTATTTGCTCTTGTGGACACAAATGGTGGCTGTGATCCACTTGCTGGTCTAAAGCCGTAACTCATTTGATCATCCTCATCGCTGTCCAAAAATGAAGGCAACTTGAAGTTACCCTTTGGTATCTGTTGGCTCAAGAGGGAACTGTCCAGAAAAGATGAGGACTTTGCTGAGCTTCTTATTGGATGAGTTTCCTTGGAAGGTACAGCTTGCTGGAGTGGCTTAACCAAGGCAGCATCTGCACCAACTTCACCATTATTATCACTCTCAAAACTGGGCAGCTGTGCTATCTTGCTTGGAATGCTGCAAGTGACTTTAGTTATTGGATGTGCGACTTCCGGTTGCTCTTTAAGCAGTGTCTTGGCATAATTCTCCTGACGGGCCCGACGTGTCGAGGGACGTCGATGAGCTGGACCACGCACGCGGTTTTTGCTAATACACTGCAGAATGCTATCGGTGTCGCTGGAGCTGGACTTGGAAGCTTGGTGAGCTGGGGCTGGGGCTAGTTCTGGTTCTGTTGCTGGTGCTGGAGTATCTGATTGCTTTTTGGCAAGCTTTGGCAAGGCGCCTCCGCCCGGCAGCAGCGCTTTAACATTGATATTTATGTTGGGAATTTGCAGTTTTTTAATGGGTGAAATATGCTTGGGCGGCTCTGATGCCTTTTTATCCACAACATCGATGGGTGGTGGCTCACCAAAGATCTGCTGGCTGGCGCCTGCGCGAGCCGTCTCACTGAAGTCATCATAGAAGATGGTGTGTATCCGCTTTGTGGATGCGTCAACTGACTCTACACTGACAGGAGTCGCGGCAGCAGCTACTCCTTCATTCTTATCATGATCATCCTCTGGCGGCACATCGCTAAATAGATGCATTCCACCATAATCCTTGTTGGATTGCTCCAACGACGTCACCACTGCTGGCGTTGTCTTTGCGGCAGCCTGCGGCAAGTCTGGCAAGTTGGGCTCAAAGAAATCATGAACGCTATCAAAAATTTTTGAGGCGCTCAAACTGCTCAGGCTGCTGGTGCCCAGGGACTGGAAGAATTCGCTATCATCTGGTGGCTCATCTGAGAAGAGACTCGAGTAGTTCTGCATGATTTGCTGTGCGGCTGCAATGTCCTCGGCTGGTGGTGTTTTTGGAGGTCCGATTTCTGTTTTCGATTTATTATTGCTTACATCTGCCACCAGGCTGATGATGGGATCCTCATCATGTTCCCCTATTGCTGAGCTGTGCTTGAGGTTCTCGAATAAATCATCCATTATTAAAGCACTGTCATGTTGCTGCTCCACTTTCTCTGCTGCATCCTGGAAATCTTCAGTTTCCTTTTTGTTCGTTGGCTCCAACTGAGCAGGTAGTCTGTCATTCTCTTCCTTCTCAGTTGATTTAATCTCAGTTGGTATTGCAATTTCATTTGTTGCTTTGGCTTGATCTGCATTTTTGGATGAGGAGATTTTTATTGCTTCCTCATCGCTGAAATCGTCACTTAATAAATCTGCTTTTGGTGTCTTCAATTGAGTCACTTTGATTTCCTTTGACGGATCAGGCAAATCTTTGGTTATCTCAAGATTTTTGGGCTGATCTCTAGAGATTCCCTCGATGGCTTCCTCATCGCTGAAATCGTCACTAAATAGATCTGCTTTTGGTGTCTTCAATTGAGTCACTTTGATTTCCTTTGACGGATCAGGCAAATCTTTTGTTATCTCAAGTTTTTTGGGCTGATCTCTAGGGATTCCCTCAATGGCTTCCTCCTCGCTGAAACCGTCACTAAATAGATCTGCTTTTGGTGTCTTCAATTGAGTCACTTGGATTTCCATTACTGAATTAGGCACATTCTTTGCTGTCGCAACTTGTTTGGGTTGATCTTTAGAGAATCCTTCGATGACTCCCGCATCACTAAAATCATCACTAAATAGATTTGCTTTTGACTTTGAGTCGGGTCTCTTCACATCAGCTTCTTTTTCTACTTGTGCCGGTTCAGGAATATCTCTTGAAACTTTCTTTTCAGTATGCAACGATTTCGGCAGATCCTTAACATTTTGTTCGTCGAGCTCAGCTGTCTTTATAAAGCCTTCGATTTTCTTTGGTCTATCTGAAAAATCTTCTGGTGGCTCCTGCTGCTTAAGCCTATTTATTTTGTTCTGCTCCTCTTGAACAGCTCCAGCGAATAGCTGCTTGTTTGACTTGGGAGTGCCAAACAAATCATCATCGCCAATATCATCGAATAGACTTTTTCTCTGAATACTTGGTGGCTCACTTACTTCCTGTGGGTGCGTCTGTTCCCGCTTTTGTTCCAGCTTAGATGACTGTGAGAAGACCTTTGAGGTCGAACTGAATATATCATTGGCATTATCTTCATCGTCATCGTCGAAAAGCGAAGTTTTTGCAACCGATTTGCTAACCAGAGGATTTGACGGCATCTTTTTGGCAAATATATCATCGATATCCAAATCATCATCATCATCATCAAATAGGGAAATTTTAAGCGTTTGTTGCTGTGGCTTTGCCTTCGGCTTAATGACGCTGAGGAAGTCATCATCATCATCCAGATTGTCATCGAAAAGAGAGGTTGCCATCTTTTTAGCAGGCGTTGCTGCATCTTTTGGCTGTTCCCTTGGGGTGGGTGTCAGCGGTGGACTCTCATCGAAGAGATTACGATTACGCGATGTTGTCACCTTTGGTGCCTTCTGAGTAGCTCCAATAGGTTTGACTTGTTCAGGGTCTAGCTTTGCTTGAGGTGGTTTGTTCGCTTGGGCAGCAGCGGCTGGTGTCGCTGGGCTGTTGGTTGAATTGGATTTTACCTTGTCTACAATTTCAGACATAAACGAATCGAAATCATCGTCATTGAAGAGATTTACAGGTTTGCGCTTAATTTGACTGGCTGCAGCGGCTGGTTTTACTTCACTCTCCTGGCTTATAGGCACATCAATTGGTTCATCAAAGAGTTTCGGTGGCGATTGTCTGCTCACAGGGTATGGCTTGCTGGCACTGCTGCTGCTCGAACTAAGCGAGTGATCCACTCGGGGTAACCCATGCGCCGCTAAATGCTTGTGCGATATGGCTGGCGAGGAGTTCAGCGAGGAGGAGGTTGATGGCGGATCATCGCTGGGTGGTGATGCACGCATCGCCTGAAATAGATCACTTTCGTGAGGATTTCTTTGACTGCTGATAATTGGACGCGGTTGCGCCTGGCTGCGAGCGGCTGGTATCACAACAGGCTGTGCTGCAGGCCTTGAAATTGGCTCCTGGGGCAGTGAGGCCAACGAGGAGGAATCCGATTGCAGCGTCTCCACCGGCTGACTTCTGGGTGTGGGCTTTGGAGGAGCAACAGCAGCAGCCGTAGCCGTAGCCGATGACGCAGCCGCAGTCGTAACCGCAGCCGTTTCCTGCTCATCCGAAGAGCTCGAGGAGAACTGCTCGGGCTGCTCATCCTCGCTGTTCTCTGCGCTATCATAGAGTCCGGCATACTTATGCTCGTGCCACTGTTTGGAGCCGATAATGTAAGGTAAAGGTATGGCATCGTAGGGATTCTTAGCGCGAAAAACAGTGCTGAAAGAAGTACGAAATTAAAAAAGGATTTGCAGATCACAATTGCAATACATACGTGGTATTCAGAGCCCCATCGTCTTCGTCATCCGAATCAGGCAATTCAATGGTCACCGGCTCAAAGTTCTGTCTAAACATTCTCAAATTGTTTTGCAGAAATTCGCTGGCCATTTCCTGGGAACTCTTTACCGGCAGCTCTGGCTGAAATTCTTAATATTATGGAATATACGCTTTCAACTATTTTCATCTTTCTTTATACCTTCTTCTTCTGTTCCTCGGGCATGACAAAATCATCGTCGTCCACCTCCTCCACCCGATACTCGACGAACTGCTGCCCAAATTGCAGCGAGCGAAGACTGTTGGTCGCATTATCTAATGCAATATCGACACGTCTCACATTCGTTTCGAATTCTTTTAATTTGTGGTTGGTGCGTTCGCCACTTTCATGCAGATTCTAATAAAAAAAAAAAAACACACACATTATAGAGTAATTGTGAAAATTGCTCAATTATCATGCAAATTTCACACCCCACCTGCGAGATGCGTTTCATCAGCTCCAGCAGCGCGCAATCTCCTGCGAAATTCCATTCCGGCGCTTTTGCTACAATGTCAGCCACTTCGGCGCTTAAATCCATTTTTTCCTCAACTTAATAACTCCTTAATTCTGCATAAATACTTTGTAAATAAACAAAAAAAACATTGCCGCTGCAGCAGCTGTGTTTCAGTGGTTACTCATCAAGCACAATGCAATTTGGGTCCACACACGTTACGACAGCCATACATCATACGTTACTTAATCAATCTTATTTTTCGTAATTTAAAATTAACACTAGTTAATTAAGTTCTTATTTTCAACTAATAATTGCTAATAGAACATAAATACACACTATGTCTATGATATTCTTTTACATCAAGCAAATGGCTCACACACGAGACAGCCGATAGACAGAAATCGTGAACTCATTCGTGCTTAAGCTAACAGCTGTTTTCTCCACCCTTCCATTTTCTGGCATTCTACACGTGTTTAGCATTCGCTGCGTTTATAATAATAAAGCAATAAAGTAATTATTTTATAAATGAGTAAATATTTAAGCATATAAAAATAGAAAAGTTAATTAACTTAAACGCATAAGCTGTGGCAACTACAGAATTTTACACAAAAAATGGCTATGCTCGCAGAACCGAGACGTCGCAAGCGCTATAATTTGTGTCCGCGCGGCAAGGCGCTCTACGAAGGTTTGTAAAAAAGAAGAGAAATTCAACAAATTTTTCAATTTATGTGTGCATTTAATTTGCAGATGACACGCGTTTTGGCACAAAAATGCTCGAGAAGATGGGCTGGACCAAGGGCCGCGGCTTGGGCCCCAAAGAGAATGGTTCGCAGGACTTTGTGCGTGTGCGTTTTAAGAACGACGCCGAAGGATTGGGCTTCGAAATGCGCGATGATCAATGGACCGAGCACGAAGAGGGCTTCAACGGGCTGCTAAAGGCGCTCAATGGAGCCGACACCAATGGTGATCATGCAATTCCAGGCAATGAAGATACGTCCGCATCCGAAGAGGAAACACGACCGATGGGATTTGGCTTCAAGTCAGCAGCTGCTGATGAGGAGGTCACGCCAAAAACGCTCAAAGAGAAGATAAGCGGGATATCCCTGGAGGAGAAGTCCAAGCACAGTAAAGCACGTGTGCACTACAAAAAGTTTACGCGTGGCAAGGATTTGGCGCAATACAGCGAAAAGGATCTCGCCAACATATTCGGTAAGAAAGTCAGCGAGGATAACGCATCATCTGTTGAAGTTATCCCAGCAGTACAGCCCCAAGAAGAAGAAGAGAAACCGGTGAATCCAAATTTTGCCGGAGTGCAAACTGTGGTCACTGGTCTCTCTGTGAATGATTACTTCAAACAGAAAATGGAGGCTATGAAAAATAGGCTCTCAAATGGTGCAGCATCTAAAATTACTGAATCGAACCCCTTGTTAAACAAAGCTGAAGATGAAACGGAAGCAGTGACTGCAAGCGGAAGCCAAGAGGATGTGTTAACTAAAAAGAAGAAGAAAAAGAAGGACAAAATACAGGAGGAGGAACAGGCTGAAAGTCAGCTGCCCGTAGAAACCGTTGAAAGAGAAGCGAAGAATAAGAAAGCAAAGCGTGCAGTAGAAGATGTGGCGGATTTGGCGGAGGCAGCGATCGAAACAGAGGAAAACAATTCACCCAAGCGCAAGAAAACGAAGAAGGATAAACAAGATGAAGCGGAGCATCTGATAGAGACACCAGACTCAACGACTGCTGAGCCAAAAAAGAAGAAAAAATCAAAGAAACCTGAGGAAGCAGTACCTGAAACGCCAGCAGAAACCGAGTCGCCTGAAAGAAAAAATAAAAAGAGTAAAACAGAACAGAAAGAAAAGCCAACAGTGGAACCAGAACGTATCGAAGAAACTGTGCCCAAAACGAAAAGGAAATCTAAGAAAATAGTTGAACAGTCATTAAATGTTGTAGAGGACCTAACGCAAGAGGATCAACCCACAGCAAATGGAGAACAATCCGGTCAGCTGATCGCAAAAGAGAAGAAAAAGAAGAAGTCCAAGGAGCACAAGTCCGAAGTAAGTGCCAACAATGCTAAGATTGTGTGCTCCGGCTATGATAGCGATGGTAGCGATTTAGCAGCAGAAGCGGACGCAGAAGCACACAACTTCTTAACAATGGAACAGCTAATTAAGAAACATGAGTCATTCAATGAATTTCAAATCTCTTCGTTTTGCGCAGAAAAATTTCACGTTGTAAACATGAACGCCTTTAAGAACTCATCGATGGCTCAGATAACTGGATATACGTTCGACGATAACATTAATCTTAAAATTGTGGAGGCGAAGGACGATGCGCAGCGTATTACTGATCTTTGGGAAGGTAAAAAGTCCAAATACACGCGCTCCTTCAAAGCCATACATCGGAGAATCAACACCAAGGATATAAAAAAAATAAAAAGAATAAAAGCCTTTGCTGGAATTTAGGGAATCGACAAATAACATACAAACAGTAAGAAATTTAAATATTTAAAGCAAACAAAATTTAATCCAACTGGTTTTTAAACGTAGAGTTTATATTAGTTTTGTACATAGTTTCCATTTTAACGTGTAACAATAACACATAATAAAAGAACCAGCTTTATATATATACATTTATATATATATATATATATAGACATCAAGTTGATTTAATTGATGTATGTTTTTCTTTGTTGACGTTAATTGGATTCTTGATCTTCGGAGCTGCTGCCACAGCTCTGTTCTGTGCCATATGTCTTCAGTCTTGTTCAGAGAACAAAGAGGGAACTGATGTATGTTTGAAGTTTTGTTTTGGTTTATAGCGTTGGTGGATATCGTGTCCCTTAGTGTATTGATTACTCTGCATTTTCTTACAAACTGGATATAATTGTATATATAATTTTAAAAGTTAAGATTAATGTAACCTTTATACAGTAAGCAATATCGACCGGCAACGCTATACCAATCTAAATAAACTCTAATCCGGTGTCACATTTCGATTGGCCAGTCGACGCGAGCGTCTCAAGGGTTTGTTGTCCTGCGTGTGGCTTCTGCGACGCTTGTGCGTCGGGGTGTCAAAATTCCGATTGTAGTTGTTCAGATGCACATGCGAATCCCACTGAAATTGACAAATATATCAACCCAGATTGTCATTTAAACGCAACTTTTTATTGTGTTACTTACCGAACTGGACACAATTTCAGAGCGCACTGGATGCCAGTCCAAGTCGCGTATGACTTGTTTGTGTCCCTCAATAGCCTCACGAATTTTGCCCGTTAACACGTCATAAACTGCAAAATGTCATATGTATGGTTAAAGAATGCAACAATTTTCACACATTAACTTACTTATAATGCGCCCCGTTGCACAGCCAGTGTAAATAAAACGCTGTCCAGTCTGCTCCAAGGGTGAGAACTTCGCTCGCTGTAGCGTTTTACTAACACGATGACCGCGATATGTCATTATGCTACTATCACCATCTAGCGCCTTGTGTGGGTTGTAAACTGCAAATATATATAATAAAGCAAATATATATGTTGATAAATTACAAAACAATAAGAACTAATTTCCCACAGAGATAAGATAAGAAATAAAATAATAATAAAATCTTTAATGTATTTGTGACAAACCACTTGATGTTTGAAAGGTTCACAAAAAAAATAGTAAACTTTGGCTTACATGCACGTGGCACACGATCCCAGCGATAATCCCAATTGGTCATCGTTAGCTGATGCTGACGGGCGGTGCTGCGGTTCCGGAGATTGCTGGGCTGGCGCATATCCCAGATTTTAATGCTTTGGTCCTTGGAATTTGTGAGGACGTGGTAGCCATCGTTGCGCGAATCGATGTACGTAATGCCATCGAAGTGTCCAATAAACGACTGGACAGACTTGGTCGGGTTACGGCCGCGGAAGGATGTACGCAAATCGTAAACCTTAAGCAGGCCATCATCACAGCCAGCGATTATCACATTCGGATCATTGTGGTTCACATAGCACACAGCGTTCACGTCAGTCACTGTATTGCGGTGTGTGCGCAGGATTTGGGTGACGCGCGTCTGGACATCGCCCACTATGACGCTGGCATTGCTGCTGCCACCAATAATCTTATCGCCCGTTGGCGAGAAGCGTAACGAGAAAATTCCAGACCGACTGCTGGATGTCTCGTTCACATCAATCCACTGACAGTCATCCTCAGAGCCATTAACTGGCATTATATAAACTGTAAAAGGAAAAATTGTTTTTAATATTGAAAATAAATATATACACGTTGACTTACATGAACGCGACCAGGTGGAGTAGGCAAAATGCTGCCCATTAGGACTGAAATCAGCGTCCATGATGCACCACTGAACGTCACGTGCATTTATGCGGTTCAGCAGATGATAGGTGCCCTTTGAGCCATCGTATATACGTAAAAAGCCATCTGAAAGACAAACTACATATTAGTTCAATTCAAAACACCTTTAAGTACAGTGGTCACTCGAAAACAATAATTTCAAAATATTATAATATTAACTAACAATAATTCTGAAAAACAGAAACTTTCAAAACATATTGCGACAAGTTCCACACACACATAATTTCTTTTTTAAGAAAATTTCCGGAAATTATTAATAGCAAATGACCACTGTACGTGTGTCGAAAGATTTTTTTAAACAAAGATTGACCTTGACAAGCGATTAAGAGTTTGCTACCACTCTTGTTGAACTTGGTAACATAGATTTTGGCGTCCAGCGACATCAGGCGCATCGATCTATGATTTGGTATATACATATTTGAGATGTAGCGCTGCTGATTGGGCGAAAAGGAACAGCTACCATGTGAGGCGATTCCATTTTCTCGCTGCTGCAGCGCTTGCAGTAAATTGAAGCGTTTTTCTATAGGCTTGCTGAGAAGACTGCTGCGGGCTTGAATTTCTTTGTACATATCTGTGGTCTGAAAATTTTTTGGTTTAAGCATTACTGCAAACAAATGGGTCTTTGGTAATTTCGTGCTTACTTGAAATTTGTCTACATTTGGTTTTTCACAAACTGGGAGACTGCTTGGATGGTTGTTTGGGGGACGCAATTGCAAATCCATGGCGTTGACCGTAAAATTGACAACATTATAGCCAAATTCATCAGCTGCTAACTCAAGTGGGCCATCGGTGTCGCTTAGGAAGCCTAAAGAATTTCCCATTCTACTGTAAAAACCAAACTAAAAATGCAATTTAGTCCAATTGTTGTTTGTTAGACCTGTCGATGAATTGTGGCGGCACAACGATAACTTAAGTCAGCTGTTATCTTATCGATAGTGCTGACACCTGCCATAGTGTGTGCTGTTTACAACACTAAATATTGTGACCGTTCGGATTATTTGTTTTTTGAATTAAATGTTTTTTTCGATTTCTATTTGAATATTTGAAAAAAATTTTGTTTTTATTTTAATTTTTGCTTTTTTTTATTATTTGTATTATTATTTTATTTTAGATGTTTGCATCTCTCTGTTAGTTAACAGAATTGCTTTGATTCAAAGCTCTCAGGAGGCTTAGAGCTTACATATGTCTCAAAGCTCAATTTAGTCTCACGTCGATCGTTAACGAAGTAGCGTGCGCAGCGGTCGGTTTTCTTTTGTCTTGCACTTGTTATGTTTATATGTATGTGTGTGTTTGGTAATGAAATTTGTTACATACCCGTTTATAACTCTCATTTGTGTTAGTTATCCAGTTGTGCTGTTTGTTTGCACACACATACACGCACACACACGCGTTTATACGCACACACGCATTAATAAAAAATATCACAAAAATGCCAAAAATGTAATAAAACATAAAGAATCTGCGTTCTGTAAAGAGCCAAACTTTTCTGTTCACTCAACTGTGCTTATATGTGTGTGTATGAGTGTTGTTAGTGGCAAGTTTTGTTTCTATACCCAGCTTATGCTTATGCCGTATTGTGTGCATATGTATATGTATAAGTAAGTGTGTATGTGAAATTTATCATAAATACTTTTGCACAACGCGCGCCCCTCAAAATGCATGAGAAGAAAGAAGAAAGTTGTTTAGCTGCGTAGAAAACAACACACACACGAACCACAAAAAAACTAAACACAAAACCAAAATCAAAAATAACAGAAAACAATTGAAATACTGAAATACAAAGTATGTCAAATAGTAAAGCAGATGAAGGAAAGGCCGCAAAAAATGCATAACGTCAAAACCAACATACAAAATCATCTAACTGAATGCAACTTGCTTTCAAGATATGTATATATTAGTACATATGTATGTATATCGCGTGTGTATAATCAAGGCAATAATAATAATAATAAAAGTAATGCAAAGAGACGAGAAATAATTTACAAAAAGTAGAGCGCTCCAACGGCGACACACACAAAAAAGTGAAAGATTGCAAGCATGCGCCGCTGACGTCGCATCTACACATTCACACACACAGCCACAGCTAGAGTGCGAGTGAGAAAAACAGATGGAGAGAGAGAGAGGGAGGACTAGAGCTAGAAGGCACCTGCTCTCATTGCTGCTGCTGCATATTTGTGTTGTTATTTCCCTTTTGTCTCTTTTGTTCGTAAATAATAAGAGTTGTCTGTGTAATTTAGTGCGCAATGTGTTTTAGTGTTTGTTAGTTTGTTACTTTACTCACAGACAATTTTGACAGTTCGCATGTATTGTGGGCTGCCTTATGGGGAGAACTTTCAATTAGCAGTTTGGATTTAGCGCACTTACAATTAGCAATAGTTAAAAAAAAGCTACTCAATATGCAAATTTATTTGGCATTTGCTGAATCCATTAACAAGATTGGCGGCCACTTTCCACATTCCACATTCCACATTCATATTTGCGCATTTCATTTACCACAAAAGATATCAATCGGCAGTCACCGCTATCTTTTTTTTCTCCTTTTATTTTTAATGCTATTCATTTCGTTTCGTAAGCGCGCAATTTAAATGTGCTTTTTCTGTTTTAATTTTTTATCTTTATTTGCCTTGGCTCGTGCAGCGGCCGAAAGTGACGCAATCATTTGCATTTTGCCTAAATATGTATGATTGTTTCATTCCTAATGACTGCAAACCAGTTATAGATATAAACATGCTGTGTTTTATTCCATTATTATTTCTATTCCATAATTGTTTTGTTACTGTGCTGTTGCCTCTCCTCCCATTTCCTGACCGTATGCGATGTGATTAGCAGCAGTAATTATGCCAATAAAAGTTCATTAAATTGTTTAATTTATTAACGTTGTTGTCACTGCTGCAATGTTTCTTTTACTGTTACTTACATCGAATGTCATTTTTTTATATTTGTTATTGGCCAGCAACAGTTTTTCATACGCAAACAAAAGACTTAAGCAACAAACTTGCCACAAAAGCTGTCGGGTTGCTAATTTAATAAACAATTAACTCAAAAAGCTTTTTATGCAAATGTCTCACTTTTATATTAATCTATTTGAATTTGTTTTGATACAACGACTTTCATTTTCTTTATTCAAGTCTTTTCTTAATGCCGTTAAAGGAATTTTTTTTATATTATTCAGAAATTAATACCTTCATTTCCAACCTCGTCATTCAACTATTTAGTGTTTCTTGATAACATAAATGAGCTGATTTTAATGTCTGTGCGAAGTTTAGCTATAAGCGTTACGTAATTTTTGAAAAAATAAATATATACATTTTCATTGAATATTTTTCTGCTGTAATAATAAGGTGACCTTCGTATATTTCTAAATTTCCGTTTTGAATTTATCATTCTCTAAATGAATAATGAACATTTCCTATGCAAAACATAAGCTTCTTGATAATTGAAAATACATGTTTTGTTAAGAAACTAAGCAAATTATCATAATTTGATTTCCCAAGTTCAAGATTGTAAAAAGATATTGCATCCCTGTTAATATAGATATTAGTGTCAAAAATTTAAATTATTGTAGATGGCCAAGTGGCCTTGTAATTTGCTGCTAGCCTTTTCCGCATACCATTATTTAAATGCATTGAAATGGAAAACAGCTGGAAAAGCAAGTGACACATGAGACAACTTTTATGTTTGGCATGTGCGAAATTCTACGCCGACTAAGCACATAAAGTCCCCATCCGAGGGAAAACGTATAGGAAACACTTCTTAGTCACACACCGCTGCTCATGGATACAATTGTAGAAAATCGTGACTATTATGTAAGCCCCACAACATATATCGCAACGGGGCGTTTTGTCGCCGCAACCGAACTTATGATTTGTAAGCAGTTATCCAAGTCAAAGACAGTCTTGTCATTACAATTATCATTACACGCTAATTATGTCAAAAGCAGCGTCTAATTAGACCATTCAATCACTCGCATTGTGTGATCGCATCACAGATCTGGCATTTATATATTCTCCTCATCTCCGTCTGGTTGTTCGCTGCTTTGCTTTTTTTGTGGGCGTTTCATTCATGGCTCGCAAAAGTCGTTTTGATTGTTTGTGTGGGCCGTCAGCGGCGCCAAATCAATTTTCTGATGTTAAGTCTATCGCTTTATGGACAGCCCATTGACAGAAATTACTTAGTTCTGCTGTGATGAGAGCTGTTTGGAATGCAGAAAGGTGTCAGTCAACAAGTTTATCGCCTTTTTGGAGCTCACTTTAAATGATAAATCGAATTCAATCAAGCTTTTAACATTTTCTGAAGGATAAATTTGAGCGGTTTCTTGTGGGGAATGAATACCTAATATGAACAATTTCTGGGCACATTTGATTACAACTCGAGAAAGCAAGCAAAGATTTGCCTAGAACACTCTAATCTTAAAATTTAAAAAGTGTTTAGCAGCCAATGTCAAACAATAATTATTTAGTGGAAACCTTTGACCAGCGTTGTAAATTGCATGTAAATTTTCATAGAGAGAACTTAATTGCGTTATGTATGTTCATTAAGAGATAATGATAAAATCTCTAGAATATTGTTTTTGTACAAGTTCCTTGTCTGAAAATGAGTGAGTATAGAAAAACATTAACAAAATATTTATATATATGCGGGAATAGGGTCTAGCGAGTCAATAAAATATTCAAATGCATAGAAAAAGTATTTAATAAAGGCAAATTTTTAATTACTTATCTAATACACTTACAAGAAATCTAATTAATTTTCCCATACTTATAATATTTGGGCGTTTCTTCAAAATAGTCTTAAGACTCATTGTTGAACCCCAAAACTAAAATGGAAAAACAATTGAAATGTAAATTGAATAGTTGAATCGCTGCTCTCAGCGATTCTTCCAGCATTGCATTTGGAACGGTCAATCGAGAGCAAAACCTCAAAGCGGAACTTGAACATAATTTACAGCCAATCAAAATAATTTGGTGTTACAAAACGTTGGCTGCATTTACATTTAACATGCGAGGCATGGCAAGGCAAGTAGCATGCAATCGTCGGCAGCCGCAGCACGGCCAGCAACCTTCAATGCGGCTCATTGATGCCGCAATCGTGCTAATCATAAAAAGACAACAGGCAACAGTAATAGTGCAAGCACCCCTCCTCTCTATACCCCCCACTGCACAGTGCTGCTCCCCCTTTCTAACAATTGCTTAACGTTCATTAAACTTGAAAAGAAAGCAATGCTCGGCAACAAAACCGCGTTAGTTTTAATTTTGGCCAAATGCGGCAAGTGCAAACAGAAATGCAACAACGGCAACAACAATCAATTAATATTACATGCTCTTTAGATATGTGTGTGTGTGTTTTATGGTTTGCCATCTCTGATTTAATTGTGGAAAATGTGCAAAAAGCAGCAACAACAATCACAGCAATTAATCAAATGGAAAAAATAAAATTCAATGGCGACGGCCTCCTTCTTCACTTGGTGCCAGGCGCGCTTTGCCATATTGCAGTTGCACGTTTGCAACAACAGCAACAGCACCAACAACAACAACAACAACAACAAGTTCAATTGTTGCACGTTTGTGGCAAGTTGCTTTGGCGAGGTCAATGGCAATGCCGTCGCTGCCAGCGTCACAGTCGTTGTCATCAGAGACCCTTCACATTAGTCAGCCAAATTTTGTGGGACGGCATTTACGAGTTGTTGCTGTTGTTGCTGTTGTCGCTGCTGCTGTTACGGCTGTGTCGGTTGTCCAGTGTGTCTCCATTTCATTAAAATTCATTAATTATATTTTCACAGTGGGGCCAACAAAAATGAAAGTTTTTAACCAATTCCGCCTGCACACAAAGCGAAAAATAAAGCAACTTTGGCTTTGACTTTGACTTTGGATTTTGCTTTTTGGCAGCAGTTTTGGCCACTTTTGGTATTGGTCGCCGTATGATGTGATCAGTTGTCGTAGCTTATGGTTGTCGTTGCTACTGCTGTTGCTGTTGGCTATTGATATGACCAATTTCGTGTGAATGCGTTAACCCTCGCATATTAAAAGGAAATTCAAATGCCCACACAAGCGACTTTTCCAAATCAGCTCTTTTGTTGATTCTTCCTTATGTATTGTTTATTTATTTATTTATATTGTTTGTCATTTCATACACTTATTTAGGGTATTATAATGTGGTCATTAAAGAAGCTGTTTAGGAACTCACAAAGTAAAATATAAATCAGATACTGCACATCAGCACTTTGCATCTATGATTAAAATTATATTTTGCATCTAACTCAGACTGTAATTAAATTTTTTTTTTTTTTTTTTTTTTTTGAAATTTTTTTTATTTATTTTCCATTTTACATTTGTTTTTTTTTTTAGCTTCTGGCAGCAGCGACCGCAGCACCAGCTGATGTGGAACATGGCGCACAATTTGGCTGGCCAATAAATTAAGACCGTAAACCGAAAGTGTCACGAGCACTACGACGACGACAAAGACGCCATTAACAAGTAGAACTCGATAAACGTGCTGCACCAGAAAAACGACAGACAATCGAAACAGAATACAAATTGTTAAGTGAAATTAGAAATAAAAGTAAAAACAATCCGACGATAACCGGAAATCAGTGGCAATTGCACAAACCGCAACAATGTATCGCCCAAATTTCTACGAGTCAACTTGCCTGCGGTGCAGCGAGACCGTCTATCAGGTGGATCGCGTGGGGCCGCTCAAGGATTTCACATTCTTTCATTCCGGTTGCTTTAAGTGCGTACATTGCGGCACCAAGCTGACGCTGAAGACATATTTCAACAACCAACACAAGCAGGACGACAAAGAGGTGAGGTGTACAACGAAAGACTTAGGCGACAAACGTGCAACAAAAACAAAATATTTGCACAGCTGCCACTTTTTGCATACAACAACGCGCATGCATAATAATAAATAACTTTGTTATTGCACTTAGCCAAATGTGTGTCACTGCGGTCTGTCACATGTGCCCATATGTGTTCGGCTATAGCTATATAAATATATATCTCAATATTTATATACATAGCTTGACAGGCGGCCACCTGCTGTGAGTAGGTGAATCGCTTGAAAATTGCACTGGCCCAATAAACGTAACGTTCGTCCTACAGTCTGACAGTTTACAAAAGTAAAGTAAAAGTAAATATCTTAAAGATCCGCAAGAATATATGAACAAATTTAAGCTATGACTGCATTAGGCAAATGACTTGAGCTAAAGAAAACTCAAATTTTAGAACTAACTTTAATACTTGCCGCATAAGTGATTGACTTGTAAAATGACCTCACCTACAACTTGTCTATTTAAGTCAATAATTAATCATTTTCAAACCGGCTTTTACAAAATTATTACATAAATCAGTACTCGAAATTTTAACAGACAGTCGACCCTTTTGGGCAGTATAGCCAAACTTATAACATATTCATTTTATGAATGTCAAATATGCATATTACTATTTTCGAATCACACATCTTCCTAATTAATATTCATGATTTGATTTAAGCCCCATTTGATTTGTGGTACTTAAAGTCGAAACTGCCCTTACACCATTTTGGGCAATATTTCCATGCTTACTTTATCAAAGTAAAATCTCACCTTATATAGCTTGACCTTGTATATAAATATAAATTGTTTATTTTGCGATGAGGAAATGAATGAAAGATATTAAAAAAAAAGTAAACTCTTCTTCTGATTTTATTTAATCCCAATTTGATTTATGAATTCAGCATCCAATTGTAACATCTGAGCTCTAAAGTTTAAAGCCCATTTTGGGGCAAGTTCCCAATTTCCTTGTAAGGTAAAATCATCAGATCATATGTAAACAAAAAAAACACATTTTATAGAGATTGCGCTAAACCTATGCATGAACAAAGCGAAATTTAAATCAAATATTATCCAACAATATGCGTAATAAGCATTTCTGGCTAATCTGTCTGTACAAATCAGTTGGCCCAACGCAATCTTTAATCTACAATCTAATTGCAAACAAGTCTTACGACAAAGGCAACATTTCATCATGATAAATGTTTGGGTTTTTGCTTTTCTTTTTCCTCTTTGTTGATTATTGTATTGTGGATTTTGATATGTAATGTCTGCTTGTTTGGCTGGCTGGCTCAATTGCAGGTCTATTGCAGTTCACATGTACCAAAGAGCGGACCCGGCCATCTGGACCAGACATCGGTGGGCATTCGTCAGGCCTTGAATGCGCCGCGTACTAACAAATTTGTGAACGAACAAATACGCGGCACCCGCACCGAGATCGACGGTGAGTATTTCAAATGTCTAAACTATTTGTATACATCACTTGCTAACAATAATAACAATGTGTTTGTGTGTGTCTGTGTGCGCTGCAGGTGGCTTGGGCTCGCGCCAATCAACGCCCAATGGCTATGGGGGCCGGGAGGAGGTGAGCTCGCCATCCCAAAACGATTCCAATTACAAATATGGACGCTTCGATGCGAGCGCTTTGCATATTGCACATGCGCTCAAGCAAACTGAAATCCAAAAGGCCTACAATAAGGCGCGCGAGAAGCCAATTGATTTCTACCTGGTAAGTCTGCAATTTGAACAGCCTCCCTCTCCACACACCCCCATTTATTTACAACTATATGTATATTCTAACTGACTGACAAGTGGCCGCAAATTAAGAAATTATTTAGTGCAGAACATCTAATGAAATTTAACTGCTCGCTTGCTCGTTCGCTGCTGCTGCTGCTGCTGTTGCTGCTGTTGTTGCTGCTGTTATTGCTATTGTTGCTGCTGGCCAGCAATCATTGTTACAGTCGTTTATAGCGGGTTGGCAAACACTCACACAGACTGAGCCATGCACAGCTAGTGGTAGACTTTACCCAGTTGTGTCTTGTAAACAAACGGTTGTGCAATGCTCCGTCAGTCGTTTTGCCTTCTTCGTCTCCGTCTCTATCTACGCTTGTTGTGTCCGCCTTACGCTGATCCGATTCGAGTAGCTTGTTGAGTTGGGGGGTATTTAATTATTGCAATGGCAGGCAAAGTCATGATTATGTAGGCTAGTGTGCTATTTGCACTTGTGCAGTCAAGTTTGTTGCCTAAGTCTTTTGTTTTGATGGGCCACTTGAGCAACTAAGAATATCCAAGATAAAAATGAGTTGGACCACAAACTAGAAAATGAAGTAATTAAAACGGGCATAAAGGCTTAGTAATATTTGAATACATATATATATATATTTAAACTATCTTCAACAGTAAAGTTTTCGAGGAAGGAAACTCAAATCAACTAGCCGGATATTAAATTGAACTCGCTAGGAAAGTCCGGCTATTAAATAATAAATTTTCCGTTGGTTTT
This sequence comes from Drosophila longiperda, assembly GCA_035042125.1. NCBI lineage: Eukaryota > Metazoa > Arthropoda > Insecta > Diptera > Drosophilidae > Drosophila > Drosophila longiperda. Next base: position 19,787,570 of record JAWNLV010000107.1, read on the forward strand.
TCTGTTTTCTCTAACGAATATTAAAATGCATTTTACTTGTGCAAAATTCATTTAAATGCAGCAACTAGCGCCAAGTTATGCCGCATCTCGATTACTATTTATGCCTATCTGCACCATTTATCGGCGAGTGCAGGCAGCAGTCAGTTCGATATCTTTGTGCATATGTGTGTATTTATGTATCTGTAGCAGATCTCTGCCGCATGACTTGCCACTTGTAATTTCTTGACTCTGCAAATCTGGCTAATCTGCATGACGGTGAAAGCATTATAATCGCATTTTACGTAAAATCCGATTTCAAAAAAACGAAATTAAAATCGCACAAGTTATTTTTCTTTTCTTGTGTGTGTGTGTATATGTGTGCGTTTGATCTGTTCGCTTGCTAGTGTTAGTAGTATGCCACCAAACAGTTTTTCTTTCACTTTCGAGAATGCCACACGCGAGTGAGCAGCAAGCAGCAACAACTGCTAACAGCAGTAGTGGCAGCCGCATATTACTGCAACGCTCAATTTAACAAATTTCGAACAGGTGTTTGATAGCTTTGTTGTTGCCACACCGCAAAGCCACAACAAAAAAAAAAACAGACACACACACACGCAGACATAACAAGAAAAAACGACGTCTCGTCGTCTAATAGAAAATATGTGAAAAATTGCATGCATGCAACCATTAAAAATTTTGCATGTTTTACAACTGCCACGCACACACTTACAGACACTCGCACACACCCACCAGTATTAACAGTAACCACAACAACAACAACATCAGGCACAATCACCAGCAAAATAAAAACAGCAAGAAACACTCGGCAAGTTCATTTGAATCAGGTTTAGTGCAGCGTACTCAATATTTTGGCCAGCAGTGTGCGACTATCTGTATGTCTGTCTGTCAGTCAGTCTGTGCTCGGCAGCATAGATTTCCATATACGGATATCTGTGTGCGTCGCCGTCACTTGTTTTTCCGGCTGCACAATAGCGACGTTGACGTCAACGTCGCCGTCAACGCTGCACTGTTTGCTAAATCCAAATTATGCGCACCAGAGTGAAAGTAACGGCAACGTTGCGACGCGTCGCATTTGCTTCATCATTCAGCTGACAGCGACACGGTTGCCGCAGCGCAGTTGGCAACGTCATTCTATTGTACTCTCTTTTACGCTCTCTCATTTTCTGTTTCTTACACTCTCTTATTCTGTCTCTCTCTGTCTCTGTCTCTGTCTGTCTATCTGTCGCATCCATAGACCCTTATGCAATGTACGCGCTTTTTAAGCGCACCATATAATTGTTGTTATATTATCGCAAACACTTCCTCATGCCGCCGCCTAGCTTTGAGCTTTTTGCGCACTGCCCAAATTTACAGTTAATATGCATGTGAAATTGTTCATACATATTTGTATTTGTACAATTTGTTGGCTTTTGGTATTGTAAAAGCAGCTTGCGCAATAATTAATTTCGACGCTTTTGGTTGGACTTTCGATTTCTTTTTGGGCTTTTTTTTGTCGCTACTGCTATTCTTGTTTTTGTTGTTGCTTTAGTCACCGTGGGCGCCATAACTGTTGTTGCTCTCAATTGTGATTTTTTTGCAGCTCAAAGCTGCTCACGCAATTTGTTGTGTCCATTGTCAACGGGGCTATGAACCATTTATTGTTATTGTTGCTACTGCTGCTGCTGCTGCTGGTTATTACTCTTTTCATGTATATTAATTTGTTGGTTTTTGTTTTAAAGTTATTGTTTTGAACTTGACATTGAATTTTGGTTTTAATTGCTTATTGTAATTGTCTGTATGTCGTTGTTATTAATGTATATTGTGTACGTGTGTGTGCGTGTGTGTTTGGCGCTAAATGCTTCGAAATTCCCATGCGGAAGCATTAATTAAAGCGGACCACAGCTAATTTGTCTAATACCGTATTATTTGCCAGATATATGGCCAAGGAAGTGCAATGCAACATGCAACTGCTCTCCACTGTAATTATGAACAAAAGCCAACTAATTGAATATTATGCGGTTTGAAGCAGGCAACAGCAGAATTTGCTAATTACGAGGAGACACCAGACAATTGTGTAAAATATTTAGTGGTGATTTTTAAGTTGAAGCTAGGTTTTACTATAATAGTTAAATATTTATTTGTTTAACGTGAACAATAAACTATAAGAAATTACAAAATATAAATGTTTATTTAAAGTAAAATGTTAAAATATAGTAAATTTAAAAAGATGATTTAAATTTAAATTTACATTATTATAATAAAAATCCAAAACTCATAGAACGATTTTAATATCTGAATGGCTCAGTAAATAATTAATTATTTTTAGTATACTTTGGTTATAAGCCGAATAAATCTTAAGCAACTATATCTTATTAGCTTATAGGAATCACTAGCAAATAATATGTTGAATTGCATCTACCGCTTGAAAATTCTGTGGGCATCTCAAAGATTTGCTAAGATTCCATAAGTCCGTTCGGTAGCGGTTCCACTTATCGGGAGGCGCACGCAATGCGTGACCAGAGCTGAGAATGAGTCTGTGGCTAGGGTGTGGGATAGAGCAGAGGAGCGCGGATAGTTTCGGCCTGCAAATAATGTCAGATATTTTGCCAAGCGTCGCAGCTGAAGCGTGGCATTATAATTAGCCAAGTTATCAAGCCAAGCATTGCAAAAGCCGCAACGAAAATGCAACTGCAACAAAGCTAAATACAACTATAAAACACAGATACAAATCTGAGCGATTTCTCTTTTCCGCTGCTATATTTCATCTATGGTTTTTCGACTGTTTCTTGCAGGCTCGCGAGGAGCAGGCCCACCTGGAGATGAAGCATCGCAAGGAGGAGGACGATCTGTACCGAAAGTTTGCGCGCAAACGCGAGGAGGAGGATCGCAAAATACAGAACGAGTTCCAAGATGAATGGGAGCGCGAACTGCAGCGGCTGACGCACAAGTTCGAAAAGGAGCTGGCCACATCGCGTCGCAATCGGGACGAGGCAAACGTCCTCACGCTGCGCCACGAACAGCAGAAGGAGGACCTCGAGAAGAACATGACGCTGCGGCGCAGCAAGAAGAAGGAGAGCATCACACGGAAAATGCTTGAGCACGAACGCTACGAGACAGCCGCACTGGTGGATCGCCAGTCCAGCGAGATGCTGGAGCTGATCAGCGCCCGTCGTTCCGAGTACATGCAGAGCGAGAGCATCTTTCTGGACGATGAGTTCAGTGAGGGCGCCGTGCCCGTTGAGTATCCGTTGAATGCTCCAGTGCCTGCACCGCCGGCGGTCAGCAAGTTTCAAATCTACACGGATCCCATTGAGTTCGAGGATGTCGATCGTATTGCCATCTCAGTGGCGCAGGAGGACCAGAAGACCTTCACCGATCTGGTGCGCCAGCTTGTGGGACGCTGTACCACCGATATCGAGAAGGCGCGCACTATTTTCCGCTGGATCACGGTCAAGAATCTGAATGCCATGCATTTTGACGACGATCTGCGCGGCGATACGCCCATGGGACTCCTGCGTGGCATCAAGTACGGCACGGAGAGCTATCACGTTCTCTTCAAGCGCCTGTGCAGCTATGCGGGTCTCCACTGTGTCGTCATCAAGGGTTACTCGAAGAGCGCCGGCTACCAGCCGGGCGTCAAATTCCAGGACTCGCGTTTCCGCAACTCCTGGAATGCCGTTTACGTGGCAGGTGCCTGGCGCTTCGTCCAGTGCAATTGGGGTGCACGCCATCTTGTCAACGCCAAGGAAGCGCCTAAACAGGGGCGTGGCAAGAACGACAGTCTGCGGTGAGTTCAGCAGAATGCATATCGAGTGATCTCATCAATAAATCCTTAGTTCTTAGTAAAAGCTTAGCTCTACTTGGACTTGATCAGCCAAAGCTAATCCCTTCGAATATTTCTAGGTATGAGTATGATGATCACTACTTTCTCACCGATCCGCGTGAGTTCATCTACGAGTTCTATCCGCTGCAGGAGGAGTGGCAGCTGCTGAAGCGCCCGATCACGTTGCGTGAATTTGAGAATCTGCCTTTTGTGCGGTCGCTTTTCTTTCGCTATGGACTCCACTTTGCGGACGAAGGTTACGGTGCCGTGGTCTTTACGGATGATACGGGCGCTGCGACGGTGCGCATTGCGATGCCAACGGACATGCAGAGCTGCCTTATATTCCACTATAACCTCAAGTTTTACGATAGCGAGGAGGAACTGTCCTACGATGGTGTCTCCTTAAAGCGCTTTGTCATGCAATCGGTGATTGGCAACATTGTTGCGTTCCGCGTCCATGCACCCTGCTCGGGCGCCTTTTTACTGGACATCTTCGCCAATGCGGTCACACCACAGGAGTATCTCACAGGCGAGCCCATGAAGTTCAAATCCGTCTGCAAGTTTAAGGTGAGCTTCAAATCTCAAATACAATTTTACTCCATGCTTACCTCTTTGGCTTCTTTTAGATCTGCTGCGAGGAACTGCAGACGGTAATGGTGCCGCTGCCGGACTGCGCCAGCGGTGAATGGGGTCCCACCAAAGCCACGCGTTTGTTTGGACTCATACCCATAACACATCAGGTGGGTTAGCTCGAGATTAAATCAGTTCAAAGTCTACATTCGCTTCCGTTCGCTCTATTGCAGGATCCATTGATATTCGCCGGGCGGAGCTTGGATCTACAGTTCCGCATGTCGCGCCCGTTGACAGACTTTATGGCTACGCTACACAAGAACGGAATCGAGGAGAAGAAGCTCGCCAAATATGTTACACACAGCACACTAGATGACATTGTCACGTTTATCATTAAGTGAGTCCCGAAACGATGGCTCCACAATTTGCATCTCGCATTTGGCATTTGGTTTAATCTTCTTTAACTTTTGCAGTTTTCCGGAGGAGGGGCAGTATGGTCTGGATATATATACGCGTGAGCTGGGTGCGCCGCAGCATCATCATCATCACAACAACAACAACAACAACAATAACAATAATAATTCCTCCCCATCATCCGGCGAGAAGCATTTGCTGACGCACTGCTGTAAATATTTAATCAACTCGTCCAAACGCAACTGAGCTCAGCCGCCACTTGAAGCTGCGTCTGTTATGAATTTGTTGGCAAGCAAAATGCAATATTAATTGATAGTCTAGATGATAAGCAGATACTAAAACATACAAAAATATGTCCAGGTGCTAAGCGGTATGCCCGTAAAAAGCATCCACTTACATATATATCTATATATATATGGATATATATCATGCTCAATCATTTGTTAATCCACACAGGCTTCAGGCTTCAATATATATATATATATATATATCTTTATATACATATATAATCTTATGTTAACAAATTGGCAGCTATTATCGCATCTAATTGAAACATGTAAATACTCTAGACTCTAATCATTAGTCCTTAAATATGCCTAGTAATACCTGAAAGATCCAATTTTAAATACGTGTTGTACTTATTATTAATGCCTAATAATTTATTATGAATGAAAAGTATGTCCCTAATACACAAGCTTATATTACATTAAATCTAGTATTGGACTTATCGTCCAATTTTTTTTTATGATAATCGCCTGCAATTTAAAACAATGATAATGTAAATCCACAAATGGGTGATTCTTGGGAGTCTAGCGCACTGCTTCTTGAAAATATGCAATTTAATTATAGTTTTCATAAAGAGAATATCAAGATATACACATTCTAGTTTCCTCTGCGATGATTCTATCGATTTGCATATATTTTCAAGATTTCGTCAAGCTAACAATAATACAAAAACGTTTCGATCTATGGTTTTGTCATCCTAAAAGTATGCTATATTTTTTTTGATTGTTTCAAATGATTTCACTTCGACTTTTGTGTGCTGGCAAAAAGTATGCCTTTTAATTGGCTTGTTTTCGAGGTGGAAGATCCAATTCACCAGAAAGCAGTTTTTAAGCCCTGAACCCATTAAAACTGGGTAAAAAGGGAAATAAAATTTCAATATATTGAATAGCTAGGTTCAGTATATGTCGTAGCGAACTTACTCGACTACAGCTTTCTTTTTTTTTTTACCACTTTTATAAGTCGACCCAAAAAGTCTTTTAGGAATAATTAAATTTAACATCTCTTCATGAATACAAGAGTAATAAAAAATCTAGAAAACTTGGTAGATCTGAAATTATTTAATCTTACCCTCTCTTTCAGTTATGTACCCTTGAATTAGACATTAAATCTATTTACTTATCAGGAACCTTCGATAAGCTACTATAATTTGATGTAATTAAAGAGAATTATTTTATTGGAATTCTGAAACGAATTTATTAGACAATGGTTATCGGATGACGCCACCCAACTATATAATAAAATAAAAAGTTTCAGGGTTCGGGTAATTTTTTGCCTTCATCGCCGGTAGCAAGATCGATGCAGATACGCGAGATTTGTGAATTTTTTTGAGGTTGTACCTTTGGTACTGGGCATTCTTCCTCCTTGGGAATCGATGGCTTAGCGTTAGAAGATTTTTTTGGGCTACGAGATGCGCTTCGAGTCGATTGCTTGGCACTTGGCGAATGTTTTGAGCCGCGATTAGAGATTGGAGACCATGACTTCCTACTGGAGGTATTCCTTCGGCCTCGCCTGGACATTGGCTTGACACTGACGGTATTTTTTGAAACACGACCAGCTCTTGGCATCGGAGTTCTCTCTAAGCCCCGCACAGGAACAGTGCCGTAACGGTAAAAGATTGAGTAATCGTTAGCTGCTATGTCGGCGGCACTTTCCTTATCAATGCCAAGGATTAACAGGGCACCGCCACCCTGATCTTTGCGGGTTGCCAGCTTCCACAAGTTGGTGTTATATTGGTTCTGAGACTTTAGCAAGCTAAGTATAAATTCGTCAGATTTGCCAGCACTGCGTGGCAAGAAAACGCTAATAAAAATCTCCTGCCCAGGAACTTTTACGCTGCCCAACTTCGCCTCAACGGATCGACCGTTGTATGAGTAAAGACGCGGCCCGGTTCGCAGTAGCCAGTCTGCGGTAACCTGGTTGGCGCAGTCCACATTTAAGAAACCCGGCTTGAAACGGATGTTGGTGAAGCGCAAAGGAGCCCCAGCTTGTGGGCTCGCCATTACTATCTCCTGTAGGATGGCCTCCTCAAGATCTAATTTCTCTTGTTGTGTGAGTCTTTCATTCGGATATCCTCTTGGCACAAGGCATACAGTCAGATCGTTTATTTCGCCGATTCTTTCACCTTCATCCGTGGCCGCCATACGTTCCTCATCTAGTATTAGTTTGTAGTTAGCAGCTGGCTGAGTTGGCTCTTTGGCCATGCATAAGGCTTCATCATGGGAAAAGCCCTTGTTTTTATAGCGTGCATACCACTTCATGCGTGAGCCACTTAGACGCCGAAAGCGAATGCCAGGTTCAGGGCTTGGACCACGGCCGCACCGGGGTAAGTCTCGAGGAGAGTCTCGCCCCATGCTATTCTGTCTGGATGAATTCAGTGGGCTGCGGCTACGAGTACGACGATCTCGAGAGCCTCTTACCTGACTGAGTCTTGGTGGCCTCTGATAGAAGTCGAGAGATCGTTCACGCCTGCGACTCGGTGGCTCTTGCAGGTGACACGGCCTATTCTCGAGGGAGAGATTTAAATGGGATTCAGAACCTCTTTCCGGGCTGCGATTAAACTTAAAGCCGTGTCCTCTATTAGGGCTACAATTAGGCGGCCCTGACGGAAGTGGCCTCTCCAGGCTATTCAACTGGAATCCTCGAGCTATCTCAGAGCTGTTGTTATTCAAAGGGAATCCACGACCTCTATTCGGGCTGTGATTCGAGTGAAAACACGGTCCTCTATTCGGGCCACGATTGATTTGAAAGCCCGGTTTCGGGCTGCGATTCAATCGCAATCCCGATCCTCTAACCGAACTGTCATTGAACCGCCCCACACACGACTGTGCTGCTGGAGCCGCTTCCAATCCACCACAATCGAACTGCCCTTGATTGAAGACCGCTTCTGCCATCGGCATCGGAAACCAATTACTGGAGGTTTGAAGCAATGGTCTCGGCGGACTATTTTGCATTCCTCGACCCTGATCTCGAAGGAGCATGGATGGGTTGTTTAACTGGCGCTGCTGCTGATGATATTGTGAAATTGAGCCCCATTTATGCGAATTCGGATGTTGCATTGGAAACTCGGTGTTAATTGGTGGCATATTCCTCATTTCAGTAAAAGATCCAGCACTAAAATTCATTGGAATTTGGTTTTGATTTGACTTGCTTATGTTGTTTGTTTTAAAGTTTTTGTTATTCATTGTGATTCCCACGAGCTGCAGAGAAATATGAAGGTCGGCCCGGGCAGAGATCTGCGATACCCGGGTAAGGCTAACTACAACAGGCGGTCGCCACTTGCCTGAGTTCACCGTTTGCGACTGAAATATTTGTTGATCCGGGCCCTCAGCCTGGCCGGCTCTCGGCACGGTTCGATTAACACGTTAGCCCGGCCCGGAGTGAGATGTGATACAGTTGGGTGGATGTTTAAGTGGGTGGGGCTATGCTTTAGCAAGCGGCCCCACAAGCGCCTGGTAAATAAGACTGTCGCCTTATCCGCTGGCTGTCCGGGGCTGCCTCGTGGCAGCTAGTCTGCCCCGCGTTGCCCACTTGATGGGGCGTGTTGTGGGCGGGGCAGGCCGTTCGCTATCCGCAACCTGCGACCCGTCCGGTGGCCCCAGCTAGGCACCTGGCCGAATCATCTCACATTGGTTCGGACCAGACCGGAAACAATATAAATTCCGCGTTTATTTATACTTTATTTGTTCATGCTCCTTATTCATATAGATTTATATGTAGTTTTTTGACATGCTGGTGGAGGAGGATGAGGGTGAAAAGGGTCACATTTTAATATATGTATCAATGTAGATGGGGCATTTTCAAAGGTTGACTTTACTTAAACTTACACAAGAAATATTATATTATTACTTGCTATATATTGGGGGACTCATATAATCAGTTGCTTTTGCATTTTAGTTTTTTCTTTTTTGTTTTCTTGTTTAGTAAATTTTAAAGTTAATCCTGAAGGCAGCTTAGCACATCGATGGCTTTTCTTCTGCTCCAGCTTCTTCTGCTCCATTTATTTGTGGTGGTGATGGTGGTTGTTGTTGTTGTTGCTGCTGTTGCTGGCTGCTGCTGTCAATGCTGCCCACTCAAATGTTTCGTCTGCCATTCTCATGGACACTGCAAGTAGACGGGAAGTGGAAGAAGCGTTTATGCACAGGCATAATTAATTTAGTTGTCCGAGTGTGAAAGTCATAAATCAGATATAAAATCATAATACAGAAGTCGCTGGAGATAATTAAAAGTTACACTTAAGTAATGAATCGAAGATTGGAAATTGAATTTAGTTTTGTTTTTTTTTTTTTTAAATAAAGATACAAATTATTTATATTCTAATTATAAAGCACAAGTTCTCAATTTGACTTTCCAAGTAAGCGACTGTAAAAACAATATGGGAGTAAACGCGTTGATGGAGGAGTGTGGCGAGGAGGATGAGAGTGGGGGAGGGGTGTGTGTGTGTGTGTGTGTGTTGTATGAACCGAGACACGTTTAGTTAAAGAGTATATCCAATGTTTGTTGTAGAGCTGTTGTTATCATTGTTGTTTGTTAGTGGCACCACCGTTAAGAATTAATGAAGAGCACAATGCGCGCCGTTAGGAGACAAGGGATTTATTGTTATTAACAAAGACCAAACAACAAAATCACTAGTCTTCCATACGGAATGCATTTAAACCGATAGTTAGTTTCAGGCATTGATTGATGATTGATTTAAAATATAGTTTGATTTGACATGCAACAGACACGTTAAGCGATTAGCACTTTTGGTTTAAGTTGTGTTTTTAGTTTAATGAGGGATGGTTTTTGGTTTTTGGTTTTCTTTTTTTGTTTTTTTGTTTGTTTTTTTTTATGTAAGTCATATGAAAGGAGATTTGTGCATACTTTTAGTCTGTTTGCGACACCAACCTCTGTTGCAGCAGATACTGGGCCATTTGTATTTGCTTGGGTGTGCCCGAGATGGTAATGATACGGTCATTTGACCCGGGCAGGGGCTCATCAATCGTTATATACGCACTCGACTCGTTCCGAATGCGGCGAATGCGGCCGCCGCCTTTGCCAATGATGGCGCCAGCCAGCTACGAGATTGGAAAAGAATAATAGGAAAAACAAATGAATAATCATCTTCTAATCTTTAAATCGGGTTCTACTCACATCCTTGGGAATGGTGACTTGTGTGCTGTTGTTGGGATCGTGGCCCTGGGGTATATTGGACGACGTATTCGTGTTGTTATTTGAACCGCTGTTGCCGCCACCGGCATTGAAGCCGCCGGAACCATTGTTAGCACCTAGTCCACCAACGCCGCCATTGTTCACTGAGCCGAGACCGTTACCCAGGCTATTGTTGCCGGCACCAAATCCAGCGCCCAGGCCGTTGCCCAAACTGTTGTTGCCGGCTCCGAAGCCAGCGCCGCCGCTGTTGCTTCCTTGGCTCTGGCCAAAGTTGCCAAGACTGGGCAGATTGCTGGTGCTGCCGCCACCGCCCAGCTGGTTACCGCCTCCAAAATCGTTGGGGCCACCGCCGAAGCCATTATTGCCAAAGTTGCCACCTCCGAATGGGCCATTACCGCCAAAGTTGCTGCCACCGAAGCCGCCGCCATTATTGCCAACGAAGCCGTCACCATCGCCACCACCGCCATTGGCCCACGGATTGATGAAGGGATTGTCGCGTGGTCCGCCCATGCCACCAAGGCCGCTGGCATTGCCACCTGCGCCGCCGCCGCCGCCACCTCCGCGACCGCCAACAAAGCGTTGTTCATTGCCACGACCACCATTGCCGCCACCTCCAAATCCACCACCTCCGCCACCATTACCACCTCCACCACCGCCACCACCAGCACCACCACCGCCGCCGCCGCCTCCTCCTCCGCTGACGCCACCGCCATTGCCTCGACTACTGCCACGCTGGCTGGGACGGGTGCTGCCGGTGCCGGTGCCGTAGCCGCCATACTCATCTGCATAGACACGATCGAAGTTCATCGGATCATAGTTGTGTATGGGCCCCTTGATGGGCGTGTCCCTGGTCAGTGTAATCACCTCGCGCACAGCATCGATGACCTGCGTCTGCTTGCCAACCGTCTGCACCACGCGATCTGTGCTCTGCGGCGCCACATTTGAGAAGACCTTCAAAAATCGACAGCCAATGCGCTGCAAAGAAATTTAACGATTTATGGATTAGATATTTAATAAATATTTAAACAAAATAAATTGTTAAGTGTATTTGAATCTATAAGAATAACCACATTTTACACTTCCAAATAAATAAATACCTGAAGTGACAACTAAACCCTCACAGTGTAATTTAATTTTACCAAAACAGATTGTTTATTAGCTAACTTTTGCTGCAATTAACTTTTTATTTCTATAGAAATCTTTGCAGTATTTTATATTTCAATTAATATTATTTCAACTGCTTCCGAGAATATTTTAATTATTCCTCCAAACGAAGCGTTATAATTTCGTAGCGATTAATATTCGACTACTTTTGGTTGAATTCCTTTGCAGTTCACTTGTTGTTCATTACATTTCTGAGAATCACTAAATCCAGGAACGGGCAAACAGCAGCGCATCAAAGGCCACAAGGGCCACAGTCAAATACCATGGTGACTCGAGCAGAATGGCAAAATGGCTGACAGCAGCCGTCGGTGGTTGGTCAAAAGCAGCTGATACCTTATCCATTCTCCCTTCAGTTTTAATCAGTTTTGGCCATGACACTGACCCAGCCAAAATGCACAGCAAGCGACGGCTTAGGCTTATGACACGACCCTATCGAAAGGGACTCGTTAAAAACCTTTTGATCATGATGATGATGATTATGAGGATGATCCTATTCATAGGGCGCAGCTGTGCATTGAGAATGCTGCTGCTGACAGGATGCAGGCACTTCTCTGCTCGGCACTGTTTAGCTACCTGCCTCTGCCTGGCGGCACAGTTTTTGGGCAGCTGCTCCCAAGCAGAGTCCTGCACCGGAAGTTTGGCCCCGACATCGTCTTCATTCTAAATGCGTTGTCATCGTCTGCAGCGGAAGTGTAAATGTGAAATTCGATAGCCACTTAGGAATGCATGCCTCAAGTGAGGGGAGACACAACACACAAACACTCAGATGCCTACGTGCATTGGAGCCTGCTTCCGTTTACATCCTGCACTAAATTTACCCCTCGCACAGCTGCACGTTTTCTCTGACTCTGTCTCTGTGTGTGTGTGTGTGTGTGTTTGTGTGTGTCCTGCGGCAAGCCTGCCACAGCCAGCCAGGCTAGCTGACAGACTGAATGACTGGCCTGATGATTGCATCATTTCCAACAGCCTTTAATGCTCAGCCACAAGCAAATTGCGTGCTACCCTCTCCTTAACTGTATCTGTATCTGTAAGTGTGTGTGCGAGTACGTGTGTGTGTGTGTGTGTTTGAAATGACCAAAGGCTGCGTCATGCTGCTAACACTAGAGCACCGCTTCTTCCACTTCCCTCCCCCGTCCCACCACAACTAGCACTCTCTCCCTTGGTGACACACAACTCGTTGCGTGCGACCCCCCAGACAACAATGGCGACACACCAAAAAAATAAAATGTTAGCTGCTGTAGCTGAAGTGCTAGCGGCGCCCCACGTTGCGCCTTATGAATGGCGGGCGCAAAATGTTGAGTCACACACACAAACCCAGTTATAGCTTGTCTCAGTTGAGAGAAAGGAGAGTGGGGGAGACGTGTTCAGCTTTTATGTCACAATATAAAACATCAAAAGGCAGCGAGTGGACTGGACACTCATTGAATTTATTATTTAATTTAAAGCACAACACAAGCATAAAGCTCGCAGCAGTTTGTGAGTGTGTGTGACAGTGTGTGTGTAAATGTGCGCGCGAGTGTGACACATATACATTTACATATCTGTACACAAAAGTGTAGCATTCTTTTTGGTGGTCGCATAAATAAAATACATAACTGTTAATACGAGCAGCAGCAAAAATGTTGTATGCATGTGTGTGTGAGTGGATATATATATGTGTGTGTGTGTATAGTCATGCCAATATAAGCATCACACACACAAAGTAAAAATTTACACTATATATTACTGTTTTTAACATCTTCGTTAAGTGTTCGTGTTTTTTTTTTGTTCGTACCTTTTCACTTTTTGTTTATCTATATATACAATTTGTATATATATAAGTAGAGTTACGAGTCACTTGAATAACTGTTTGGTTTTAAAATTGTTTATGCGCCTGAAAGCAGAAGTAATTCTGGCGCAGAAGTGCAGGAGCGGAGCACGTATAACCGTTCACGACCAGCGCCAATGTCGAACTAATTGGGTTCAACGAATGCCAGTTGCCATGTAAGGAGAAGACGCAGCCAGCCGACAGCAGCGAAGAGAGCAGAGAGAACACAAAAACAGAAACAGCAACAAGAACAACAACAACTGAGAGCAGCAAGAGAGGAAAGCAGAGACGGCAGCAGCAGTAGTAGTTAGCATGTGCGCGCCTTTGGCTTGTAGTTATTCGTGTTGTTGTTGTTGTGGGTTATAGGCAGTCAGGAAGTTAGTCAAAAGGATACGCAGGCAGGCAGGCAGTGAGGATAGAACAGCAACTGAGGCTGCTACTGCCGCTGTTGTTGTTGTTGTTGAGGCGCAGCTGCTGAAGGAAACCGGTGTATTATTCAGCTTCTTTTTCTCACAAATTCCTTCTTTTTTTTTTAGCTCTCCCTATGTGTTGTGTGTGAGTGTGAGCTGTGTATTAGCGCATGCGCAGTACCTTTGCAGCAGTTAAATAGGCACACACACACGCACATCGAAATAGATGTAGCCATTTGAAATAAAACGTAATCATTGCTGCATCTAATTATTAATTTTAATACATTTCGCCTTGCATTTGATTCTTTAGCTTCTTTGATTCCACTTTATGTTGTTGACTTTGCAACGGAAAAATTCTAAGCGGCTTTTTCGCCACACACACAGATTCACACACACGCACACTCACACAATATGCAAAACTATGCAAAGGCAGCTGCTGTTGGTGCTCCTTGACGAGCTGTGGCACACATAATACTCTTTTAATGCAAGGCAGATTGCCTGTAATTGAGTTTTTACACGCTCTTTTTTTACATAGTAACAGTCACACACACACAATCTTACACTGTCTGCGAGCATCCTTAAAATCAAAGAGCATATGCAATTATAAAACTTTTGGCCCCAAAGCAACACAGCAGCAGAAATGAGCTGTCAGGCTGAGTTGGCAGGCAGGCAGACAACACTTGAAACAAAGCGGAAGCAGCGTAACAACATTTAAGTTGATGCCACAAACAAGGGTGAGATGAAATTTAAACCGGATATTGAGAAGAGGCAAAGCGCGACAACTCGAGCAAAAGGAGCAAGAGGAGCACAAGCAGGATATGCAAGGAAGCTGTCAGTGACAGCCGGTATGTGTGTGTGTGTGTATGTATGTCGCAAAAGAAGTTTCATAAACATGTTAATCAATTGATCAAAGAGACAACAGAAATCAAGTTTTATATGCAAAAGCGTCAAGTCGAACTTTAAATATTAAAACTATTGCTAAACAACTAATAAGAATATTAATGTTTAAGTTGTAATTGTGATTGAGATTATCTGTGTAAACAAATATGGTTTCGATGCAAGGGATTTTCTAAGCAATATATTTTTAAAAGACTGTCTACTAGGTATACTGAATCGATTATTGAATATATATTTATATATTATATATATATACATCTTCTTCAATACATAATTATAATATCCTCTGCACGCCTAACATGCATGAGAAGTAGAGCAACAATTTGAGCAGCTTGTAAGTAAATACCAAGGAACAGATGCCAATGCTTATGCAGTTGTGCAAGTCTCAGCTGTCGATATGTGCGTCTCTCTGCGTGTGCGTATGTGTGTGTGTGTGTGTGTGTGTGTGTACGTGCGTGTGTAGCACCTGTTAGACATTCATTAAGTGCTGGCACAGCAATAAGAACAACAACCGAGACCTAAGCGCAGCAACAATTGTAAGCCGCAGGCAAACAGCCGCCTCCGGGACGATGACGAGGACGAGGGGTGAGTTAAACAAAAGCCATTGGCACGCTGCTCAACTCAGAATGCTCAATGCTCAACATTCGTTGTAGGCATTAGGATTTAGTGGATGGATCAGATGAGCAGTAGCAGCTGCTGCTCGTTATTAGCGGCTGGCAGATGCCACAGTCGCCGACGCCGCCGCTGCCATTGCCGCTGCAGCAGCAAACTCATCAGATGTGGCACAGGACAAATATTTAATAGGTAACAGCTTGAGGAGACCGCCGTTGTTCCCTGCCTACAAAATGGATACATTCCATTGGATATATATATGTATGTATTTTTAGGCACACGTACACATTATGAAGAAAATGCGACGGCTGCAAGTGAAATTTGAGATATGAGTTGCAGGAAAACTCACTTAAGGGGCATAAAAACATTCATGAACTAATATAAAATAGATTCCAATTGCATCGTTATTTCATGAGAGCTTAACTGGAGTCTAGCCAAGTATAAATTGTAGTTCAAAATTATGTTAATATTTGAACCCTTTATCTTTAAACATAAAATTAGCTAATTTCTTAACCCAGAATTTCATAGACCTTTATTGCTATTAAACCAGGCTAATAAATGGCTTAAAGAAAACTGGGTGGCAACAATGTCCAAACTACATATGCAATATTAGATTCGCTCGTATCCTTTTTACGCTTCAAGGCAAATTTTGTTATAACCTTTTTGCAAGGGCATGTGAAAAACACGAAAAACTGAATAACCGGCTGTGAAAGCCAAAAACATAAAGTCAAAATGAACACCAGAGACACGCAAACAGGCAGCCACAAAAACTAAAAGGAATAAAAAAAATAAACGTGAAGCGAACGAAATAAGGTAAGAACAAGGATAAGCAGCAGAAGAGAGGCAAGACGCAAATACCTTTTGAAAGAAATGAAAACAGCTGCTTGCCGGGCCAGTTGGTCTGAAGACAATGAAATAGGGACGAGACAAGACTACCCATTCCAAAGAGACACAATATATATTCATGTGCCGACAAACAAAAATAAAACACATGCTGTGGCTGTGAGACAATGCCTGCTGTTGCTGTTGCTCCTTCACTGGTGATGATCATCTGCGCTGACAACAGACACAGAGACATAACTATGGGCGACGGCAGCTGCAAGGATGCCACCAGGATGTGCCAGATATGTGCGACAAAGCAGAGCACGTCTGAAGAATGCTGCGAGGCGGGTGAGCACAACAACTATGACTACGACAACTACAAACAATTTGCAGCACCAAATGCAATGCTAAGAAATGCAAAAGGACATAACGAAAATAAATAAGTAAACGTAACGTTTTCAGTTACTGCAAAGGGACCAAGACGCAGTAAGCTAAAGCTGGATGTGTTCTTTTGTTGTCTTGGACTTGTTGACGTCCATGGAGCACTCAGACAACGAAAATCAAAAAGAAGAGTTACTCACTAAATAGTTGCAACTTATATGTGGTTATTTTAGCAAATGTATTAAATCTGAATATGAATTAATTGCTAGTTCAGGAAATATAATAATATAAACGTATATTGTAATATTTTCAAGGTAAGATACAAATTTTTTTTTTTTAAATATATTCAGCTAAGTCAGCTAAGAATTAAGCTAAAGATGAATATACTTTACAGGGTATATTTACGAACTTGTAAGGGACCGGAGACGGGAACAGGTAGCACACAAGATTGGCAAACATTTTTTGCGTGCTCTGAAAAGTATGCAATAATAAATTCACGCGCACCTTTTGTGAGGCAGAAACAGAAACGGATGGGAAGAATGGAATGAAAGAAAATACAAGTATGTTTGTATATATGTGTGCCGGTTTGAGTCAGTCGTAGTAACTGTGCACGCACACACATACTGCCTGGGGGATGGGGGGCTGGACGAGAGTGAAGGCAAAACGCGCAAAAACAAAGATATTCCAATTAAAATGCAGCCACTTGACAGAAACTACTCATTATCAATTAATTAGAGAAAAGAGGTAAACACATTTAATGAACATAGCAGAGAAATGTAAAGCAAAACTTATAATTGATTTTCTTTACCTGACCAAGCGCAGCTTATATATATATATATATATATATATGTATGTACTTAAATGTGTGTGTGCTACAATTGTGCAACTGAAAATCGCTTGAAAAATGCTCACATCCACACCAAGCGATACCAGGCAGCCTGCAATTGAATGTGGCGTTGATGGAGACAATTGCATTATGAGAGAATTCTGACAGAAAAATTACGCTTTAGCCAGAAGCCAGAAGCAGATCCTGTGCACTCAAGTGTGTGCTGCTGCTGTTGACAACTAACTGTAACTTCACACACAAATACACACATATGGATAATATGACTAGTATGGGCTATCGATTTCCTGCCTGCCTGAGAATTGTGTAGTTGCGACCCGAGTGAGTTGCCACTTAACGTGTCTGCTGAAGCAGCAATCGAAAATGCAGCCAAACTGACTATAATAAGTCATTAAACTGCACCACGGTAGTACTCAATGGCAATTAACTTCATTACAATTGGCCGATATACTTGGCTAGCTGGTGCAGGACATTTTTCCCGCCGGTCACATAATTATTTGGTTATGGATAGCTGATTAAATTGGTACTCACATCGCGTATCTCTTTGATCTTTTGGCCACCCTTGCCAATGACACAACCGGCCAGGCTCTGATGGATTAACAAGCGCACATCGAATTCATCATCGCGCTGCAAAAGAAGACCACATAAAAATTAGATAAGGATAAGCAATATAAAATAGATCGAAAACAAAACTCATTAACGTTCGAGTTACACCCACCTCTTCAAAATATTTCAGCATTTCCGTGATAATCTCCAACGTGGAATCGATATCCGCCGATATTTGTATGGTCCTATGTTAAAGCGACAAAGGAGCAAAAAACGAGAGAGAAAGAAGGAGGGGAGAAATGCATGCATAGAAATATATTAATAATAGAAAAAAAGGACAAACTTATAAGTTGCATCTTATCGCTAGACCTGAATTTTAAAAATATATTTAAAAACTAGACATTACATTATATATATAAATTTATATAAGCATATAAATATATATATATATATAAATAAGACACAACTTATGGAAAGAGATTTACAAGATATTCTGAGATAGACGACATGGACTCGTTGCTGTTATACTTTGTAGTTGTAACCCACAAACCACACACATTGAAGGACACACAGGACGCTTGCTGGGCGGGCGGGCAGGTGGAGAGTTTATAAGGGCAAAATAAGATATCTAAGTGTTCCTATGGAATTTGTTGGGTTCTTTTAGGGTTGGTTGTGGTTAGTTCTTCCTTTTGGGAATGGAGTTTGAGCGAGTGCTGGTTGTTATTATTTTTGCTTTTAGTATGTACGAATGATGTTAATGCCATGCATTGGGTGTTTCGTTTGGTTTTTGGCGGTGCAACAGTTAGTAGCAAATATTAATAAATATTTGTAGAGTAAATGTATAGATCAAAAACGAAAGAGACGCTGTCTGGGAGTATGTAATGGATTTCGTTAAATATATATGTACAGGACATGTAAAAGACGTCACACCTTCAAACAAACACATTCGCTAAGGACTCTAGCACATACAAAAAACAACAAATACTGAGCGAGAGAAAGAGAAAGTGAGAGAGAGAGAGAGAGAGAGAGAGAAAAGAGAGCGAGCGATTGAGAGATACGCGTCCAGCAGGTACAAGTGTGTGTTCTTGTTGATTTTGAAAGGAATATACATGTTATGTATTTTCTAAGAACTATGGAAACATGATTATATAAATGATAAGGTTAAATAAGAAACCTAACAATAAGGCTAAGATGCTACTAAAGCTAATGCTTTGTTTCACTGTAAGAAGAGATATTTGGTAAGCTTAAACAAGATGAAATATTTGGTATAGTTTTAGATTTTGATGTGGTTTACCGTTCGGGGCCTTGGGAATCGTCCACAGACACAGTGGCTTTATACTGCGCGTTACACATTTGATGGTTGTGGACAACAGACGGGCGGATCGGGCGGGCGATTGAGCGGGCGGGCGGTCGGTCGGGCGGGCGTTCGTACGATTTGTTCAGTTGGGCGCATGGACGATTTTCGATATCGTTTGGTTGATTGGTTTGCCGTATGAATTTAGTTTGATTGGTTTTTTTTTTTGGTTTTACATATATATTTATATATATATATATATATATTTATTATATTATTTTGCATTGTTGTTGTTGCAGTTTGCAGGGAGTAAGAAGAGAGAGAGAGAGAGAGAGAGAGAGAGAAACACACACGCACACACAGGAGGCACAACCACGCGCAGCAACGCACAACAATGGGAGGGACACGATGATGGGCCCAGCATGGAGTTATTATATACAATTCATTAGTATATATATATTTATATATTTATATATATATATATATATATATATATATGTATTTATATATATGTATTTATATATATGTATTTATATATAGGTATTTATATATATATATATGTATATATGTATGTATGTTGAGAATTATACAGGTTTTATGCACATTATATAAAACAAGGCATATTTTTTGCGTTCAGTCGGGCGGGCCATTTTTTGATTTTGGTGCATTGTTCGACATCGGTTTTTGATTTTGGTATTTAGATGTAAGATTCAAGGATCGACACATTTCGGTTCATATTTAGCAGTGGTTTCATCGGGCCAGTTTCAAAGATTCAGATTCAGATTTCAGAGCAGTGGCAGGTGACGAAGCGAGACCCAGACCCAGACCCGGCAGGGGGGAGGAGACGCCATTGTGTGCGGGACAGACCAGAGTGGACCAGACCAAGTGGTGCGGGCGGTCAGGTGGTCGATTGGTCGGTCAATCGATTGATCGATTTGGTTGATTATTTTTGGTCGGTTTATAAGATTCGATATATTTTGGTTTTTTCGTTTCGTATCGTTTTTTTTGTTTTTTTTTTTTGTTACATATGGGTCGTACGTAAGAAGTGGAAGAAGAGAGAGAGAGAGAGAAAATTGTTCATTTAGTTAAAAAGGTTAAAAGCGTGTAAATTGTTCGTTTTTTGTTTTATTAATATACAACAAAAAAAGTGGCAATTTTCATGTTCATTGTTGGTAAATAAAGCGCCTAAATATTATATTTTCAGTTTCAAACCTTAGAGACTGGGTCAGAGGCGAGAGAAAAAAATATAGAGGCAAAAGTGTCTGTTAGCCGAGAAAAATAGAAATAGAAATAGAGAGAGAGAGAGAGCGAGAGACAGAGAGTGAGAGTTAGTTAGAAGCGTGTCGTTTAGGCTGAGAGCTTTTTATTGAACAGATCATTAATTGCTTGGTGGTAATAACACGCTGAAGGGGATCTGAGTATAAGACACGGGAGCTGCGGAATTGCGGGTCCAGAGCGGCATAAGAGACTTGAATTTGAACTTGACATTGGAAATATATAAATATATATTATATATACCAAGCCATTGAGAGAGTATATGAAAGAGTCAGTGAATAGGAGCGACACACAAAATAAAGACAGAAATTTTGAGTTTGCTTTTTGTCTTGGCGCAAGCGATCACAGAAATAAATGGTTAATAAATAATACTAGACGCTTCAAATGTTTTTGGTACTCTTTCTTTTTTTGATGATTGTTGTCGAGTGTTTAAAATAATTAATGGTTAATCTGGCTTTGTCGTACCTGAGTGCGCATCTTCTGTATGTGTTGGCCTCCCTTGCCGATGACAGCGCCAGCAATCTGCAATGACAACAATTCAAACACAAAACACATTAGGCTCTGCTCTCGATTTAGCTTACACTCAGAAAAAAATTCCCTTTGAATATTTAATATTTATACTTTGTTTCATATTTGTGCATATTATTTTTAAAACATTTGAATTAACTTTAAAAGAGACGATTCGAATTCAGAAACCTTGGCTTGCATTTATACTTTAAGAAAGTGTTTTATATTATAGAAATATAACTCAAAATAAAATAATCATGTTTATGCGATTGTCAAATTAGGATTAATGTTTTACATTTTAAGACTTTTTATTTGATATATTTAGAAATAATTATTTATTCGATTATTATTTTTATTCAATTCTTTATATTAGTTAGATTTTTCTGTGATGCCGTCGGCTGGTTTAAGTGGATTTTGTTGGCATACTTACACTGCTTGGTATTAGTATACGGACCATGTCCTCGTTGCGTCTGTTGCGCTTCTGGTCCTGTGGTCCATCGCCGTCATTGCTCTCGCGCTTCATTTTCATTCTATCTGCAAATGGCAAGAGCAAAAGGCAGACACGCTTGTTAATCAGTCAACTCTTGAAACTGGAATATGCTTGCACTAGATTACACATACGCCGAGTGCGCCAGATCAAAATCAACGTTTGGCAAAATCAACAAGTCTGAAAAGTTCAGCGTACGAATAATGTTTTCGTTGTAGCCGAGAGCTTGATACTCTATTTTGACTGTATGATGCCGAGTAACTACTATTTACTCTCCAGCATACTTGCCTGAATATGTAAATTTAAATGTTTTTGTGACGGCACATGAATTTATTTTAAAGAGTACGTGACTTGAACGCTTTTTTTACAGACATTTCTTTCACTTACATAACGTGTGCATGCACTTCCTTTTGCACTTCTTCTTTTAATTCAAATTGCCCTTATATATAAGTTTGAAATATTTAAATATTTATTTTACAGTATGCACTTTTCTTTACCTCTTGAATATTTAAATATTTAATTTACAATACGCACTTTTTCTTGCTCTGGAATATGAAATGTCTACATTAAATTTTATGTTCTTTAAAAACACTTTAGAAATATTTTTTTTTTCCACAAAAATAATTATTTGATATTTATTCTCCCTTTTTTTTTTAGCTCAGCAGAGAAACAAAATGCTCAACCAACTTTTTCCAAATGAAAAAAACATTTGCAAATCATTTAGTATTACAACAAATGTCAAAACTAAATGCAGGCATGTATTTTCGATAAGCTTACGGTGTTGTTTGTCAACACTAGAAATTGAATTAAAATATGATAGATTTTACATTTCAAAAGAAGATTCTAGAATTCTGTTTATTGTGCAACACTGTTGCTAGGCAGTATCCACGCTGCAGTGTTAGCTTTTATGTGACAAACTAGAAGATTGATTTGCTATACTCTCAGTGTGGTTGATATATAAAAATACAGTGTGCCAAATGACAGCGCATTGTGGGTTGGAATTTGAGTTTGCCAAGCACAATTAAACAACAATTCAATTTGCCTCATATCGAATTCATTGTAGTTGGAATGATTTGCCGACTGTCTGACTGACTATTTGACTGTTTGACTGTTTTTGTTTGTGTTGGTGTTTAGGAATCGTGCAGCTGCCACCGTTTCGACACAAGGCGTACGTCAAGGCACCTGAGAAACTGTGTCTTGATGCATCTATTGTATCAATCTATATTATTAACTAGCTAGCTTATGAGTATATCAAATATATCGCTGCAACGCCCTATGCCCAACGCAAAGCTGTTCAAGCGGAAATGCCACACTGCCAACGCTCACACATTGTTCTCTACATGATAATCATATTTCATATGTATCATATATATATATATATATATATATAGTGTGTGTCTATATTATGTGTGCACAATTTAATGCAATTTAGACAACAGAGCAAGCAAAAGCAAAATGCATAAACAAAATATAACAATTTTTTAATTTTATAATTTATGAAAAGTTCCCTTATATGCAAGTACATGCTCAATATAGATTATATAGCTGACTCAAAGTCTGTGGCGAGTGCAACAACAATTGAGAGGCTTTGTTGAATGCCGCCCACATTCTCATCACAGATGAGGTGTGTGTTTCTTTGTGTTTTATTTTCGGTTTTCGATCTTGTT
Organism: Drosophila longiperda; assembly: GCA_035042125.1. Taxonomy (NCBI): domain Eukaryota; kingdom Metazoa; phylum Arthropoda; class Insecta; order Diptera; family Drosophilidae; genus Drosophila; species Drosophila longiperda. The sequence goes on from JAWNLV010000107.1 coordinate 19,810,502, forward strand.
TGCCTTTTCTAGCTGAAGTGCGCAAAACTTTTGGCTCATATGTCAAAACATCAATTGTCCGAGTTGTTAAGATGTCAAAAATATGTCCGATACAAAGTTAAACAGCAGCTGTGTCTCTTAAATGAGCTTTGCTGCTCGAAGTGCTAAGCTCTCCACAAATGAGTCAAACAGCAATTACAGCAGTCATACGTACAAATGTGGGCAGCACAGCGCACTTACCAAAGGGTTACCAACCCAGCAGCAGCAGCAGCAGCTTGAACAGCCGCTTTTGTCGTCTTATCTGAGCAAGTCTTGTGTGTATTTATTGGCCAGTTTGCTAACTGCCGCATGCTCTGTGCCCAGCAGACCGTAAACCGAGCTCACAACACTTACTGCTGCTGCTCAAACACAAATGTTATTTGTTCCCGCTTTAAGCTAAGAAAGGCTTCATTAGCTTATCAAGTTATGTGTACAGTTGTGTTCTCGAAATTAATTCACTTAATCTATTTGCTCTTAACTTCAGCTGTCGAACTAATCTAATTTCCGAAATCTGATCACAACGAATATGAGGCCAAATATATCTGCCTCTGCTTTCAACACACATATGCACAACTTGAGTATAATAATTGTAATGAGAAAATGTACAGTTGTGTTTAGCATATATACAAAAGATATTGAATGGGTCTAAGCCCACAAGTCTATCGTCTTTGTCGAAGCTGATGTATTCTGAATCTATATCGAATTCTCATTAGTTTTTATGTAGACTAGGTTATCTTTTATGATAACATTTTTTTTTTAACTAAGTAATATTGATTTACCTTCACATGGTTTCTTAGGTAAGAATTAGGTAGAGTTTTCGAATGACTGCCCAGCATGTATAAGTTTCTATAAACTTAAAACATTCAGAATTTGTATTATGTATTAAATTTTCTTTTCAATTAACATTTGTAATAAAGCAGATGAAATCTCCATTTTGATTATGTCAAATGATAAGTTTTTCAGTCATATATCTTTGTAAATTACCTTTTCTCTTCAGACAATATCACAGTTTCTCAATTTCACAATAATTGTTGAACAAATTTACAGCCAATTAGTTAGTATTCACATTCTTTTCATCACAAACAAAGATATTTTAATTTTTCCACAAAAGTTACATAACGTCTGATGATAAGAATTTATATACGATAAATTGGAACCAGTTGAAAGAAGTAGCACCAGGTGCTGTCCTGTTGCAAGTACGGTTGAAAAACTAATGAAAATAATTTCCAGAAATCAAGCTATTTATAGGCAAATCTTTGACACCGGCCAAAAAGGCTGCTGACCAATCATAACCAAAGATCGGATATGGATAGCTACGGAAACGGAAATCGCTGACCAATAGAAATCGTACAAATGTTCAAGTGACAATACCTAAAAAGGGGAAATATTGTATTATGGATTCCCGATGCTAGGCAACGCCAATAATTGTCCCTGACTGCGCTGGCCATAACACTAGAACTAGAAACTAAAAGCTACCGACCGACCCTGTATTAACAGATAAGTAAGACAGACAGACAAAGCGAGAAAGCATACCAGATATATCAGTTCTATATATATATATATATATACCTACGAAGGTATGTACAGGACAGCAAGTGGTCAAAAGTGCATTGCTATATCTTTGATTGATAGATCTACACATATGTATGTGGCGGGAGTGTTTGTTGAATAAGGACAACCATATGATATTATATACATATATATGTATATGGATATTTTTATATATCTATGTATATGTGGCATATAAAGACAAATTACATATTGGCTCTTATATAGTAATTGGCTTTGGGGCCACCTAATGAAACCAAAGTGCCCCCGCAATATAGACTAATAACTGAACTAGTATTATGGGTTTTTAAGAGGGTATGGGAAAAACTGAAGCTCTTTGAATTTTAGATCAATGTGGACCCTTCAGCTGATATTTTCACATTATGCATTTTTAAAATGCGCCGTCCAAGACAGCAAACGTTTAAATATTGAATATCGGAGAGGGGGCTACGAATAGGAGGTTTAATTTGAGGATAAATGCATGGGAAATGCAAAAAATTGTAATTGCAACTGTGCGGGGTGGCAAGTATCATTAAGGAGGAGTCTTACGTGGCCATCAGCAGTCATTATGATATATTATAGATATGAATATAGACGTATACCTTTGAGAAAATTGTCATAAGGACGCGACTTTGTACATTATTCTGGTAATTAGGGCAATTCGAGGCCCATTGGGTGAAATTGAAGCAACGACTTTTAAGTGCCTTTTGATGCACCACTTGCAACAAACAATCTAAAGGACATTTGCCAGCCGGAGCGGCTGCATTTTTAATTAAGCACTGGGAGTTTCAACAGTCGTTGGCCCCGATACTTTCAAAAAGGGTTAATTGCTTTGATGCAAAGAAAAGCCACAGTGTAGCAGCAGCAGTAGCAGCAGCACCACCCCCTCGGTTGCACAAATAGCATATTGATTGAAGCAACCACAGCTTCTTAAGCAAATATTTCCCACGGTTAGGAAATACTTTTTTTTTTTTTGGGGGGGGGGCAGTGGAAGCCAACGGAAATTTAACAATTGATAGAGCTAAGTGGCAAGTGGTCCGAATATGACATAAATGACAGGTAGCAATTATGGAAAAATCATTTGATTGTCACACACACACGAACCCACACACATACAAAGACTCACGCATCGACATCCTGTTCAAATAGCTTTTGACATCGCACACGCGCCTAACTAAGACAAGCAGGACAACGCCCACAACCCCTTACTAGCACACACACATACACCAATACACAAAATACACACTAAGCATAAAAAAAGTGTTTTAGTAGAGTGTTCGACTCTAAGTTTCTCTATATCCCATTTGAAATTACTCACATTTACTCATAAAATGCTATTAAATGTTATAGATCACTCATCGATAAAAATCGATATATTGTTGTCTGTGTGAATTATAGAAACAAGTAGATATACTTCGTGGAACAAATATACCTACTGAGATCTGAATTAAGAATGTCTCCCTTGGTAATACCTATTATAACAATTTTAATGAGTACAGGGTATGAAAAGAAAAATAAGTTAACATAAGAGCGAGGTGGGAAGTTGGCAACATTTTTTCATGTGCCTGCAAGGTGTGTGTGACTGTGTGTGTGTGTATGCTGACAATAAAAATGTACAAGCCAGCAACAGTGGGCAGAAGGCGAGACGTGCAAAGCGTACAACGGGCACTGGGACTCAGCAGGAAACGGTTATGTGCTCGCTCAGAGCATGCTGTTATTTTATGCAGGACAAAAGCTGGAGCAAACTTTTTTACCGCTGACTTGTCAATCCACTTCCACACTCCTCTCCAGCCATGTGTGCACCCCCCGGCCAACTTAATTGGACGCTGTCCATAGCTGTTGCTGCGGCTGTTGCGGGGCATATGCGTTCACCAGCCACTCTATAATTTAGCGGAAAAACAGCTAATGGACGCCATGTTCAAAGCGACCACCACGCAACAACAATACGACAGAGACTGCGACTGCGACTGCGACCGCGACGAGGACGAGGACGAGGGTACGGTGGGCGGAAATGCCCACAATTGACAATTCTCATCGTCCAATTTTTAGAAGGGAAGCAGATAGCCTGATTCTCCCTCTCTCTACTATCTCTCTCTTTCTGTCTCGTTGCCTATGTCTGTCGTACTTCAAGGCCCTCATGGACATGTTAGCATGCTCAGTGAACCCACAATGGTGGCGGCCAGTTTCGTCATCGCGTGTCTAAATATCCCCTACACCACCCATCTACCCAATCTACCGAGAGGTCCCTGCGCTAATAACTAATGTCCTTATGGCGTGTGCTGCCCCCACCCATGTTTAAGGTACAGTAAAACTTTCATCCAGTGTCTTGTCTGTGTTTGTCCGATTTGGCTGTGCTCCGTTAAGCATTCGATTTGAATTATTAAGGGGCTTCGATTGGAAACTAGTTACCCACATCCCCCAGCCATCACCACAACCAACAATTGTCCCCACATCTAACCACAAAAGAGCAAAAAGCAACACACATGCATGGAAAATCAGCCATAAATTTAGATACATTCCGCGGCAACCGCATCTCGTCTAGTTTTTTGCATACTAAGCTGATTAAAACTAAATTAACAATTAGCTAAACTAAAGCTAAGCTTAGCTATATATTTTTTATTAAGTAACACAAGAGTTTTGGTGTTGAATTCTGTATTCTCTTAGTTATTTAATTAAAAAACAATAACGATTTAAACTGAACAGTTATATTCGTTTTTACTATAGCATATAATTTTTATAATTTCAACAGTGAAATTTGTAGTGTAATTATTAGCAATTAGAGCTTTAGATTGCGCAGTCTTAGAATAGTAAAATGCTTATGCCTGAAATCCTTATGTTAATCGTGCATTTAGACTGGAATTTTCAATTTTTATCAGCAGCAGAAACTGCTAAACATGAAAACATTTATTTTATCATATTAAATTCTATCAACTTCGCTTAAGTTTATTAGTTTTAAATATTTACTTTTTTAAACGTTTTTGGAAAATTGCATTCACAATAAAATAAATAAATAAACAAATGGTTAAATACTTATTAAAACGTAAATTAAAAAGATGAAATAAGTTATGAAGCACTGAAAATATAAAAACCCCAATGAAATACAAATTTTGTTTAGTATGAAATCCATTCAAAGAGAAAATTTAAAACAGACTTCAAATTCCTATTGATATTATATATTAATTCGTAATTCCCTATCGTATCTCAAAAAGGAGGCACAAAAGAATTTATAAATTGCTATTTTCCAACTGACAAATCAGACTTGCAAATTCTGCCTAGAGGCTTATTTTACGAATATTTATTTTTATTTTATATTTTCACTCAGCATGCCGGGTTTACAGATTAAATAGATGAACTAAATTCTCTCAGGAATGCTGGTGAATGAATTGTGGCAAAAAAAAGTAGTTTTTGTTATGTAAACTATCTTTTACAATCACAGCACAAAAGGCCACAAGGCAAGCTGCAATTAATTACAGAAATTTGTACACATATATTTTTGTGCTAGTGTGATTGCCATGGCTCTTTAAAAGATTTTCGCACACAAATTTGCTTGTGTGTCGAGTCATTGCAATTGAAAAAATGAAGATGACGACGATGACGATGATTGTTGTTTAATAAACGCAAACATATATTTCCATAGAGGTTTGCAACAATACGGGTATCATGGGAAAAAAAAGAAACGTTTCAAGGCAGCTCAAGGCTTCGTCTGTCTACTGGAAACGTGTTTTCAGCATTTGAGTATTAGCATATAACGACAACAACAACAACAACAACAACCAAAACAACAGCAATAACAGCATAAATACTGCTTGTTTGGTGCCATTCAATAAGACAAAAGCTATCAAAATACTTGAACGAAACATGTTTTGCAGGGGGTGGCAGGGCGAGCAGAGCAGAGCTGAGCGTAAAGAGGAATGGCGATAATAAGTAGCACACAGAGCAAGAAAGGAAATTAACGATTGTTAAGCATTGTCGTGACGTCACATTAGCAAATCAATCTCCACAGATGAGCTTTCCATATGTACAAATAGTCAGACTGTCAGATTGTTTGCTACAACAATTGACCCGCATTTAAAATACATACAGCATAAAAGAGACTTGGGAATGCGGGCAGCATGTGATATTTTCAAAACGTTTATATTTTTATAAATTTACGTTTTCACATAGTTATGCATAATTTGATACAAATTTGATCCACAGACGGATTCAGTGTGCATTTTTTGGGCCTATGGGGAAATCAGGAAACGAAACTCGGCATTTATGCAGTGAGGGAGCGGAGAGTAATGTTGTTGCTACTAGTTTGCCAAATGGTAAAAAAAAATGAAATACATAACAAAAACAAACAACAGAAATACAAAATAAGTTAAGCTGATTGCATTTGCAGCAGTTGGAAAAAGTGCATGAATATTCCATGAATATGGCCTGGACAAACACCATGAATAAATAAGCCAAACTTTTGTATAAAGTCAACTAAAAAGACCAGTAAACAGTAAGTGAAAGAATAAAAAGGCTTGTCAATTCTGCTGTGGGCTGTCTGTGTGCTATGTGTAAATAGGCCGATAACAAACACCCCCATAAGAGAAATTCAATTTAATCAAAAAACGAATCAACTTTTTGTTGCTTAACATATTTTTTGGTCACAGAATTTGAAACGTGTTTTCATTCGACTAAAACGTAAAACACCAAATAATTATACGACACGACATTAACTTAAATTTTTTAACAACAAGAAATACGAGTAGCAAAAGTAAAAAATCACAAATAATAGAAGAAAATTGCAAGTAAAATATATTATTCTCAAGCAAAAAATACAATGTGTTCGGATAATAAAATACAAAATAATAAGCAAGAAAACAGTCACGAAAGATTCGGCTCAATGTCAATGAACGCGACACACACACAATGGGCCTATGGACGCAACGGGAGAGAATGAGAGAGAGACAAAGGCAGAGAGAGATAGACACAAATAGAGATTTGCAAATATAGTATATAAAACAGAGAGAGCAATCTCAGCATTCCGTGCACTTGGCGTATATTGCCTCATTGCCAAAATATGCAAAAGAAACACAAACACACATTCACACACACGCACACACAGAGAGACACATACACATGACATACCTATAACAACAACTAAACACGCTACACAAATTAGCAATGTCGAAGTTTTAGCATCCCCAAAAAACCACGCCCCTCTTCTCCATCACTAAACTTGGTAAATAAAAGTGAGCGCTAAACTGGAATTTGCAGGAACAAAAGCAAAAGTCAATTTTTGTGAAGAGTTCGTTACTAGCGCTGCTGTTGCCTGTTGGTTGGCAGCTTTAAGCCAAATTCCAATAAGCCAAAATGGCAACGAAACGTCTTCAAAAATGTGTCAAACTCATTCATCTTGTTTGCTCTGTGTGAGGCATTCTTCACACTCGACAAATGTGGTTTTGCTGGTGAATTACAATGGACTTTTTTATTAACTGGAAAATTTTAAGGCCAACAAGTTCTCAGACAATAAAAATTTTTATTTTTATTTTTGGGCTTTGTGTAGAAATTTAATTTGTAAAGATGTTTGTTTTGAATGATTTTAAAAAATGGTTTTGTATATTATAAGATATATAAATAAAATTTATATAAACATAAATCATTTTATTAACACATAAGGGAATTCACTCAAAGAATGCAGGTGCTTCAGAGAAATATTTTTAAAAAAAAGTTCACACAAGTCAAGTGACGGAAATTGAAATTGATTGCTTTTCTACTTTTCTTTTCATTCGCTTCTGTGCCGTACTTGGCAACACTTTTATTGATGCTGCACAAATAACGGCAAATAGTATGCATAAAATATAGGTTAGGCTGGCAGTTTGGTTGTTTGTCGTTTTTTGCCATATTTGTCCGAGCACGTTGAACTTTGCGTTGTTGTGGCCTAGCCAAGCGTGGGAGTTACTATTTCGAGTAAACATTTTGTTTTGATGTTATCTCTTTTGTCTAACAAAGACGACAACAACAACAAAACTAAATTACACTATAATAAAGTTTTTCACATCTCACTGCGTGCATGTGTGTGTGTTGTGCCGGCACACGCGCTTGCTGTGAAGCGCCTGTTGTAGGGAGGCTAATAGGTGGGGAAAAAAGAAACCAAAACAGAGTGAAAAGGTAAAGAGACAACAAAAACAGCAACCACAACAGCACTAATTACTAAACGCGGAAAGAAGCCGGTGCGCGCCAGCTTGACTGCGACACGTGAGTGCAAGCGAGAGGGAATGTTACGGAACCAAAAATACGAAGCTAAACCGACGCTTTAGAATTTTTGTTCCAAGCACACTTTTTGGCATGGTGGTTGTAAATGTGTTGTGTTATGTGTGATGGGTAAGCCAACAAAAAGCAAGAAACACTGGGAACAGACAACACAAGGGCTGCAATTGGCAATGTGCCTGCAAAGAAACTTGGAACGAGCGCTGTAAAAAAAGCCAATATACAAAATTCACAAACACGACGAATATTGGCAAATTATTACGCACACACACACACACACACACTGTACATGTAATGCGAAAATTGTTATTCCTTTGTCACAAGATCTTTATGGTTGATTGTTTTTTCTTTCCTTTTTTCTCTATCCATCGCGCGTCGCTTTCCAACTTACCCTCACTCACTTCCCTTGTTTGACGCTTTGGCTCTGTCGTTTTGCGAACACTATCTTAACAGCAACCAAAAAAGTAGGGGTGATAAATTTCACCTAACTGTCTATATTAAAATACACAAAACACGAGCAATTATTAACCGAGAGTTAAAATGACTGTACGTCTTTCGAGTACTTATTTTCACATTTTTTGTACAAACTGGTGGTGGTCGACTATCGATAAGCTGCCAATTACAGAAATCGTTATTGGTGCTAAACAAGCAAGTTGGCATGCTCGTGTTTAATAACATATTTGCTCCACATTGAACGAAACAACTCCACATATAACGAAATAATGATAATGTTGCATACTCTCAAGCGCTGAGAAAAGTGAATTATTATTTGTTGTGCCCAAAAGTATGCAACACTTGAGCGTAGTTTGCTCGCATCAGGTGTTTTTGCGAGTGACGAGTGAGCAGCTGCTTAGAGCGCAGAGTGACCAATTAATGGTGATGAGGTGTCGTTTAGCACATTTGTATATAAACGCGTTATTCTAACAGTAGCCAAATTAAACAACAAAGAAGACGAAATATTCATTAATAACTCTATACTCGATATACTTAGGTCACAGCACAGTGATATAAATATAAGAAAACACTTGACCTTGGGGCCTGCTGCGTCATGGCAAGCCCAAATATCAACTATCGCTCCCTTGCCGAGCAGACTGCGAATCCATTTCGCGACGCACAAGTACCAACAACAACAACACCAGCAACAATAACAACAACACCAGCAACAATAACAACAACAACAACACCAGCAGCAGCAGCTGTAGCGAAAACAACAATAACAAAATCGGACGACGCAAATTTATTTACAGCTGCTGCGCATTTAAATGATGATATTGTTGGCCATGAGGAGGAGCATTCGGTGCTGGAGCATGAAAACGAGGACACGCCACGGGACATGATGATTCACATTGTGCCGGAGATGGGCAAGGAATCGCATCGCTGGAATCATATCGAGGATCTGGATTCGTTCTTCTCCCGCATGTACAACTATCAACAGAAGCACGGATTTCGTGTCATCGTTTTGGACGAGGTGTTTCAGGTGCTGGAATTTGGTTTTGTTGTGTGGTTGTTCACATTTGTGACGCACTGCATCCAGCACGACGTGCTCTTTGGCAATACCCCACCCGATTCGAATCGAACCAAAACCACGCTCAGCGATGTGATCATCCCTCGTGGCGAATGCATCAAAAATATCGGCTTTTTCACCTACCTGATCATCTTCATGGCGGCCATCTATTTGGGCATACGCCTGCTGAAGATGGTTTACCACATCACACAGTACGCGGATATTAGGCGCTTCTACAATCAGGCGTTGGGCATCGAGGACTGCGACCTGGACAACATTACCTGGCACGATGTGCAGCAGCGGACGAGGAAGGTGCAGGCGGAGCAGCATATGTGCATTGACAAGGAGCTGCTCACCGAACTGGACATCTATCATCGGGTGCTGCGCTTTAAGAACTATCTCGTGGCGCTGATGAACAAACAGCTGCTCCCGGTGCGCTTCCATCTGCCCCTGATTGGCGAGGTTGTCTCCCTCAGCCGTGGCATGTTGTTCAACATTGATTTCATACTCTTTCGGGGACCGGGTTCACCGTTCCAGAACAATTGGCAGCTGCGCGATGAGTTCGCCGTGCGCAGCAATCAAACGGAGCTGGCGCAGCGCCTGTCCAAGCTGATATTGGGCGTGGCACTTGTGAATCTGCTGCTGGCGCCAGTCATCTTCCTTTGGCAGCTGATCTACTTTAGCTTCTCCTATGCGAACATATTGCGCAAGGAGCCAAGTGCCTTGGGTCTGCGCACCTGGTCCAACTACGGACGCCTCTATTTGCGCCACTTCAATGAGCTCGACCACGAGCTGGACGCCCGACTGAATCGTGCCTACGAATATGCGGATCGCTATCTGAGTTCCTTCTCCTCACCGCTGGCGGCGGTCATTGCACGCAATTTCCTGTTCATCAGTGGTGGTGTGCTGCTCCTAATCCTGGCATTTGGCATCTATGACGAGCACGTCTTCCAAGTGGAGCATGTGCTGACCATCATCGCTGTGTTGACCATTATCGGCGTCATCTGTCGCACCCTCATCCCCGACGAGAACCTCATTTGGTGTCCCGAGCAACTGATGACCGCCATTCTCGCCCACGTTCACTATCTGCCTACGGAGTGGAAGCAAACGGCGCACACAGCTCATGTCCGCCAGGAGTTCGGCAATTTCTTCCAGTTCAAAGCCGGCTATCTGCTCAGCGAGATCTTCAGCCCCTTTATTACACCCTTTGTACTCATCTTCCTCTTCCGGCCCAAGGCCATGGAAATTGTCAAGTTCTTCCGCAGCTTTACAGGTAATTTAAAAATCTACAATTTTTATATAAAACTCATGTTTTCTTTAAAATCATAATTTATTTATTATTATTGCTTAACACTTTCTCTATAAATCATAATTTTTTTTATTTATTTATTTATCAATTTTAAATTTAAATTTTATTTTTCTTAGGATTTAAATTTTTTTTTTACATATTAAACTTATCCACTTTTATTAATTTGTTTTTTTTTTTTTGTACAAATTCATTTAATTTATATTTAATATTCTCTAAAATATCAATTCTGAATTTTTTTATTTTTGAGGAATTATAATTGTTGACATATTAGATTATTTTTTTTTTTTTTTTTTTGCACAATTGCTTTACATAAAAATATTATAATAATTTTTTATTTTCACTCAAAAAATTGTTTTCAACACTTTTTGCATTTTTTTTCCTCATTTTAATAACTTTCCCTTTTTACAAATTATTCATAAATTAGATATATTTTTTATTGATGTATTTGTTTTTTTTTTTTTATTAAATACGTTTAATTTAATTATTTATTTATTTCCATTGCCCCTTTTAAAGACATTTCAGCATAAAACTAAAAATCTTAATAATTTTTTATTGAGACTAAAATTATTGTTTTTTAAAAAGGGTATTTTATTTTCTTCAGCTCTTAGTATAAAAAACACTTTCAAACCCCTTTCTAAGTGGTCTTAAACATTTAACTATAAATAAATATTTTTAATTAACTCAGAATAATAACTCAGAAATATTAATTGAAATTTTCTTCTATTTTAGTATCTGTACGTGGCGTGGGCAATGTGTGCTCCTTTGCCCAAATGGACGTGCGCAAGCATGGCAATCCGGACTGGCAGATCAACAACAGTGGCTTCATGGATGGAGCAGGCTTGATACCCGAGCAGCAGCAGCAGCAGCAAAAGCAACAGCAGCAGCAGCACCAGCCAGGATATCAGCAGATGCAGCAGAGCATGGCTGGGGGCAAGACGGAAATGTCGCTGGTGCGTTTCACGCTGAACAATCCCGAGTGGCAAATGCCGAAGGAGGCTTCGCAGTTCATCAAGGGCATACGGGAGCATGCCATCGATGAGCTGGTCAAGGCAAAGACAGCGCCACAGGCGGCTGAACGCGACAATCCGCTCACGCACAGCCTGATCTCATTCGGCAATATTGGCGAGGAGTATTGCTCCATTGCCAATTCGGTGCTCGCCGCCCAGCTGAGTCCCGAGCAGCTGCAGCTCTCACAATCGATGGCAGCGAGTCGGGGCGGTCATGGAAATGTGCCTGGTCCTGCTGCTTCCGTTGCTGACGGCATCGGCAGCGATTTTCGGCATATGCTGCAACAAAATCTGGGCGAGCCGATGAGCAGCACCAGCTACCGGCGCATGTCCAGCAGCATGGGCCCGGCGGACAGCATGCGCCGACTGCGCCTCAGCAAGGCCGAGGGTCGCATTGAGGGGCCAGCGGACACACTGCTTTATAGTCTGTATGGCGTGGAGCCGCGTCTCGCCAAGAATCCGATTGGCGTCACCGTCGCCGACATGTGCCTTAGTGCGCTCTACCTGCACGAGCTGAGCCAGCAGAAGCGGATTGCGCGCCAGTCACGCATCGATGAGGCCGAGGAGCTGCCCGGTCCGAGCAATAGGCCGCCACGCCCACATGCGCCCACTGGATCTGGAAGTGGTTCTGGAACGCGCCTTACCGTGATTACCTCAAAGGCTGCCGAGAGCACGCCGCTGCTGGGCAACATACGTTCATAGCAGCGACCCGTTTGGATCTAATAATCCTAGTATCTAAGGACAACAACAACAACAAAAAGGATAACAAGTAGAAAAAGGAAAAGAAGAAGAACAACAAATTAAATACATATTAACAAAAAACTTTGCTATTAGTTTGTAAGTTGTAAAGTACATGTTTGTGTGAATCAGACGACGATGTTTAGAGTTATATATAGCTATATCTATATCTAATACGAAAAGCAATAAATCAAATGCGTCAACGAATCAACTTTTCTCGCATTTTCTATGTGCAATTTGTAATTTGCCTCTAAAAAGGGCAAAAGGACAGAAGAAGAAAGTTAATTTAAGGAATACAAAAAATGGAATTGATTTAGTAGATGTGCTGCAGAAGTTAAAAGGAAATGATAAGAACACAAAAACGAAATATCTTTTATCTATTAAATAACTAAAAATTAAAAAAAATAAAGAATAGGTTTTTTGGACATGCCGAAGATTAAATATTCTTGGTTTGTACATTATTTTACTATGAATATTTGCCTAAGACAAACAATATTTCTTGATCTCTCTTTTATATTTTTCTACATGCCACCGATTGTGCATATGTCAGCTATATTATATAGTTTTCAGATTCGTTCAGCTCCAATTCTGTATACTGCCTTCAGCAAAAATATGAAAATATCTTCAATTTCATTAGCTAATCTTAAAGAGACAAAATATTTTGTTTATACATAATTTTAAAATAAAAAATGGTCTTTTATTATTTGGAGGAATATATGTACCAGTCCAGAGATCCCTCAACAATCATAATTTTGAATTAGAAAGATAACTTTTTGTGCAGCAAAATTGCCTTAATTAAAACCCATCAATCCTTAAATCAAAATATTTTAATCTGTATAAAAAACATTTATAGCTTTAGATGATTTATTTTGTCTTCTCTCAATTTATGTCAAATTTATTTATATATTTATACAAGACTCAGGCAGGAGGCAAGTTATGTGTGGGCTGTTTTCAAAAGTCAACAAGAATATTTGTAAATTGAATGATTTATTTGTTAATCAATCTTCGAGAGGTTCCCAGGCATTTTGGATACACCACAAAGTTGCGCCAATTTTCAAATGCGTGCAGGATGAGGGGTGTGGGGAGGATGGATTAGAGTCGGCACATCCAGCTGTGCGGCAGCGCCTCGTGTGTCAATGGCCACACACGAACACCATTTGGCGATGGGTGTTGATGGCATATGCAAGAGTTGCTGAGATGCCGCAGAAAAAAGTAGCCGAGCTGCAGTTGCCAGTTGGAAGTGGCCAGTGGCCAGTGGCCAGTTGCCAGTTGCCAGGTTGGCGGCCAGGTGTCAGGTGCCATTTGCCAGGTGCGTGCATTTATGCATCTCCAGTTATTAGCTCCCAGCTGCAGTACTACAGCAAACGCATGCAATCGCACAGGGGAATGGTAAATGGTTAGGTTATGAATTATGAGCGTGTCGTGTGAGATTGAGCTGCAGTTGGAGTCGCAGTTGGAGCTGAAGACGGAGCACGGCAGAACACAGAACACGTTGTCTCATTTTTACGCTGCACGCCACTTTTGGGTTCCATTGCTAAACATTAACTAGCAGCCATTTGTTAGAGATGCCCGTTTTGGGGCGCTATCTGAAAGCCATCTGCAAAAAAAAAAAAAAAAAAACCGAGAAGAGCAGAGATTGAGAGTTTGTGTAGTGGGGGTTGGGGAGGGGGGCAGAAGGGAAAGGGAAACAGACTCGAGTTACCAGCGTAGTTGCATGTTATACTAATTGTAGCGCTCATGTAGCCAGTCATGTTATCCGATCCGGCATTGGGCCTAGGTACATGACGAGACTCCGCTGTGGACTCTCGACTCCGTTTTGCTGGTTCTGGCCAAATGTGAACGGCTTTTGGCCTGCCATAAATGCCATAAGTGCCAGATGCAGTTAAAAAGCGCGTCAGTCGCCAAAATGGATCTGGTACAGTCGAGCTTCTCTAAATCAAACTTCTCAAACAATACCAATCCAAATTGAGTCGTAATTGCTTTCAAATTCGCTGCAATTCGGTTTGCATAACTCAATCCAAAAATTTGCAACGAATTTTTCAGCTAAAAAAATTGAATGAGTTTTGTATTTTGTTTCAAATTCAATTTAGCCCAATTTGGTTATGTTATTTATATTGCTATGCCAAAACGTATAAAATATTTTTTTAACGTTTTTGAATAAAATATATTATTTCTAATGATCATAACAAAAAATATAAAACGCTAAAGTTGTTTAAGTTTTAAGTTTAAGTTTTATTTTATATTTTACGATTGATTTAAGTCATTAAATAATTTAATATTTATCAACTTATTCTATGACAAAACAACTTTGCATAATTAAAAGTTTCTTATCCGCCACAAAAACTTATCGAAATTAAAATAGTTTTGCTTAGATTTTGATTCCAGCAGGTGCAAATATAAATGTCTATATAGATATAGTAATCGGAGCCAGTCATATTTAGATGTTGTAAATGTGCTTTATTTTTTTTAGCAATTGTTTTCCCATTTTTTGTTTTGGGGCAGATTTTTGGTTCGGGCTGGAGAAGTTCGACTGTATTGCGATTTGCACGAGCCTTGTCAAAAAATCGTTTTTAATTTATGATTTCCTGCGGCAATTGGACACACTGACACCGAATGCTGCCGGCTGCCAAGAGTCAAGAAACAAATTCACAACGAGTAATGACACTGCATGTGGCTATGGCCCAAAGATCATATGATCGATATGCACAGCAGGGCCCAAAAGAGTTGTCTAGAATTGGAAAGGGGACGCCTTGCATATATCTATATATATATATATATATATACGTGTATATATATATATATATATATATGTATCTGTATATTTAGATGGAGAACGTATTGACAGTCGGGACCCACCGCGTGGTTGGTTAACCAGTTCAAGATCAGGCGTCACTTTACCCAATGCTGACAGTCGCCACTCGGTGTCACTGCATGGTAGTAGCTGCTGCTGCAAAGTAGACCCATATCCAGATCTATGGCAGCGGCAGTGGCAGTGGCAGCGGCAGCAGCTGCCATTCTGCAATTAGAGTAGCTATCCTCAGTTGGAGCACATCGGCGCGTATCAAACGTGTCTGTATGTCCAGGCCAGGCCAGGCCAGGCCAGGCTAGGCTAGGCCAGGCAGCTGGCAGCGACTAATGATGATAGTCACACAGTGCTCGAAGATCTGCTGGTCTCCTTGTCGAGTGTGAAGCATCTGCGTCGTATTTGATTGACAACTGATCAGCGAATGTGCAACGTGCAACCTGCAACGCGAAACGTGCAACGTGCCGACTGTCACTCCTTTTGCCTGGTCTCATTTGGCTCGCCGACCGTTGGCATCCATTTGCAACAACAAATGCTTCTGCAGGCCCCATTTCATTCCACGTACGCCACTTGATAAGCTATCGACTGAGATTACTTTTAATATACCCTATTAACATACAAATTTATTCAATAGGGTATCATTAAGTTGTCAATAAAAATTAAGCAAGCAGTTGACAATATTTAGAAATTAATGCGAAGTTAAAATTTAAATCTCGCTGCGAATATTGGCTATAGTTTTCAGAATACATAATTTTAATATTTACAAAAAAATTCATAAGAGAATCAATTATTCATTTAATAATACATCAAATCTTAGGACTTTCCACAGGGTATCTTCTAGTCTAGGCTCCCTCAAAACTGGAGCAGTTCTTTACTTTATTTTATTTTTTGTCATATATTTCTTATAATTAAAAAACCCGTTCTTGCCACACAGCCGCAACAAATAGGCCTCTCATATGCGTTCAGATAGTTTAGTCAAATTGGAGCCGCTTCCCGATCCGTTGCAGATACCAGAATATCTCCTCTTGCCACTCCTCCCACCTCGCTCAAATAGTTTCTGGCTGCATTTGCATTGCAAATTAGAAACGGCAGCTGGACCCCATTTCCCCTTCACTCCTTCCCCACCCCCAAGATTTTAGCCTGGTTGTAATCGAGCGTCGATTCAATAAAACATTTAAACATTAAACTGCTTTTATGCAAATTGCCAGCGTGCGCTTAATTTTCCAATCCAACCAGAGAACTAACACAATCCCAAATGCCCAATGCCAACGGGCAACAGACCCCAAACGGGCATCCGGCAAGAGATTCGCTTAAATTATCTTTAGATCGCATGCATGTAACACCTAACCAGCAAATTCTCATTGCCATTCCCATTCCCAGCACCTGTCCCCTTGGCTTTTAGCTGATAGCATCTAGAGTGGATCTTCAACAATTTTTACTTAACTGTTTGCTGCCTTGCACCACTCCTCCACTCTGTAACTCTCTCCTCCTATTCTCCCACTCTCCCAATCTATGCATCTCTCTCTCTCTCTCTCTCTCTCACTTAATGGCAGTGGCTGCATTGCTAATCAATGGCTTATCGCTATTAATCTCAGGCTTCGATTTACCTTTGGCAGCAACTTTGCTACTCGTTTTGTATCAGACAGCCAGAGAACGAAGCAAAAGATACTCCCGTCCCCGTCTCCGTCCCCGTCCCCGTCCCCGTCTGCTTCTGGCCTGGCCAATTCATTAAACACCCAATTGCTGTCGCCTGTTTGTAAATGTTTGCTGCTTAAAATCTTGTACACGGCCATTAACTTAATTGGCAGCGTGGGTCAATTTAACTGATTCGTTTGGGTCAACTTCTTAAGAGCCACATTTGCCGACCAGGAATTTGACTAAAGTGCAGGCTTTCAAGTTAACTGCATCAGGTGTCAATGTGGGCTATTATGTATTAAAAAGAATACAGCCAGTGAATTCATATTAAATATATTAATATTATTATTTATATTCTATATTAAAAAAGAGCATCCTTTGAGTCTTGAGTCCTCAAATAAAATTAACTATTAATGTTATTCATTTTTATTTTCTACTTAGCAACATTAATAAAGATTATGGGGAGGTAATATTAAATAATAATAAATCTTTACTGCTGCTTAAGTACTTAAAAGTTACTGTTCATTCATATAACACTTAAGAAGTACTCAATACATATTTAAAACAACGTTTTTCAGATGTTTTTTCTGTAGAAATATTACATAAAATACTTGACAAAGTACAAAAATTGTATATTTCAATCGGAAAACTAGCGAAGATCATTAAGGTCGTCGTTAAAATTAATTTTATCTGAATCAAAACAATATTAATTATATATAATATAATTATTAATTATGTTCTATAAAGTTCAATACAAAAATCTCTATTTATTTAGTACAACAAACTTCAATAAATCTTCTATTCCAATTTTTGCTTTGCTTAATAAATATATTTTTCGTTCCTTTGTTTTTTGCTCCGATCCCATTTGTCCAAAATGAAACAATTTGCATATATTTTGCTGGCATATAAATATAAAATGTAAATCTTTATTTTCCTCTTAACAACACATTAAACTGGAAAATAAATTTCCCTTTTAGATTGTAATTGAGAACAGGATGTTCGCATTTAATATGAATGAGCCTCGTTTTTTTGTATTTGTTGCGAACATGTTGCATGTAATTGATATGCAGATAAAGTGGAGAATTTAGTGGCCAGACACATGGGCAGTTGACATGACTCCAAACAGCTGAGTTGAGTATTGGGTACTATATAAACTGATCTGGTGATGGTCATCAATTTGCGCAACTTTTGCGCCCTGTAGGTCAACTGATCTGGTGCGATTGCAACAGTAAAAATGCTAGACATATTTATGAGGCCGCCGCGCCCAGAACCAGATGCAGTCAGTGGAGATGGGGAGTGGATGGGAGGTGGGTTGCTAGTAGAGTTAACATGAGCCTGCCGGGCGGCAATCGCATCGTCGTCTGCATCGACGTCGTCGCCAGCGGTTGGCGCGTGGGCAGCGCTGTCGCCCGAAGTGGATTTTCTGTTCAACAAGTAGTTTATGATGTTTTTGTCAATTCATGGCAAAATTAATGACGCTGCAGAAACCCGGCACGCACAGCCATGTTGGACCTGTAGCTGTAGCTGGAGTCAGTCGATAGGCAATTGGGGATCTGCCTGTGCCTAAGCCTGTGCCTGTGTCTGTGTCTGTGCCTCTGCCTGTGCCTCTGCCAGAGCCTCTGCCTGAGCCTGTGCTTCAGCCTGGGTTAGGCGTTAAAAATTGTTGCCTATAAGGCATTATAAACTGCAATCTCCACCACCCCACTTCTGCTTGCCTTCCTTTCCATCCCCTGTTACGGATGCTGTCTGGCTGAGTCTGCATTTAAAAAATACCATTAGTCACATTTGTGGGGCACAGTCGCAGTTGCCACAGTCGCTTGTTGCCTTGACTTGTAATTATACTCTGGCATCCACGCAAAGGGAAACGAGAATTCAATGTTTTTCATATCTATTTAAGCTACAAATTGACAACTTGCAATATTTAATTAAATATGTGAAACAACTTTAAAAAAATGTTTACAGCTTATTAAAAGCTATTTTCATATCTTATTTTTATAAAGATGTATTTATCAAATTTAATGCGAGATCGTTCTTAAATGTTCACAAAATAAATATTAAATATTAATCATCTTGCTTAAATTATTTACTTATTACAGTTATAAACAATTTGTTATCTGGCAACAGTTTTAGCAGTTTTTTAAATTCGGCTATATTCAATCAAAAGCTGCTAACAGAGTATGGCCAAGTCGGGCATTTGCAATGTTCTTTTTTACTTGTTTCTTTTTTAGCGTTGGTCCAGAGGCAAGTGCAACTTGTTTAAGAGGCCCGCGGGGCAACCATGTATTTGGCTGTGTGGCAAACACAAATATTTCTATTGCCGTTAATGGCGTTAATAATTTTGCGCTGCAACGAGGGGCAGCAAATGGACTGAAGAGCGCAGTTTGTTGCAGGTTACAGGTAGTGGCTATTGGCTGCAGCTGCTCCTCCTTGAAGCCCAGACCCGGGTAGGTGGGGATTAGCAGCGCCTGTCATGTTGAAGATGACGTTACATAGTTGCGAGTGACAGGCGGCAAAAAGCATCAACGAAATAAATATGAAAATGCAAATGTGAAATTAATTGAAAAAAATAAATGAGGCAGGAAAAAGTCAAGTGGGCTGCTCGAGTGCAACTGGAGGCACATTTGGAGCACTGTGTAATAGAGTGGAGCAGCTGCTCTGCAATCCAGCAGCCAGCAGCAAATGCTGTATCCAATTTCGGTCTGGTAGCCAGGCGCTTGTCAGTGCAGGTAATAGGATACCACCAGTGGCAGACAGCAAAGCCACCAAGTTGACCAGTCAGGCAGAGGCGGCCATGAGCACATGTTCAACAAGAGATCTAACAGAATCCCAAATGCTGACGACGCACCTGACCAACTGATCACCTTAACACCTGAGCACCGAAGAACTTTAGCTAGGGGATTATGACCAGCTGTTGGCAGCAGCCACAAGCAGCTGAAAACCCGATCCCAAATCCCATAAAATCTAAGCACTTGCTCAACTCACTTGCAGATACAGTTAGTAGATTATTTCAGCGTCGAGAAGCACTAAAGAGAAGAATTCCAAAGGTATAGCATTCCTGATGACTACCAGTTATATCTAGAATTTTATTATGGAAAGCTTATATTGTCAGAATAGTTTTGAGTCATGGAAAGAGTTGTGCTTGGGCATAAAAACCTGTTGCCTTTTTTGCTTTGGAGTGGAAAGGCAATAAGCTGAAAAAATGTTATAAAATTCTATATTATATTTTAAGTTTATAATGCTAACTTTAATGGATGGGTTTTGCAAATGACTCAGTCATTGAGTGGATCCGGGTACGGCATTTAGCTAAATACAGCTAATCATGTTGTCAAAATCAAGTATTCAATTTTCCTAAATTGAGTTCATTACTTCTAACAGATAATTCATAATTATTCCGATAAGTATGTTTTTTAAGTTTGTTTTATGACAACCAGAAATGGGTTTGCCTTAAAGGTAAACATGTGGAATAAAAGTTAAAATATTCACTGTGTCATTTTAGCTGAGATTCATTTTTTTTTTTTTTAAATATATTATATATATATATATATATATTACTATTATATTTTTTCTAATATTTACAACACCAAGACAAATTTTCTTACAATTTACACACATTTATTCATAGCAAATTCCAGATCTTTAATATAAAGTTGAATAGATTTTTTGACTATTTCCACATATAGCTTTATGCCAGTTTCTATTACTCTTACTAAGAGTATCTATTAGTATCCATCTTCGCACAATTTTATTAGTCAGCTGCATTCGTAAACGTTTTTCATCGGCTCGCAAAAACGCACAACTTGTAGTTAATTTTGCAGCAGCATTTGGCTTTTATATGGACGCCATTTTGAAGCGGTTTTTGCGACAGAAACTGCCTCTAATAAACACGCCCACTCTGTCAAGTGACACCTGTGCGTGTGCACACCACTGTGCGTGTGTGTGTGATCAATGTTGTTGTGGTCGTAATGTACAATTATAAAATTGCAACAAAAAAAAAGAAAAGACATACCAAAAACGAGAATCAAAATAAAATCACGCATACGCAAAGTTGGCCCCCGAAGCGTGTGAGTGAGGCAGCAAAATTGAAGCTGCTGTGTGTGCGAGTGTGTATGCGTGTGTGTGTGTGTGTGTGTGTGAATGCTTAGTGAATGGCTGAGCGAACACACTTGTTGTTGTGTTTGATTTTAGTTACGATTTTTGCTTTTTATTTTGTATGTTTTAGTCGCGTAATCGCAATCACAAAATGCCAGACTCGTTTTTGACAAACGCTGACAAATTCGGCAAATGGCAAACTACAAACTGCTCAAACCTGCCAAAGGGGTAGCCAACAACACAACACAACACAACATAGGTGATTAGGGGGAGGGCGGGGCTGCCACCAAGCCTGCAGGCTCTATTGCCACAATTTATTTGCACATAAAAAATGCAGCGTGTAAACTCCAATTAGACGCTAATTTTAGCATACACATTGCATTTAAATAAAATGCAAATATGCGTGCAGGAAACTGCTCTATGTGTATGTGTGTGTGTGTGTGTGTGTGAGTGTGTGTGTGCGTGAGTGTGTGTGTGGGGCACATTCACCTGGGCTAAAACTAAGGCTGAGTGAGGCGTGCAAAGTGAACGGCTGTTCCTATTAAAGCAATCAATAAATGGCTGACATGCCTAAAGCCAAATAGCAAAAGTTATTCTACAAGCCATAACCAATGCGTGCAACTGCTGCCCCCGCAGGCCTTGGATTCGTGGCTTAAGATTAGGATGCTGACAAAGCACACACATCGAGTCACTTTAGGCCCAGCAGGGCAACTAATCCTTTCTCTTAACTCTAAACCACAAGCTGGCCTAGTGATAAGTTGCCGATTGCGGAATACTCTGCTGTCAATTAACCAGCGGAAAAGAGCATTCCTGGTAATGTGCTTAATGAACCGGTGACTTCAAAATTTAGTATAGAAAAAATTAATTAATAGCATAATTTATAACAAATATTCTACATTCAAAGTTTGCCTAATTCAGTAGTGCATTCAAATCTGGAGTCAAATATTAAACAATTATCTATTCAAATGCTTTTATCTTAGAAGAAAATTGAGATTAGTATTCATTTATTGCAACTTTCGAGAAAAAAAGAATTCAAGCAAATTATTTCTAGTATTATTCAGTTTAAATAAACTAAAACAAATTAATTACGCTTAAATGCGATTAATTCCGAATCCATAAAATAATCTAGAGTTATTCTCTGTTTTATTGACCTAATCGATGGAAAATATATAACAAACAATTGACGCAGATATATACAAAATATATATTCACAAGTTCCAAAAACGGACTATAAAAACGAACAATGAATAAATAAAAAAAAGCAATGCAGAATATTTGTAAATTTTGGTTTGGGGGGAGCGCGATTGGGACAACCCGCAGGGTTTGCGTGCCACAGGCACAAATATCTATTGGCAATTATATGTGAGATATATAGTCGTACTCCCAGCAGGCTCAGCAAACGCGCCCACGACCATTTGGTAACGGTAATTGGCAATTATGCGACGAATCAAAGCAGCCAAATTTGGCCAAAAGAAAATCAAAATAAACTCAGCGTTTTTATTGCAATTTTGTGAGAGTTTTGCCCCAAGCTAATGTTTTTGTTGTTGTTGTTATTGTTGTTGTTGTCGCTTTGGCCGTTGTTGTAATGAAGTCATTATAAAATATTGCGTCCAATGCACGCACCAGGTTGACCAGGCAACAACAATTTCGACCAGGCTGAACCAGCCTCTGGCTTGCACGGCATTGGCCATAAATTCTCATTCGCTCGCTTCGTGCCCGCCGCTCAGTTTCAACCTGTCACGAGACAGCTGGGCCACGTCTAATCTAATCCAATTGCATTTTTTTATTCGTCTCTCTGTGTATGCGTGTGCGTGTGCGTGTGCGTGTGCGTGTGTATGTGTGTGTGTGTGTGTGTGTGTGTGTAAAACTGTGGCAACTGCAACTGCAGCTCCTACTCTAAGCCCATACACCAACCCCCCTTCCTTGGTTGCCTTTTTTTTATTAATGCTAGAAACTCATTAACCTGACGTTGGGCAGCCCATAAATCCACCTACTGCAACCATACCAAATCCCAAATTTCCGTTGCCAGTCTACCAGTCTACCAGTTGGCAATTGCCACTCAGCTGACTGATCGAGGTGTCAGTGTCAAGCCTCTGTGCAACCAGCCACCGATCATGGTCCCGAAGCTTTATGACTGCACCTGACTCCAACTGACACACACTTTGTTTCAGCTGTCGTCTGGGCGGTCCCCTAAACATGTCCATGCATTTCAATTCGCTCGATTTCCATTGTGGTAACTGCAACTGCTACTGCTACTGCTGTTGCCACTGCCACCACTGCCACCGTTCCCAAGGGCTTAATTTGGCCAAAGTATCGCGCTGTGCGCCCAATTTTTAATCAGCAGCGACAACTGCTCCAAAATGATGAATGATTCGAATAACGCTTAAAACAAGGCGGTTTTGCGAATTAACCCAAGCATTGCAAATTATTAAAAAGAAACCATTTGTTTAATTTATAAATAAATCTAATATATAAACAAAATCAATTTAGCATTTGAAACAAGTTAAAAGTATCACTAAGACTAATTTTTACATATAATTTAATTATTATGAATAATTTTAAGGTGAATTACTTTGTTAGAATTAGTACTTTAATTTATGCTAAAAATCTTGTTTCTGTTTGCAGTGTAAAATTTGTAGCCTTTTACTAAATGTAAAATAAAAAAATTATATTCCGCTTAAAAATTCTATTAGTTCTGACCAAGCTAAGATTTCTTTAAGTCCAAAGAAACTTTCTTGAACTTTGCCTTATTATTATATATTGGGGTTCTGCGCACTGCGACCTAATAGATCTATTGTGCCCCTGAACTTTGCCTTGGATAAGAGAGTTTTTAAGTATGTCCATATAGATAAGAAACCCCAGGGTTGCTCCCTGGTAGGCAGCTTAAAATATTTGAGAATTGAACCGCCTACGCAGCTAAAAATTAAAAAACTAAACTAAAACTAAAACTAAAAATTATTGGACTGCTCAAGTGCCAAAAGCAGATGAAGAGTAATTGCCTTACTTATGTTATTAAATTGAAGAAAGGGTATAGACTACTTACCCTTTAGTACACAAATCAGTAAATAATTAAAAACTAACTTTTCTAGTTTGAGTCAGCTAAATCATTGATTAAACCAAATATTCTCTTCAGTTGCAACTATAATCTAATCATAAGTGCGCTTAGCTACTCGTCCTAGAGTTTATGGCTGTTGTCAATAATATGGCAACAGCTATGGCAAGAAAATTATCTTTTTATACTCTAAGCCCAATAATTGGTTAAAAGTGCATAAGAAATTTTTTCCAATATGTTTAGCAGAATTAAAAGGACAGCTCAAAATACAAAAGACAAAAATGAGAATCTTAGTCGGGTTACTGGTAGTTATCTGTTTTTATATACTAGATCTATGATCTATTCAAGACATTAATCCTTAGTTACAAACGATCCACAAAAGAATTATTTAAGGAACCCGTTTCCTGTTTTTGTTTACAAAATAAATAAACAAATCGTTCCACATATCTTTTATTAATAAACACTAAAGGGAACTTCATCTATAAAAAAAATGGAAAAATGTTGCTTAATATATCTAGAAGATAAATTCAAACTTGATTTAAGTATAAATATCAAAATATATTTAAAATTTTTCTAATTAAACTGCTCAAGATTCGTTAACTTAATTGGCTTCAAGGGTATTTGTTCTTCTGTAAGCCCAAAGAGAAAACCAATATGTTGTTCACTGTAATTACATACATTGGATACTCCTACAGCAGACTCTCAATCTGGGCGAAGTAAGATCCACACGCCTGCCACCAAACAGGCAGCATCTGTAAACAGTTCACGTAGCTCATTGAGGCGACTTTTTGTGCAGCTGCTGAAGCTGAAGCTGAAGCTGGTTGACCAGCTAGCCAATGGGCGGCACTTGCACACGCACACAAACACATAAACAGTAAATATATATTTATATATATATATATATATATATAGATCTGTAGTATATATATACATATATAGAGTATGCACTTTTTGCGCGCCTCAAAAATTGTTATTGCACATTTAAAGGCGTCATTATTAGCGCAACATGGAAACACTAATAATTGTTTGCATTTCAAATAGAAGCTCTTTACTAATTGGGCCTAGAAATAGGTCTTAAAGCAGTTGTTGTTTTTCTAGTTGCTGTTGTTGTTGTTGTTGTTGTTCAAGCAAAGTTTTTGAAGTTTTGTTATCACATAAATTGTGCGCACAAAATCTTGATCTGCAAATCATTTTCGACAACTTTACGAGTGCGTGAATATCGTGAATTTCGTGAATAAATGTGCCCGAAGTAAATCTCTGAATGACCAGACACACACATATACAAATGTCTGTTAGTTTTTTGGATTCGTTATCTGTTGCTTAGATCTGCGACCATGTTGCAGCCGCACATTTTGTTGGCCACATTTCCTGTCTCTTTATTTTATTTTATCATATTTTCTTTTTCCTCTTTTTTTTTTTTAGTTTTTTCGGGTTTACTTTTAAGCATGGCATCACTTTAGCAGCACCTACAAAATATTGAATTATGTACGCAGCCAACTAAAGCTGACATTTAATTTAAGTGCCAACACCAGTGCCAGACCCCAAAGAGCACCAAGTGCGCCTTGGACAAGGACTGTCTATGTATCAAAATTTATACCCGCCGGCTGGCAGCTAATGAAATTTATGCATTTATGCCAACTTGCTTAATGCTGAGATGCGGAGATGCCGTCACCGTCAACGACGACGACGTCGAAGCCGCCGACGCCGACGCCGATGCTATGATCCATGTTAATGTCCATCAACTAATGTTGGCCCGGCCTGACTAGCCCGGCTGTCAATTCGATTGTTGGACATGTCCATGTTGTTGCATTAGCTGCTGCATTGCACTGCACTGCGTTGAGATCAATTTGCAATTAGCCGCACTCGCAACGGATATGGTTAGCGAATGCAGGCGAATGGGATGTGTAAGCTGAGCGAACGGTTCGAATCTGTTCGTATCGATTTGGTTTGGTTCGATTTGGTTCAGTTCGGTTCGGGATGTGGTAATGTGGATGCCCTGCGCGCTATCGCGACACTTGCCAGCTGCGTTGCCAGCCGTTTCCCGTGAGAAATTTCAATTATTTTAATTAGCGTCGCAATCCGAGCGGCTGCTTTATTAGGCGACAACAACAACAACAACAACAACAACTTGGATGATGACAACGACAACGACAACGACAACGTTGAAGGCGATGTTAGCGCGTCTGCGTCTGCGCAGAGTCTGAGTCTTGTTGCCGTTGCTGCTGCGCGGCTAAGCGCCTTTGAGCCAATTTCCGCTGCGCCGCACGCAGCGTCGCAGTCGACGTCGCTGCTCGCTTGGAATGCGAATGTTAGTTGATAGCAGTGTCAGAACAGGATTCTGGGTAGCAGTCGTCGTCTTCGCCGTCGTCGTTGTCGCCGCCGTCTAATGACATGTTTTGGATAATGATGACGGCAACGATTGTGGCAAGTCTGCCAGTGCCAGGCATGTGGCGATGATAAAGTCTCGAACTTAATTTAAATTGATGACACTGCGCACTCGGCACACTCAGCGCTGGCCATTTGGAAAATTGTTTCTAAACTTGGCGAGCAAATCAATCTGCATGCCACAGCAGTTAGAGTCCGAGTGCTATCTGTGTCAAGTCAACGGACCACCCGGTAAATAGCCAGATACCTTAAATAAAAATAAATGTATAAATAAATACAGTAAAAACAGTATTAATGCATTCTTTCTTGATAATAGTGTTTTATAGTTGACAAATTTTCTTGGTATTATCACTTTTTCGCAGAAAACCGGAAACGATTAAAATACCATTTAAAAATTCTTAAAAAAAAATTTAAAAAATTATACAAATGTATTTAAATTTGCATTATATTAGAAATACTTAGGAGAGGAAAAAGGAAACACTTTCATTTATTAGATTTGGACAAACTTGTTGCGGATTCAGAAAAGTTAACTGAACACAATTTTTTGATTTCAACAACATTTCTCTCAGGCAGCAAAAATAATAAAGTCAAAACTTGGGTGTCCGCTCGTAAGAGCTTACACTGTATAATCCTGTGTGTGTGTGTGTGTGTGTGTGTGCAGCTGGTAAACAATTCCAGGTGCTCTATAATTGGTCGCTGTGGTGTCAATTGCAGCGTCAGCGCCGGAGCTCAATTAAAGACTGCCTACGCCGCCTGATGCCTGATGCTTGCCGTCTGCCGCAGCTGTGCAGCAGTGTAGCAGTGGCAGCAGCAGAAGCAGCAGCAGCAGCTCTTCAGCTTTGGGACACAGCTCCCCTGGGGCACGGCAAATGTGACTTGCTGCAGTGCAGCGCCCGCTGTGCGCGGGTATGCCAATTTCAGCAATTAACAACAATGGCCATAAATGCGTGAAACGTATAAGCTGGCAGTGGGAAAGAGCGAGAGAAAGAGAGAGAGAAAGAGAGAGAATAAATAGAGAGCATAAAAGAGAAAGAGAGAGGATACGGCTGCTGATTAAAAGCTTTAGATAGGGAGGATTACACATTCAGCAAGCGGATTATTAAACGCCAAACAGCAACTGGTGTTTGGGGCAGGCTTAACTGCTGACACGATCTTGAATTTGAATCTGGGCCCATGCTCAATTCGAGTGGCGCCATTTTGTGGCGGCCACAAAAAGTAAGTGGTAGCAACAACACACACATATAAACATACATATATATATAAACAGATATGTATATATATATATATATATATTATATATGCACTAGTACGATTCGCAGATTGTGGCGACCATTGACCGAGGCAAAGGCCAGTGGCTCACATTAATCAACATTTCATATTGGCCACTGTTTGTTTAAAGGCACCGCATAATTATTAGGTTAAACAAATAATAAATAATAACCTAAATCAGCTTAGCTACGTTATACCCTACAAAAATTGTAGTCAGAAAAATATAAATTCCTTAGTAACATAAGGAGTACTAAAAAATTTAAACAAAAGTTAAAAGATTTCGCAATTACATTTTTAATAGATTTTATGCTAATTTAAGTCTAAGTGTTTTTAATTTCTTTCAAGCGAAATTTCTTCACAGATGACTTTAACCAAGTTTTGCTTAAAAATCTGATTCAGTTATCAGCAATCTAAACATGCTAACAGATGTAAAATCAAACCGTTATCTGCATGAATTTTATTTACATTTCGATTGATAACAATGAGATTTTTGATGATATCAGTTTCCTATTATTTTCCCAGCTTTTCATTAAGTTTAAAATTTGCTTGCAAGCTGAGTAATCATTTAAAACTGATGTCAAAATTATGAAATACTTTATTTTGCTTATTCTTATTGTAATTTATTTAATTATATACCCCCTATAGCCGAAAACAATTACTGGGTATAGCCAACAAAGCAATTACTCCATAAATCTTTTTCGGTTTGCCCTTTGGCTAAGAGTGAAACTTAGACTGTATTTTTGGCATCAACTTCACGTTTATTCAAGGCACTGCAATCGAGATTCAAGTTCAATAACTCGATACAATAAATTTAAAGAAACAATGCTGATGAATTGTTAAAAGTATCTAATAATAAAATCAAAATAGCTGTGAATGGTGGTAACAAATATAAAGGTGCATGATCTGATGTGTTGACCTTGATTGAGATTGAGTTTGGGTAAATGAACTATTTAACACGTTTTTAATGTTAGCTGTCAGTGGATTGATTGGCTTGAAGTGAGCAATGTGCGTTTGATAAGACCGAAAACAATGGCAACAGCAACGGTCAGTCAGCCAGTCATTTCCTGGCCAACATCTCGACCCGCTGGCACTGGCCCTGCATAACACCAGTGTGTGTGTGTGTGTGTGTGTGTGAACAATACATTTGTATGAAATAGACAAGAGCCAAACAAAGAGCATTGGCAAGCAAATAGTAAAGAACAATTTGATAGAGATCCAAGCATTTCGTGAAAATGTGTTACAAATGCAGTCAGAGCAAAATTCGGAAAGAGACACGTTCGATACAAATACAAGTTTAATTATTACACAACACGGGACTTGAAATTAAAAAAAATTGAAGACGTCGAAAAGCGTTGCTTTGCACCTGAAAAGCACAATAATAAGAACAAAACAGACAGACTCGAGTTACCTGCACCTTATCAAATAAAATACACAAAGCGGCAAATGAATCGCACAAATTAGAATATCTATCAAACAGTCAGAATTGCTGAATCAGAAAAAAGCCCAGATCTGCCCACTGATCGAAATATGCTTGCATATGATATGGCGCGTTGGTGTATTTGTGTACATGTATTTATGACAGACTTTAAGATTCCATTCTGGCTACTAATTTCAAATCTTCGAAATTAAAGCGATTTTAGCACGTCGAAAACTCAACCAAAACGCGTTCCAATCCAAATCCCCACAAAAGTAACAACAACAACAAGAACAACAAAAACAGTGCGAAGCCGAGCCGAGGGCCGCCGCACGTCGCGTCGCATTGGGGGGCTGAGACTCGTGTTGCGGGCTTTCGCTTTCAGTTGCT
The DNA here is from genome assembly GCA_035042125.1 of Drosophila longiperda. Classification (NCBI taxonomy): domain Eukaryota; kingdom Metazoa; phylum Arthropoda; class Insecta; order Diptera; family Drosophilidae; genus Drosophila; species Drosophila longiperda. The sequence continues at coordinate 19,839,903 of JAWNLV010000107.1, forward strand.
GCTCGTTGCTGCGTCCGATTGGTGTTGCCTTAGTTCGCTGTCCGCTGTTCGCCGTTCGCCTGTTCGCCGTTTGCCTTTTCGCCGTTCGCCGTTCGCCGCGTCGTTCCTCTTTGTGCCCGGCTGTTAACGGTTAACGTTCTGTTCTATTCTGTTCTGTTCGTTGCATTCTCCAAAAGCCAACGGTAAAACGATCGACTGCTTATCGATAAGTCGATAAAGTGCAAAAGTTGTGAAAAATGTGTCAATAATTGTGCCTGTCTCTGTGTCTGTCAGTCTGTGAGTGCCTGGCGCAAAATTCAAAATGGATTACGATTCGAATGCGCAGGACAATCATCGTGGCTCTGTGTCCTCCAGCAAATCACTGGAAATACCCATAACACCCTCGCGCTCACCCAAAAAGGTTTCCTTCTCCGACGAGCTGCCCAGCAGCAGCAGCAGATGCAGCAGCAGCGCCAGCATCAGCGTCGTCCAATCGGAGCCCAGCGGCGTTAGTCAAGTGCTCCACCAGGCCGTTCAATATCTGGAGCGTTTGCACGGTGCACGCAACTATCCCACGGATGATGCGTCAATCGAGCAGCTACCACCTGCCGCTGTGCTTGATGTGGATAATGAATCCTTTGTACAGCCGGAGTCGCAACAGACGCTGAGCACGTCCGCCACCTCACCGAGCATTCTGATTGCTGAGCCAAATGACGGTGGTTACGGCAAGCAGGAAGTGCCATATGAGCCGCCGCAATCGAATTTGTACATGGAGCGATACAAGCTTAATTTAGATAAAAACTGCAGCTCGATGGAGCTGGAGGCGCGACGGGAGAAACAGCGCTGGCTATTGATATCTGAATGCAGTGCCCGCTTCGGTGAGGGGAAACACACACGTGAGGCATTTCGCAAGCTATTTCTAGACGAGGTAGGAGAAGATTACAATTCATCAGCTGCATTAATTACCACAATATATAATATAACAAATGAACTTAAACGTGCAACACGACCCAAAGAGTGGCATCGGGAATAAAGTTGCAACCCATATACAGTATGTAACTTGACCTTGTGCTACATATTTTGTGGTCCTTTACCTGATGCCAAAATAATAAACTGGTTTTATTTTTTGGTTTTTTGATTTTTACTTTTTATTGTTTTTTGTGATGCTCTTCCTCTCTTTCACTCTCTCGATCGCTTTTGCGTTAAGTTTTTTTTATTTTTTTTGTGTCGTTTTGTTCGTTTTTACGGGCTCCAAGAAAGCTGTCCAACCAGTCGCTGGCAAACTGAGATGCTCATCCGTTAAATATGCACATTTTTCATCGAGCTGGGCAGCATCTATCTTAGCCGATCCCATCTGCTAGCTCGACCAACGCGACCAATGCAAACAAGATAGATAAAGAGGTAGACAATAAAGAGATGCTTCTATTTGCACACAAAAATCGTGAGATTGAATGTCATTAAAATATTAGTAAGCGTTTAATTAATGCAAGAAAAAAAATAAGCTGCAGATTGCCCAACACCAAATGGCAATCGTTCAGCTTTGATTATGTTGTTGTTGATGCTGTTAATGTTGTTATTGTTGTTGTTGTAACATCTTCCCACTGCTGCGCATAAATCTTCCAGCGGTGTTTAGCGAACTGTAAACAAATGTTTAAATAAACACTGGTTGTACTGATCAGTGTAGTGTAATAAATTAATTGGCGCACATATAAATTGTATTTCTTTAAAACTTGTTCATTTAATTACAGGAATTTCAGCAGAAACTTTTTCAGCTTTTCGATCTTGAGAGAAATGGATACTTGTTGCAAGATCGCTGGATTGAACATATTAAGGGGCGACTCACGTAAGTAAAGGATAAACATTGTGTGTACAGTCGTCACTCGAAAATGAGTACTCACTTTTTAAATATTTGCTATTTTTCAACACTTTTTTACTACATTGACTTCGGTGGACATAGAAACCCGTAATAGGTAGATTCAAAATTACTGAAAAATATATACAAATTATTTATTTTAACTTAGCATTTATTTTATATCTTGGAAAGAAATGTATGCTTCACAATGAATTTATTTATAATTTTCGACTGAGACATTATTCTTATTTTCGGTATTTTAATTAGTTCAAGAAATGGATTGCTTTTAACGAGTGACCACTGTATTTATACGTACATTTATGAGGCTTCAGCAATTTTCTTTGCTCTCGTTTTTTTTGTCCGTCTCTTCATTTGCCTTTTTAAAGCGGTGCCAAAACAATTAGCCCGCTGCCAGTAAAAAAGCTGTCTCGGTCTCCAAACCGATCCCAAGTTCGCACTCTCTCCCAGTTCCATACATACACAGCACACACAGCACAGACACAGGCACGCACACCCAGTTAGAAGTGCCCTGTTCCAGGCTCTGCGGCATTCCAGCTGCGCCAGTTGTGCGGCTACCAAGCAGCGAATGCCAGCGCTGCACTTTGCACGCCAACGGCGATGCCATCGCCAAATGGTGATGCTATCTGTGTTGTATGTTAACATATACAACAGCTAACATAGTCTGCATGCCCCTCTGCCCCACCCGGCCCGGCACTCTGGCAGCGACTGTCACTGGCCGCCTGTCGTAATGAAGTCATTCAAATACAAATATAGCGTGTCGGGCGCGGGAGGCTGGAGCTGCAGCTGCAGCTGGAGCGGTGCTTACCATGACTGGTGGTGCATTGTGGTGCTTGTTACCGGTAATGGCAATCGTAATGTTAATACTTTTGCCTCTTGGCTCTTGGTCTTTTCTTTTTCTTGGCTTAACCTTTTTTATATATCTATTTTGCAGCGACGATCGCCAAATGGACTTTGCCGAGCAAATCGAATCGGTGGCCTATGTCATCTGTGGCGAGAAGAGCCAAGTGAGCTTTAAGAATTTCCGCGATATCTGGCATACGCGAGGCGTAAGTAACTGAACCCAACTTCTATGGGGTTTTGACCTAAATATTTCAAGCTGTTTGCAGATTTTGGATAAGCTATATCGTTTAATTGACATCGATGGAACCAATCTAATCTCAACAAATCAGGTCATGGAATTTATATCACATCTGACCAACTCCAGGTAAGTTTCAACTTGTTCAGACATATATATATATATATATATATAAGAGATTATAGACGAGCTTAGAACTTATAAAAGTTAGATTATCTAAATTTTTAGTAAGTTGCGTCTTCTAATTGAACTTCTAAATATCTATTTACATTCTAAAGTGACTTTATTCTCAAATTGCCACTGATTATAAGAGAGGCTTTAAACTAAGAGTTAGAGCTATTTTTATATATACTTTTTTATATATATATTTACATTCTAAATTATCTTTATTCTGATACTGCTACTAATTCTAGAACATATAATTATATATATAATTATAGAAATGGAAAATTAAAGAACCTTTTTAATGTATTTCTAAATATCATTCAACTTTCTTAAGTTTCAGATCTTAGAGCAACATCTTTCTAAATTCGACCCTTAGTTAACCCAATAATCTTTCTTTTAAATTGCAGACCTCGCACGGGCTTTGACAAGAGCTCCCTGGCTCGCTTGGAGCAGCTGTTCCGCAACACGGTGGGCAACGAGCAGGAAATACGACGCGAGGAGTTCCAAAAAATTGTGACCTCCAAGAATGTAGGACATATAATCGATTCCATTGCTTACATAATACATTTAGTAATTTCTTTGTCACTTGGCAGCCATTCTTTACGGAGCGGGTATTTCAAATATTCGACAAGGATAATTCGGGCTCAATATCGCTGCAGGAGTTCATTGATGCCATACATCAGTTCTCAGGACAATCGGCTGATGATAAGATTCGTTTCCTGTTCAAGGTCTACGATATTGATGGTGCGTCCAAATCCCTCCAGGATAACCCATACTAATTTAATCCCTATTCCACAGGGGATGGTCTAATACAGCACAAGGAGCTGCACGATGTGATACATCATTGCATTAAGGAGAACGGCATGGAGTTCTCCGAGGATCAGATTGAGGATCTAACCAGCGCAATGTTCGAGGATGCCGATCCGCACAACAGCGGCGAGATCACCTACGAAGCCCTCAAGAATCAGCTGCACAAACACGGCGGTCTGCTCGAGAATTTAAGCATTACGTGGGTGATCTTGAGATTATTTTAGTTATTGGGATGCCTTTAATAGTTCTACTTGCACAGCATTGATCGCTGGCTGGTGCCCATTTCGGAGGAGCCATCGTCAGGCCAAAAAAAGTCGAGACTGTGGAACACTATACCTCACCAGCTGACGCTGGCCTACATGAAGAACAACCAGGTCTTTGTCACCTATCTGTTCTGCTACATTGCCATCAATCTGTGCCTCTTCATCTCCCGTGCCATACAATATCGGGCCAGCAATGGTTTTGTTATTATTGCCAGAGCCTGCGGTGAGTACTTAAAGATGCCTCGCCAACATTTAAATATTTAAATATAAATATAAAAACAAATTTACATTTAAATTACTATTCTGATGTAATAATCAAGCAGTGCGCAAACATTCCTCAATTAATTCCCCGAAAAGCTTTTATTCGGGTTTGTGTACTATTTCAAATTATCTTAAAACAATATTTTAAATACCTGATGAAATATTTCTTTAAATCATATTTCTTTACTATAAGTTAAAATTTAAAAAATATATCTTTGATGTGATCCTTAAGCATTGAGTAAGAATACCATAAAAAATTCCACAAGAAGTTTTTATTTCTTTTTTATTTTGGTATAACCTCAAATTATCTTAAAAATATAATTTTAATATCTTAGGAAATGTTTCTTTTAATTAAATTAAATAAATAATTAAATAAATCTGTTTTTTTTTTAATTTTTTAAATATAAATGAAATATAAATTTCCATAAAAATAAGCGAAAAACTAGACTAAATCTTGTAAAACCTTTTAATTTCTTTTTTTTAATTTCAGGACAATGTCTGAACTTTAATTGTGCCTGGGTCTTAGTTTTGATGCTTCGTCACTCACTGACCTATTTACGCTCGCGAGGCTTATCCTCTTTTCTGCCCCTGGATCATCACGTGTACCTGCACAAGCTGACCGGCATCACAATTTCCGTGTTGAGTTTGGTCCACACGATAATGCATCTTTTTAACTTTTCGATAATTGTGATCAACGATCCGAAGATAAATGCGGGACACTTCACCATTGGCGAGTGGCTGCTGACGGATCGTCCAGGTTTGTTTGGACTGATACCGGGCTGTGCGAATCCCACGGGAATTGCTCTTCTCACAATTTTGATGGTCATGTTTATCTGCTCGCAACCGTTTGTGCGGCGCAAGGGCAGCTTCGAGGTCTTCTACTGGACACATCTGCTCTATGTGCCCTTCTGGATACTGACACTGTTCCACGGACCAAACTTCTGGAAGTGGTTCATGCTGCCGGGTCTGGTGTATATTGTGGAACGTGTGCTGCGCTTCGTTTGGATGCGCGGTGAGCATGGCAAGACGTACATTAGCTCCGGTCTGCTGCTGCCCTCCAAGGTGATCCATTTGGTGATCAAGCGGCCCTTTAACTTTAACTTTCGTCCCGGCGACTATGTTTTTGTGAACATACCAGCGATAGCCAACTACGAGTGGCATCCATTCACCATCAGCTCGGCACCTGAGCAGGAGGATTACATGTGGCTGCACATACGCACCGTGGGCGAGTGGACGAATCGCCTCTATCGCTACTTTGAGCGTGAACAGCAGAAGCTGCACAATGGCGACGTCAATCAGCACATGCACGCCATTCCCACGCCCAGTTTTATGCTGTTGAATGAGGCACGCAATCCGGCGCTGGCCGAGATGTCCCGTCTCCCGCCAACGGCCGAGACGACGCCCCAAACCGACTTCCTGGCACGCAACATGACCAGCCGCAACGAACAGACGCCACCGGAAAGACCTCCCCGACAGCATCGCAAGCTGGTGGCAACTGCCACAGTGGATGCGCCCACCTCGACGACGGGCGTGAATCGCATTCGCAGCATTAAGAAAACGCTGCAGCGCACCTTCTCCCGCAAAGAGGCCATCGAGCCGAAGAGCAAGCTCAGCCGCCAGCCCATGGGCATATCCAATGGCGCCTTTGTGGCGGACAACGAGCGACGTCACTTAAGGCTTAGAGCCACACAGAGACCGCTGGAGAAGAGCATCTCGCTTCCGGACATCAACATGAAGAGCAAGAAGCACAGTCGCATCAAGGCGTAAGTATTACAATAATAATAATAATAATAATAATAATAATAATAATAATAATAATAATAATAATAATAATAATAATAATAGCAAAAGTAATGTTTATAAATTATAATTATTTTATTCATTCGATGTTTTCTTGGCAGTCTGCGCGCTTTGGGTCGCTCTGAGTCGGAGCGGGCCTTTGATGAGAAGCGGATGCGTCGTGCTCGGAACAGCAGCGTCGGCTTGGCCTATCTGAGTCCGCAGAACAAGTCGCTGGCGCAGAGTTTCCGCTATATGCGCAACAAGCCGACCATTATTGCCTTCAAAACGCCCAGCTTGGAGCTGAGCGAGTCACAACTGCTGGCAACGACGATGACGGCGGGAACGGTGGCGTCAGAGAGCAACGGTGGCGCCTATGAGATCAACGCTGTGGAGCAAGGGCGTCTTACTCGCGCAGAGAGTGGTGCAGATCGGCTGACACGTCTCAGTCTGACTACTGAAGATAAGCCGCTGGAGGTAAGGCATATGGAAACTAATAAACTAATCTTAGTTTAACTTAAGTCTAATCCAAATCCCATTGCTAATCCATTGCTTTCCAAGGATATTACACACACGGGCACGGGCAGCAGAAAGTCACGTTTGCGCCGTCCCACATTTCTGCGCACGTTGTCCACATCCCTAACAAATCGGGCCACGGGCGGCGGCGGTGGCGGGGGCAGCTCCTCTACTAACAGCAGTAGCAAGGTCACACTCGATGCGGGTGTCATGGAGGTCAGGGTTACACCAACACCAACACATACAGACAGAGTTCTCTAACTCAATCTCAACTAACTAACTCGACTATTGGAATTTCTTTGCACACAGATCTTCATTGATGGCCCGTATGGTGCACCATCGAGCCACATCTTTGGCGCCCAGCATGCGGTGCTTATTGGCACGGGAATTGGAGTGACGCCCTTTGCCTCCATACTCCAGTCGATCATGCATCGGTATTGGAAGGCAAGGCACAGCTGCCCACGCTGCCAGTTCGAGTGGGCCAGCGAGATACCCAAATCTGTGATGAATCTGCGTAAGGTGGACTTCTTTTGGATCAATCGCGATCAGCGCTCCTTTGAGTGGTTTGTCAATCTGCTCTCACAGCTCGAGATCGAGCAGGCGGAACTGGGCGGCGCCATGGAACGGTAAGTTAAAAATTAAAATATCTGAGCACAATTAATGGACTCTGTTTTGGTTCTTATGCAGCTTTCTGGACATGCACATGTACATTACGAGCGCACTGCAGCGAAACGATATGAAGGCAGTGGGTCTCCAATTGGCGCTGGATCTGCTGCACGAGAAGGTAACGAAAGCATTCACTGACTATTTATAAATCCACTGAATACCACCGTTTCCAAACAGGGCAAACGTGATCTAATCACTGGCCTAAAGACCCGCACCAATGCGGGCAGACCAAACTGGGACAAGGTCTTCAAGCAGCTGCAGGCACAGCAGAAGGGCAAGGTGACCGTCTTCTATTGTGGACCACCGCAGCTGGCGAAGACGCTGCGCGTCAAGTGCGATCAGTATGGATTCGCCTTTCGTAAGGAGTGCTTTTGAGTTAGCCATTCTCATCCCATATATTTGTATACATCTGAAATCCTCTCATCCATGTCAATCAAATAGGTTTTGGGTTTTTGTATTATTTAATTAAGTTTTCGATTTATATTTATTCGTCATGTGTTTTGTTGCCTCATTTGCATTGCGTGTGTCGCCAAACTTGTAAATATTAATATGTTTATGCATTATAATAAAAATTGTTAATCTATCTGTGGGGTTCTGGTTTCGTATAACTGGCTATCTATGTGCCTCTTGTGATGTCTTGGCTGAGAGCACAACTGACTGATTTTTAAAGTTTAGCAAAATCGTATTTTATTATAAATTTTCTTGATAACTTTTAATTAAATGCAGTTTATAGTTGCATCTTTAAGTGAGCAGTTATTGAGATATATTGATAAAAGTGGTATTCATGCAAAACTTTAATTTTAATATATAGTTTATGCTAATTGTAGTCGGATATTGTGAATTTGATTGAACTATTTTCAGAGAGAAAAGTTTTTCATATAGCAGCTCAATTTAGTTTGACAATATGTTTATATATATTATTATATATATTGCAATTTTATATATATAACATAAGTCTATTCAATAATTTTATTTTTGCTATTTGTGCCGTCCAATCAATATTTTAATTGCAGTCTTGAATTTTGAATTCTTAATGCACCTTTGCAGGTGGCTCCGAGTTTTACATCTGATGGGATTTCTAAGCGCCTGACGACGTCACGTCCTTATTTCAATATTGCTATAAGTTACAAACACTAACACACTCTTACATACAGACACAACGCACACACACAGAGACAGACGGACATAAATAAAAGTAACAGCAAGAATTGGTTCCACTTAATCTCAATGCTTTAACCAGGTGCTAAAGTTCATATTGCTGGGCCTCGACATGCGCTCAATGGTGATTGTCTCGTCTGAGTTGTCCACGTTGTAGAATTCGCGCAGCTCCGCAATGGCCGTTTCCTCGATTTGGGTGTGCACCAGCGACTTGTTGCGCATGCGCTCGTAGCTCTCGCGTTGGCGCCGCTCATCGGCCAGGATCTTGGAAAAGCTGTTGGCCTGATCGGCGCTAGTGGCTGTCGTCGCAAGTGCCTGCGTCTGTCCACGCATCATATTGGCAAAAGAGGTGGGATCCGAGATGCTGCCAGTGGCGGGCGGTGAGCTAAATGGTTCCGCAGATGTTGTGGCAGAGCTGTGGGCTGCCACGCCCCAAGCATTAGGCACCACCACGGGTGTGCTATTCAGCTCCAACGGTGCAGAGCTATTGGCGCGCCAGCTCTGCGACTCGGAGGAGAGACGTTTGCGCTGCTTTTGCGATAGCTTCTGTGACTGCGGCACAAGACTGCTTAAGTCTAAGTTGTAGCTTTTGCTTAGTGGCGTGCTGCACTCGTTAGGACTGGTGGGTGGCAGTGGTGGCGTTGACTCCTTAATCGGTGTACGCTCCGTGAAAGAGCGCGGCGACAGCACGTTCAGTTCTGGGGATTGCTGCTCCTCCTGTTTGAGCACACTGTTAACTTTGAATGCCGTCTCGGCCAGCTTGCGCTTCTGCTCCTTTTTATCGACGACTCGCGACCAGTTCTTAGCCTCATTTGGCAAACTGGCCTGAGCAGCAGTGGCTGGGTCAGCTGATGCTTCACTAATGCTTATCGAACGCATCATGCTCGATATTGCCTGCTGCTCATAATGCCGTACATCCTGCTTATTGTGCAGCTCTTTTTGCTTATGCTTGGCAGCCTCCTTTAGCTTGGCATCCTACAAGGAAAAAAGAGTTGAGTTATACATATAAAATATAAATATATAAATATATAAAACATAGGAATAATAAAATACATTTCTAAAACGAGCAATCACTATATAAATATATTTTATAGATGCAATAGATTAACCAACCGCATCCATGCGATAATCCAAATCCACTTCGCATCCCTCGACAAAGCTGAGCAACAGATCATCCTCAATGGCTTCGGAAAAGGGAGTTATTTGTCGGTAATCAAACACCGACTCAAACATCTTTCTATAATGCTCATTGAGGTGCTTTAAGGTGCCCGACTCGCACTGCTCGATGCTGCGATAGTTGAGCACACGCGCCAGATTCTGGCAGATGAAGTCCAGGCAGCCCTGCTGCAACAGCTTGCAGTTGTACATGACCGCAAAGTCGAGCATCTCGCCGCACTTGCGTATGCTAATCTTGTCCAGTATTAGGCATTCACAGACGTTCTGCAGCGACTCAATAAAGTATTGATCGCAAAGCGTAATCATATTGTATAGGAACGTTTCCGTATAGTTTTGCTTGCAAAATGATTCCGTATCCAGGCTATACAGATAATCAAGCACTGGCTCCATATACTCAGCTGGCACACCGTCAAAGTTGACGGTGGTGCGTTCGGCCCAAGAGTTCATGAACATCATCTCAAAGTATTCCAGACGCGCCACCAAAATGCATTTGTGCGCCTCAAGCACTTCCCCGTCCTCGCAAACGATACGCACATCGCAGAGTTCAGGATAGTCCGAGCGATGCAGCCGATTCAATCGCTGTCTTCCAGGAAGTGGCAACTGTTGTTCGGTGATATAGCTGCAAGATGATTTGTTAAAATAGCTAAAGTTTAGTTAATATACCAATGGCAACTCACTTTTGCACATATTTGGCCAGTTCGTGCAGCTGAAACTTTTGCAGGTGTGTGTAAAACATTTCACAGACGCGAGTACGCTTATGGGGATTCTGTGGACCCAGACTTTGCTGCATGCAATCGATATCTGTTGGAAAAAGATTAGAGAACAGGTTGAAGATACTATTAAGACACTACTTACCATCCTCTGTGGGCCAGTAGTTGGTGTAAATGTGCTTGAGGACCAGCTCAAACATTTTTCCCGTCAAATTCTCAAAGTTCAGATAGATATCCTTGTCTAGATAAAGGCGCACCAGTTCGCGCAGCCCAGCTGCGCGATTGAAGATGATAAACTTATGCGCCGCAAAGATCTCGCCATCCACATGAAAGATTATGTCGTGCACGGCGTCAGAGTCGCTGGTGTCGTGGTAGAGTTTCTTAAAACTGTGCTCCCTACGCGGCAGCGTTGGCTTACAAAAGTACTTCATGTGCGACTCCTGGAGAACGGCAAACGAAGCGAAGCTATCGTCGCAAACGATGTCCACGGCTCGATCAATATTGGGTACACGCTGCAGATCGATGCGCACATAATGCTCCCGCGAGATTTCCGTGCGATTCTGATCGTTGTTCTGCCATATGTCCACGTTCAGCTTTGACTTATCCTGAGCCCCTCCAGCAGGAAACGATAACTGATTGCACTTGCCGCGATATACGCAGCCATCCATGGAGAGCACCAGCACCTGGTTGGATTTGTAGAGAATCCGTTTAATTTCCGGCATGCGAATGTGCGCGAAATTGCATCTGCAGCAGATAAGAACAATAAGTGACAACATCTAACGGTTAACAAGTTTCTGCTTGCCTGTAGAACTGCTGCGTGTTCTCGTACCACAGAAACACTACATTCGTTTCGGTTAGCATCATTAGTTTCAGAGCGGCTGCCGAGCCTTTTGTGGAGTTCTTCAGGTTGCCGCCCACCACCGCAATGCTCTTGAGATCCTCATAGCTACACGACAGGTAAATTGATTATGGATTACTTACACACAGATCTATGCCCAACTCACTTGGGCGTCTTTATAGTTCGGGGCTTGTCCGCGTAGAAGAGCAGGATGAGCTTCTCTTCGGTGTAGACCACAGTGGCTGCATTGCTGGCCTCCACAAAGCGGATGTGTGTGCGCTCCGCCAGCCTCATCTGTAACAAGTGGCGACTTTAGTCGAGCTGGAAAGCTACCGGTTTGATATATAACTTACCTGTGTGGGCGAGACAATTGTCTTGGTATTGGCGCTGATGCCAAACTGCCCCTGATTGGCGCCCCACACATAAATACACTTGGAGCTGTACGCAATGGAGTGCTGATCGCAAGCAATCACACGCAGCAGGCCAGTGGCGCCCTTGTCGCGCAACGAGACCACTTCCTTGAACGTGGTTAACTGCCCGCCCGCATCCCGTACGCCCAACTGCTGGTTGTCGTTGACGCCGCAGGCAAAGACAAGCGAGCGATTGGTAAGCACCAGCGAATGCTGTCGGGACACACTGATGCAGATGATGCGCTCATCCGATTGCTTTAGTGGCACCTTCACGCGCTGAGGTGCCGGCAAACTGTTTTCCACACCGATACCTAGTCGACCGCCCTTGCCATGTCCCACGGCATATAAGTGCCCTTTCTTATCGCAGAAGAGACTGTGATAGGCACCCAGCGCAACATGCTCGATCCAAATATTCGATTTGCGAAAGAAATCCACCGCCTGCGGTGCGTTCGTATTCTGTTCATTGCCAATGCCCAGATTATAATTCTTGTTCGAGCCCCAAACAAGTGTCTCATTTCTGTGGGAATAAAAAATATTGTATAAAAAGTTCTTTATTGGAAATTTCAACTGTATTTTATTTTTTTTTTAAATTGTTACTCACTGAGAGTCAGTACTGGAATTTAGGTCACACTTCCTGCAAATTGCCTGCAGCGGACAGCGGGTGTCTTCATCCAGCAGCTCCAGGCTGGCGCCGTATCGCAACAACAGAACTGCGCAATCGATACAGCCGTAATACAGAGCCCGATGCAACGGACTGCTGCCTGATTCTAAGTCGCGCTCGTTGACGTTGGCGCCGTGATTCAAGAGCCATTCGAGTATTTTGTAGCGGGCGACAGATGCGCTCATGTGGACGGCGGAGCGACCCAGATAATCATGAATATTGCTAAAATTGGCACACGATTTTGCAACGAAAGCCGCCAAGTGTTGATCGTCTATGGAGCGTTTTGTGAGCGCCGCAGTAATGCAATTACCATGCTGACGACGACGGCACTTGGCGGTGCAGTCATATTCTTGATTTTTTAGAGCTGACATGCGGATATAATTGACTAACACACTGAAAATTTGTCCTTTTCACGTGAATTGTTGTTGTTTTGCAGCAATTGTTTTCGTGGAGATGCGACAACAAAGTATCGATACTTGACATGCGACCAGAACTATTTTCAAAATAAACTATTACTTGCCCCAATGTTATGCTTCTAACTAAAGAAAACTAAATATTAAGAAAAACATATGCCATCATTAAGTGCAATTCTTATTTGCACAAAATTGTGAAATTACAATAGCTTTGATCCGTCCTGTGCCGTGATTAGCTACTGAAACATACTCGTTAATGCCCACTGCAGGTAGCTACAATGAGAAGGTATTTTCGAGCATGTCGCATGCGGTCACACTTCACTCCACTTGTAGTAGTAGTTGTTGCGTGCATCGCGTAAAGAAGTTCCGCGCACTTGCTATGTAAGAAGGGGTGCTAATTTATTGATAAAGTAACAGCAGTGAAATATTATGTAAATGAACTAATGCAAATGACAAGCTCTAAACACATGAAAGTGACTGCAGTGTAAAATAACTGATTTAGCGATGCATATGTGTATGTGTGTGAGGTGATTGGGTTCAAGCGGAAATCCATGGATATTGAGTCATAAGCCAGAAGAGGAACTTGTCATGCCGTTGTTGTGTTCATATCTAAATATGTATTGTATATTGTCATAGGCATTAATTTGATTAACGGACTCCCAATTGAATTAGTATGCAAAAGTACAATTTAAAAAATACACACATACATACACGTCAACTGCTGTTAGTTTTGTGTTAGTGCAAATTGCTCATCTATATTAATTAATTAATTACTTGACCTCTGGGCACGGCACTTGAGACCTCAAGAATTGTTTAAAACAATTTATATACATAAGCATACACACATTGAGAAAGAGAGCAGTCGAATAGTTCGCGTTAAGTTCGAGTGCACGTAATACTTGTTTACATAGCTACAAAAAAACACAGTCATATCTAGCTACCATGCTGACAGTGTTTATGTGTGTGTGTGTAGATGTGAGAGCGAAGTTTCTCTCAGTAGCTGCTCTGCTGCTCATTTCGTTTTAATTTCTTTTTATTTACTTTTAGTTCACACAGATCAGGTTTTGCTACGAGCACCGCAAGCCAAACAGCTCAAGTGAAGTCCTCGTTGCAGCTGCATTGCATTTCATTTCTTCGTTTCCCTTTTAACATACGATTCTAAGGTGCGAAAGAGAACAAGTGGCAGAGCAGGTTGAAGTTGAAGCAGAAACCGAAACAGAAACACAACGCAAGAACGCATCCCCGGAAATGCCAATAGAAAAACAAGTAGGATAAGCGAAACACCAGATAAAGAAAGCCTGTAAAACGCAATACGATCAATTTGAAAAAAAATTGAGAGAGGGAGAAATATAAAGAAAGTACAAAACTAGAGTGAAGAACTTAACCAATGCAGCTTTTTGCGCTGCAGCACACACACACACGCACACACACACAGGCAGACGCACACGTACATAATCTTTGGCACAATTTTCTGAATGGAATAATTATGTTGTGATGGGCTCGTGCTCGTGTACACGGCGACACTTTCTGCTGTCAACATGCTTCCTGCAAATGGTGAGTATTGTGTGTTGTGAGAATGCTGTTGTGACCCTTTTTACAAGCACTAATCTCTATTGTATATATTTATCTATTTTATACACATGCATGCAAACAATGCGTGATAAATGTTTGATTTCAATGCTATATAGATAACGATTATCGAACGCCAGGTATTCGACTTTCTCGGATACATGTGGGCGCCCATATTGGTCAACTTCTTTCAAATACTGTTTATAATATTTGGATTCTATGGCGCATATCATTTTAGAATCAAATACATTATAACCGTAAGTACCCCAAAAAAAATCCCCCACTACAACTCCATCCGCTGCGATAACGTTCGATCGATAACCCAAATTTTCTTTGTTTGGTCAGTATTTAATTTGGAACTTCGTTTGGATTGGCTGGAATGCGTTTCTGATATGCTTCTATTTGAATGTCGGCAGCCTGGATAGGGTAAGCAGCGTAATTGGGGTCACCTAAGTCCAAATACACAATTTACAACTTCCTGAAAATTAAACATTTTCATAAGTTCCTAGCTAAACACTTAATTTTAATTAGTCAAATTTGGATTTTTGAATTGGAAATGGGTTATATTATTTATTAAATAATTTAATACTCAACAGGATAGCGATTTGCTTAACATGGGCACTGGCAGCGTGTCGTGGTTCGAGGCAAACGGTTATGGCTGTAAGCCCACGTATAACATAACTTCAGACGACCCATATCGGCCATTGCGCCCGGAACGTGTGGAGGATTGCCTATTGGACTATACGCTCGTTGAGGTCATCCACTCGGGCGTACAATGCGCGCTGGCGGTGAGCATATTAATAAATTTTAAGTGCTCCGAATTGTTATAAATTGTGTGCTTTACTCTTACTCTACCATTGCATGTACAAATTTATGCAGTTGCTGGGCATACTTGGTGCGATTCTGATCAGCTGTATATTTCTCGATGAGGACGACAGATGTAAGTTACTCGAATACACTCTCTAAATACATAGCACACACATATACACATAAATATGTATTTATAAATATATAAATATGTATCTAATCACTTAACACTAATGGGTAATTGCATTTTAACACATGTAGTTCGTGTTATTCTTATAAATTGTAAACTCAACCTTAACCCTTTTTTTTGTTCATAGTTTTATTGAAATAATTCTTATTTCGTTTCCTAAGTTAAAATTAGTAAGAACAACAAAATTGTGCCGAATGTTTGTGAACGCAACGAATGTCTTGTTTATGTATATATTTTTAATCATAATATTATTTATTGTTAAACCAAAAAAAAATTGTGATATAATATGATTTTCGATGCTTTGTTATGTCCACCAACTTGCCTGGAATGCGAAAGAAATATTTATAAAACATAAATGTTCAACCACATATGCCACACACACAAATCACATATCATTACATATGAAACATACATTATATGCTCGTCAACGTAATCCATGTTATTATTTATGTCATAACAACAACAACGATCAAGAAACAAAAATGAAAGATATTGTATTGTGTTATGTAAATGCTTATAATGAACGTTATAATCGCTGATAATAATCTTATGTTAATATGATATGTACTTTATTATAATGTTAAAGCATCTTAATCAATTTCTGGTTTACAGTCGATTTCATGAACGGCGACGCGAAGAGTCCACAGCACACCGTCGTCCATCCAATGTACGTGAGCTATACAAGTATTCCAACAACATCCGCAAGCGCCACAATGCAATCTAATAAGCAACTGCAGCAGCAGCAGCTGCAGCATCATCAGCAGCAACAACAACAACAACAAAACTCACTGCAATTCTATCATCATCAACACCGACACAAAACGAGCAACAACAACAGCAACTACAACAGCCACAACAACAACAACAGCAATTGCAACAGCTACAATAATACACTTAATAATGTTCATCAGCCACAGCCACAGCCTCAGCCAGACACAGCAAATAACCATAACGCATACCAACAACCACATTTAACCCACACAAGTGGCAAAAACGCAGCCGCCATCGAGCAGCAGCAAGCCATTTGCAACAGCAGCAGCAGCAGCAGCCTAAGCCGGCTCAAGTCGCTCAGCCGCAAGCAGCAACAGCAGCAGCAGCAAACACAATCATCCAACCACAATGAGAGCAACCACAGCCACAAGGGCAAACGTCTCTATCAGTCGAAGGCACATGCTTTAAACTCTGTCAGTCCCATGTCCACATCTCTGTCGCCCCAAAGCGCTCAGCTCTCCACGCCTTCGCTTTCGTATGCCTCGCTGCAGAACTCCAATCCGCAGCTGGCTACATCGTTGAGCAACAGCAACTATAGCATTTTCCATGGTGGCGACACCAGTAGTGCCACCAGTGGTCATTTTGCCCGTATCCATCACAAGCCCAAGACTCCTAAATCTGTGCCCGATATTAAGTTCACAAACGTGGCTTTGGCGCGCCTCTCGCGCAATCTCGAGGAGGATGAGGACTGCTTCTCTCTGCAGAATCTATCGACCAGTGGCGATACTGGCGTCACCTATGTGCCATTCCAGAGTCCCACACCGAACAGCCTCTTTGTGGGCGGTGAGAATAACAATTTGGGTCCACCGATACCGCACATTGCCTTCAATTCCTATCAAGATCAAATCCACTCTAGTCCCAACAACAACAATCGCTATGCCTACGAGCCATCGCCACAGGCGTTGCCATTGATTTCGGGCTATTCGCCCAAACCGCTGCGCGGTTACAAGCAATTGCCACGGCCCACTCAAATTCCCATGCCCACTGTGCCCATACACAGCTGCATCGCTGGGCAAGAAACGCTGGCGTTATCGCCACCGCCGCCGCCGGCTCCCCGTCCACATATATTTCAGCCGCGACTGGGACAGGCACCCTATCCCGATCTCTCGCCGGAGATTGCCGAGAAGTATGCGATGCCCACACAGCATGTGCCCGGCTCGCCAATGATGCGACGCAGTCAGCGTCGTCCACGTGCCCATCTGGCACAGGCAAATTTCTGCGATCAAATACGCGACACTCCGCCCGGCTACATGGTTCGCACGCACAGCGATGATCAGCTGGAGGAGCAACAGTCGGCGCCGCATGTCAATCGGCGCAGTGGACACAAGACGCGTCCGCGCTCCTTTTGTAACTCGATTGTGGGCGCACCGGCCTAATATCAGCTCAACTCAGATCCTTATCACTGCTTTCCTCTCTGATTATTGACCAAGATTTAATAGAATTGTAGACAGGCAGCTGTTGTTGTCCCATTTTCTCTCACTCTCTCTCTGTCTCTCTTTTCGATCTTATTTATTGCCAGACAGACGCTGCCGAAGCTGAAGCTCTTCAAGCCTCTCTACCCCCCAAACTCGCTCTCCCTTACTCAAGTATGTCCAGCTCCTCTAATATAAATACATATATTTTGTAACTCTCACTCTCTCACTTCTCTTTCTCTCTCTCTCTCTCTATATATCAATATATATATATATGTAAATTTCTCCTGCAGGTGCTGGGCGTTTTGCCGCTTGTGTCCCTTGTGTTGTCCATACTAACGTATTACGTATCTTATTTCACATTTTAGTATGTGTTGTCGTTTTTGTTGTGGCTAACAGAGTTTGTTTGTATTTCTTTTTTTTTAATTTTTTATTAAATTCTAAATACATTTGCATTGCGAAAGCGCGATTAGTACACTTTGAGCAAAAATAATTGTTGCCAATTTCAAGCGCAACATTTAAAGCTCAAAAATGGAACACGAAAAATTAACTACTTAATTTTACTAGTAGCGATTCCAGTTATCAAACAAAACAATTAACAAATGTGACAAGAACATTTGACAAAAATAATACAAAAAATATTGAAAATTTTTTTAAATGCACATATTGAGAAATGCAAATTTACAGCGAATTGTTTAAAAAAAAATTTTTATATATCCGCTACGGGTTAACAATTTGGTAATTTGCAAAATTTGCAAACAGAACTAACTGAAAGTAGTTTAGAGAAATATGAAATGATTGCCCTGTGTTCTGTTAGTTTGCTCTTGATGTGAAAACTAGATGTAAGATAAAGCTTTAATTCGGATGCCTTGAAAGCCATTAGCAAAATTATAAATTATGTGACACAAACACACACAAACACATACACACATTTACATATACAAAACACACACACTTGTAAGACTTTCCATAATGGCTTATTTAAAAACATGAAATGTGATAGAAAAAATTGTTACAAAAAAGAATCGAAACAACAAACAAAAAACTATAAAAGGAGTGGAAATCGAAAAGAGAAGCGTTACGCGAAGCGAAAAGTTCAATGCCTTCATAATTTTATGTTAAACTGTGATACTACATAAAGATAAAAGAAAAAGAAAAAACCACAAACACACACATAAAAATGTCACTAAACTTTATCAAAAAAAAAAAGCGAATTCAAAATTGTAGAAAACTGCAAGCAAAATGCTGAAAACGTTTCCAAATAAGAAATACGCCAATGCAACCAAAATGCCTTTTGAAACCGAAGGAGGAGAGGGAGCAGAAGCAGAGCAACTGCTGCCATAGCTTCTCCAAGGAACTACTATCTGAATAAAGTTGCCTTTTGTTGTGTTTTTCTTTTTGATAAATGAGAAAGAAAATATCTAAATAGCATACCATACAATAAATAAACGCGTAGTTATCAAAAACGTTGCGAGATTCGTTATATATATATATATATATATACTAATAAATATATATCAATTGTTAAGACTAGAGTTAAGCTTTACAACAAGAAATTCGCTAATTAGTAATTAGTTAAGTGCGAGCACACACACAACACACACAAACACACATAGGCAGAAACGATCTAGAGTAATACATAGCTAGAGTAAATATATACATACATACATATGTATTCACATACGAGCTGATTGCGTGCCAATTTTAGCAACAAAAAAACATAAAAACAAAAAAAAATTAAGAAAATAAAATTCAAGAAAAATTCAAGCGTTTCCCAATAAATGTTCATTTACACAATTGTTTGGCCTTTAACTTTAACGTCGTCCTAAATCTGGTTAACTGGTTTCATGTAGCAAATCTTGACTCTGTGTTTTTATCTCTCTCTCTCGCTCTCTGCTAACCAACAACATCTTTTTGTAGCTAATCCTGTTTTGTATTTAACCGCCTTCCAAATATAAATTGTAACACACACAAAATCTTTAACCCATCGCCCAGGTAACTGCTGCCACCTGTTTAGATTTTGCTCTTATTTTAGCTAGCTTTCTGCTCGTCTTATCCACATACGCAATTTATTGACACGCTCTTTGTTCTGTAATCCCTGCAGTGAAGCACATTAACAAGCAGTCCAAGCATCGCCAGTCGCTGTACTCCATCGAGTTTAGCGCCAGCAGCGACACAATTCGACACCGTGGCGATGTCATGCTGGGCTACGGCGACCACGATCCACACGACCAGGATGGCGGCGAGCTGAGTCCCAAACCGATGACGCCGCGTCGCGTCAAACGGCGCTCGGTGATGGCACGAGGCTCCCACGGGCGGCAATCCAGCGGCGGCACCAGCAGCACTCGACGCTCCCATCACGGCTCCAGTAACACGCTGCGCTCCAAGCATGGCGGTGGCGGTGGACACGCTGCTGACAGCAGCAGCGGCAGCTATGTACGCAGCAGTACGCGCAGCTCGCGGCGCAAGTATCACCAGAATCCGGTGACAAAGCTGCTGGATCAGCAGCAACAGCTGCATCATCAGCAACAAAAACATCAGCAACAGCAACTCCACCAGCAACAGTACCAACAGCCGCAGTTGGGCTCGTTCCATCGCCAGGAGAAGCGTCCGCTGACCGCAACCAACTTGCAATCGCTAAACGATGACATTGTCAACAACAGCAACAATGTGGCCGGGCAGCTGGGCAGCATGGGCAAGAGCAACAGTCATTATTATCACAGCTATCGCAAGAACATTCCGCTGGATCCCATCTACTACAATACCAATGGGCAGGGCATGCTGTTCGCGGCTGGCAACATGGAGGAACAAGCATCGCCACCGCTGCCTCCGCCACCGCCAGCGCCGATTGTCAGCCTGCAAAACACTGGCGGCGTTGGAAGTGGTCATTACAATCCCAGCTATCAGCACTCCACCACACAGCTGAACGATGTGGGCCATGCCACCGATGAGCTCTACAACAATCGGCCGCCCTCGGTGCGTTCCAGCTACTCCAATTTCCATGGCTCGCGACCGCTTTCCACTGCGTACAACACCACCGAGAATGTGTTTGCCGGCTTGAACGGTGCCAGCGCCAGTCCACCGCAGCCGCCCTGCACTCCACCGCTCTACCAACAGCATCCCGTCCACCATCAACAGCAGCAGCAGCAATATCTGCCACCACCTGTGCCCGAACCGGCGCCCAGCTATGTCAGTGCCCAGTCGCATGGTCATATGTCATTCTCAAAGCGCACCGCTTCACGGGAGAGCATCCGCTCGATGGCTTTTCTCAACAACGGGCCGCCCGCCTACAATCTCAACTATCACACGCCACCCGACTCAGAGACGACCATGTAAAAGACCAGTGTGGTTGCCCCGCAGCGTACCAATTACTTATACGTCCTTATCACAATCATCCATCGCAGTCCATCAATTTCAGATTTCATCTATGATCTCGATCAGTTCTCGAATCAAGCAGACAACAACTCTCTCGCCTCTGACAATATTTATACAACTCGCTCATTTGCATGGATAACTATAATATTTGCAGACTTGTGCAACAAGCATATATCATCAAGCATATATCATAACTGTTTACTTATATCTATATATATATATAAATGTATTTAACGTAAAGCTAAATTAGTCTGTAAGTTTCTGTCGTTTTACCAAAGTGCCTTTGTATATAAACAACAAATAAATGATTCTTTTGTATGTATTTTTCGGCATTACTGTAGAGTTGATTTTATCGCATTTCACTATATATATATATAGGATAAGTTTTTCCGATTCGCTTCTATTTGATTTACACAATTTCTTTAATTTCAGCTGAAATTTATTTTAAGCTTTTAAGCTTAACAATTGAATATCATTGGCAAATTTGATTGATAAAGATTCACCTTGTATATAAGAGATATGATAGAAAAGTATAAAAGTTAAAAATTGCATATATTTTACAATTATAGTTATAGTATTTAATTTAGGCATGCTCCTATTCCTTGCGACAAACTGGGGATCAAAATAGAATTATTCCATTAAAAACATAGCTTTATTAGTGTTGAGCCAGTTGCACTTACGGTCATCTGCATCCCAGCCGGGCTCGTTGTCTAGCTGCATGTTGCGCTTTTTTAGCCAGTTGAAGAGGGGCGCAAAGTATTCCAAGATGCCCCGTCCGCTCAGCTTGCGCTCGCCCGTTGCTATTTGCATAACATCGCGCCAATGTTTTGTGGCGCCCAATTTCATCATATCACTAGTGGAATAATATGATAAGGAATAAGCTCTTAAAGGAGTTTTCGCAGGTGAAAACTTACCGGAGCAGCGTGCCGGCCTCCTTGCTGTCATAAAAGTCGCAGTTGTTCAGCGGATAGCTGGAATTGCCAGGCTTATATTGGCCACTGGCCAAGCAGAAGGACCGATAAAATTGAAAGCCCAAAATTTCTGAAATGAATTTTCTGCAACAAAAAAGTTTTTATGCCAGAAAAGATTTAAGTCAATTGGATGACCCACCTGGTATTGGATCTGTCTGGTTGCATGCCGCGATAGAATTTATAATCGACATCGAAGTCCTTGGCAGAGCGCCAGATGGGCGGCTGGACGCCAGCAAACTTGTCCTGCAGGCGCCAGTAGGCGCAGTTGTAGTCCTGCACCCCGATGCGTCCATCCATGACATCCACGAGGAATTTGTCGTTGATGAAGTATTGCGGCACAGCCAGCAGCGTGTGGACGCCCATGCGGAAAAGACGATTAAGCAATTGTGGCTCCGTAAGACTGTCATTGAGCAGGATGTGCAGGCGGTGCAGATGACGCGGTGTGCCGGAGGCCAGGACAGCTGTCTCGCCGAGCGCGGAGCTAAAACCCGGACAAGGCTCCGTGTCCAGGCCGAAGGGCAGATCCCGCTTGTAGATGTTGTACTGCAACTCCGCCATGATGCCGTGTATCTGCATCATCTTCTTATAATCCAGTTTGGGGCAGTAACGCAGTGCCACGTCCGGTGGGAAATAATACACTTGTGACTTGCAGTCCGCACCTCCCTCGTCGTCGTTCATGCGGCGCGAAAATCGCTCATAAAAGTTGCTGGCGAATTTTAAGGGCATATTAAACGAAACTGCAACTTCAGCTCGGGGCAGGCACTTACGCGGACATGTTATTTAGGCCCAGTGACTCGAAGAACTCGGCGGCTTTCTTGTTGATTTTAACGGGCGTGACCAGCACCTCCTCCAATCGATGATGCACCGAGGGCAACTGGTCTTTGGGAAACGGTGTCTGAAAGATCTGATGCGGAAACCATGCCTGCGACAGCATCTGATCCATAACTGGTGCCGATATGGCGCCATCATCCTTAAAATTCGCCTTGGGATACGCTAAAATGGCCGAGTGTCTCAAATAGGCGTGCATCTGCCGATATAGCGGCATTATCTCCCAGATAACTGTGGGTGTTTAAGTGGTAAGTATGGATTATACCCTGAACCCATTGAAAATGGCAGAAGAAACCATCTGCGATCCATAAGGATGAGGACTAACAGCCTATAACTATAAGAGCTAGAGACTGAAATTTAGAATATAGGTTATCGTATATCCGGCGCAGATCAAATTTGCTGTATTTTATCGATAATTGTCTATGTATCTTTATTATCGATTCATTTCGATTTACGATAACAATAAGATCCGCATTTTTAAAGGCATAACGCCTTTCTAATTTACACATAATATGCATATGCATAATATTAGTCAATTGCCCATTTCATAAAGATCGGATAACCAACACTTAAATTATGGTGAAAAATATATTTTCATATTGATTGCATTTCTACCAGCAGCCTCAAATGTATCTTTATTGTCGATTCATTTCGATTCCCGATAACAATAAGATCCGCATTTTTAAAGGCCTTTCTAATTTATACATAATATGCATATGAATAATATTAGTCAATTGCCCATTACATAAAGATCGGATAACCAACACTTAAATTATGGTCAAATATATATTTTCATATTGATTGCATTTCTACCAGCAGCCTCAAACATTTTCTTTATGCGAGCGCATGTGTAAGAAAGAGGTGGCATGATAATCTAGAGTAAATCATTAATATGGTTTTTTTTTTGTGCGTACTTTACAGAAAGCCGTTACCTACGATAGTGTGTATATGAATATATATGTGTAGTATGAATATATTTGCATGTTTTTTTTTTAGCCAGCCAATTAGGGATCAGTTGAATAAAAATATGCTCTGCATATATTTTTATTACTCTGTAACTGTTAAAGGGAAATTTGTAAATAAAATTACACTATTTTAAGCAGAGATCACTCGATTACAGCATGTTTTTTAAATATTAAGAATGTATATTTAAGTAAATCTAGATAAGGGAATATATTTCAGTCTCTTCTCTAATATAAATTGATAAAACAGGTGAAAAATAATTATCAACTCAGGATTTTTATGAAAGAAAACTACTTTCCTAGTAATCTTTACAAATTGTATTCATATAGATATTTACCCTCCTCCATCTCTGCCTGGAAGTTCTCGGTGTCGAAGTTGAGATACCAGGTGCGAGAGGGCGTCACATGCCCATTGTAGGTGGCTGCAATACGCAGCAGGCGAACATAGTCGATGAACGTATTCTTGGCATTGTCTTTCTCGTTGATGGCGCTGCGCCAGCTGTACCAATTCAGCTTGAGTTCCTCGTAGCGCTTGCTGCGCATATTCCGGTGGTAGATATGCGGATACATGGCCAACGGACGGCGGGCGGAGCAGTCGTCGGTGTTGCACACAAGGGAGCCGCTAATGTAATTCTGCATGTCACGCAGCAGATCCTTGGCCTGCTCATAGGCCTCGGGTCGCAGTCCCTGCAACTGCAGCTTGGCCAGTCGCTGGACTCGCCGACGCAGTGCCGAATCACGCAGTTGCTCCACGGGCACCACGCTCAGATTTGCAGCCAGCTCATAGACAAGCCTGTAGGTCTCCTGTTCGACCTCGTGCTTGCTGGGCGCCTGGCCACCCAATGGCGACTTGCCCTTTGAGGTGAGCTGCATGAAGATGCTTCTGCGCATATTCCAAATGTTGCGCATCCGCTGCGTGGCCACATCAAGAATACGCAACGTCGACTCCTCATAGCTTGCGGAGTGATTTGAACTGGGTGCAGTGGTCGGTACACAGCACATCGTTGCTGCCAGGAGCAGCAGCACAACGAGCACAGAACCCATCCGCATGGTTAAGAAATGAAAATTTCGTCAACTTCGTTTCCGTTGCGTGCTGCTGAAACCGATAAGTTGAGGGCTTATCGCCTAAATCCCAAGTGCGTTGTAGTTTTATTAATTTTTTTTATTTTTCCACTCTGTCTTCGCCGTCAGAGCTCTATGCTTCGCGAGTTCTTAACGAGCACTGAGCGTGAGATTCGACTCGATCTTCTAAATGGGCATTGTTTAAGGGTGTTGGTGGGCGGTTTATTAAGTATATGCTGTTGATAAACCATTATTAACTGGGTTAACCGTTTAGATTTTATATGGGTTTACTTTTAAGTAATACTTGTGACTTATGTCTAGATTCATATATTGATCTATTTATTAAAATTATAGATCATATTAAAATTTAACTGAAATGTTAACTATACAATTGTTATCAATAATAAAACAAATTTTAAGTTTATAATTTATGTTAAGATCTTATTATTTTATTAATAATAGAAAATTTACTTAATTCTGCTTATATTTATTGAACTCAAATACATACTTCATTTTAAGCATATACTTTTTTTTGATTCTTTAATTTTGAATATATTTTATTATTTTTATAATTGTAAATTAGCAATTTTAATAATTACTTTTAAAACTACCCATTTTTCAACGATTATTTTCAAGCCGTTCTTATCACTTCAGCGAGCTGAACTTGAGCATAAAAAACTGGAGTAAAGATTAAATCGCGCTTGCCTTGATAGTGTCTCAGTGTCGGACTTGATCCAAAATATATGCTATAAATACAATATTTACTTTTATTAAAAAATAAATTATTTAATTACTTTATCTAATTGTTTGTGATCCTAAATGTTGAAGGTTGGGGACGTATGCAGTGAACCGTATAATGTGACGCATACGCCATGTGGCAGACGCAACTGAAAGTATTAGTTGCTGATATTACGTATACAATGTAAGGCAGGCAGTAAACTTGGTTTTGGATGAGAAAAGTGCTGCGTAAGGCAACACAGCTTCAATTCTATTGTTAGCTAGTTGGCCCATATTTGGGCTTAATAATTTTGACATTTTTAGACAGCGGCCTGCGGTGCAGCAGCAGCAACAGCAGCAGCAGTAGCAGAGCCGCAGCAGCAGCAGCAGTAGTAGCAGCAGCAGCAGCAGTAGCAGCAGCAGCAGCAGCAGTAGCAGCGGCAACAGCAGTGTCCGAAAAATAGTGGGAAATTTTACAAGCCCATCAGCGCATTTGTTTATGCCGGCAGGAGAAACTGTGCCAAATCGACGCCGAGAGTTAGTTGAGAGCTGAGAGTTGAGAGTCCTTGCCACGTCTTGTATTGGCCTGCGGTCCTTGCTTTTGACATTTTGGCCAAAACAGACTGTGGGTCGCTGCGTTGCGACACGCACACGGCACACGCCACGCCAAAGCATGAGCGAGAGAACCCTAATAAGAGCGAGAGAGAGGTCCTGGCATGTGCGCAATAGGGGGAAATTTAGGGATTTTATGTGCGCTGCTGCTCGACTGCTCTGCAGATTACGTCAAACGGAAATGAAAACCCGTTTGTTGAGAGTCAGTCACCAACGAACCTTAGAACCGAGCAGTCGCCATGCAAATGCACGCGTCCGTAGAACAAGACACAAATACAAAAAAACAAATATAATAATTTAAAAAAAAAAACAAAATCAAAAGCACACAAAAAAAAGACAGACAGCTCACTGACACACACACACAGACAGACACTGAGACTGAAAAACAGAGTCATACACACACACACACGCACACGTTTTAGTAGTCTGAGAAACAGAGATTTACAAGTGCAAGTAGCGAAAAAGTGTTCTGCGCCCAAAAATAGAGTGAAATGTGCATATTGTTGTTGTTGTTCTTGTAAAGCAGGATAAAACGGAAACTAACCTACATTTTCGCGCTCTTTCGCACGCTTTCGCACATGTCCAATACCAATACAACTAGCACATACCCACACACACACACACACACAAACAAACACTCACGCACACATTGGCAACTGTGACGCCTGTGCTCGTGCTCTCTCGTTTCCGCGAGCGCGCTTTCCTCGCACAAAAGCAAAAAGAAATCAACAGTAAATTGTAATAACACTTCTCAGCTTAAGGTGTGTGCGTGCACCGCTGTCGTCGCCGTCGTCGTCGTCGTCGCTGTCGCTGTCGTTGTCGTCGCTTTCGCCCGTTTGTTTCGCGTGTGTGTGTGCGTGTGTGTATGTGTGTCAAACAATGTGCGTGCCAGTGCTTTTTTTGTTACTCTTACCTGGTCCTGCTCCGCCGCTGCTGCTTCCATTTTGCCAACGTTGTTGCATAGAGTCGCGAGACGGCGATTGCGACTAAAATAAAAATGTAATTAATGTTAAAATTATACATACATACATAATAGAATAACAACACTAACAGCAGCAACAAAAGCAACAGTAATAATAATAATAATAATAATAACAAAAGTGTGCCCAGCTGTGGGCAATTGAAGTCGCCGCAGTTTCACTGCAAAGCCAAAGAAGGAAGCGACAAAGAAAATGAAACAAATAAATTGAATGGCAATTGCAACAATCGAATGCAGGCGAATGCGTATATAAATAGAAACTAGTGCATTGGGTAAATTGAAATGTAAATACACACATTGCTACACGCGCGTGTGTGTTTGTATGTGTGTGTGCATATCCTGTGCGTTACGATTACATAAAGAAAATAGTAAAAGTAACAGCAGCTGCAACAGCAGCAGCAGCAGCAGCACCAGTAACTACAATAAAAGGCAATTAGCAATTTATAAAGGTAAATCATCGAACATTTCAATCCGTTGCGCTTTTTAGTTGAATGTGTATATATGTGTGTGTGTTTTCATTACTGTGTGCACGACAGCTTGAATGTTATACGTATCATGTGGTTTGCTGTGGTGTGCTTGTGGTCGGCGTGGGGATGGGTTCGGTAAGGGGTTTTCTGGTCGCTTTGCCCATTGCGGTTTGTGGCTTGCGGCGTTGGTTTTTGGCCCATAAATTAGCGCTTGATGTTGTGCACTTAACTAGAGCAGCTCACAAGGCAACGTTCGTGTGCCACTCGAAAAAGAAATGAAGAAAGCAAAAAAAAAAAACGTGTAGCATAGCTCAAGGCGCGGTCAACAGCTTCCGCTACGCTTTAAAGCCCCCCCCCCCCCCTTTCTAACTTCACAACTCCCTGAGGTCACGCCCAAGAAAGTAAAAAATGAAATACAACAACAAATTCATAATAAAAATACGCTTTGTTAATGTCCTTCTGCTCTCAATGTTGTAATAAAAAATATTTTGACGATTTGTGTGCTTAGTGCAAGCTGGTTTTCTTCTGCTTACTGATTTCGGCTACTTTCGGCCGCCTCTTGCCCGTTTCTCTTATTGTAAATAAGAAAGCACACACAGACAAACACACACACATCTCTCTAAGGCCGGCCCGCCTTTATGACTGCATTGTTGCTCATCAAGAATATGGACTCTCCCATGCCACGCGCACCCCTGCCTCTGGCCACGCTCAATCACTGTGTGCGGCTTCCGACACGGCAGCTGGCAGCCAGCTTGCCTGCCTGCCTTGCACTATGAGAGAGGCAAGAGCCGAACAGTGGCAAACTTGATATTGAATATTTTATGGCACTTCATCTAACGTTTTCCATTCCGCCAGCTTCAGCGGTGTCAAGAAGTTTGTAAAACACAACAGGAAGCAGGCCTACCTGCCTGCCACAGCATACCCACAACAACAACAACAACAACAGCAGCCACAACTACAACACTAATACATAAATACCAAGAAACACAATACAAAAGCTCAGCAAACTGAGCAGCATCCAAGCGTTGCCTTCTTCGATAGCTCTTCCTTTGCCTTTTGCTCTGCGCCATTTATCAATTCTTGTAACTTACTTTTGCTTGTTTGTGTGCGGGTGTGTGTGTGTATATTTTTCTCACTTTCTGTGCGTGTTTGTTTGTGTGTGTGTGTGTGTGTGTGTGTGTTAATGTTAATTAACGTTATCTTTGTTAAGCTTTAAGTCTTAAAGTGTGTGCACATTTTCCGGTTTGTCGTGTGTTTATCTTTTCCGTTACGCACATTACGTATACGTTACGTAAACTTAATGCGCTCGCATTACGTGCAAGCCGCCACATAAGCCACATTTAAGTGTAGGTGTCTTAAGCGCTGCCTTAGCGTCTGCCAATTTCCGTTTAATGACTGTCTAAATCATGCGCTGCTAAATTACTCACGGACGACGACTAGCTGCAGTGGCTGACATTTTATATACTTAACCACACATCAGCTACACCAACAACTAGTTTGCTCAATAAAATCAATTTAAAGTCCCCTTTTTAAGAGTCTACATTCTAGTTTATGTGGTAATTTTAATTGGCGAGAAACGTGAAGCTCTGCAATTAATTAATTAATGTAGATTTAATTCACAATTAAGTAGTTATTAGAAACAGCTTTCAAGAACGCTATTGGTAATATTCATTAATGATTTAAGAAAATTCTCAATAATTAAGTAAGTCGTTTGAACTTTTGGACGAGAAATAAAGTTTATGGTGTTTAGCGTAGAAAGCCAATATTTTATTAATAAAGGCGATATAAATTTCCTAAGAAATTGTTTTTGCAAAGTTGAACAATTTACGCACTATTTCAAACAATAAACAATGAAAGAAAATAAATTGAATCGAGAAATTAAATTTGCCAAACGTGCTCGAAACAGTGTGAATAGAATGTATTGAGATTAAATTAATTTTCGTCCGTTTCGTATGCATCCATTTTCCACATTATTCTTTTAACATACAACTAATAAGCTGTCTTTTTCCCCCAATTTTACAGAAGACCCAAACACAAAGCACAAAATGTAAGGCGGCAACAATAATCAACGCAACGCAAAGCAACGCAACAAAGCAGTAAAAAGCAAGCGAACAAAAGCGATTTGTGGGTCTGGTGTGTGCGGGGCCGAGCCGAGTCAGCTAAAGCAAGGAGGCGATGCTCCATTATTGGAAACTGTCATACTCGTCAGATTTGCATAGGTTCAGAACCAACGGGATAAAAACGGCAGAATCATGCCAATGCCGAACGTGATAAGCACAACAAATGCGAGAGCAATGAGAAATGTTAACAATGGCGACAATATTAACGCTAAATGCGACGATCCCAATGTGTGAGCCGAGTACAACAAAGAAGTAGCCAAAAGTGTGTGTAAAAGAGACAGAGCAACACAACAAGATACAACCACAGACAGAGAGAGAGAGAGAGAGAGAGAGAGAGAGAAAGAGATAGAGAAGGGAAAGCAAGCAAGACATGCAGCTGCGATAAGAGCGAGCAAGAGGAACAATAACATCAACAACAAGAACAGTAACAAGAACAACATCAACATCAACATCAACAGCAAGCAAGCAAAAAAAGCAACAAGGAGATATACGAGGACAATCAGTCAAGATGAGTGATGATCAAACGCTAGCAGCACAGAATGATGATAAAGGTGAGTGTATAAAGGTGCTAAGCAATGCAATCTATGGCTAAAGGCCACCAACGTTTCTGGCCGGCCGAAAAACCCATAAATATCGAACCCGAAGCAGATTGCTTGCTTGGCGGGAATGAGTGCTGAGGGGGGTGTGTGGCTGTGTCAGAATGGGAATAGGAGTGTAAGTGTGGGAGGTGCCATCAAATCTGCGCTGGGTCTGGGCCATACATACAAAATAAGCCCAAGTTGAGAGCGTGCCTCTGACACCCAGCCAGCTGCCCACGGGCAAACAAGCCAAGAATATTACAATCAAAATTCTAACGACTTTATGATACACTGTTCACAGAGCTAAAAAAAAAAGAAGCCAAATAAAATCTACCAATCCCTTATAAAACGAGCTCTTTTTCCCACACCAAGCACTTTATTTTAGCCAACGCTCAAATGCATCCATCAAAATTTAAGTATTTCACTTAACAATAACTTCCTCAGAATAAGTGGCAAAAGCATTTTGTGGCTTTGTGGTAAATTGCCGCTATTAGCTATAATGTTGTCCCAATAAACTTACTAATACAGTTACAAATATGTGCAAATAAGTTTTCATTAATTCTGATAACAATTCTCAGAAGTCATCAGTAAAGCACATAAAATATTCTGTAATCTAAAAACAACAATTTGAGACATTTATTTTGGCTGTTTGACGTTTAAAGTACAATTTGTAATAACATCATTTATTACAAATGTCTCAAGCAAAATCTGTAAGTTGTTGGTAACTCAATAAATCAAAATTGTGATTGCAAAGTGGTGCAAAAATAAAAAGTAGCTTTTGAGGATTACAATTTAATTGGTTTGACATTCAATTTGTAAAGCAGAATAATATGTTTTTAAGTTAAACCAAAATCAAAAGGATAAACAAATTTAATCAAATTAAGTTGAAATCAATAAAACAAACCAATCCTATTAGTTGTAACTCCATTGTAGATTTAATTTTTTGGTTACACTTATAGTAAACCTCGTCACTTTATCTGACATGACTAAACATAAATATACCCAATTTCCCATCGGGCACAGAACAGAGTATAACAACACGCAAGGCTAAAAGCTGGGCAGGGATTGGTATTGGGCAGAAAACATGCCAAGTGGCATATGGGACATGAAAGGCATCTGCATGATGTGGGCGAGTATTTATGGTTAGCATTGGTTTTGGGTATGCGTGTTCTTTCGACTTCTGTTTGGGCAACGGCAACTGCTCTGGCTTCGACGCGTGTTGCTCGAGCTGCTTGGATCATCAGCATAATTAAATAGCCATTGCTCATTTGTGTGTGCAGCTCAATAAAATTTGACTCGAACTTGAATCAAATATGCCACACACACTCACACACACACACACACAAGCAAGCCGAGAAAAAGAAACGAGTACACTTAAGCAAGTGCAGGACTGGAAGCTGTTTAAATAAATGATTAACTAAAAACGCAATCGCTTTGGGAGCCAGCTGCCATCTTAGCAGATATCTCAGTCTCCAGCTCTGCCCTTTGCTAATCACTGGCCATAAGTTACGCAACTGTTCGAGCCAACGCAATATGCAGTGCTTGTGGCATATGGCACAAGGCGCTTGAGGGGGCAAGGGCGTGCAGAGGTTGGGGGTGTGGGCTTGGTGGATACAATTGCCAGTTGGGCCAATTGTTGGCCTTTACGCTGCACAGAGAGCCCTGTGCAGTTGTGACTCGAAACAATGCACAAGACCCAAAGCGCAGCGCGTGGGCCAAAAGACAACGCGACTGCGACAACGGATTATAAATATGAACGGAAACGGAAACTAATTAAATATGTAGAGCAAACTGTGTGTGTGTGTATCAGTGTGTGTGTGTGTGTGTGTATGTATGTGTTTTTATTTTTCGCCTCTTTTTTTGTATTCCTTTTAGTTTCGGCGCAGCTTCAGTTTTACCTTGGACTGCATTCTATTTTAATTTCGTTTCACTTTTTATGTGCATTCATTTTGAACTCTTTTGCTGTTTTTTCTTGGCGACAAATTCAATTTGCCTTCGGTCAGGAAGCGGCCCAACAGAAAGAAAGTGCCGCTGCACTCCCCAACAATTATGCCACACACACACACGCACACACACATATACACCGTTAGTTAGTAAGTTATGTGTTTGTAGTTTGCAGTCACCATTGAACTTGTGAACAAAAGTCTGCGCAGCTGCAGGCAACTTTAATATGAATACAGCCCCGATTGGTTTCTGGCTTGCTTTCGGAAAATACAAGTTGCAATCGGTTTTTTTATTTTTGGTTTTTTTTTGTCTCTTTCTCTTTTTGACAACAAATATGTGTGTCTGTGTGCAATTTCCTATTTCTCATTTGTTGCTGCTGTGGCGCTTTGAGAATCATGTTGCTTCCGCATTAACTTGTTGGCGCATCTGCCAAACATGTTGCAAGCAGGTTTCCACTGAGCTTAGCTGGAGTTGAACGTGATTTTGCTGCTGGGGCATATTATGCAATACAGGGAAGATGTGCGTCGGTTGCATTTAATGTTAACGTGCGACCGTCAACCGGTTGCCCATCTTCATTATCATTGTTGCCCTCTGCAGCCAGACCGACAGCCACTTTTTTCTACAAAATTTCTCCCACTCTCTTGGCTGGCATTGCCAGTTAATCTTCATCAAGTATTACATACAAACTGGATTTCCACTGATATTTAATGGCTTGTAAAAGGCACGAGATTTACTTGCTTATACAGCGTTTATATTGTGTTTATATTTTAAATATATTTTGTATCTGTTTTTACCTAATCACCGTTACCAGATGTACTCGACCAATTTCAGGCATTTCCACTCTCAAATCGTGTTTGTAACGCATCAATAAAACGCTTTGTTATATATTGTAAGTGTGTTCAATTGCATTAATAATTGATTTTGGAAAAATACCTCTCACCCACATACGCCTACAAATATTTTATTCATTCACTGAATAATTTATTATAATATTAACACATTTTTTATTATTGTTCGCTTCGTAATCATAAAGCAAATTGGCCTTACTTTTATTTTACCATGAAACAAAATTAGAGAAGTATTTGAGTTTTCCGATGTTTCGAAAACTTAAAGTTCTAAATCTAGACAAATCAAATCGCTTTTGATTTGAGTCTCTCTTTCGGAATGTGTATTTTATTATATAATTATTTAACTTATCATATTTGCATAATAAAGTTATGTCAGTGTATCTAAGGCAACGGTGCAGCATTCGAAACTTTCCACTCTTATTTTATTTGTAGCAGCTGCCCTTATTGCTGCTGTGTCTATTTTGTTGTTGATGTTGCTCTTGTTGCTGCTGTTGAAGTGGTCAGTCATTATATAAGCAGTGGCTTAGTGATAATTTCCATATGATTTCGATGTTGTTGTGGCATTTTATATGTCTTTTGTTTACATTAATAGGTGAGCCGAAAATAGGTGTATATTAATTAATTTGCCAAGAGGCTTCAAATCTGATCATTTACACTTGCACAACACAACACACCAGCCAATGGTAACAATGGAATGTTGAGCAACTAATTTGAATTGTTACATGTCCCCCAACCCCCCAAGTGAGTAATGAAAAAACGTTAACATTAATGAAAATTGACGTGGATGAGGCAGTAAGTGAGCTAATGAAAGCCCCACTGTTAATCAGCAGCGAAAGCATAACAATGAATAGGGCCAAATACAAATACAGCACTAACAAGTGCATGTATTTATTGTATACACATACGTCTATATAGAGATACATTGGATATATCCGAAGATGGATGCGGGCGCTGGCCATGACCTCCTCTTGGCTGTCTGATGTAAGAATTCCGCCAGATGAGCGGACAAATCAGCAAAAACTCACTCGCAGCAATTTCGCCAACGCTGCATCAGAGCGAGAGTTGATACATGTTTTTTGTTGCTTTTTTTGTCGTGTTTTTTGGACGTGATTTTGTTGCCACAACAGTGGTTGCTGCAGCGGCAGTCAGTGGCAAGTCTTAACCCAACGACAACCAATTAGTTATTATTTATTTCAAAAGAAATAAGTTGTTATAAATATATATTTCACATATTAGTTTCTCATTTATCATTTTAATATATTGAACTTAGAAAGGCAATGGTATAATTTTTCCCCAATCTGCCCACAAAAATACATTTCGCAATAAAACAAATGATTAATAGTTTCATTATCTTTTCACACTCTTTTATCTCCCTTTATAAAAACTTTACTAAGATTGGCAACTTAAAAAAAAGGCAAAAACTGAGAACGAAACAAGAAAATCAATCAATCAGTTGACAAAAAATAATAGCAAAAATATTATTGTAATATATATATATATATATATATATTACATTTATATCATTGAGATATATAATCAATTTGAGAAACAAATATTTGTTACATGGAATTAAATTTATAAAAAGGTCTCTTTGATTTTAGCTCTCAGTTGAAAAATAATTGGGAATTAGCGCGATTTAATTAATTAAGATTTGCAACATATTCAATTCGGATAATGATGTTAATGGGTTAACAACGAGTAAGCCAAAAACTCGATACTCAAAAACCCGTAAGCAAAAGGGTTTGGCCAATATACCCACAGCAATACTATTCCAATGCAACAAGCGGGTTGTGCCGTTATGCAAGTGGCAGCCGCAGCAGCAACAGCAGCAGCAGCAACAATCGTTGACGATTTTGCTGTTGATATTGTTATTGTATAAGGCCTGCAACAACAACAATAACATCAATAGAAAGAGTAACAACAACAACAACAACAGTAACAATGACTAAGTAGCAAAAGGAATTGCCAATAGGAAGTTCATATCAGCAGCAATATTACCATAAGCATAAACGCAAACACAATCAAAATAACGGTTAACGTCAGCAGCAACTAACAACAATAAATAACGGGCAACGGGCGGTCGGGCAAAAGGGGCTCGGGTGACTAGTGTAAGGGGCTGTGGGGTGCGGCCCTAGGCAAACTGGTCAAAATGCATATTAATTTGATTTTCGATTTACAAATTGGAAATTTCAAATTTGTATACTTTGAGCCCAGCAACAACCAGATTTTCTCTAAACGATGAAAGTGGAGCACAGTCAAAGCCACCACCACCACTAGCAACACCACGAACAGACCAAAAGAGCGGAAGAGCTGCAACTATTTCGATCTCGATCTCGGACAAGTTTTGCAAAAGGGCGCTCGACGGTCGCGACTCGTGTGAAAGGTCAACACTCTCCGACTCAAAACGAAAACACGAAAACTGTGACTCTAATAATACGAAGATTAAATACCCTAACCAAATAAAGATAACTTAAAGCATATAATATGCTTGAAATGGGATTTTAATGATATGGCAAAAATATTTATTTATCATAAAATTCAGGCGTGCTCCAATTTAGTCAAAACGAATTTGTTTTTTTTTTGTTAATGCTCTATCTTTATGCGCCCGTTTTTATTGGTAATTACTGATTAATAACGGTTATTCCATTATTTGCATAAATATAAATTAAAACTAAAATTAAGTTGTTTTATAATTGTATATAAAAACCGACGAGTTGTTAAGTCGGACTAATGAATGTGAGGTGTAAAATCTAACTGATTTTTATTACTTCTTTTAATACTATAAATATTAACCTTTTACAGCTAACAATTGTCACTTGTTTTCGACGAAGGGGTTTGTTTTAAATCTTTTCTGTATTTACTTAATTCTATGCTAAATTAGCTTTCATTCTTGAACAGCCACAAATTTCATTAAACAATATTATTAATATTTAATATATTTGAAGAGATTACTATTAAGCATGTTATTATAATATAATTGTCTGTTACTAGAAAGACAACTGACTTACTTACACTCATCATTAGCCTGGTTCAGATTTAATGAGCAAGTAAAGAAATTTTTTTAAACAGAAATTTAACTATCGAATTTTATTAAAAAATAATGGAACATGTTACTTAGAAAAATGATTGAATGAATGAAAGTTATAATCTATATATAGTAGTATAGAATTATTTGTCACATGTCACAGCCCTTATGCTATAAGCAATATACTCAAAGTGAAAAGTGTTTGATCACAACGAAAATGAAAACGAAATTGAACGAAAGCGAAAAGCGAAACAAGGCGGCCTTCAATGGGTTGCTGTCGTCGTCGACGTCGTCGCTGTCTCGTGGCTGCTGCAGACTCCCAGTAGCGTCGCTCTTTGGAAGATAATCTCTTGCACTTGCTGGGAGATGACGGCGCACCACTTACATAACGAGAGGCCAAGCTCAAATCGGTGGTTCGCATTTTGGTTTCGTGTATAAAACGCGCCGTGGCGCAGTTTGCCGAATCATTTACAGTTCGTCGTTGTCCCAGCAGACGACGGATCAGTGCCTGTATCGAACCCTAAACAGCTGAGTTCCCGTTCCCAAGCGAAATGGCGGCGTATTTAACAGTGAGTGTTTGTGGTTGATTCAGTGGTGCAGTGCTTTCAGTGACTAACGGCTCCCTTTTCCTTTTGTGTAGCTGAGCATTTTACTGCTCGCCAGCACCCCGATATGGGGCAAGCCCTCCTTTGGCCGGGAGCACGTACACATTCGCATCCACCTGCCCGAAAGCGATGACCACCATGGTGGTGGCGGCGGCGGTCATGGAGGTGGTGGCGGCGGCGGTCATGGAGGTGGCGGTGATTTCTCTAGCTATGAAGTTCATGGTGGTCATGGAGGCGGAGACATTGGCGGTCATGGCGATGGTGGAGGCCATGGAGGAGGCGGAGGCCATGACCACCATGGCGGTGGTGGTGGTCATGTGAGCACTTTTGCTGTTATTACCGAGGACCACCACGGAGGCGGCGGCGGTGGTGGCCACGGTGGTGGTCATGGAGGTGGCCATGGAGGCGGCTATGGAGGAGGCTATGGAGGCGGCTACAGCGCTGGTGGACATGGTCACGATGAAGCCCAGATTGCAGTGATTGCAGCATCAGCCGGTGGAGGGCATGGCGGTGGACACGGAGGTGGACATGGCGGTGGACATGGTGGTGGACATGGCGGTGGACATGGCGGTGGACATGGCGGTGGACATGGGCACGGTGGTGGTGACGCCGGTCTGGCTCATATTGCGGCCATTGCAGCCTCAGATTCCTCCTCGCACGGTGGTTATAGCGGCGGTGGTGGACACGGTGGTGGCGGTGGACATGACTCTGGTCTGGCTCAAATTGCAGCCATTGCAGCTAGCTCCGACTCGTCCTCGCATGGTGGGTACAGCGGTGGTGGTGGACATGGTGGTTATAGCGGCGGCGGCGGCGGTGGACATGGTGGATACGGCGGCGGTGGTGGACATGACTCTGGTCTGGCTCAAATTGCAGTCCTTGCAGCTAGCTCCGACTCGTCCTCGCATGGTGGGTACAGCGGCGGTGGTGGACATGGTGGTTATAGCGGCGGCGGCGGCGGTGGACATGGTGGTTACAGCGGCGGCGGCGGCGGCGGTGGACATGACTCCGGTATAGCTCACATTGCAGCCATTGCAGCTAGCTCTGACGGCAGCGGCTATGGTGGCTACAGCGGCGGTGGTGGAGGAGGTGGTTACAGCGGCGGCGGCGGCGGCGGCCATGGTGGAGGTCATGATGATGGTCACTTGGCCGCAGTGGTAAGCTCATCGTCCTCGCACGGCTCAGGCAGTGGTGGCTACAGCAGCTATGCTGCGCCTGCAAGCGGCTGGACGGGCAGTGCTGGCGGCTCCGGCTACTCCAGCTACAGCAGCGGTAGCAGCTACAGCAGTGGTGGTAGCTACAGCAGCGGCGGTGGTGGTGGCTACAGCAGCGGCGGCGGCGGTGGTTACAGCGGCGGTGGAGGCGGTGGTTACAGCGGCGGCGGCGGTGGACATGATCATGACAGCTTGGCCATTGCCGTTAGCGGTGGCTCCCATGGTTCCGGCGGCGGTGGCGGCTATAATTACTCACCACCCGCTAGTTCCAGCTGGTCTTAGGACCACTAGCCAGCAACTTGGCCATTGGTCATCTAGTCTACGTTCATTATCATGGCCCATTTGGTTATAATTTAAGTTATGATTCACATTCAACATTCAACAGTTGGCAGCCTCATCCAAAAGCACAGCTGCAGCATCATCCCCAACTGCATCCAACTGCATCTTCACATGTATATTTCGTATTTATAATCGCCCACTCCTCCAATAGAAAGGGAATGGATTATTTTCCCAATGTCATGTGTCGTCTATTTGTACAAATAAAGTATATAGTGTAATAATTTGTAAGAGCAAATTTTTTTATAAGATCCACGTAATATGTCAGCCAGGTTTGGGGGTGAAAGTGGCCAGCGGAGAGTGACCAGCGAAGATGCCGTAAGAGTTGACTGTGCCTCATCGCGATGACGCAATGACGCAATGACGGTCAAGAGCAAATCAAGATACCGTCGATGTTGCGATATTATGCGCTAAAAACACTTTTACATTTTAAGCAATTCAAAACATTTCAAAGCAATCAAAAGTTAAATTTAGATTGACATAATTAATAAAATCGGTTATCTTCGAAACCAAAGGGAATTCCAATGTGGAAAGTTTAAAGCCGGTTTTGTGATCTAGAAAATCTGAAACTGTTCTCAATTCCGACGAATTTCGAAACTTGGAGTTGCTAATATATATAATAATAGTAAATTAATAATGATGAAACCGTGTGAAATTTGTGTTATAACACTTTGACCTTTACAGAAAATTAATCGTTACAATCGTAAACAGACTTTTCGTAACATTCATTTTGGCTTAGAAGATATTTAAAAAGATAGTGAATTAAAATAGCCAGAGAGATTTTTGTTTAAATCTATATTTAAATCTATGAAAAATGTGTTTTTGATCCAATCAGATTGATAGTTAAAGTATTTAGAAATATTTTGTGCCTGTTGTAAAATGCATTTGTCTTTTACTATATAATTTAATTCGTTCAAGTGAAATAGTAAAACTTATTTGGATTGATTTTTTCTGTCTTCCGCTTGTCTCTTGTTACTGGGCATGGTGACATAGTGATTAAAGTAATCGTAAATTGTGAAGAAAAAGGCGGACATTGTGCCAGACTTGTACAACGTGGGCACCATTCCCTTGTAGAAACCCATAACGCCTTCCTTTTCCATCGTATTCCGAATGCAAAACATTATCGTGTTGCAACGGGGATTGACGCCGAATGTTTTGCGGTCAGACTCAAAGTGACTCAGCATCGAGCGTTTCTTGATTAGGTCCAACGGATAGACGATCATCTTCGACAGAACGCCGGAAAGAGCGGCATTGAAGAAGAGCAGTACGCCGGGTATCATATGCCCCTGATGCGGATCCTGTTGGTATTGGGCGATCAGCTTGCCTTCCATGTGATTTAAGAACTTGTAGATAACAAAATTGGCACCCACCAGCGGGTAAACCTGTAACAGGGTCAGCATCAGGCCGCTCGAGACGCCACGAAATCCCTCACGCTGAAATACGTTCTTCACGCCCGACAAAGCTCTCAGCTTGCCTGCATCACTGCCCGGATCTGCGGCCACCACTCGGGTGCGCACAACATCAAACGGCTGAGCCGCCAAGGTGCCAATGCAGCCAGCCATTCCGCCGCACATGAAATAGCTTAAATTCGGATGCTTTTGGAAGAAGGAGTTTTGGGAGGCGGCATGGCGCAACTGCTCATATGCCCAGAACTGGACTAGAGCATAGGTGATGCTCATTGTCTGGGCTGATATGTGACCTTTCCAAATTCCGCGTAGTCCCTCCTCGCGATATATGATGGAGAAGGCGTTTAACATGCCGCTATATTTGGAAGTAATAGATTTCTTTTTTAACGGCTCCACCTGCAATTGGAATCGAATCTTCAGCACATCGAATGGGTGCGTTACGAAACGCGTTATTCCACCAGCAAGCCCACCTCCCAGTGCCTGCAGAATTTGTACAAACGGCGAGTTATGTGCGGACATCTGTGAAAAGGACTTGTAATTTCAAGCAAAAATTATCTTAATCAAATTATTAGTGGCCATCTGTGAAAGCGTTCGATAATTTCAATTTAAAACAAGTAAAAGTGATATAGTCGAGTGGGCTCTATTTAGCTTAACCCTAAATGCAGCTATTAAATATATTATGATTTTATTGGCAAATTTCCTTTTAAAAAGTTTTGCACCCAGATTTGAACAGCCTGAGTTATTTCTTATAGTATATATAGGCACTAAAAAGTAAAAAAAAAAGGAATGCACCGCATAATTTTATTCACAATCCCGAACTGATCAATATTTGGCTGGATAGAAACGCTTGTATATACATACTCGGACTTTTATTTTAACTGGAAGACTATGCCTTTATCGGTAATCGAAATGTACGATAATCAAGAAACGGACACAACTCTTAATAAAATAAAGCAAACTTGAGAGCATATATCTAAAAATCAAGTCTCTACTTCTTATAGCTTTTTGATGATCCTGATCAAGAATATATATACTTTATGGGGTCGGAGATGCATCATTCTGCTCGTAACCTACATTTTCAGAAAACCATTTACCCTTTTTATTCACTTTCAAGAGGTTCAGGTTATAATTAATTTACTACAAAAAATATCTCTGTTGTAATTTCAAGCAAGCTGCTAAAAATAGCAAAAACAAATATAAAAAATGTAGGTCAGCAATATATTAAGTTGGCTCCATTTGCAAGGACAATTGTTCAACGATTAATTTGAACCCTGTGATGGACATGTTAACCTTTAGCATTATCCTTTTGTCGCTTACTTTCAGTTGCCAAACACCAAGTCGTTGCCTACACGCAAAAGTCGCAGGTCAAACACGAGAATCGGCATATTCAGTTGGTGCGCGAATATGGCTTTCATCCGCGCACCAAGGCCTCCGTGGAGGATGGCGACGTCTTGCCCCGTAAATTTGAGCCTTTTCCGGAGGACATGTACGGCAAGCCGCTCGAGGAGATTGACACCTTTATATACGAAGAGGTAAGCAATGCAACCACCCTAAAAGAAAAAATATCCATCTGCCATTCATATGCATATTAGCGTGACAACTCAATTGCACAGCTTAAGCGACAAAAGCAAACAAACAAACAACATCAACAACAACAGCAAAACGCTGTATTTGGCCCATTGCCATATTTCCATTTCCATTCGTTTTAATTAATAAGTCACACAGGGTGTTTTATGTGTGCCAGTTTAAAACACGCCCCACTCCTCACTCCGCACTTCGAAAACCAAAATCCATTCAGAGTGTGCACCAAGTGGCACAGGCGGAAATGGAACGCGCTGCTCACGCTGACGTCGACTGTAACTGTATTTGTTGTTCTTGTCGCAAGTGCAAATGCAACGACTTAATGAAAATGATGCACTTTTGATGGCAAAGCTGAGGTTAATGGAAATGCGAAAAGTTAGAACAGCCCTCTTTGTCCACCACTTGACAGGCCAAATGCGGCACGGATATCAGCGAAAAGTGAGAGTAAATTTAGCAGAGCCACACAAAGAGCGACACTAAATACAAACCCAAACACAGCTAGTATAACAGTACATTTCACACACACACACACATAGGGACAAATTAAATACATTGCGGCAGGGAAATGGGTCATGCAGCGTTTGCCGTTGTAAAAGGACCGAAAAGGCAAAGCAATGTGACAAGAGTATTTACGTGTAACGACGGTCGCCTTAAATAAACTGCTGGCACCCGTCGGAGTTGGGTGGTGGTGCTACTGCAGCAGCCAGTACTGGACAAATTATAGACGAACATGCAAGT
Organism: Drosophila longiperda; assembly: GCA_035042125.1. NCBI lineage: Eukaryota > Metazoa > Arthropoda > Insecta > Diptera > Drosophilidae > Drosophila > Drosophila longiperda. Next base: position 19,881,770 of record JAWNLV010000107.1, read on the forward strand.
TTACTCAAGACTTGGCGGCCAGAATAACAATACATACATACATACAGAACACACTCTCAACCATGCGCTTATATGCCGTGGCCAAATATTTTTAGTTAACGTTCGGACAGAGTTGGGACGAGTTACCAACGGTAAACATGCATTCAAATGGACAAGCCACGCCATAGTATCAGGGCTGGCGTAAATGTAACGAAATGTTGCCAGACATTTGCACGCACGCATGCATGGCAACGCCATTAAACATACAATTTGTGTGGTTGACTGTTTGTGTGTGCGTGTGACAAATGTGGGCAAAGCAAACTCTGGTAACGGAAAATCAAAGTGCTTAATGGCATTTAATGGCATACACTTTAAGCAGGCCCAGAAGTGCAAACATCTGTGGCGAGAACTACAACTACAACGACAGCAGCAGCATGTTGCCACAGACTCGAGATAAGACTGCCGCATGTTTGCCAAAATGTTCACTAAATGCAAAACTGAAATTTCCATTTCTACATCATTACAAGAGCTAACACAATTTTTCATTTAGCCCACTTAAAATACACTCGCTTTTTCTTAAGCTCTCGTGTTTAACTCAAACACACACAAGCACACCAATACACATGCATAGTGGACCGCAAAAGCACATGCAAATTTACAAAGCACACACATACAGCATATAATGAGTGAAGGGAGGGGATGATGTGAGAGAAATGTCCAAAACTGCCACCCAATTGTAATTTGTGCTTGTTACATTAAAATTTCAGCTTACTCGGCTGAACGACATTTATGTGTAACAAATGACCTTGTTGGCGAGGAGGGGGTTGAGCGTTCTGAACAGGCTGTCATTTATCCTTTGTCAAGCTTAACAAGGCGGGTGCATTGCAGAAATCACAGTGCTAATGAACTACAACCAGCCACTTGGGGATCGCCTTAGCCTGTTTTAGCAAATCGATATGTCCGACTCCCAGCAGATTGTATAATTTGTCTAATTAGCTGACCACCTCACACATCGTTAGAGATACTCACTGCAGTGGTTTTCCTCTTATTCTATTTGGCGAATTTCAGTTTCTAGAAGCGGGTAGGGGAGGTGGGTACCCAAATAACACTCGAGTATTTCCGATGAAGTTCTGGCAAACTTGCATAAATAAATCAAATCAAATACAAATTTGGCCTGAGCACACTAATACTTCCGTTTGCAGTTGCGGCGGCAAACTCTGATTCTGATCACAGACGCAGCATGCACAAAAGCAAGCACAGGTCACACTCATGTGTGATTGGGGTTATGTTGAGAAAAGCACGCTCGAATATTTTTTCATTTCGTTTTTACTGTCCGTTTTGGCAATTTAACACAAGTTTATGTTTTTTTTTTTGTGGAACAATTGTAAACCAGCAATTTATTTAAGTTTTCTCAAATGGAAATTTCAAAGTGAATTTGTTGTAAAGCACATTTATTTTCTGGTATCGAAAACTCAGTTTGCAAATTACTTTCGGGCTTCGAGTTGCCCAGTCGGCATTCAATTTTTGTACGTCAATAGGGGTTCCTAAAAGTAGAGAAAACACTAGCAGTTTAAATATCGATCGATAGTAGTCGCTTATTGCTGGGGCTCCGCTGACAAAGTACTTACCACGAAAATGGGCAATGGCGATGCGATTACTTGGACCTTGCACGCATCTTCCTGCGCTTACGCTTCAACCTACGCATACGCTTCTTACGCCACTGCAATAACATAAAAAATACACTCGTATTACAATCAATGGCTTATTAATTATTTAATACACTTTTTTTTTTATTTTGCACTTGATATGGTAGAATGAGAAAGTATTTTTACCTTAGCTCTCATATTTCTTCTGGTTTCGAAGACGGTCAGAGAACGAAAGAACGATGGGCAAACGGAAGTTTAGCTGGCAACTTCGCGTGGCAGGTTTTGACGTTTCCAAAGTATCGATAAGTCAGATAGTGATGTAGCATCGAGTAGCTATGTTTAGTGCGGAGCAATTCTGCAAAGTACGAGGCATTGCTGTTATAAGCAACTTTGGCTGTTATGTTACCTATGCTCATGTTAACCTGTTGCAATTCTGTTAAGTCAACGATTACACTGAAATCAACCCTAAATCGGCGCCGAAATTAGAACCAAAGTAGCTAAAAATGTTTAATAATTCATATTTTGCAGACTTTCTGTGTGGTGTCGAAGCGATTCCGAAAGAATTACATACATCGCTTCACGGGCACCCAGAGCCTTTTCCTCTTTCATCCATGGAGTTCATGGCGTCGGGTTTGCGTCTACATTGCAACGAATCAATTCTTTGATTACTGCGTCATGGCAACAATTCTATTCAACTGCATTTTCCTAGCCATGACCGAAACCGTGGAAGAAGCAGAGTAAGTCTCAAATAATATTCATATTTATGTGTATTTATGCATGTATTTATTTATGTTCCAGATATATCTTCCTGGCCATTTACTCAATCGAAATGGTTATTAAAATCATTGCCAAAGGCTTTTTGCTCAACAAGTACACCTATTTGCGCAATCCGTGGAATTGGCTGGACTTCGTGGTGATAACCAGTGGATATGCGACAATTGGCATGGAGGTCGGTAATTTGGCCGGCTTGCGAACATTTCGAGTGCTGCGCGCACTAAAAACAGTTTCCATTATGCCCGGGCTCAAAACGATTATCAATGCATTGCTGCACTCGTTTCGGCAACTGGCCGAGGTCATGACGCTGACCATCTTTTGCCTAATGGTCTTTGCCCTGTTCGCGCTGCAGGTTTACATGGGCGAGCTGCGCAACAAGTGCGTGCGGAATGTGCCCGCCGATTGGACCAACATATCGCATCTGGATTGGCAAATGTAAGCAGGAAGAGATTATAGATTTAAATCTTTGAACAACTTTCGCCCGTTTTAGTTGGGTCAACGATACGGACAACTGGCTGTACGACGAGGATGAGATGCCCATGCTGTGTGGCAATTTGACTGGTGCACGCCATTGTCCGTTGGGTTTTGTGTGCATCTGCGTTGGCGAGAATCCCAATCATGGCTACACAAACTTCGACAACTTCATGTGGTCCATGCTAACAACATTCCAACTGATTACGCTCGACTACTGGGAGAACGTATACAATATGGTAAACACAATTAAATTAATCTATTTACAAGTTATAATAATCTGTTTTTATTTTGATAGGTGCTCGCTACTTGTGGTCCAATGAGTGTTTCATTTTTTACTGTGGTTGTGTTTTTTGGCTCATTCTATTTAATTAACCTGATGTTGGCTGTCGTTGCGCTCAGCTACGAGGAGGAGGCGGAAATAACAAATGAGGCGAGAATCATAACTCAATAATAACTCATTCACAATTCTCGTTTTTAACTGCAAAACGTATTGTTTTAGGAGCGTAAAAAGGATCTGTTGGATCATCGGGATGATTCCACGTTCAGCTTTGATCCGTCCGTGTTGAACGTGAAAATGCTGAATAAGAACAACAAGAAGAAGATTGATTCGCGGAAGGGTGTGCTCCTTGCCTCATACAGCAAGAAGAAAACGCGTCGAAAAAAGACCAAAGGCGGCAAGGACAACACCAGCACCAACGGCAGCAATGGCAATGATCACGAGAACGCTAAATCACCATCGGGCACGCCCAGCCCCAATCCAAGTCCGCGACACAGCAACACAGATCGACCCTCAGCGCTGGCATTGCAGGCGCAGAAGCAAATGGAGCAGCAACAGCAGCAGAAGCAGCTCAGCAAATCCGAAACGACAACGGCGGCGGCTACGTCACAGCAGCAGCAGCAGCTAAAGACACGCATCAGTTTCAAGGAGGGTAATGTGAAGAATCCCAATATGCTGTATCCGTCGGACTACAAGGGTCAGCTTATAACTAGCAGCCGTCAGACGAGCTCTAATTCAAGTGGCGGCGTCAATCGTGAGTCCTCCCAGGACGATTCGGGCGTTGTCGATGATCACGAAGAACAGGACACCGGTAATGAAATGGGCCACGTCTCAACCGTGGAGCTGGCGTTGTCGCCGCGTGAAGTGCGCCTCATCAAATGCAATGGGAATATAGCACGCATCAAGAACCACAATGTTTATGCGCTTCATCAGGAGTTCTCCTCGGAGGTCGTCGTCATTGGTAAACACATACATATAACCATGTGCTGTATATATAAATGAACGTCTCTCTATTCGCAGATGACCTGCCCGATCGTAATTGCGATCGCTGCGTGCATTGCTGTGCGGATTATGAGAGCTGGCTGCAATTCCAGAACTGTCTTTATAAGGTGGTTCGCGACCCGCTCTTCGAGCTGGCCATTACGCTGTGCATTGTGCTGAATACCGCGTTTCTGGCCATGGAGCATCACGGGATGAGCGAGAGCTTTCGCAATGCGCTCGATGTGGGCAACAAGGTTAATGTCAAGTTTTATTAACAGCTCATATATATAATTAAATTACATTTTGTTTGCTTATCTCAGGTTTTTACGTCCATTTTCACGTTCGAATGCATTGTCAAACTGATGGCGCTGTCCAAGGATTTCTTTCTGTGCGGCTGGAACATATTTGATCTGATTATTGTCACTGCCAGCCTGCTAGACATTATCTTTGAGCTTGTCGATGGCCTCAGCGTGTTGCGCGGTCTGCGCTTGGTCAGTCATAGAATTTATTTTTTATATCAGCTGTGCAGTTTTTCATTTGTCCCGCTTGACATTGCAGTTGCGTGTTTTGAAGCTGGCACAGTCTTGGACGACGATGAAGGTGCTGTTGAGCATCATAATATCGACAATTGGTGCGCTCGGCAACCTCACGTTGATCCTTGTCATAGTCATTTACATATTCGCTGTGATCGGCATGCAATTGTTCTCCAAGGACTACACGCCCGAAAAGTTCGATCCAGATCCAGTGCCAAGGCAAGCAACCTTCTAATCATAATAAATTTTTTTGTTGTTGATAATAATTTCTTATGTGCAGATGGAATTTCAATGATTTCTTTCATTCATTTATGATGATATTTCGCATATTGTGTGGCGAATGGATTGAGCCCCTCTGGGATTGCATGCGTGCCGAGGAAGAGGTAAATGAGAATTTTTTATAACACAGATAAACTGCAAATACGTAAATGCTAATTAATTCATTTTGCAGCAAGGCGCATCGACATGCTTTGCCATATTTCTGCCCACCTTGGTAATGGGAAATTTCATGGTTTTAAACTTGTTCTTGGCTCTGTTGCTCAACAGTTTTAATTCCGAGGAGCTCAAGTCAAAGAAAGAGGCAAGTCAGATGCGTTTTCCAGTTGGAAATATTGCGATCACAATTGTTATTTGAATGTATATTTGTCTATCCGTAAATGTGTATGTGTGTGCAAGAATCAATGTTAAACCACTTAAACAAAGCCAAACTAAAACTTCAATGTCCTTGAGGACAAGCGAAGCTTGTCATAAAAATCCAAACCATAAATTGTTTACGACCAACATACTTATACAATTTAGCTTATAATCTATATGGTGTTTAGACGAATTTGCATTGCACTTATATGCGTGTCTTTGGGTGTAAAAGCGTGTCTCTATATATTTCTAGTCCTAAATATTCAAAACACTCACACACACACACAACAAAAACATCAGCAAAAGAATTGAATATAATTGAATTATACACAATAGAAATGTAAAGCACTTTTTTATCAAAAGGTGTAACATACACAAACTAAACACAATTTTTTAAATTAACTGCTTAAATTCTTATACACTAAACCAACAAAATACCACAACATTTAAACTATTGTTGTAATTGTTAACTAATTAATTTATTTTTAAATGCTGCGCACAGATCTTTAAAGATCATTTTGTGTCAGTTTCTTAATTTCGGCGCTGTCGAAATTTCGTATTTTCATTGTGGTATTTATTTAACGTATGTCTTTAATGCATTTCTTACAACCCTGTTTAAGTCTCAGTGTCTAAGTCTTGATATTTATGTGATAATCTATTTGTTTGCACTATATCTACTTGAATTAACTAAAAACTTCTGTTCGTCAACTTTGCACAATGCGTTTAAACTTTAACTTCTTAAAAACACACACAACAAAATACACTTAATAATCTCAACAAAAAACAAAAAAAAAAAACTAAATATAACCCCGACAAATACCAATTTTTAAATACACAAAAAAACCGTTAAACAGATTTTCAAGAAAAAGGTAATTTTTCCAAACTCAACCTTTAAAAATATTTAAACCATTTGTTTGCTTTTTTGTTTATGTTGTCAAAAAAAAAAACTTAATCTAAATGAAAATTTTAAAAGCCCTGTGTAAATAATTGCCAATAGGCTGCATACCAATTGTTAACACTATATCTGTAAAATATTGCAACATTTTGTGTTCGTAAATGTTTAGCTTTTTGCTGTTAGATTGCATATTGCATTGGATAACCGAATTATGTGCGTAAACTTAAAAAAAAACCCAAAAGAAATTTAAAAATTAATAATTAGTAGAATATTCTTTAGTTATTGGTGAACAACAAAACTTTGCAATTGTTTTGCTAACTTTAACCCCTTTTTTGTGTAGGAGGTGGGCGAGGAGTCAAAGCTGGCGCGCAGCATAGAAAGGGTGCGTGATTTGATACGGAAGAAGCGGCAGGAGCGCAAGGATCGCAAGGAGCGCAAATATGCGGAAAAGTTTCAGCAAATTGTACTCGAGGCACAGCAGGCGCATGCGACCAGTGTGACGGCCAGGGAATTGGAAAAGCCCAACTTGCTGGCGGAAACAAAGTTTCATAGACTAAGCTATCAGGTGAGTGCTTAACTTAACTTAAATTATCACAACCATCAACTCAATTTAACACAATCATTCACAGGAATCAATGAACCGTCCAGTTTCCGGTTCCGATTTTGGCTTTCAAATTCCGCTCAGCGATGGCCTCCACACCATAGTCGATGGCCTGGAGTACGATGAGTCGTCAGAGCCGACATCCGAGCAACAGCAGCAGCAGTTGCAGCAGCAACAGCCGTCGTCCGACTGTCTGCCGCCTACATATGAGTGCGCCATGCTGACTGCCTCGAGCATAGAGAACAATGGCTGTGAGAACAATCTGTCGCCATTGGGGCCCACAGAGCGCAGCAGCCGATTGCAGCATCAAATCTCGTCTGGCGTGGGCACCCAGCACAATGATTCGCGGGATGAAGCCACCTATACGGAGTCGATTGAGCTGCGTCTACTGGGCCAGTACAACTCGACGGATACGGACCCATATGCCTATGCGGCGGATCAGCGCAGTGGGTCCTTTGCGCGTGGCGATTCGCTGCAGGACACCGACGAGGCATATCTTAAGTACCAAAAGTCTTTGTTAACACGCTCACCAAGCTATCGCAAATCCCTGGATCGATTGTCGCAGTCCAGCGGTCAGTCGCAGCGTTCGCTTCTCCCCTCGCGCAGCCTCAAGTCCGAGGAGAGCGCCATGCGACGACATTCGAGTGGGCTTTCACTGAACTCCATATCCTTGGAGCAGGATGAGCTGCTGTCACAGCAGGCGAATCTGCGCGAGGAGCTGCTCACATGCGATCAGAAAGAGCTTTTTCAGTTTCTGCAAGAGGACGAGGAGCTGCTGGGCATGGCACGCAGGGAGAAAAAGCCAACGACGAGCAGCATCAAATCAAATCTCAGCTACATTTCGAATTCCATATTGCAAACGCTCGATTCGAGGCACAGTGGCAGCCACTCCAGCCATGGCAATGGGCATCAGGAGAGCGAGCCACTGATGGAGCACTCCGAATTTGACAATATTATACAGAGTTTCGAAAAGGAGCTGGAGGAGATTAAGCGCTCAACTAGCTCATTGGAGCGCAAAATCTCAACGCTTGCGGAACCCTCGCCCGCTGCCGATGAGGCGACCAAGGCCATTATGGATCACATTGCGATCATTACGGGCGCCTCGGAGCGCACCACGGCCGATGAGGTTGTGCATCCACTAAATCCCTACGACAGCTATGATCTGTCCAGTGTGCCTCGACGCTCGCAATCCGTCAGCGCCGCCGCCCAGCGCCAGTCCGTCAAGCTGAAGCGTCGCAGCTTGGAGAAGCAGCGCAAGATCGACGAGGACTTTAGCATATCGAATGAAATACGCAAAATCTGTGATCAAATCCACGCACCCTTCGCCGCCATGGAAGCGCTTGCCGTCGCAGCGACCACCAGTGCCACCGGTGGCAACCAATCGCCATTTATGCGTCGCAAACAGGATCCGTTCAGCGTGCAATTCGATCGCTTCAAGCGGCTCTCGCTGATCGAGCGCGTCGAGGAGCTGCCTGAGGAGGATAAGCCAATATCGACGCTGCGCATCGAGTCCGAGAAGATGCCGCGCAAGTTTCTCAACAATGACAAGCTGCGCATGGACAGCCTCTCATTGAAGAGCACCAACTCGTATGAGAATCTGCTTATCCAGAAGCAGCTGTGCCGCGATGCTGGCCACCATCCAATGGTAATGGGTGTGCCGGCCACACCGCCGACATCCCTTAAATCGAGCATTGAGCCACCAACACTGGCGCAAATTTCATCGCTAAAGGCAACACCGCCGCTGGCTGCCCTAACGGAGCATCAGCAGCATTATCATGCTACCAGCATACAGACCACCCAACAAGCAATGCACCCAACGGCTGTGGGCGCGGCGTCAGCCAAGCGCCGCGCCGAGCATCCACAATCGACACTAGACAAAGCCGCTTCCTTTCAGTCGGCCCGCACCGAATCGCGCAGTTCGGGCGCCGCTGATAATAGCTCGGCCCTGGCTATGGGGCATGCCGGCAATCGGTCCCTGTCCAATGGCCATCATGATCTCGCCAGCGACAAGACTGACCCGACAGCCAACGCAACAACAGCAGCAACAAGTGCAGCAACAAAGCAGTCGGCGTTCTCACGACTGACCGAAAAACCATGGCATTGTCTGGTTTCCTACGTAGACGATCTCACTGTTGGTGGGAGACGTAACTCGCAGGGCGCCTACAATGATCCCATGACTTTTCCGAGCTACGGCGAGGCAAAGCCGCCAAAAGTGCCGGACGATTGCTTCCCACAGAAGTGCTACGAGCAGTAAGTAATATAAAAATAATGGAAAACATATTTCGATAAATTCTCAGTTTTATAAAAATCTATGTTTAATTGCATCCTGAAGTCGATATTTAAATATTAAAATTAAATAAATTAAATTCAGTTTCTATTTTCTCTATATTTTTTAATAAATTTAAAATACAGCTTGTTTTATTAGAGCCTTAAATATATACATTGAAAATAAATAAAACTTACTTTAAACACAGATAATAATAAAAATTTGCATAGTCGTTACAAACATAACTTCTATATGAATATTTTAGTTTCTATTTTCGTTTTTTTTATGTTTTTATAAAAATCTGTTAAACATTTTATTGTTATATTTAAAATAAAGTTTGTTTGATTTCAGCCTAATGTCGATATTTAAATATGTCGGCTGGAACTAAATAAATAAATTTAAATAAACCTTAGCTAAAATATAACATTTGTGTGACCATTTCAGTTTCTATTTTCGATGTCCTTGGTTCATGTCCTGCATGGACACGCCGAGTGCCAAGCACTGGACGCGCGTAAGGACGGCTGTCTTGGCGGTTGTCGATACTCCAGCCTTTGAGTGGTTTGTGCTAGTGTTGATCTTTGCGTCGAGTATTACGCTATGCTTCGAGGATATCTATTTGGATAGCAATAAGACGCTTAAACGTGTGCTTTACTGGACCAACTTCTCCTTTTGCCTGATATTTGTCGTTGAAATGGTACTCAAATGGCTGGCTTTGGGCTTCTCCAAGTATTTCACCAGTTTTTGGACCATACTTGATTTTATCATAGTGTTTGTAAGTACTACAAATTGTTTATAGATATAGATAATATATGTTTTATATGTTTATCACGCGCTTAGGTCTCTGTTTTTTCGCTGCTTATTGAGGAGAATGAAAATCTGAAGGTTTTACGCTCATTGCGCACTCTGCGAGCACTGCGTCCGCTGAGAGCCATCTCTAGGTAAGTTAGCCGACCTGGATTTGTTTATTAGGTTGCACCAACTACTACTACTACTACTACCACTACTACTACTGATACTTCTACTGCTTGCTCCGTGAGAGTTCTATCTAATGCTAAACTACTGCAGTGTCTAATTCAACTAATGAAATAAACCCTATTTACGTAGGTCTCAACTTTCTTACATGCATTTATCTTATTTCGTTAACAAACATTAAATAAAAAAATATATAAAAATTAAAAGAACAAAAACAACAACATTGGCATTTGCGTTGCCAGAGCTGTGCAGTGTTTAATACAATCTCGTCTTCTTTATGAATTTCGAATAGAAATCTATTTGTGGTTCATATTGCATCGCCATGTCCTTTAATTGTGTACATAGTACGATAATTCTAGTAACTTACTTCTTACCTATCCATTAAATCTTTGTAAATAAGCAGTTATCTTCAATTATATTGTAAATATAGACAAATAAATACATAAATAAATAGTATTAAGTGTAGTAATTTTAGCAGATGAGAAACGAAACAAATATATATATCAATAATCAATATTCGCACAATCCAAATAATAATCGGTTTATCGTTTTGTAGTTGTTTTCAAAATGCCCATCCCGTAACTATTAGCATTTCATGTTGCATTTCTATTCCAGGTGGCAAGGAATGCGGATTGTAGTAAATGCTCTCATGTATGCAATACCATCAATTTTCAATGTGCTTTTGGTTTGTTTAGTTTTTTGGTTGATTTTCTCAATAATGGGTGTGCAATTCTTTGGTGGTAAATTTTTCAAATGCATCAATGAATTGGGCGAGTTGCTGCCAATTACTGTAAGTATGCCAAGATAATAAATAAAAAAGCAAAATTATATTTATTTTACAAACCCCATTAAATTGACTTGAATTGATGAGTATATTTTGAATCTTACAGGAAGTAAACGATAAATGGGATTGCATTGAGCAGAATTACACGTGGATCAACTCGAAGATTACCTTCGATCATGTGGGCATGGGCTATCTGGCGCTGCTCCAAGTGGCCACCTTTGAGGGCTGGATGGAGGTGATGGCGGATGCTGTGGATGCCCGTGGTGTTGATCTCCAGCCGCAGCGGGAGGCCAATTTATATGCGTATATTTATTTTGTTATATTTATTGTGTGCGGATCGTTCTTTACACTAAATCTATTTATTGGAGTTATCATTGATAATTTCAATATGCTCAAAAAGAAGGTAAGAAATTTGGCCTAAGCCGTCACATCATACACCATAAACTATACAGATTCAATTTCACAATACGTATTTGTATATAAAGCAACTCCTAAGAACATAATCCCAACAACCCTATTGGACACCTCACAAAGAACTGTACAGGGCAATCTTCCCTATCCAAATTGTGTTGTTGTTATTTTGTTATCGATGTTACATAAATATAGTGTGTATTGTGTGCTATATGTTCTGGTTTCATTTTCTCCAATTGTCTTCTTAAATGTATTGTATGTATTTGTATATATAAATAAATGTTCATTCTATTCTCATCACTTTTATAGTATGAAGGAGGAGTGTTGGAAATGTTTCTCACCGAATCTCAAAAACATTATTACACCGCTATGAAAAAATTGGGACGAAAGAAACCACAGAAAGTTATTAAGCGACCTATAAATCATTTTTTAGCTATGTTTTATGATTTATCCAATTCGAGAAGGTAAACAAACGAAACGCTTCTGAAAAATCAGCAAATTGCTTAATTACTTCTATGTATAATTATCTATAGTTTTAATTATCTACTTAATTACTGTTAGTCCTTTGACATACTATTATAATACTATTATAATACTCTTTGGTTAGGCACACAGACATCACTATAACTTCTACTACTACTACTACTACTACTATTATAACTATAAAATTTATGATTTGGTGATAAAATTCATTTGAACACTTCACATTCTCCGCATTTGATGATATTTCGAAGGCTGATTTGTTGGCTACTCCTTTAACAACCGAAAGAAGTCGCACAAACGCCATTAGCAATGCAATTTTCCAACTTTTCCAATCCGATGTTCTTAGATGTTTTAGAGCACCCAATATGAATAAAAATATCGAAATTTCCTAATGCATATCAATTCCTATTATCTAGTTTAATATACTACGCACTTCCCAAGTGTGGGCATGAACTATAACGAAACTAATTAGCTACAAATTAAGTTTAGATAAATGGGGTGGATTAATATTTATGTGACTAATTAAATATATATTTTAAGCATGTATATAAACTGGACTTAGTTTTGCTGTATGCTACTCAAATATACATAATTATATATATATATATATATATATAGATATAGATATATATAATAAATATAATATAAAATAAATTATTAAATTTGTAGTCATAGTTTTGAGCAGCATCTGCACTTCGGCACGCACGAAGTTAGTTTCTTTATTCGTTACTTAACCAATATCCGTTTGTAATTTCATATACTTTGGTGTTTGTGTCTGCCATTAACTCCACCATGTATACGAATCGCCTTCGATCATACTATGCAGATTCGAAATTGCGATCTTTGTACTGATTTTTCTAAATATGCTTACCATGGGCATTGAGCACTACGATCAGCCGCATGCCGTATTTTTTATACTGGAAGTAAGCAATGCATTTTTCACCACTGTCTTTGGACTCGGTAAGTGAATTTTAATATAACAAGAATCTTTTAATACCCATGCAGAAAGTATTTTGGCTGTGGAATAAATGTCACATATATAAATGTAAATGTAACAATTTAATTACATAAATAGGTAAATGAATAAGTATTTATTTGCGAAACTTCCTAGACACCAACTAGATGAGACCAGTTGAACTCCGATCTGCAAGGGTATTTCATTTCGGTTTTCCGAGAATAGCTTTTCTATCTTATTTTCATTAGAGTACATTGACAGACTAGCTTTTTTCCACAGAGGCCATTGTGAAGATTGTGGGACTGCGCTATCATTATTTCACGGTGCCGTGGAATGTCTTTGACTTCCTGCTGGTGCTGGCCTCCATCTTTGGCATACTTATGGAGGACATAATGATCGATTTGCCCATAAGTCCGACGCTGCTGCGAGTGGTTCGAGTCTTTCGCATTGGACGCATTCTGCGGCTCATCAAAGCAGCCAAGGGCATACGCAAGCTGCTGTTTGCCTTGGTCGTCTCGCTGCCAGCGCTATTTAATATTGGTGCCTTGCTCGGTCTGATTACGTTCATCTATGCCATACTGGGCATGTCGCTCTTTGGTCATGTGAAGCTGCAGGGCGCTCTTGATGACATGGTCAACTTTCAGACGTTTGGGCGCAGCATGCAGCTGCTGTTTCGTCTGATGACATCGGCGGGCTGGAACGATGTGCTGGAATCGCTGATGATCCAACCGCCGGATTGTGATCCATTCTTCAATCGGCAGGCGAACGGCGATTGCGGCCATCCGCTGCTGGCAATCACCTACTTTACGAGCTTCATAATAATCAGTTATATGATTGTGATTAACATGTACATTGCCATCATCCTGGAGAACTTTAATCAGGCGCACCAGGAAGAGGAAATTGGCATTGTTGAAGACGACTTGGAAATGTTTTACATACGTTGGTCCAAGTAGGTTCTTAGTGAAAGTCCTCAACGAGATTGTGATTGAATTTAACGTTGTGAATCGCGTTACTTGATGTTTAATTGATTTCGTTGCAGATATGATCCACATGCCACCCAGTTTATACACTTCTCGCAACTGTCCGATTTTATTGCCTCTCTCGATCCACCATTGGGCATCTCGAAGCCCAATAATGTCGCGTTAGTGTCATTTAATCTGCCCATCTCTAAGGGCAATAAAATACACTGTCTTGACATTTTGCACGCGCTAGTTAAGCACGTGCTAGGTCATGTCGAGGAGACCGATAACTTCAAACAGTTGCAGGAACAAATGGATGTCAAGTTCAAGAAACAGTTTCCAACGCGCAAAGAATTGGAAATTGTTTCGTCGACGCGGATCTGGAAGCGCCAGGAAAAGGCGGCCAAGACCATACAGACCGGTTGGAAGGACTATTTGCGGTACTAGCAAAAGCACCCTCACAAAAACAATTAAGCTCAATCTAAATTGAATTCAATTTATTATGATTTCATTGTTGTTTCACAGGCGCAAGCAGGAAAAGGAACGCTCCAATTCCGGCGACAGTGCAACGCAACACTCGAGTCCCGGCGGCTGGCAATCGAAACTCTCCGCACTCAATTTCTTCCATCTGCAGGTGTGTAATTTAACTGTAGTAAAAAGAAAGTTCCATTTGATTCATCATGTTTACTGTCTGTCACAGGTGAGCCGTCGAGGCACTGCCTGCTCCAGTCGCGCCTCCTCGCGCAAGTCCTCACGCGCCTCCGATGCCTCCGATTTGAGCGAGCTGGCCGGGCCCTGGTTAAATCTGCCGCTAATGCTTGTCTCTGGAGCCGATGATGTGGTCAGGGATATCAAGCAGCAGAGCGATGAAATGGGCAAACGGTAGTTAATCTTGTGCTCTACACTCTGACACACAATCCACACACAAAAAAACACACATGCAGACACACATATATCTATATGTATATATATGAATATCTATATATATATATATATATATATATATATATGTATATCATATACGTGATTCGAAATGCAATTTTTAGACGAAAGGCTTTCACAATCATGAACAGCAACAGCAAAACCGCAAAAACAGCAACATTGATAAAAATCTAACGTATTTTGTGTTCCACAATATATGAAACTTGAGCCCTATTTTTAGCATATCCTCTTGTATCTCCTTAAACTATGAGTCCCTGCTCGCAGATATGGTCTCAGCCGTTTTAAGAAGTGGCTCCCAGCCTAGTGGCTTGAATTACTTAGGTAAAGGCAATGCTCATACCAGTTAGCTAACCAACCAAACAACAACAACAATTACTACAATTACAAATAGCAATCTCTCAACTTTGTTTTAAGTTCTCTTCAATAACTCGCCGCCACCAGATCACTCATATTTACTCAGTATATATATATATTTTTATAATATATTTATATTTATAACTAGCCAATATTCGTACAAGTCGACTTATAACTAATTTCAACATCTATATCGCTCCTCATACAGCAAAGCAAATCCAAACCAATATCAAAATCAGTATTATTAACAACAAAAGTCTCATTTGCTACAAATGCTCTATTCTAACTCTACTCTAAACAACAACTACAACGTATTTGCAGTTCTAAGAACGTATTCAGTAATATGAGATTATGAAATTATCATTTGTAAGTAGTGCTCTATTCGAAAAAAAAAAACAAAAACCATTGATTTACTCTCTCTGAAACAAAAACTCGTTGATCACCGAATGCGTAATTTTAGTTGATTTCTTTCTGAGTTGCTTAGCCGCTGCCTGCCCTTTGCGATCTATCACGATTATCATTATATATTTTATAGTTTCTGTAGCATTACAATACAACTCTATCCTATGCCTTAAAAATTATACCTAGCCCCGAAATTCGACATCTATCTGAGCAGCGATCTTAAAAGTACAGCTCTTTAAATATCGTTGAAAGCAAAAAGTAAAAAGAAACAAAATATCGGGTAACTCCTCTACATTATTTAATCAATACCTATTTACACTTCCATACTTGTATTATAAAAATGTATAGCTTTCTTAAATTGCAGCTTTTTTGTACAGTTCTATGACAAATTGAATCCGTAATTTCGTCAAAAAATTGCAGAGCTAATATTAATCGTACAGAAAATTGATAACAAAAAGTATCTGTATCTATTATCTGTCTTAATTATCTAACATTCTACAGTTTCTATTACGAATGAACATCAATGAAAAATTTATGTATATGTTTTTTCGACTATTATTATTTCTATTACTATCATTAGCGGTAGCATATTTGTGGAAGCGCCTAGAGCAAGTCGTCGCCGAAGCTTTTATAATTTCTTTTTGCGTC
Source organism: Drosophila longiperda (assembly GCA_035042125.1). Lineage (NCBI taxonomy): Eukaryota > Metazoa > Arthropoda > Insecta > Diptera > Drosophilidae > Drosophila > Drosophila longiperda. The sequence goes on from JAWNLV010000107.1 coordinate 19,897,739, forward strand.
ATCAGGATGCTGTCGATGACAGCTTAACCTCACCTTCAGTACATAGAAAAAGTAATTATTGACAAGTGCCTAAATCACAGCCTCAAACCACTCAATTTCTACCTCACTATCAATCAATATCAATATCAATATGTATGTGTTTATGTATATAATCTTGTACATAGCCAACACCACCATAGACAGCACCAACAAATATATATTATTATATTCTATACTCACATAAATAAAAACATGTACCAAGTATTTATAAATATATGTATGTTTATGTACATATATCATTATTCTCATGTGGCTTTTAAATCTCTCACTCTCTGTCTCTCTCCTCTCATATATATATATATATATATATATATATATATATATATATATATATATATATATATCGTTCTCAACCTATCGATCTCTAAATCAGTTTTTATCATTGTGAAACAATAATCGCACATTAAACGTTGCTTTTGCCAATTAAAAATCATCGATGTACAAACACACGCAATTTATTATCAATTGTTTTTTTCATGACATACTCTTTGTGTACTTACTATTTACTAATACCTACTACTACTACTAACATTTACTAATCACTCTATAAACTGATTAATTGACTTATTTATTTATTGATTACATCCTTATTACTTACTACTTTTTCACCTATGACTTACTTTTAACATGATACTTATTGACTAAGTACGACAAACTTACTACTACTAATTTATTTATAACTTACTAATTGTAATTTACTACTCAATTAATTTATAGTTATTGACTGTTTAATGACTTACTGATTGACTACTACTTATTGACTACTTTCTACCCTCTTCGTTATCTATGATCTGTTTAACCCTATGTCACACAACCTTTGAATATTGGAGCTAATCACTATCGTTTGACACTAATGCGTGCATTTCACCCACTAACAGCTGCAATGAACACCAACACAACAACCTCAACTTCCACATCCGCCTCTGCATCTGCCTCCGTCTCTGCTAGCGCCACCAACGTTGAAAGCGACAGGCAAGCGCAACACCAACAACAGGTGGCACCAACTCCAACGCGTAAGCGCGCCTCTAGTTTTATTCGCAAAAAACCGCCCCTAGAAAGAGGTTTGTCAGCACAAAGCGCTTTAAGAGTTAACAAGAACGCTTTTGTCTGTATGTGTAAATCGTATTTAACCATCTCACATTGGAGCAATTTGCCTAAAATGTTTGCCTTTTTTACACGATTGCAGCGGAGGGCCCGGCGCCGGAGGTGATTGTGACGAAGCCATCACCGGATCAGCAAACGCATCCGCATGTGCATGCACTCGGCCTGCGACCGGACAATGCGACTCTGGTGCATGTCCTGGTGCATCGGGAGAGCGAGGAGTACAAGGAGGAGGACGAGTCTAGTCCATCGTCGCCCGTTCTCAGCACACCAAACGGGAATGGCCTGGATAAGCCAAGGCCACCTCAAATACGCATCTGTTCGGGATCACCCGAAATGGCCATGGAGAGCTGTCTCTTGCCCACGGTGCAGATAATGGTGGATAGCCCAAAGGAGCCGCCACGTGGCGATTTCAGCACTGAAGGCGGCTTTCCAAATGCTTCCTATGCACTGATGACCGTCGATGTAGATGCGCCCATCGATGTTAATGTGCAGGGCGACACATCGCAAGTGTTCTACGACTACAATCCCGGGGAGTCTAATCTTGATAATACAAATGACATAGTCCCAATTGAAGAGCAGCCGCAATCGCTGCCAGATGCTACTGCTGCCTCTGCTGCTGTTGCTGCTGCTGCTGCAATCGGTGACCAGCAGAGATGACCTTCAGTGAATATGAGAACAGATGAGGAGCAGCATTCAACTTGTAGTAGCAGCAGCAGCAGCACTACGAGTAGATGCAGCAACAGGATCAGCAGCAGCAGCACCTCATCTGCTAGCCAGTCAACTGGTTCCGCCAAGCAGCGTCCAAGTTGACAATCTCCAGTCTGAGAGCAATTATCATGTGCATTTTTACGGGTACTTGTAATTGCTTAGACCTAGGCATGGGGCGATCGTTTCCCCTTTGTTATAATAGTCGATTAATTATATATACATAAATACTAGTCGCTTTATACGGTACTTAAACGGAACTATCCAATGTTTACATCATTCTATATACATATATATATGTACACACATATATTACATATGTGTCTTGGCAACAGTGCGCTGTGCGTCCAGCTAAGTTTAGACTAGTCTTAGTGTTAGTTCTAGCTTAGTTTAGTTTAATTTAGTTTACGGAATCAATATAAACTCTGTGTTAACAAAACGTGCATTAAATCCGTACAGTTCGTACACGTTGTAATACTCAAATCAAATCAAAACAAAAAACGAATGAATACATTAACATTAACATTAACATTAACAATAACATTAACAGTAACAGTAACAGTAACATTAACAGTAACTTTAACAATAAAATTAATATTAAATTGATTTATATATACGATGTAGTAATGTATAATTAGACACTAACTAATCGGTTGGTTTTACGTTAAGTCAGTCAGTCAAGTAGAGCTATATCGAACGATTTTGAAGATATTTTAAAGGTTGTTTTCAATTACACAATACAATACAATACAATACAATACAATACGATACAATACAAAACGATACATACTTAAAAAACATAGGAATATACATGCATTACATAATTGTAACTAACAATCGCGACGTGGAGTTAATTATAGAGTTTGTTTTCTTCAATGCAATATATATGGGCAACTATATATTTTGTATATATGCCAAAGGAAGTATTTTAAACTAATGAATGCTAATTATATACATACATACCTATTCATACAACATCCAAAATATATATATTAAATTAGTTAGAGCAAATTAAATGAAATATTTATGAGAAGGGAGTGTTCCCAATTTGGTTTTACGTTCGATATAATTAATTACGAAAATACTATTACATTTACATGCTAGATTATATATTATAGCCGTACAGAACAAGTGCAATAAGTACAAAAATGAGAAGTATTAAACAGTAGATTTCAGTACTTGCTTCTAATCTCATCATTTCTCAAATCAAGATTAAAATATAAGATGAAAAACTCAACAACTAAAGCCAAACAAAAAATGTCAAGTGATTTAAGCATTCCAAGCAACAAAAACAAAGTAAGCAATTGATATCACTTTAACTCATTTAATAGCTAAGGCCCAATCGGGTATTTATTAATACTACATACTAACAACACACACCAAATACATAGGAAATACATATATATATATATATATATATATATATATATATATATATATATATATATATATATATAACCAGGAACACTTGTCACTTAATAATTATTCTATAATTAATACTTACGTACCAACAAACCGACAGTTGAACCGCAGTCCTACCTAAGCAATGTGCATTGTGTACCAGTGAGAACTTTTATTATACGAACTTATTGCTAAATCGAATACTTACCATAGGCATACAATGTTTTTATTTAGTCTAACTAATATGAATATGAAATCAAAATTGCATCAATGCTCTTCTATACAAGCTTCCACAAAAATTGATATACATATATATTTACTTACTCTTACTTATATGATATTAAAAAAATACTTACTATATTTCTATTATATTTTAGTCTCTGGCCAAGTTTCAAAGAAACTTATTTAAAGTAATTCTGTGAGAAATTGATTGTGTTAACTTAACTGCATGCAATCATATATTAAGTTTTAACATCGAACAACTTAACCGATAACACCCCTTCCTCCGCAGCAGTCCGTGCAACGCACACATTTTTACACTTTACACTTTACACTTTACACCTCGACTCAACTTTCTAACTTAACAACAGACAATCAGACGGCGATTGATAGTAAATTGAAATTATGGTACCAACTAATTCTTTTTATCCAAAAGCAAAAAAAAAAAAATAATAACAAAATGTACACACTTGTGATTTTAAATGAAATTTTTACACAACAACAACAACAACAAAATGAAAAACAACAAACAAGGATCATATTAAGATCATAACTTTTAATTAGAATTGTTAACAATTTGCTAAATGAATAAAATGTAATACAAGTAAGTGAGAAATAAGCGAAAAAACAATTAAATATTGAATACAGCAGACAGAAACAAAACACTCGTCAATTAAGTGATATTTATAATTGGTACATAGGCATAATAAATTTGCAAGGATTATTATACATGCATACTTACATATACTATATATATTGAACTATAAAGTAGGATTTACAATAGAACTCATATTCGATTTGTACATAAAAAACGGATAGCAATATCATAGCAAACAGAAGCATCAATGGAGGTAAAGCGAAATCAATGGAAATTTAAAGAAGCTTTAATTTAAACCATGTCTTTAATAATAATTGCTTGCAAAAGAAATGTAAAATTATAATTGATTAGGGTGCTTAATGAAGGCATTATTATCACGTCTATATTCAAATAAAACAATATTTTATTTAGTCATAGAGTATAACGACAATAAATCGAATGAGGCATATATTTATTATAAACGCAACCAGTGCCAGGGGGCCATAGCTTAAAAACCCAACAAATAACAACAAATTAACCAAAAAAAACCCTATACAACAAAAAAAGGCCACCCAAATAAATTGCGATTGCTTAACTACAGACCCTGGCAAATTTCCTACTAGTACCAAAAATTAAAAAATATAATTAATAACAAATAAAAAAATGAACGATGTACCAAAATGCAACAGAAACTGACAAAAATAACTGAAAATTAACAAATATAATAAAAACAGTCCTATGCATTTAACATAGCTCACAGCACCGCAGTGCAGGGGACCGAACCGGGTCTAATTAGAAATACAATTGCAAATGGAAAATAAAAAATATATATACATTAAATACCTATATAAATATGTATAGTTAGTACAGTTAAGTACAGTACAGCTGGTTTGATTAGGTATGCCTTACAGAATACACGATTTTATTTGTTGAAAATTTACGCGTTGAGGTTCAATAAAGTTAACGTTTCATATATCAAACATAAATAATAAAAAATAAACAAAATGAAACAGACAAAAAAATATTTATAATTATAATAAATAAGAAAAAAAAAAAATGGGCAAAGCATACAAACTGTTTAACATGCTCTGAAAACAATGTCAATTATTTTGATTTGCAGTTACAAAAATTGTAAAGCGAACAGTTTTTTGATATTAGAAATGCGTTTTTAGTCGTCGTCCTAAACTATAGTCAAATATTTACCTTAATAGATGCATAGCTTCAAGTTATATAATTATATTCATAGCTGCGCTCAAATTGCAACGGATCAAAGGCAAATCAATGGCACAATCAAAAAATGTTTGCTAATATTGATCTTTATTTTGGAAACTTCATTACCAGCACATTATTATCGCAATTTTGTATAACATTAAATCTGATCATCGCTCGTTTTGACTTAATTGGCCTTGTTAACAAACAGTTTTCCAAAACTCTTCGCAAGTTGTTAGGCCATAAAATTGATTTGATTTGATCCGATACGCTCATAGCCAATCTAATTGTGTATAAACTTATATATTAGGTGGCCATCAATTGGCAGAGCTCCCAGTTAAAAAACATTGATGATAATATATATATATATATATATTGTCTCACATTGAACCGAATCATATCAAATCAAACAGAAAAAGAAACACAAATAAGAAAACACAAATCTAACATTTGCAATAAAAAATATTTACTCGGGTACAAATAGTACAGTAATGATATTCGTTTATACAATATTTACTGTTTAAATATTATATAATCATTATACTTATACTAAATACTTACATGTATACCTATCAAAAGTCAAAATTTATTAACTAATGTCAAAAACCAATTTTAAACGGAAGATTGAAATTATGTATCGCAACATTTTTGGATAGCGGCGACCACTGTGCAAATGCGTAAAAATATGTTGATACATATATATATATATAATATATACATTTGGCAAAAAATGGAAAATTAAAACCTTAATTAAAGCAAAAAACCAAGAACAACAACTACAAAAGCAGTAACAAAAACAAATAGCAGAACAAATTGTTTTCGGTTTTAGTTTGAATTGTATATAGTATATTGAAAAGATCGTACCTATTATAATATATAGTGATTATTTCCATTCAGTTAATAACTCTTAAGGGTTTTTGTTAAACTTAATTATATTTATATATTCGTATGTTAATAAAACAATTTCTGATTACAAAATAAATATAATGCAGATCAGCTTTGATCATGGGATACATAAGGACGAAACAGGACTCGTTTCAAATTGCTGGGAATAAATGCTAAGGCCTTAATAATTATATAAATACTTGGCCTTCTCTGCTACACATTTTAGTTAGTTGCGCTCTTGGAGCAGCTGCAGCAAGTGTTCCAGTTTCTGTTCGATATTCTCCAATCTTCTTTCGGTGGTTTGTTCGCGTTGACGCTTCTGCTCCGCACTGGATTTCTGATCGAGTACGGATAGTGCCAGCTTGACAGTTCGATTGTCGATCTTGGAGCACTTTCCGGTGAGGACGGAGCAGCAGCAGGGCAGCAGCTTTAACGGTGGATCGAGCAGCTTCTTCTGCTGCTCCAGTGCTCCACTTGTGGCCAGTGACTGAAAATTGGCCTTGTTCTTGCCATAGCCTAAGTCTTTCAATTCAAAGGCATCCGACATCGGTATGAGCACCTTGTTGCCATCATTGGGCAGTATGGATATCTGTGGCACAGACATGTAGTTCGGATAGATGTTCATCAGGCGCTGGCATATGGTGCGGAATGGCTCGCTGTTCACAATAAATCCAGTGCGTCCTTGTGGACCCGTAAGGACCTGCTCGTAACGCATCAGAGTATTGGTGCGGCAGATGGCACCATTCAGCTCCGCCTGAGCTTTGATAGCCTACAGGAAAATGGAGTATATGATTAAATTAAATATTTTAAAATTACGATAAAAAAAAATACAATAAAATATTTGTTATATGGAACTTTAATCCTACCTGCGTATCGGATACAGCCAGACCGTTGAGCAGGTTGAAGAGCACAATGGTCATGAAGAAGACAAAGAGCAGAAAGATGAAATAGGTGGAGAAGCTGTCGAACTTAATGTCGCCGGCATCGAACTCGCCCGTCAACATGACGATAGTCTTGATCAGAGCCTCAATGGGCACTGAGAAGCTATTGAAGTCATCTCCATCTTCTCCTTTCTCATGAGTTGTTGTGGTGTTTGATTCCTGCTGCTGTTGAGGCTGATCCTGTGGCTTACCAAAGAGTATATAGAAGCACAAGCTGAAGGTGAGCACAAAGATCGAATAGAGTCCGAAGCTTTTGATGAAGCTGCTGGAGACGGCGCGCAACATGAGCATGTGCGTCGATATTGAAAGTACGGGCAGGGAGCCAACGAGCAGGCAGAACTCCAAGGCTACCAACAGTATGGTAAACACGGCCAACACGCGTTGTGTCTCTTTATCATAGTTGGACTCAATCCGAGTTAATATGGACAACAAGATGAGTGCCACCTCCATGATATTGGTGAGCGACCAGAAGTGGGAGAATGGAGATATGCAAAACTGTATAATCTCCCTCAAGATCAGGTAGACAATGCCAATCCAAGTGAACAGTCCAGTTAGAGCCGTCAGAGCCGTGTGCTCGCTCTCGTGGAACTTAAGCAGAGTGTGGCTAATGATGGAGGCGGTGAAAAATGTGTAAAGCAGAAAGTTGATGTAGAAAATGACGGAGAGGCGATGCCATTTCAGGAACAAAAAACTGGAGATCAGCGGGTGCTGCAGCAGATGACGCAATTCCTTCGACTTGGCCATATGGGCAATCGGAGTCATTTCATCGTGCAACTGCTGCGACGATTGCTGCGTACGCATCTTGCCAGATTGTGGTCCTGCTCTCTGCTGACGCATCAAATTCCTGTAGTTGATTATGATCTCAAAATTCTGCTCTCCGGCCTTCCGTGCATTGGTCGTGATGCAGGAGTCAAAGTGCTGTTCGAGCATTTCTGGGGACATGTCCTGCATGGCCAGCTCATTGAACTGGCTTCGAGTACCAATGTAGGCACCGTGGCGAAGGAGCGCCTGCACCGCTTTCGTATTGCGATACTTGACTGCATAGTAGAGCGGCACCTGGCCACTGGCATCCACCTCATTGATGTCTACTATTTCGCTGCCGAGCAGCAGCTCAAAGCAGCGCTGATGATCACAGAAGTCATCTAGCGGCGGTTCCCCCAATCTGCTGATTACTCTATTCAGTAGTGAAGAGCGTGGTGCCAGCTTCAGCTCCGGATGCTTCAGCAGCTTGTCCAGTGCACGCCAATTGCCCCAAATGATGGCCAATTCGGCGGGTGCTGTTGGCTCGCTGGGGGTGCCCTTGTTGATGTTGATGCCGGAACTGAGGATTGCATCAAAAGCGGAATGCTTGCCACGCTTGATGGACTCGAGCAGCATTGGCATATACTCCTCCTGTTTGGCATTGCCCTGGTTATCCTTGTCACTCATATTAAGCTGGTGTTCAGCGAACAGCTGCACGAACTGGGCTTCATCGCCATCGCGTAGCTGGCGCAGCAGACGCTCGCTAATCTCCCCATCCGCACTGCACTCCCGCTGTAGTGGCAGCTGAATCTCTGGATATTGCTGTTGGAGCAGCTGTCGCACCTGCCCATTGCGATAGCTATCGATGTCCAGTCGTGGCTGAGCAAGGAAAAGCAACACCAGCTCCTTCTTCTCGGACTTTATCTTGTTGCTTTGCAGCACATGATGCAACGGCGTCCGCTCTCCCTGGTCGATGGCATTGGGGGAGGCACCGTAGTCCAACAGTAGCTCCATGCAAGCCCGCACCTGATCCACGTTATCTGCAGTCAGATTTTTGGCCAGCGAGTGGAGTGGCGTCAGCTGCCCATATTTGCGATCCACCTGGACACCAGTTCGACGCAGTAGCACCGCCAGATTGCTGGAATCCCTCGAGTCGGCAGCATAGCTAATAGCAGCCTTGTTAAGCTTAAGATTAATCTGCAAGACAACGTTGAGTCAAACACCAACCACAACTGGATAGATCAGCCAGTGCTACTCACGTAGTTCACATTGCACCCATGTTCCAAGCAGGCCTCCACAAAGTCCGCACAGCCTGCGGTGGAAAGCGCCTTCTCGTAGACGCTCGTGTGTCGCTCGTCCTGCAGATTGGGCTGTGCACCCATCTCGAGCGCCTCCCGGAATTCACGTATGTTGCGCTTGGCCAGCGCTGCGCTCAGCTGCGCCTGCGGATCACTAAAGCCGCATCCGTTAAAATCCATCTTCTTTGTTAATTGTGCGGACGATTTGGTAACTGTTAAATGAATTAAATAGATTAAATGAGATTAAAAGGATAAAGTTAAATGATGAAAAACCCTAGCAGACTTAAGGAAGATTTTACCTGACCTGTATAAATGAATTTGTATGTGTTTGTTAAAAGTATATAGATTAATTTAAATAAATTAACCATATGCTTAAAGCATTTGGCAACTTCTTATTGGGAAGTTGCAACTGATAATTTATGCTATTTTTAAGACAAGAATTATGCTCATTTTATGAGTATAATTCGTACATTAAAAATTCCTTTCAATTTAATTGCAGTATTCAAACCATAAATCTTGAAAATCGGTTCGGTTTTATGGTTTCATACAAATGTTGGATATGTGATAATTGAAGCCAATGAACTGCAGATTATAGTGAATTTCCTCAGAATATCTCTAAAGTGATATGAAATGGTGTCATTCGCAATTAGATATGCAAAAGCGGAAAACAAGAAAAAGTTGTTGATAATACCTATACTACTATATACTGAACTTGAGATTAAAGTATATAAAATGAATGTATATAAAAAGCATGCACAACAATTCAGTTTAAATGACAATGAAGAAGCCCGCATTCAGTTTAAGATGTAATTCGAAGCAGAGTTTTGGACTTGTCCAGCATATTATTTGCTTAGTTAAGTACTACAGAGATGAGGAACTGGAACCTTGAAACGAACCAAAACCTCGCCTTCTGATCCACACTCATAGAATCATAGACAATTGACAAACGCTTCACGGTACGTTGATTTTCACAAGCACTGACTTAGTTGCTTTGGGCCAAGCAGTTGGTTTTGGCCAAGTGTTGATGCGTTGACCGTTTTGGTCAAATTCAACAGCTGGCAGTCGGACACCTGGGCAGTCTCTCTGCTGAAAGCTGCCTTACAGGTTTCCCTAATTGGTATATACATTCATATATACATATATAAATTTACTATTGGGTTGTCCAATCTGCGCTGTAGTAATTAAAGAAAGCGCTCCTAAGTGGTTTTTGTGGTACACGACCCCATGTAATTAGTTATTAAATTATAACAATGTATTTAGTTATTAAATTATAAAAATTGAGCCACATTCAAGTGGTGCTTCAGCTGAAGTTATGTGGTGTGGGAGTGGCCAAGTGTCTGGCTTAACCTTGTGATCGGCTACAGTTTCGCAACTGACTTGGTCAGCTTTTGGGGTTTGCTATCAGATTTAACGATCATAAAGAATAATCATAAAATAATCGACATATCAATATCAATTAGCAATCAATTTGCTTTGGTTTACGCTTTAAATGTGCTGCGATTCTTTGGGGCCTGCGGCTTCTCTTGGGAGATTCATTTGGCGGCATTCGTAAATTTCAAGGCGGCTTCTTTTGTGAGATTTTTCTAAGAGTCTGTCTACGATCGACAATATATATTATACGAATATATAGCCTGTCTGTTTTGAAACTTAAAATGTGTGAGAAATCGGCTAATCACTCCAACGACTTGGGCTAATTTGAATATTACCCAGCTGCTGTGTTTTAATCTTGTGTATATTTTAAATACCATTAGAAACGTTAACGTTATCTGCGAATTAAATGGGAAATACTTTGCGTATCAATAAGTAATCAGCGAATAACTAATAAGTAGCTGCCATCATTTGATAGGTTTGACAAATTATTTATTGTAAAGGTTGACCCCTCCGATTATAGATGAGCATCATTTTGCAACATCACCTTTGTTAATTGGCTAAAGGTACACAGAATTTTGTTGACTGTTTCTTCGTATGTATTTACAGACATATTAAATTTTTTTTATTTACTTTTACTTGTATTTACAAAGCCTATTAAAGTTTTTAGTTAACAAACGAATTCACTGTTTGACATACAAACAGTAGAATGAAGTAATTGGGCAGTTTTTAAAAAAGTTAGGATATACGAGGGTGGTCTGAAAAGTTTCCGACCTAATAAAGATACAAGACATTTTTCTGATGTTTTTTTTTTTTTATTTTTCAACATAGTCTCCTTGTAATTCTACACACTTCTCCCAGCGATGCTCTCATCTCTGTAACCCGTCCAAATCGTACTCGGCGTTTTCTCTGCAAAATAATTGTTCACAAAGGTGATTGCCTCTTCATTTGACGAAAATCTCCGTCCTCCGAGCGCAATTTTCAGATGAGGGAACAAAAAGATGTCGCTTGGGGCTAGATCTGGTGAATAAGGCGGATGGTCCAGCAGTTCAAACCGTAATTCGTGGATTTTGGCCATGGCAACCGCTGAGGTGTGAGACGGTGCATTGTCTTGATGAAACAGGATTTTCTTTTTCTGCAAATGTGGTCGTTTTTCTGATATCTCTCTCACTTTAATTCGGCGGTCGTCTATCACCATTTGGTGAACTTTGGCGACGTTTTCGTCGATTGTTGCAGTTTTTGGACGTCCCGAACGTTCATCGTCTTCCAAGCTCTTACGGCCACGTTTAAATTCAGATTGCCCAAAATTTCACTGTGGTAAATGATGGTGCAGAGTCACAGAATACACAGAATCCAACTCATCGTTCATTTGCGTAGCCGTATTGCCTTTCAAAAACAAATATTTTATGACAGCTCTATACTCGATTTTGTCCATTTTCACAAAAACACTCGCATCAACTCACTCAAATGACTGTTACATAAGAACTGCGCGTCCAAAATGGCCGAAACTTTGGTGAGAAACTGTCAACAGATAAACTATGAAATTCACTTGCTTTTATGTACGAGTGCTGCCATCTTCAGGTTGAGGTCGGAAACTTGTCAGACCACCCTCGTAGAAAGGAAAAACACTAGGTTTGCAATTTTTTTTGGAACTCACATTCCAATCTTAGCTCAGCATATAAAGTGCTGTATCCGCAGCTTGAGTGGAAACGGGAATTGCATATGGAACAGCTTGCCAAACTCGTTCATCGAGTTTTCTTTGCAGATCTCTGCAAGCAATGACAGAAAAAACAAAATAAAATCAGAAATAATTACTACACTTCGAGGAAGTTTTGCACAACTTCCATGACAAGTTTATTGCACGGATCGCATAAAAACTTAATGTTTGTCAGCACTTTTTGTTTTGGGTTTCGAATACGTGACGAGTTGCCTGAGAGGCGTGACAGAAATTTCGGGGATCGTGATATCGCTAGATATTTGAGCTTTGAGCTGGAAGTTGGGCAAAATACATATCTACTATAAACCTACACTATATACACATACTATATACCCACATATATACAAAAGCAAAGCGATCCAATTTGTTTGTGTTTATTGGCAGCTGCGATCTTTGTTTATTTTTAGTTTATAGTCATTTTAATGCACTGACGGGAATTGCAAGTTATGTTGTTTACTTTTAATATTAAACAAGTAGAACAATAAGAAATTAAATCTATAACCAAAAGAAATTCCAGTGAAATTATAAACAATATGTCTTCAAGATCTTGCTACTTAATTTGATGAGGCACGCATTTAGCTACATCTCATATAAATAATAAAAACAAATTTTTCAAGTATTACAGAATTTTTTTTCTTTTTTTTTTTTTAGCATCTTTTCAAGTGTCATCATAAAAAACTTCATAATTAAGATGGATGTGGATGGCTCTGAAGCTGCGCCGACTAAGCATGACTTCATGCCAAACTGAGTTTTGGTGGCATCCGCCAAATATAATTTCAACACAAGAAAAGGCACAAATGTTTATATGAGGAAACACAATATATATACATATACAGATACACACACTCACTTACATAAACACATGCTTTAGTAAAGTGGATATATTGCCCATATACTGGGGGTATGTGCACTTCATAAACAATTGACTGGCCTACATGAAGAGCAACAACAAAAACATTTTCAAACACAATAACAAAAGAGAATGTGTAGGCCAACGCAGCCCAAGGGGTGAGTGGGGGTAATGGGGTGAATAGTACAGTTGACAGAGTCAGTGCCCGGCACATTCAATAATTTGAAATAATTAAATTAAGCACACGCTGGCAGTAAGAAATATTCTCGATGAGTTAAGCAAATTCTCTCTCTCGTCAGCTCCCAATTAATTATATGGAGTGCTTTATTCAAATATAGCATACAAATTACTAAGCGAACAGAACAGCCAATCAGTTGCGGTTTCAATAAAAAACAATTATAGATTGACCAAGTAATATAACCCCTCTCCACAATCTGTCTCACCGATTGCTTACGTCTTTGTGTGGTTTATGATCAGAAAAAAAACGAAAAAAACTTATCTGGGCGGAGCCAAAATGCGAAAGACAAATTCAAAAAAACAGTCAACTGGAAGAGGGCTGCCTCTTCAAGCATTTCTAGAAAATGTGGTGGGAGGAAGTGAATAACAGGTAATAGAGTAGTAAACATATGCAAATATGGATACGTACATATCGGAAATTCTTTGTACACATATTTGTGCCATAAGTTAATGCAAATGATAGCTAAACGATTATCGACTCTAAAATATGACTGCAGGCACTGCACAGATATTACAAACACACATATGTATATAAACATATATAGGTAAAGTTCTTTAAATTAAATTCATTAAATTCGTATTTTTTTATATTATTTTTATTTTATATTAATTTGAATTTGAAGCCAGAGGCTTTAAGCCTTTTAAGGCAGCAACAAGTGGTCGACTCTGCCCACTAACAAAGACAAATTTTAAATTGTATTGTAAATTCTAAAAAACTTTGGCTGATGATGTCACGAACTCTAGCACAGTTTTATAATAAATAAAAAAGAAACGCATTCGCTTCTAATCATTTGTCATTAATTTCTTAATTATTTGGCAAACGTCATAAAACAAAGGAAATTTATTTTTACTATTAATATAATTATGCATTTAGCTGTGGCGCGTTTTCTGCAATTTTTTTTAAACCTTGACGATTGGCGTTTTAAAACTTGTTTTTATTTCAAACCTCCTTGTTATTGATGGCTGTGTGGGTTGTAAGTGCTGATCTTTGCAATTGCGGGTTTACTCATGTTCATTACATTTGCATTACAAGCATGATGAACGTGGTTTTAAAATAAATCACTTATTTGCGTACTATAAGTCATAGTTTTTATCAAATACAAAATATTTTGGAAAATTTAGTTGGTTAGTTTTGAAAAGCGCACAAAAATTCTTTTAAGGAAAGCTCAACAAAATGGCGATCATTTATTTATTTAACATCGCAACTCACTAAATGCTTCCGCGGTAGACGACTGTTCTGCGGAATTACAAAAAACGAACTGATCAGGCAATAAGCAGTCGAAATCCCCCACAGTCGTTGGACCCCAAAAAAAGCTTCGCAACATATATAATCAGCACGGCATATAAAACTATGCTTTAGTAAGCAGCACATTTTTATATTTCTGCAAGCGCCCAAAAGGCTGCAATAGAAAGTGATAATCGCATGCAATCAAAAATCAATCGGAAAATATATCGCATGCAATTAAGTATTTCATAATATTATTATTGAGAATCTTTAACGCTATAACATTTAACAAGTTTGTATTTGAGCTAATTTAAAAACCACCTAAAAATTAAATGTGTAAATTGATATATATAAAACGCATATCAGTAAGATATAATGTAAATAATAAAATTAATAATTAAAATCATGTTGTCTGCAATTCACTTTATTTGCAGTTTATTTATATTATATTTAACAACAAAAATTGATTTTTTCACAAAGTCGGGCCCCAAGAGATGACTTCAAATGCAATTTTTTTCAGACTCTGACCATCGATGGCATGATTACCCAACGTATTTATAATATTTTTAACATTTGGCGATTTCTGTAATACAAATTATATGTAAATTTATTTAAATAAAGTAGAATTTAGTTAAAACTTACCATCGACTTATCTATGAGCAGCTTAAAATCAGCACTGCGAATTGCATCGTAGAATTTGGAAAAAACACGGCCGCTTTTGCGCTTCTTATTAATCAGTGCGACGAAACGATCCCGCGGCAGATGGCCCAACAGCTCCCGGGTAAAACTAATAAAGCTGTCAAAATTGGGAGACGGTTCGACTTCAAGAGAGCCTAGAGGCAGCAGCACTATAATCATGCCTTCTCTTATACTATTACCAGCCGGCACATCTATAAACTCATATCCATAACTTTTGTGTGTGTGCGTGATTAGTTGTCGCCTGAGTCGCACATCGATTTGGATCGTCGATCTGATATTCGTATCGTTCAGATGCACGAAGTTTATAATCTCAATCACCTCGGGCAGCGACTCGGCGCGTCGTTGCAACTGCTTACATTCGGAGCTGCGCAGAAAATTGGCTGCCTTGCGGAAATCAGAATCAAACATCATATGTTTTGCGATCAGCTCGTCGACTGTTGTGCTTGGTATTAGATCGATAAAGTCGCGCAGATCATGCAACAGCTCCGGCGAGTACGCGACCCGAGGAGCTACCATCGTCCTCGTACTTCTGCTTGTCACAAGCAAAACGCTGCACAACGCAACACAAATTGGAAGCAATAACTTTGACATTTCCACAATTAACTCGAACACAATCAAACTTGACTAACTGCTTACTGACTGGCGACTGAGTTGAATATAAATTATGCTCTGCCTCTACGTCGTCTCTCAATCTCCGACACAAAAGTGTACACACATTTATCTCTCATTACACATACATCTTGTGTGTGTATAAGTTATTTCTGATGTTGATGTATGTATGTATAAAAAAACGCTGATGCTTATCAGTTTCAGAAGTTGAGTCAATTGGGAGAACGTTGTTTTCAACGCTCGCTTTGCTTGGACTGGAATAATGCTCGAATAATGTATTTATAAATTCCGACTTTAGCTCGGGCGTTTCTTATCCAAACTGCCAGTTGCTCAATAATGTGTCACGGTGTATTATATATCATTTGGGAACCACTATATAAATTATAAATTGTGCCCCTTATTGCTATAGTTAATCGAAATATATCGATATTAGAAAAGGCAGCTATCTATGGTATACGAGAACTTATATTCCTTATATTTCTTATAGTCTCCGAAATCTGCATGCTCATACAGACTGACGGCCATGGCTTAATGACTCAGCTATGCATGCTGATCAATAATATATATGCTTTATAGGTCAGAGATACTTCCATCTGACTGTTATATAAATGTTCACAAAATTCTTATACTGTGTCACACATTTTCAAATAAATATAATACATCGCCGGCAAGTTAAAAATAGGTTGCCTTTTTCTTATTTAACTTATTTCAAGCTCTTCAACTTTTCAGCTAACGGAACAAGTTGGGTTAGTAAAATATAAATAAAAGATTGTCGACTAATATCGGAGAAATTAGCCTTTCATTTATAGGGTCAACTCTTGAAAACATGCAGACACATTTTACTCCGTTCAGTTTAATTTTCCTGTCTCGTTAATAAAACCAGTTGCGTATTTCTTAATAAATATTTGATGTCGTGTTAATATATACTTTTGTATTAGATTTTCTCGCACCGTTTTTTAAACTTGATTTTTATAGAATATATATACACTTTTTATTGAAACATGATTTTAATTTTAAATTAAAATTAACTTAATAATAACTACAAACGTATCTTATGCTGAGACTAAAACATAATTGATTGCACATTTCCGGCCCAAGGACTGCTAATATTTATCACAATTCGCATCTGATAACTAAGAGATACGATGCAAGCTATATATATACATATATATATATATAAACTAAAAGCTGTTTTATCTATGGAGTATTTATTGTATTGCAAGGAGAAACATGCACTGATGTGTCACCTAATTGCTATTGGCTATTGCCGTTTCAGAGCCAATTTCCCCTCACTTATTGAGTATATATATATATATATATAGACTTATGGAATATGCTTATGGTTAGGTATAAATTGCACCTTATGGTTTGGCAAGAAAAGTAATGTTATTGCACCTGGTTGCTTCAGGCGTGCACCCGAAGGCCCCTAAGCTAATTAAAAGTATTTCGTCGTCTGGTTTTAGATATTGCACAACCCTTAATACTAACTAACTTTTGCGTATCATCTTATAGAGCACAGAGTGTGTTTCAATGCTCTCCGCACCCGATTCCCACATATCCTCCGCGTTCGTCTCCTCATCCGATGAGCCGCAGCAGGTGCTGTGCTCGCGTCTCTGCTCATCCTCCGATGAGTACGACGACATGGTGGTGCTACTCCCGCGCACGCCATTCAGCTCATTGGTTTGAGAACGCGTTATCGTCTTATCCGACTCGGCATCACTCAAATCCTCGCCAGCATTGACCACCACCCTGCTGCCCGGCGACACCATGTGCTCGAGGTCCTCAAAGCGAGAGGCATCTAGATCCAAGCGACTCGCATTCCCGTTCTCCTCTTCATTGTCCTCGATGGTGTCCACACGAATGATTGGTCCACGTCCGCTCATCATCTTGAAGTTGTATCGATCGTAGACGTTGCGCTTGTAGAGCTCCGTGGAGTCGGTGCTCATATAACCACTGTCCAGTTGTCCAAAGCGTTGCTCGTAGTAATTTTGATTACCCGGCTGCACGGCGGTGCCAGGCGGTGCGGTTCCATCCTCAATGATGGAGGCAATGCCATCGTCCTCCAGAAACCCTGCTGAGGTTTTGGAGCCATAGGTGGGCGCCGGACTCTGGCTGGGACTGAACTTATTGGCGGCCATCGTGACAAACTTGCGCCACGCATTCTTAAGATCCTTGGCCTTCTTGGCCCGATCCTTTAGCCCAATAGCGATCTGCATGCCAGCCGTCAGCTGTGCCGGCTCAATCTCACAGCGATAGACGGTTTGGACGTTGACTTGAGGGGCGTTGCCAGTTTGATTCCCACTGTTCGCCGCACGCTGCGGATAGGCAATCCCAACGGGAACACCTGCATTGCGATACATCTCCTTGGTGCGCTCCGAGAGATGGCCGCTGCTCCGATTTGAGCGAGAGCTAATTGAGATTGCATCAAACTGATTAAGATCCACATCCTTAAGATTCTTTGCATTGTTATTGTTGTTGCTATTGCTGCTGTTGTTGTTGTTGTTGTTGTTGTTGCTGTTGTGCTCCAGATCTGTGGCATCCTTCAGTTCATGCTCCGGCTCGTTCTCATTGTTGTTGTCCCGCTCGTGTTTCTGAGACTTGCGCCGGTTCAGATACTTGTTCAGGCTGTAATCATTGCGCAGACTGTTAATCTTCTTGCCATAGAGCCCATCGTAGTCGACATCCAGTTGCGTCGCCTTCTTCTCCCTGATGTGCTTGGACTGCTCTGTGAGAGTTGAAATAACGCTCGACATGGTGTTGTTGCAGGAGTTATCTAGGGTATCCGAGACGCCCGTTAGCTCGGTAATCTCACTGTGAAGACTGTAGGCATCCTCATCGTGGCTCGTGACTGGAGCTGGCGAGGGAGGCGGAGGTGGCAACGGACGTTTACTATGCACCAGTGGAGCACAAAAGTGTTGATTTGCTTTGGGCCTTTGTGGCGAAGGAGGCTTCCTCTGCCCATAGGCCCCATGGACTTCGCCAGTTTTAAGCTGTTGCTTGTCCGCCGGCTTCGGTGAGGAAATGGTAATGGTGGTCTTGTTCATAGCACAGGCACTACTGGGCCTGCTGTGCTCTATCATGGAGAGCGTGGGGGATGCTTGCAACCCACGCTGACGGCGCGAATGCTTTGCCTCTAGCGTTAGCATGCGTCCCTCCTCCTCCTTGGTGAGCTGGCGCTGGTTGGGCTCACTCTTAAAGTTCTCCTGGACAGCTAGCGGGGATTCATAGATTTCGCGCAGATTCCGAAAAGAGTTGCTCGAGCGCAGAATAAATGATGCAGTGCGCGGCCTACTATCGTGGTGACTCTGCTCCGCAGCAGCGCACAGCTGGCGACTTAGATCAGGCAACGAATTCATCTGATTGTAATCGGAATCCACATATTGCTCGCTGCTGCTCTGGCGGCCATGATTATCCCAGGCATTGATGTCACAGAAGCTCTGCTTCTTGGGTTTGCGATCGAGGGTGTCCGGCTCGAACTGATCGCTGTCGGTGCGCTCCATGTCGGAGGGTGGCTCATGCTCCACTTCGATAGTCATGCTGCCGCGGAACGGAGTATCGTATTTGATCCGTGCAGCTACCTCCTTGTGGCGCTGCGTCTGGCTCTGTCCCTGTCCATGCTTTCCCGCTAGACGCTTCTTAAGATCGCCCTCCTTTCGAAATCCATTTATGCGATCATAGACAGTGTGACTGATCTCCATCTCCTCCTCCAGTGGTAGAGCTGTGCTCAGACTGGGACTTAGTTGTGAGCTCACATCCGACGAAGGTGAGCTGGATGAATGCGAACTCTTCCGCTTACTGGGCTCCAAACGCTCTAAGCTATCCGTCTCGTAATCCACAATCAGATACTGTGGAGATTTGCGTCTATAGATGGGTGAATCGGGCTGGAACTGTTTAAGTGACTTGCGACTCAGTGAGCTGTAGTCCGGCGTGGGCACTGAGGGAATGCTGCTATGGGTGCTGCTATAAATCTCCTTGATCTTCTTCTCGATGGTGCTGTCGTAGTCTGGCGTGGGAATTTGAGCTGCATACTCCCGCTTCAGAGAATCATAGATAATCTCCGTTGGTTTCATGTTTCGCAGCATATTATAATGTTGACGATCGAAGGAGTTGAGGGAGGTGGGCGTGGAGTTGGCAGCTGCAAACTGATCCAGGACATCGCCGCGCTTTCGCAGAGATTTGCAGCGACTGGAAGTGCTGCGCAAGGAACCGGCAGGTGAGTCGGCCAGCATAAATTTGGGATTATTATAGATCTCCCCACCAGTCTCCGCAAACCCGTACACATTCGCAGAGTAGGCCGAGTAGCTATCGTAGGAAGGAGATCTGGGCTTGACGGCCATGGACTCTGGACTGGACTTGCCAGTCCTCTGCAGGAATTGTTCCTTCTGCGATTCCAGCTCATGGCTCGGCTTGTGCTGAGGCGGCGGTGGTGGACGCTCTTTGGGCGCTGAGATTTCCCTGCGCAGCGATCCTTTAGTCGGAGAATTATTAGTCTTTTTGGATGCCGTTGTCTTTTGGCTTGGCTCCGAGTTTGGCACACTTTGGAGCCACTGTTCGATGCTGTTGCGCTTGTCGCCCAGGCTCTTAGCCTGCAGATTCTGCTGCAGCGGCACACGGTACTTCGAGGAGTTGGACTCCAAGCTGGCCTCCTCGTGTATTATGTTCAGCGATGGCTGATAGCGCTTGGCGGCCATTTTATACTTGGCAATGGCAATCACCTCACGTATCTTTTGCAGGAACTCAATGGCAGCTTGCGGCGGCTCCTAAGTATTGGTAAAAGAAAAAATGGCATCATTTGAATTTATTTTCTAGTTTTTAATACTTAAATATAAGTTAATACTCGAATTGGACGTTTTTTATTTTTATTTTTTTTTGTATATTTAAAGTAAAGTTTTTTTTAAACTTACCGCGAGCAGATGAGGCTCAAAATAAGCCGGGTTAAAATAGAGCTTCTTGCGCACATTGCTGTTAACCATGGCACGCAGATTGTCCAGTTTTTCCTCGCTCATCAGTTCCTCAATGACAGAGACATTCTCGGCCGGCAGGCAGATGTCGTCCTGGAGAAAATCATCGTTCTCCAGGGAGTTGCTCTCGGTGGCGCTGTGACCCGGCTTGGGTGACTTGTTGGCCATGCTCAGCTGTGGATGCACCAGAACCGAAACGGATGTCTGCTGATGTAAAACCAAATCATGCTGTCTAGCAAATTCCGATTGAATAGGAACAGCCACTCACCTTGATCTTTTCCTCCATCTCGCATTCTGAATTTGAGTTCGATATATCGCTGGCAAATCCGGAGTTGTGTTCCCGTTCGCCCAACTGCGGAAAATGCTGCAGCAGCGGATTGTTCTTCACAATGCCAAGATCATCCTTCAAGCTGGCCATACTCGCCCGTGTCCCAGCCTCATTTCCACCACCCAGTCCCCCCAAGCTGTTTGCCGAGTATATGCTGCCCACTCGACTAAAGGGCGCTCCGTAGGTGACCTGATCATTCTTGGGATAGTTAATCTCATTGCCCACATTGTCCAGCGAATGACGCGAGTTGTGACGACCACGATTTTTGCGCTTCTTCATATACAGATAGAGAAACACGGAGGCTACATAAATGAGACCGAGCAGGAGACTGCAGATGCCAATCACCACATACTCCCGCATACTCATCCCATCTGAAACGGAGGCGAGAGTTGTCGAGTTGGCCGGCTGAAAATATACTTCCGGTACATCTACAGAGAATAATATTGGTGTTACTGACAGCCGGACAAAATTTGTGTTTAATAATCTTGCAGAAATGAAGTATGAAGTGTATTCTGTGTACCAATTATAATTTTTGAATGATTAATATTTTGAAATTGGAAAGTCATAAAACATAATAATTTATCTGCAAGGAGATTATCGGCTAAAGATTTGACTTACTGTGTGAGTACTTCACGGGGCTGCCATTGATGCGGAAGGCAACGCAGGGGGAGTGCACATTCTTGGGCGGCATCAGGTGATCTTTTCGAATGATATTGTGAATTATGGCATTTATTTTGGATGCGCTTGCTTGGACTCACCCTTTTGACTGGCATTAAGGGCGACAGTCATGTCGCGACAGACAAGATGCACCACAATGAGACGACCCTGCATCTTCTGGCGCAGCTCAGCCTCGCCGAGCCACTGCAAAAAGCTGCGACCCTCGTCGCGGAACATGCGAAACGGGTAGTCGGTGTCGATGGGGTTACGCAGATCCGACCAGCCGTTGGAGCCCAGATACTGGGCACCCGTAACCGCACACACTGGCGTGTGTATATCTGGGCAAAACATATGTTAGATATATCTTCGCTTATGCTAATGAGAGGGGAGGGGAGAGGAGGGGTAGCTACACTTACTGGGAAAACTGATTTCTCTGCTGGGGTAAATGATTTGGCCGCGCAGTGGCAAAAACACAAACGGAATTTTCTCCGACGATGAGCCGCTGACAAATGGTGAGAGAGCGCATTCTGTAAGACACAAAAACAAAAACAAAAAACCAAAAAAACAACAATGAGAAAGTCTGATGATCAAACAACAAAAACTAAAAAAAAAATAGTTATAGCCATTTGCTATAGCTGTGTTTGTGTTGCAACTGTGATAACATCAATATTTGACATTCGATTGAGTCGCTTATCAATTTATTTATTAAAAATTCCCTTTGTGCTGCTGCAACTATTTTTGTTTTTCGAATCGCTCTTACTTTCAGTTTCGATTGTGTTTTCTGGTATTAATTTTTATTGTTATTGTTATTATTTTTATTGTTGGTATTATACCAGCTGGTAGCGAAAGTTGGCTTAAGTCATTTTTCCTTTCATAAAAGTGCTGGCATCCCAAATGATTTCTTTAATAATAGTACATTTTTGGCATACTACCCGAAGTTATAGCAACAATAATTTGTTGTTATGTTTATGTTTATAAATACCCTCACCGAATGTGCAAATACTTTTTTAAATGGTAAAAAACAATTAGGTATAAAATAAAATTGAACTTTTGCTGGCTAAATTAAGCTATACAAGTAGTTGAATTATTAGCACATTTCTATGCTTATTTTAACAATGTGGAATACATTTGATTTTTAGCAATTTCTAGCATTAGCAGAGCATAAAAATTTCGGATTGCCAAATTGAGGGCTTTATCTATTTTGGATCTTTTGTTGTCGCATTATTTGCGTCACGTTTCGTTTTCATTCTGCAATTTGAGCGCCAGCCCTGCACAATTTTGTTATTATTACAGCATTTCTTTTTCGTAATAAAAAAACCAAAAAAATAGTTGAGCAACCATTGTGATTTTGTGTTGGATCCACAAGAGGCATGGCTAAAACAATGCCAGAGAGGCTCTCACATGTGGGAAAAGTTCCCAGAGCTAAGATGCCATGTGGAAATGGAGCAAACACAATTTGCACCGAATCGCAAGCTGACTAATTATTCCGGGACACTGAAGGCAAATGCTTCCGCGGTCGACTGCAGCTATGCACTAATCACTACCACTTCTACTACCACTTACTTCATACAACTTACCGTGAATGTCATCCACGCATATGCCCAAATCTTCGCGATAGGCGCGCAAATATGGTAAACAGCGGCAGCTGCAGCCCTCATCTTCTTGAGCCATACCCACGGAATGACCCAGCTCTTTGGCTCTCTGCTGCAGCTTCATGCGACGCGTGAGCAACTCCAGCGAGGCAGAGGCCGAGGCCGAGGCTTGACCCAGTCCATCGGCTGCTAAGTAAAGATTATAAATGAGCGTTGATTGTGAGACTTACAAACAAACAATTTTCATATTATCCGAGCTGTCTTTACCGTTGGAGTCACCGCCCGGACGAATCATCGCCGCTGTGCCGCTGGAGAGGCCAATGCAGGTGTCCGCATTGCAAGCGCCGCTAAGACCTAAACGCAAACAGAAAGAGAAACTGTAAATTCAAATATGGTGGGAGCAAGGAACTATCCAACTGACTGATTTACGCCCATGAAAACAGAACGCTTCAAGGCTAACAAAACTGGCTTGGCCGCCGTGTCTCAGTTTATGGCTAATAAGATGGACATGCGAGAGCACTTAATGCTACTGTCATCGCATCGGGTACACATGGCACACATGCCACACAGCTTAAGCTTTTGGATTTTTTTTTTTGTGTGGATTTGTTTGTATTGGATACTCACCGCTTGTGTAGAAGATATCGCCATTGTGATGCCTTGTCAGATTGATTAGCTGTCCGTTAGACTGCTGCAGATCCTCTAACAGTAAATTTGCTGGCATTAAATCCTCCAGTTGATTTCTCTGATTGTTGCTGTCGCTGCGCCGCATTTTGTTCTCTGTGGCGGCAAAGACAGCGACCCGGGTGGCTGCCAATGAGGTGGCGCCAATGACCTGGGCGGCTGCAGTGGGCGTCGATGATGGAGGTGACGTCTTGCCGCTTCGGCAGCAACACTCGAGCAGCAGCAGCTGTAGCAGCAGGGATAAGGAATAGCCAACGTTGGTGCGCCACATCTTAGCAAGCGCCACATTGCTAATGCATGGAACGTCGCTCCAACGACTGCTCTTCTGCCTCTTCGTCTTATCGTTGAATCGTTGTAGTTGGTCTCCTCTTGTCTGGATGTGGCTGCTAAGTCTCTGGTTAAGCGAACAAACAAAACAAGCACGTTTAAGCCATAAGTAAGTTGTACGCTTTTCTACTGCCAAGAGAAAACGCGCTACTAATTATAACAAGTCCAAAACGCAACAACACGAAAAATAAGCAGCAGTCGCAAAAAAGAAGAAAACACTTTGCAAAAATGCACTTTTGAGAGATACCCTGCCTATATAAATATTCATCATTTGCGCATATTTATTTATTTTATTTCATTTCAGTACAAGAAATAAAGCTTGAAAAAAGTGATTAAGTGAGAATTTTAGCAATTAGTTTTTCGAAATAGCAAAAATATTATTATTAATTTATGTATTAAAATTTAGGTCTGTTGTTGACTGTTGATGCTGAGCTAGAATAAATTAATTGATTGAAAAAAATGTATTCTGTCATTTTACATAAAATTGCAAAACTTCATAATACCCATTTTTACAGAAACTTCATCAGTGAAGGGTATTGAAACAAATACGCAAAGATTTCCCCACAGACTGCGATTGCCTTCACAAAAAACAAAACCAAACACAACAACAAACAACAAACAAAAACAGAAAACAGAAAACGACACACACAAATACAAATACAAATACAAATACATAAGCAGCAATAGGTGACATTCTTTAAGCGGCGATAATGAGGCAAAAATTGTTGGAGTCCATTTTTGTAAATAGAGCGGCATCAAAGTGGTGGTTGGAGTCGATGTTGGCATTGTTGTCGATGTTGCTGGATGTTTGTTTATAGTTGCAGTTGTCGTTTGGCAGCGGCAACTAACGGACAACATTTAAACAAATGTTGCAATTAAAACTCGTTCTGCCAGCAAATGTATATTTATAAACACACTGGGTTATACCAAGCTCCGACTAGAATTATGCAGCACCAGCGGCGAGTGTTGCCATGGTGTTTGGGTGGTTGGCTGGCGAAGTGGTGGAGCAAGTGCGTCGCCTGGGAACATGCTGCGTGTGTGAGTATGTGGGCATATGTGAACGGGGATGGTACCGTTACAATATATATGCTTGCAGTAAGCTCTGCTTAATCTACATCCACATCCACAGCTACAGCTACAGTCAGCAGTCAGCAGTCAGCTATACATACATACATACATACATACATACATACATACATAGTATTTACACCGGTAAACAGTTGCACTTTAGCTGTTTGACCATAATTTGCATAAATATTTCACGCAAACAACAGAAACATAGAATCATATTGGGGACTCATAACTGTTAGTTACACTTAAGCTTTATAGTTTTGGTCGCTATTCAAAAGAATAACAACAACAACAACAACAACAGCTAAGTGGAAACAATCATTATGTCCAGCGCGAGAATGAGAAGAAAGCGATAAAAGCAACAGTTTGCGGCCTAATTTGAAAGTAAAATTTTTTTTACCAAGCCAACAAAAAAAAAACCAAATTCGTTGCCACAGTCTTTTTTTGATTTTGATTGGTCAGGTTAACAACACAAACACACAATCCAACATAGGTAAAGCATTCACCAAACTGATTGTACAGTTAGGTGGCATTTAAGATTAACAATAAGTATTTGTCGACGATTTGATTTGTGTGAATATCTGTCTGCTGTGGCCCAATCTTGTATATTTTGAAACAATTTAATGACAACAATGACCTGATTTCGATATATATATTTAGTTTTGTACATTTTGTTTTAGCTGCAGCTGCAAGATGAGGCAAAAAGTTGACTGATGTGATTTTGATGATGCCAATGTTGCTGCTACAGTTTGCTGGGAATTGTTTTGCTGACTCTGTCTTGTCCGGGTCTTGACTTTTTTGTATTCGTCTAAACTCAATTAACAGGTAATTGAACTTTGCGCGCTTCATAGACACACACAGCAACAACATGGAGCTGCATAAATTGTCTGTGAGCAGCAGCTATGTCTATATATGTATGTAGCTGCATGCTCGTTCATTAATTATTAGGCAACACGATATGGCGATACCCCTGCTATATGCGCACATTGTTCTAAGTCTGCGCATAAATTTATGTTTATTGCATATATATATATATATATATATATATATATTTATATATGTATGTGCCACAACGCATTGTAACCTGGCCAGAAGAACGCAGATGCAGCTCAGATACAACTGCATGATGTTGATGTTGTTCCTTGTTGTTGTTTTTGTTGTTGTTGTTGTTGTTGTTATTGCTATGGGCCATTGTCTGACTATATAGACTGCAGTCGCTACACTTCCGAATGCAGCAGTCGACGTCACACTCGGCGTACTTTTAACACTTAGAACACACACGCTAGCTATAGTAGCTCTACAGCTCTACAGCTCTACAGCTCCCCTTCTGAGAGCAAATATAATAACAAATTTGAAATTTATTCAACATTTTTTGCGGCGCCGCTGGTCCATTGTGTAGCCAGAGGAGCGCATCATTTGCTCGCCGCCTTAATGGTCTTTAATGTGTACTTATGCTTCTGCTTCTGCTTATGCTTTTTATATTGCTATTGCTATTGCTATTGCCAGCTTAGCCAGCGCCTCATAGGGCTGGACAACGGTTTTTGAAATTGTTAAAACTAAATTACGACAGTGCACTGAACGCGAGATACAACTTTAGCTCCAGCTGTAGCTCCACTTGACTGGTCAGTGAATTGACCATTGCTGTTGCTCTCGGATTGAGTTTGGGCTTTGGGCATGTTTTTGTTTTATTTCTTGGCACTTTTTCGGCAAATTACTTTCACCTCAAAAGATCTTGATCTATTCGTAGTGCCTGCCCAGTGACCTAAACTCAATGGTCTGATAAGCTTAATTTCGTTCAAATGCACAGCAAGGGCAGCCCACAAAAAATAAAATGGAAACGGAAATGCCACAGTCCACAAAATAATTAAGTTTAACCTTTTTTTCGATCACTCTTTAAAATTATACAGAAAGTATCAAATAGTGTTCCAAATAGGAAATTCGTTTGAGCTTTCATTTGCATGTAAATTCGGAATTGAGTCAACGAAGTAATTAACAAAAACATTTGGTAATAAAATATTAATACTATTGAAAATCATTTTTGATTTAACAATGTCTTAAAAACATTGAAAAGAAAAAAAAAAAAAAAATAAATGACTAGCTATTCATAAGATTGTAAACTTGCATTTAACATCTAAGTGTGGTCTTATCGTATGCCTGTGTGGGTATTCAATCTTCTGCAATTCAATGATAACTGTTCTTTTTTTGGGGGCACTGGAAACGCAAATTTTACTCACAGCTTGTTTGGGGTTCCGGCCAATGAATAAATTAACACCTCGAGTGTTGTAGAAAATTCTGAAAAATTGCTGTTAACGGTAGAACCAGCTGAGGTGTTGGATTTTTTTGCATTTATTTTATTTCGCTTGTGACTTTTGTGACTTTTGTTTTGGTTTTGGGTTTCCTTTTTTCCAGTTGCACCGACGAATTGCAAACACACTCACACTTCCAAGCAGATGTTGTGCCTATGTAGGTTGTTTTATTGACTGCACTTGGTATTCACACATATTTTCCACATATTTCTTATAGATTTTTGAAACACTTTCGTGCCAAACATAAACACGCCAAAAACAATAACATTTTTTTGCACCCACTATTTGAAGCTATAATTTGATGAAATACACTGCAAAGAAAGCTGCGTGAAGTGACTTTTCTTTATTTGGTTTTCCTTGGCGCTTTTCTTTCTTGATTTTACCCAGATAGCAGCCGCTGGCACGTCTATCAAGGTCGCCGTCAACGAAGCGACTGCGGCTCCCACTGAGGCGCTGCCTAAGCGCTGCCAAGCCGCTGCTGAGGAAGTCGGCGAAAACTTTGCAGCTACGCGCTGCTCTTAAACAAGTTTTTTTTTTTTGTTTCTTTTTCAATTGGTTTGCTGGCTGAAGTTTTGATTTATTTTCTTTGTGCTCACTTTACGCTCTTATATCTCGAAAGTATAAGTTTGTTGTTTTGACAAATTGTATAAGAAATGTTTACGATGTGTGAATGCGTCGCTCTTTAAGCGCACTAATTAACTCTGTCTCTATTCTATGCGACTGTAGAAGACTCAAATCAAGCATACGCAGCGTGCGTGTGCAACCCGAATAAACTCCATAATGAAGCTGATGATGAAGATGTTGCTGCAATCCCGTTCGATTTGGCTGGGTGTAAAGGTAATAGAATTGCCATCGCGTGCTTTGGCGACTAACGGATCTCCGAGATGTAGAGAGAGAGAGAGAGAGAGAGAGAGAGAGAGACAGAGAGATAGATGGGAGTAGAGAGAAGCGACTTCTCGCCAGTCTGCACGTGCCACAAGTGGCAAATTTACAGCGCATTGTGCTAGCGCTACAAATAGAAAAAGACCGCCGCCAGTTGGCTTTGCTCCAGTTTGATAAGCGATAGCTTAACTTAAAGCCAGAGCATCATTTGTCATTTGTTCAGCATAATTTTTATTTGAAATTTACTCATTTTAGTCACAGTCGAGTGTGCCTTCGAAATGAACTAGAACAAGTGAAAGCTTTGATGCACTTTTACCACGAAACAACAACTACTTCGATAAGAGGCCTAACTTGCTACCATTACTCACATTCAATCTTAAGTTATGAGTTTACAAAGTACCCTGTTCAAATTACACGCACAATCTGTTGACATAAGCTAGTTATGGCATATAAGGCGTTCAGCGTGCCACTTGCAACGACTAACCAAAAACAATTACACAAACTGGTTTTAATTAAATACAGTTAAGTAGAGGAATAAAAAAAAAAAACAATCCTTTGACTGCAAGTCTCAAATGCCTCAAATCTTGGATCTTGCAACGCACGTCTCGCAACTCGCAACTCGCAACTCGCAGCTCGCAGCTCGCATCTGTGTTTCAGTTTCCATTCCCATTCCGAGCTGGGGCCAGGCAATAATTATATTTTAGTTGGCGACACCGCTATAAATTTATACTATAACTATTAACGGCTGCATTTACAGTTGGCTTATTTTTTCTTATTTCTTCGTTGCTGTTGCCTTTTTTTTTTTGTGTCAGTTAGAAAGTTTGTTATTATAGCGACTACCATCCCGTTGCAGTTATAATATGACAATTTCTGTTCCCATCTCGGTTCTAAAGGCGTCTTCGATTTTTATGACCTAGTAAGAAAATATTGTCGGTTTTTGGGTTTTATTACGACTGCCTCCATCTCCATCTCAATCTCCATCTTCATCTGCATCTGCATTTGCATTTCTTATTGTGGCTATGCACACACACGTATTTGTAACGGACGCCCGATTTGGATCTACTTAATCGAAACGCAGTTGCCTCCCGGTTGGATTTAACTGCAACAACTGGCTTATCGATCGATTCGGTATAAATTTCTGTGTTTGCGCATCTGAGCTGGGTTGTTGCCGCATCACATGCTTACTACAACATACACAATTACCCCTCGCATATTGGCTGCTAACATCTATAATAAATCTTGAACTGTGAAATAAGAATATAAAAAAATGTAAGCACTTTTTGGACAAGAGTTAATGACTAGAAGATGCCCTGTTCCTAGACTTATTCACGTATTTGTTGATACTTATAAATTCGTGCTAATATCATTATTAGCATAGCACAATCTATAAGTATCATGTTAGTAGATCTGATGTATCAATAGAGATACCTTCCCCAACAATTTCAACACTTTATGCTACCCAATTACAATTTGTAAAATGGGTACATGGGTAATGGGTAAAAATGAAGTAAAAAAAAACCAGCAGCTCAGGTCCAAGCCAGGCCAGGCCAGGCCTGTCCAGACTCTAACTTATGCAAACTTTTGGACACACGTCTCGGCTAACCGCGGTGCCTGTCTGATCCGTGGATGTCGTCGCGGCATAAACCAGTTCATGTCTGCTCCCTCCAGCCAGCTAGCCAGCCAGCCTTGTTATCGATTCACTTGCTGCTGTTGTTCCTAGCAACTTGCAACTTACAACTCGCATTTTGCTGCAACTGTAGTTGTATTCATAAATAAGTCTTGAAAAATGTTTGCATTAGCTCGGTATTATTTTTTTGATTCTTGTTTTCTATATTTTTTTTTTTTTTTTGTGGCTCCATGTTCTTTTGCGGTCGCGTACTTATTATCAATTGCCCCATGTGCCGCTGTAATAAACATGAAAATCCGCTTTATACTATGCGCACTGCGATGATCGGCATGGGGTCCATATAACGGTACTAGGCGGAAAGTACATGACAATTATGTTATGGGGGAGTTGCTAGATTGAGCGCATCCAGACATTTATATCGGTTATCTAATTAATTAAATATTATGATCATAAAGTTGCTTTACAGTGACATTCAAAAATTCATTTAATTTGTATAAAGTACATTTTTGCATTAAGAATATAACATTAAAACTTTATGGAGTTGATTAGCATTCTACAATCCATTGACCGAAGGGGAAAGAGTAGAATTGCAGTCAAATGTGCAATAAACATCTAATGTGGTAGCCACACACCCCATAGACTTTGTGGCATAAAAATCAACCATAAAACCCGCAATAGCTTAATCTGGGACCACAGTTATGGAATGAGGATTAGTCCAGGGATGGCATGTGGCATATGACAGTGGAAGCAGCTAGAAATGCCAAAGGTCGCCGCTGCAATGCAATCCAAAACAACAATTCCATTACCAACCATCATTGGGCTGAGCTGGTGGGTTCGATGCTGTTGCCTTTATCCTGTTGCCTGTTGCCTGTTGCCTGTTGCCTGTTCAAATGTCGCGTGATTGACAGTTAACAAGCCAAATGCATTTCAATTAAACGCTAACTGCTACAAATATTTCCATTTGTGTGCATCTGGTCAAGTGGCAGCTGAAGTTGAAGTCGAAGCCGTTGCTAAACTTCTCGATCTCGAAACAACCGTTCGTTGTTGTTGCCACTTTTTTCGTAGTCACAGTGCCAAGAAGACAGACGCCTTTGGATAACTAAGAACTGAGAAACTGAGAACAATTCGCTTGCAGAGCGGTCAACTCATCAGTATGCTGTATAAATTAGAGCATCAAACGGCGCTTTGCCAACTCGGAACTGGTCTATACTGTTATTGGCCATCGAAACAGATGCATGGCTAGTATATCCACCTATGTGCTGGTATTTATTTTTTTCTTTGCCAGTGGTTCGTGTGTGTGCCTGAATCTCGCTTACAGCTCAGTGAAGAGTTCAATGCGACGGCTTTGACTTTGCGGGTTGCCGCAAATCGCAAATCGCAAAACGCAAAACGCAAAACGCAAAACAAAGCTGCAACAGTTTTTACTGTTGTTGCTGCGCTGCCGCAAGGCTAACGATGTGCTTTGCACTTGTACATATATTGTTGCTCAAATTGATATCAATTTGGAGTAATGTTTGCGCCATTATGCAGCCATTATATTATTAGACTTGTTCAATATTAAATAAAAACAAACTATAAGGCCCCACGGTGCTGAGAAGTCAACAGCCATCGATTGTGGCTCGTGTTACGGGGCGTAATTTATAGCCAGTTAAGCAAGGCTGAATTTAAGTGGCAACACCTTGGTAACATCAGCACGTGAATGGCATATATAATGGCTATTTTGTTGGTTTTCTAAGCGCCGTTGCACGGCTGCCAGTTGTTTAAGAACCTGTATTTAAAACATGGCACGCGACAAAATGCATATTTAAATAATCACTTAGCTGGCTTTCCCACCATTCAGGTTCGATGCTTAAAAATTAAGACGTTACTCTAATAAAATGCAAAAACTAAAACAATTTGGTGTTTATTCAATTAAAAAAAAAGAAAAAAATATGAAGCTTTATAGTCGCACCGGAAGTGAACAAATTGACGAGTTTACAGGCTTATAAGAGCCGCAGGTTGATTGAACTCTTTTTGGTCTTTTGTCCACAGAGTATTAGACTAGATAACAATGTTTTGTTATACGCTTCAAAAATTGTGAATAAATAAAAATTTAACGTGAATTTTGATGACATTTTTTCATTGTCAGTTAATGATGCTGATGATCTAATAGGTGAATTGAGTCACGCGAAAATTACGATCCACCAAATCCATTCATTCAGCGGGTTCATTGCACGCCACGAATGGCATAAATAATATATGTAATATATTTATCTATTTTCTATTAAATATATATATTCAAAAATATAACCTAAATAGCTTGTTCTACACATATTACTGCCCAGTTAGTGAGTAATCAATCGATATTTGAATCTTTTCATTGTTACACTCTCTTCCCCAAAGATACTTTGTAACATCTGCTTAAAGCTGAATTGAGTTATTTCAACTGCCAAGTTCTTATTAACATTTCATATAATTATTATTATGGTAGTTATATTCATTTACCTGCAGCCTTATAGATCTAGTTATAGATTATTCCAACCAGAATTTCCTTATGATTATATTTCTTACAAATAGCGCTTTTTGCATTTTGCAATTTGCAACACGTGTTACCAGCTGCTAGCCATTTACTAATGATAATCATAGGTCTAGTTAGCTAAACGTTTTAGCTGAATAATATTGTAAATTGGAATCCTGCATGGCCAATCAATTGGCATATATAAGGCCGATGTGCATGGGACGAGCTACCAGAGCTGCAGAGTTCACAGTCGGTGGGTCGTTATCGTTATACAACGTTATCCGTTATCCGTTATCCGATGGCCAACGGCGGTTTTCAGTTATATCTGCGCCTGATGCGCGGCTTCTTTGCTGAGTTTATATCGGTGCTGCGCAAGAAAAAGCAACCGTCGCGCCTTGTCTTGCAATACAGTCGAGCATATATGGTGTATGTGTTGTGTATAGAACGTTGCGGATTCTTGGCCAAAACTAATTCACAGCGTTTCTGTTTCTGTTTAGTTTGATCGGCATCTACCCAAATCGCTGCCTGGTGGCCAATCCAACATACAAGATCTGCAGCCTTCTTTTATTAGTTAGTTCGAGTCTATTTCTGCTATCGATTATTTGTGGAATTCCCGAATCCACGAATTTCATCGATATTGGTGATGATTTTGTTTTCATGATTGGGGTCAGTTTCAACACTCATGTCAAACATATTAGAAAATTATTTTCATCTTAAATTCATTTCATGTTTATTTATTACATACTTACTTACTCTTTTATATTTTATATTTTTTATTTTTATTATATGTTTTGCTTATTAATATTTGGAGCTAAATTTAATTAAACACTTAAGCTTTTTTTACTATAGATTACTTTAATTACATCGAAGATCTACTGTATCCATTTTCGCGCAAATGAAATCGATGATATTATTGAGGATTTCCAGTACTATGAAAAGATCTTCAAAGAAGATCAAAACAACGACAACCCCAATGATGATGAAAATAAAGAGATCGTGCAGTGGCAGCGCATCAATTTCCTAATTGAGTCATTCTTGATTATTCAGGTTACAATTTATATGTGCCTCTTCAACGTTGCCCTCTGCATGCAACCTCTCATTTCTGATAGAGAGTTACCGTACCATGTAATGATACCCTTTGGCTGGCACCGCCCTGCTCATCATCCTTATATGCATCCCCTCATCTACATCTGGCAGATTTGCGTAGGGCAGTTGAATTTGATGGCGATTTCTATTGCCGATATTTTCGGCATTAGCACATTTCTGTACACAGCTCTAAATCTGAAGATACTCTGCATTGAGATGAAGAAATTGGACAAGTTGCAACTAAGCGATGTCCACTATCAAGTGAAGCTTTGCAAGATTATTCAGTTCCATCAGCATATTATGCAGTGAGTATCAACATAAATCTTTATTATATTTACTAATCGTTTTTTCAGCACAATGCAGAAGAACAATAGTCTTTTTTATGAGACTTTTGTTGCCCAGATGATTGCCAGCAGTGCCCTGATATCGATATCCATGTTTGAGATAATGGCTGCCGCTGACAACCCCAAGTTGGCCGCCAAATTTGTGTTGTTAATACTCATCTCCTTTGTACAGCTCTCCTTATGGTGTTATGCTGGTACCTTGGTCCACACTCAGGTTTGGTTATATTCCCAAAGTTTTGACAATTGCTTAGACATAATACTTTCCAGTCCATGAATGTAGCTCAGGCTGCTTTTGATCTAAAGGACTGGCACACAAAGTCCATCGGTATACAGCGTATCATTCAGATCATAATTATGCGTTCCCAAAAACCACTTATCTATGAGGCAAAGCCATTCCCCCCTTTCACCATGATCACTTACTCAATGGTAAGATAATAAATCTGTTTAATTTAAAAAGTCCTTGAGTAGGCAGTTATTTTTTTTTTTCTTCTCCACAGATATTACAGCAGTGCTATCAAATTTTGGCTCTGATGCGCGAAGCAATGTAGGTTTTTAATTTAAAAAACAAATTTACAATTCTTAATAAATAACTTGTAGAAATATTCCAATTATGGATGCTAATATAATCCGCTTGCATAAAATAAATTTAACCAAACATTAAATTGTATTTAGTATTCTTATCCAGCTGACAAGAAGTGTACTTTTTATATTCTCTGAAATAATTGTGAGGCGGTTACATTGTCATCATGAAAAATACTAAACATTTGCGTTAAATTCTTGACAAACACTTTAGCTAAAACGAGAAATGAAAACAAGCCGGAATAATTGTTATCTTCACCAAGATATCTGGAGAAGACGTAAAAACAAGTTCTAATCAATACACTTTTGTATTTATGAATATTAAAGAAAGTGCAGGAAGCTAGAAACTGATTGATTGCCAGAAGGAAAACGTGCCAAGAGTTTATTAAGATTTTGACAAATGATTGAGGTTCCTGTATATATTAAATAAAATTGGGGTAAGCATATATTAATCAATAAATATAATAATGTATTTAATAATTTAAAAAAAACCACTTAACTTTCACATCTCGACCTCCCATTAATTAAGCTACAAATATAAAATTTAAATTCGCAGTAAGTATAAACAATTTTCAATATCCAACCAACATCATTATAATAATCCTCAACAGTTTGGCCAGTTTTGATATAAGCTAATTTATTGCTGAGTGCATGGGTTGCTGCCACGCCCTACCTTATTATAGTGCAACCGCGCCCACAACCACACACACCCAACTGGCAGGTGCTAGCTGCAAAGAGTATACCATTTAAAATATGTTCTGGAATGGGGGATGACCGCTGTTGGTGATTCTTTGAATTGGAGCCAGCCTCGAACTTATTCAGTCGTGAAGCGCATTCACATTCACATTTAGATTCAGTTGCAGTTGTAGTTGCGTTCCTGCTATAGATTTGCAACACAATGCGGCACGGGAGCGGCGATCGTTTAGTTTTAGCTCTTGCGCCGACATGGACCTGTCGCAGTTGCCCTTCACAGGTGGGAAAAGTAGTTGAACCTATATTTAAATATATATATATACATATATAAAGAGTTTTATTTTTTTTCGACTGTCCATGAATTTGAATCTGTATTCGAGCGAATGCTACGCCCACAGGTGTCATTATGGTTAGCGTTCAATGTTTCATGCACATTGGGCCAGAACGGGGGCTGTATCGAGGCAGAACCGTCGCATATACGCACTCACACCTGTACAGACAACTCACAACCCCCACTCTTAACACACCCAGGCGTTTTATGTGTGTGTGTGTGTGTGAGTGTGTGTGTGTGTGTGACTGTGAGTGTTTGTGTGAGAGGTCGTGGCTATTGTCAACGTTCTTCTGATGGAGTTTTGTGCTCTGCCCGCCGCACTGATTAACATTTGAATTGAAATTCACGTATTTAGAACTTTATGTTTGCTGTTATTGCTGCTGTTGTTGTTGTTGTCCCCACATCTAATTAATTCCTCTTTCAGAGCCATTGTTGCCATGGAGTTTTGCTGCCATGATTGGCACTGCTGCCCCCGCTAATGGTAATCGTAATGGGGTAATGTACCGATCCAATTGCAGCCACAGTCAAAAGCGTCAAGAGTGACAGAGTTTTTTGATGTCTGCTGACCAGCAACGAATTCAGTTTGTCGCAAATTATTCTAACGATCGGTCGGGTTTCGGTCCCAGAGTTAGCCAGTCCCCGACATTAATCGATCCTCTGATTGAGTGCTTAGTGTTTTATGAATTCATCATAACGAGTTTAACTTTCAATATATTCATACATTTAAAAGATCCTTCAAATACCTATTTATATTAAGGTAAACAAAATCAAGTGAAATTACTGTGAAAATTAAATTTTCAAAGGATGGCAAATAAATAAAGGACTTATCTGCTGTGTCATCATTAAATGCTTATAAGATTATGAATAACTAAAGGATTTATTTGCTTTACCAAAGATGGAATATTAAAGTTATAAGATATTAAAGAATAGAAATGTGTGCCAAATATAGTTATGTTTTCAAGGACTCTAATAAAGGAATCATCTATCTTTTCGTAATTTGGAATTTTGTGTGGGTGCCCTTGACATTAAAAAATAAGGCATTTATAGTTATCTTTATGATTTTGGCTTAAAGATAACAACTAATGATTGTTTGCTTTATCTGGATAGATTTTAATCCTTTATCTTCATTTTTAGATTCCAATTTAATATTTGTTGAAATATTACGGATACAAATTTAATAAATATTAATAAATTATGGATCGCAATTATGAGTTCTTTAGGCTTGAGTTGTACGCATAAATTTAGAAACATAAAAAATAGATTTCATTTGAAATATAAATTCACCATTAAAAAAATGTCATGGTACAGCCGTGCGAAGCCTTTGAGGTCAATGCGACAGCTTAGTGGCTTTTCCTTTTCCAAAAAAAAAGCCTCGATTTGTATTGTGCTTATTCTAAGCATAAACAGCCGAGTCGGACAATAAGCCGGAAGCAACATCCGGAGTTGTGGATCGATATGAGCAAAGCTACACGTAGCATTGTTGGGTTTTAGTTTAATGATCCAATTTGGCGTTACGCATTGTGCACATTGTGGTGCTGGACGCAGAAATATTTAACTATTCATGTATTTGGTCTCTCCATCCACCACTTCAACGGTGCAGAGTGGCAGGGGCGGCCGGTGGGAGTAGTGAAATTTTGTCACTATTGAGGTCGATCACATTTTTTGTCATACTTGAAGTACTTGTAATTTTGTTAGCCTACAAACTAATTTGATCATATACGATAAACACAAATTCTCATTACCTGTTAAAATCACAGAACACGCGATTGTAAAAACCCAAATGCGGTGCTAATAATGTGGCACTAAGTTTTTGAACACTTCAGAGAGTAATATCGGAGCGACAATATGGAACTGCGCATAATATCATTAATATTAATGGCCACGTTGGCCAGCCTCAGCTTTAGCCAGAGCGATGGTAAGTCTATGAATTTCCTGGAATTGCCGAACCGTCTAAAAGTGCGTTCCGCAGCACAAACGACCTGTAAGAATGGATTAGGACGCGTGCTCTATGAACGCCTGCCCAATCAGCAGCTGCAGGGTTACGACGATGATGTAGTCCGGGATACGGCACCACCATTTCGAGTGCTGGAGAAGTGTCAGGATCTGTGCTTGCGAGATCGCACCGGCACCAATAATCTGGTACGGACTTGCACAAGCTTCGACTTTCAGCCAGGTAGCCGGATCACCTCGTTCGGTGGCACCTCTGAATACGAGGAATCACTCTGCTATCTGACCTCGGAGCAGGCCGGACCCGAGGGGATTGGCAGTTTGATGCTGGTCCCCAATAGCGTTCATTTCAACGAGATCTGTCTGACATGTGAGTGTGTGGGTGTTGACACCATCTCGAACAGCCACTTAAATTACTCTTTCATCTGCAGCTAGCCGCCCGGAGCGGGAGTGTCCAAGTCGACGCTATGTATTTGAGCGGCATCCACGCAAGAAACTCAAGTTGCCCATCAGCGACATCAAGGAGGTGAGTGAAGTGTGGAACTGAGAGCAGTAATTGCTCATGCTCAAAACCCACTTTGATTGCCTTGTAGATTTCAAACTTCTATTTTATAAGTGCGTTTAATAAATTTTCAGAAGGAGAAATTTCTGTGCTCCTTTAATAAACGCAGTTTATCAGAGATTTCCAAATCATAATATTACACTACTTAATTGCCTGTCCAGATAACCGCCGCCAATCGCTCGGACTGTGAGGACAAGTGTCTGAATGAATTTTCATTTGTATGCCGTTCTGCTAACTTTGATTCCACCATGCGCTCCTGTACACTGAGCCGATTTACTCGACGCACGCATCCAGAGCTCATGGAGGATGATCCCAACTCGGACTATCTTGAGAATACGTGCTTAAACGGCAAGCTCAAAAAGCAATTAAGATAAAAACTGACTGACAACTCTTATAAAATGTTCTCCATTTTCCGATCCACAGCTGAAAGACGCTGCGATGGTCTTGCTGTCTTTGTCAAGGAGGAGAACAAGCGCCTGGGCGGCCCCTTTGAAGTGGACATCTTCAATAATATGACGCTGGAGGAGTGCCAGACAATGTGCTTGCGTGCTGAAAAGTAAACCTTATTGATTATTTTTTTATCGGTACTTAAGTCTAAACGCACACATTACAGATACTTTTGCCGTTCGGTGGAGTTTGATGATCAAAGCAAACAGTGCATACTATCGGAGGAGGACTCTATTTCGCAGAAGGATGACATTAGCATTAGCTCGAGTCCCACACATCATTTTTATGATCTAGTATGCCTCGATAATCGTAAGTGGCTACTGCACCGTTTAGCGCCTACCTCAATTGCAGTGCACCCAAACATGGACAGACCTGGACAGACATGGACAGACCTCGACAAACTTGGACAGACAAGACTAGCACAGACTTTAAGATTGAAGCAACAGAGGCAGACAGCGCGTTAAGTGCGCCATTAAACGCTGACCACTCAATCACTGAAGAGGAGGACAGTAAGACCAAGACTGAGACTGAGACTGCTCGACATAACGACATAGAGATTGCTATAAATGTGTGTGTGCAAAGTGCAACGTGCAACTTGCAACGGTTGCTTCTGCCGTTTCAACTACGACTATGTTATGCCATTTTCTGTTTGCTGTATTCCCGTTGCAGAACGAGCCAACGATTATCCAGATAACTCTGTTACCTCGCACCTCTTTTCAAGTGGCCGTCGGCCAGATACAGCATTCCAGCGTTACCGCAACTCACGACTAGGCGGTGAGTTTCACTCAGAGATCACGGGACGTTCCCTCAGCGAGTGCCTGGACGAGTGCCTGCGCCAGACGAGCTTTCAGTGCAGGTGTGTTGCCGTTGCCATTTGGCCTTCTACTCTTTTATTTCTGGTTTTCATTGTTTACCTCCATACCCTTGCAGAAAGTACATTAAATTTATCAAGAGTTGCGTGAAAATTGTGAGTTTCTTAATTCTTGATAGTGATTTATAGTGATAAAAATATTAATTCGTTAAATTAAATAGCTGCCTTAAAAGCAATGAATATAAAATTTAAATATTTGAAATGAGTAGATGTATATTCTGCAAGGGTATCTAAACTTCTTTAATCCGAAGATAACTGTTCTTTTGTGCTTCGTTTTTGTGGCAACCCACTCTGATCTGTTTTGATCTGTTCTACTCTGGATTGTGCTGTGTTTTACGAACCGCACAACAAATTGCAGGTCTGCAGTTTATAGCGATCGCTTTCGTACTTGTCGCCTCAGTCGGTACAATCAAAAGGATGGCATGCGCATTATATACGATGCTGATTATGATTACTACGAGAATCTGATGTGTAAGTGGCGGCAATAACTGCGGGTGATAATCTTGTAGTTTGTGATCTTTCCATCTTATATCCACTCCCTGTCTTTTTCGGCTCATTGGCTGCTGTCGTGCAGTGAACGTTGTGGGCAGCGCTGATGGCGATGCAGGCCATGGAGGCCACAGTGGGAGCGATGGCAAGCGACCCGGTGATCAATCTGGCAGCAACTGGAGACAGCCTAACAAGCAAGACGATCGCTATGATCGTCCGGGGTCAACTGGTGGTTCTGGCATGGGCGGTTCCAACTCTGGCATTGGCGCACATGGTGGTACA
Source organism: Drosophila longiperda (assembly GCA_035042125.1). Lineage (NCBI taxonomy): Eukaryota > Metazoa > Arthropoda > Insecta > Diptera > Drosophilidae > Drosophila > Drosophila longiperda. Next base: position 19,938,123 of record JAWNLV010000107.1, read on the forward strand.
GGTAGCAATAGGTTGCCTCCTGGCGAGAGTATTGATTACAACAGGCCATACGATCGCTATCCAGATTTTGCTGCCAACGAATATGGTAATTCAATTAAACGAGTTTATTTTGTTTGTATTGTTTTACTATTTACAATATTTAACAGATCGCTACCCGAGTGGCGATCGTGATCGTGATCGTGATCGCGAGCGTGATAGGGATCGTGATCGTGATCGTTATCCACCTGATCGCTATGCGGGTGGTGGCTCTCGCTATCCTGGACCTGAAGGAATGGGATATGGTCGACCCTATGATCGCTATCCAGAAGACTATGGTAAGTTGACAATATCTTGCGCCATTAAAAACCATTAATACCACCCGTTATTTAAAATCACTGCTCGACACTGACAACTAATTGACTAACCCTAACGCATCACGATAACCTCTTAGATCGGTATCCTGTGGGTGCAGGTGGTGAGAGAGATCGAGATCGTGAGCGCTACCCCGAACGCTATCCACCCGATCGTTATGGAGACAGACGCTATCCGGATAGGGAACGGGATCCAGATCGTGATCGTGATCGTGACCGTGATCGTGATCGTGATAGGTTGCCTTATCGCCCACTGCCGTATCCGGCTATCAATGATAATACATTGCCCAGCGATCTGCCCCACACTCGACCATTTCCCAGCGATGACGATGCGCCCTATAGACCCTACGGATATGGCGGTGGCAGCCGATACGGTGACAACCGCTATAACAGTCGTTATCCGCCACGCTATCCTCCTAGTCGTGATCCAGTGGGTGGTTATACGGGCCGTGATGCACCCGACAGCATATTCCCGGACAGGCGCTATCGTCCCTCCTCCATGGACGGGCAGCGCTATCCCTATGCACCCGACTCCCGCGCTCCGCCCGGACGCTATGATGATATTGTGCACAGTGCAAGACGTCCGGAACCGGACTCGGCCAAACGATATCCACCAGCTCCACTGGCGCCCACTGGCAGCGCTACCAAGTATGCTTCGACCCCAAATCGCTTTCCGGTAGGTAGTGAGCGATATCCTATTGACATCTATAAATATGGTAATCGCCTCGGTCCGAGTGATATTGGCAGACGCCCCGGTAAGTAGCACACACACACACATACTAATCAACTAAAAGTCTAATACGACTACCATCCAATGTGATTACCAGCTAAAGAATGTGATTCACCTGCCGTAAGAAGATTTTGCAATATAGGACACTGGTTTCATATTGCTGATGATCGCTCCTAGATGTGACATACATACAAGATATGATTATGCAATTAATTAGTGCCAAAAAAAAAAAACAGTGCACAGTTTTAATAAAGAAAGTTGAGCTTGAGAATAAATGATAAAATTATTATAATTTCTTCCTTATGACTTTAAATATAATTTTAATTTTAAAACATTTTAGCAAAGCTTAATTATTAGCTGTTTGCAAAAGCTCTACCAGATCTCTTACAGAAGCTGCAGTGAAAGCTTTTATTTCGGTATTCAAACATTTTTTTCATTAGCAAAAGCTTTTTATTTTACTGGAATTAAATTTAATTAGTTGCATACTTTATGTATTTCGATCTAAAAGATCAGCAGAATAATTTTAGGATTGCATTTAACACTAATTATATAAATATTAATAAATTTCAATAATTAGGATTAGATCGTCCGCCGTCCTACTATGACTATGATTATGAGGAGCGTTATGGTGATCGGTTTTCATCGGGACATTACGATCGAGAGTACGATGGTCCGCCTGGTCGACGGCCCGGTGGTTCATATGGACGATATGACACGCCCTTCAATCGCCCTTACGGCGGTGGAGGTGGCAGCTTAGATGATCGTCCCTTACCCCTGCCCGGATTAGGCCATTCACATCCACCTACCCCGTACGGTGGCGGTGGTGGTGGTGGTGGTGGTGTTGGTGGTGGACATATAGGAGTCGGTGTTGCAGGCGCTGGGCCGCCTCGACCACCCATCACGCGTTGCGAGGAAAGTGACAACTTTAAGCAGATTGCGGCTAGACACAAAATGCGCCGTAATTTTGTAAGACGTGCGCTAATCGTCCCAAGTCTAATACAATGCGAACGGGAATGCATCGAGAGTCGGGACTTTGTGTGCCGCAGCTTTAACTACAGGTTTGTAAACGAATAAGCAAATAGCCGCTGATAATGCACTGAGCGATAAGTGCTTGGTGCAGGTGTTGCCACAACTACAATGCAATTGCATATTCAATTTGGCAGAGACACCGCCTCCAGCTATGATGACCGTGACCGCGATCGCGATCGCGATCGTGATCGAGAGCGTGGGGACCGTGAGTCGCCCAACTGTGAGCTGAGCGACAGAGACTCGCGAGAGTTGGACATACACGATCCAGGCACATTTGATGCCTCCAACTATGACTTCTACGAGCGCAGCATTGGACGCAGCGATGGCGAGTGCATGGATGGTAATTGCTTATTTCTATACAAACAGCCACTGGCATTCTCAATTGGAGGTTGACTAATTGCACAAAATTTGCAGTTACGCAGACGTGCAATGAGGAAGGCATGGAATTCACCATTCGCACACCGGAGGGTTTTCTCGGTCGAATCTACACATATGGCTTCTACGAGCGCTGCTTCTTCCGCGGCAATGGGGGCACTGTCAACGTACTGAGGATAAGCGGACCGCAGGGTTATCCAGACTGTGGAACTCAGCGCGTAAGCAAGTTAACTTAACGGCAGACGCAACTGCGATCACATTGATCACATTGTCGTTCATCTGATCTTATCTTGCAGTACGGCGACACGTTGACAAATATTGTGGTGGTCCAGTTTTCGGACAACGTACAAACGAGTCGCGATAAGCGCTACAATCTCACTTGCATCTTTCGTGGCCCCGGCGAGGCGGTAGTAAGCTCCGGCTACATTGGTGCTGGGTAAGATACTTGACTTGATTATCATCATTATCTGCTGGTTACTATTAAAGTTTTGTTTCTTTTTGTTTTGGTTTTAAACAGATCGGGCAGTCCCATACCGATAGAGTATTTGCCGGCAGAGAACACGCTTAGCTCCAAAGTGCGCTTGAGTATTCTTTATCAGGGCAGACCCACAACTACGATTGCTGTTGGCGACCCGTTGACATTCCGCCTGGAGGCACAGGATGGATACAATCATGTAACAGACATTTTTGCCACCAATGTGGTGGCCAGAGATCCCTATTCTGGACGCAGCATACAGCTCATAGATCGCTTTGGGTACATACACTTCTAAATTGTCCTTCTCGAACCTCTGTTGACTAATGTCCCCATTTAGCTGCCCTGTCGATCCATATGTGTTCCCAGAGCTAGACAAGCTACGCGATGGAGACACGTTGGAGGCACGCTTCAATGCCTTCAAAATACCTGAGTCCAATTTCTTAGTGTTTGAGGCCACTGTGCGTTCCTGCAGGGAGGGATGTCAGCCAGCCTATTGTCCAGGTCCTGCTGGTCGACAAGAGCCCTCCTTTGGACGCAAACGACGTAGTTTAGATCAAACCGAAATACCAGCGCCACAGGCGCTTGAAACCGTAAATCCACTAAACACTGAGGAGATTACAGTGGTCAATAGCACCACCGTCAGTGCTACACTTGGCGGTGCACAGTTCAATGCTACAGAGGAGAGCGACAAGACCAAGGAAACTGAAGAACCAGAGCAGGTTCGCGAAATGATTGAGGTGCGTGTGTTAAACTTAGAGCTATAATAACTATTATTTTAACTCAATGATATAAGCCGTTCAATATCTATATATTTACTTCTTCAAGGTATTTGAGACGCGCGAGGAAATTGAAAAAGAATCTTATCCACGCAAACTAGTTGCGCCTGTGGAAACTGTTTGCATGACCCCTGCCGAATATCATGGCTTGATCACAGCTATAATACTGCTAATGATCTTGTTGTTTAGCATAACGCTAGTTGCCGGAATGGGTTACAGGTGAGCTAATGAGCTGGTGGGCATCCTAAATGGGCATGACTTACTTGAAATTCCACTTTGTAGACGCTATTGGAAGTCTATATCGAAGAATCGGTTAGTCGATCGCAACTCGCCCATACATTCGTTGGGTCATTCGCACTCCTCGATACGCACCCACGAGCGCTTCACCGAAATCGGCCACATGCCCAATGGAACTGTTGGTGGAGGCACCAATCAGACTACATCAAATCGCGCCTCCAACGCTTTTCGCACGAACATGTCCATGTTTGGCGGCTCATTACACAAGACTTTTGCCACAGGGTAAGCAGATCTCTGTTGCCCACTTGATCTAAACCAGTCCACTTATTTAAACACTGTCTTCGCTTCTCTCTGTCACACTTTGTCCCTCATTTTCTCTCCTTGTAGCAATCTGGCGCGCATGTGTCAGCTGCCGGTTATAAATCCCATTCGCTCGAGCGGCAACACCAATCACCAATTTGAGGATCCAAGCGAGCCCATCTACACTGACCCATCTTTGTTTGAGCGCTCCAGGTAAATAATTAAATTACTCTATTATAATTATAATCTCTATATTCGGTTATGCAATCCCCAGGAATCCCAAGGCCATACAAATCGTTCGCAATTGTAAATATTTCGAAATTTCCTTTAGTTTAACTATATTTGTGTTAATAATAATAATAATATAATAATCATCTTAAAGAGCAACTACAACTTAAAATATACAAATAACATAGACACTATTAGAGTTATTCAATATTTAAAAGATTTTAACTGCAGAAAACTACACCGATTGTGATTTCTGCACATTACTTTATTTGACATTTAATCTTAAGTTATAAAACTTCAATTATAAATGCCTGATATTCCGATATTATAAAGGCCTGCAAGTGCAGAGCTGCACTTTATTGCAAATTCCATCACGTCCGCCTGCTATTTGGCACCTGGTTGTGCACCAGTCACCCTCCAGCTGGCAAACACCTTCAAAAGTCGGAATCTTATCCGCAACTAAGCCAAAGATAAAAGAAAGCACAATTTAATCAATATTAACCTAAATATTTAAATCTGTGTGACTTACATGCAAAGACTTGTGCTAAACAGATTAACAAAACAGCAAATCTCAAGTATTTCATTTTGATATGCACAGATTTCAACAGACAGACACAGACTGAAGAGCGGCTCCGGTTCGTTCCAGCTGCGAGATGTGGCGTGTGTTGTTGATAAGGCTTATCAGTAACTAAATATAAATATCATCTTTCACCAAAGAGCATGTTCCGACTTACAAGCATATATATTAGATTGCACCGAATTGTCGAGTATTTTTGATTAATATTATTGCATGTTTTTCTCTTTTTATTCTCTTATCATAGATCGCTGCGAAGTCTGACCATGGTGGCCGAATCGGAAGATAATCAAGAGGTCTAAACATATGCACAAGGAAATTTGCTCGTCTTCTTGTGATTAGTTGTAAATACCCAAATCGTACTATTCAAAAAAAAACCCGCCCAATAAAGTTGCATGCATCGGAACAATCTGGACAATAGGGCCATCAATATGTGCCCATTAATTTGCTTAAGGTCCTGCACCTGCATTCAGTTACCTCCGGCATAAATATGTTTGAGGCTCAATACCTATATTAATATCAATTAGAAGTAAGCCTTAAAATCGAACAAATCTATTAATATTAACCAAACAAAAATACATAGCAAAACATATGCAAAATGTAAATCACAAATATTTCCATATAACTAAGATATATCTTAAATGCAATAAAAATCAAACTTATCTATACAAAATATTATTGTGTTATTGTGTTTATATGATTTCTGAAATTTTTCAAATCCACAGCTTAGGAAAGTAATAAAATTTAGACGTTTGCAGAGTGCAAATAAGACTGAATAAACACGCAAAAAAGGAACGTGACTGCTTCAAGTTATGACTTAAGGGATTATGTAAGAGCCCTTTTCTAAACTTTAAAAATGAGATGTATATGTGTTCGTTACATGACCACAATCAACACGGTTTTTCTGCGGCTGGCCCAAAATTCGTGCCGCTTTTGGCCCAAATCTGTGAACGTGTTAAAACACACCAAGCGCGGAATAATTTTATGCGTAATTCTGGCATACGTGTAAATATTAAAAATTAAATTAAACAATTGCTAAGAACTGCTTATCGATTGTCAATGACACTTACAAGATGCAGTTGTATGAATGGTTTTTAGTTTGCTACCTAATCAATAATACTCCTTCTATTGGCTAATGGTCTTATCAATCATATAGATTTTTACCCAGCCTTACCAGCTGGCATTTTACCTACCAGAATATGCATTATTTTTAATCAGTCCATATGGGTTTTTTATCCGGCTGCATGAAAGCATTTGGCTTAATCATCGAATGGTTATTGTTCCGGCATCTGCAACAGAACAACGATCGCAGCATTGATCACGTCCATTATTAAAACATAAATTACTCATAATCAAGAGATGAGAGTGCCATGAAGAGTGGCTGCTTATTGCCATCTTGCTCTGGGCCATTATGCAGTAGTTTCATACTGATTCCCTTCCGGTTTTGTGGAGCACGTGGTTGGCAGAGGTTTGTTTTTAGTGGTTATTGTTTTTGTTTATATTTTAACAGCGTCGCAGCGTCGCAGCGACGGCGGCAACTAGTACATTTCTCAGATGTACATAAATCACGCCTCAGCACAATTGGCATTTCAGTTATGCAACATTCTTGAAGTGCTGAGTGCATTTAAGCGCAACGAGCCCTAATCCAAACCACAAGTTAGAAACGAAACGCTAGCGTGGTCGCAACAAAAAGGACATCGCAAGCGGGGCATAGGAGTACCCTAGACAAGTGTTTAACCAATGTACGTCTATATAAAGTGAAAACCAATCAAATCGAGTGTTGAAATTGAATATACATACACCGATATATATATTTCTTAATTGAGTGATTCTTAAGTGCGGCTTTAACATGATGAACTGCATCTGGTTGCTGGCCATTATGGTAACGGTAAACGCGCGTTCTTTTCAAGTGCAGCCTGGTTATAGTCGTGGCCTTCCCCCACCCCATCTGACCAATCCGTACTACGCGAATTCCTACTCTTACGCACCAGCACCATATGTTCCATACAGCTACAAGCCGTTCATCTATAGTCCACCAGGAAGTTACTTCGATAGCACCTATGGCGTTCGAAAGCCCTTACCTGGAGGCGGTGATCCAGTTGCTGTGGACTATGTAGGTTTAAATAAAAATTAATTTAATAGTGTTCAAACCTTATAAGTTACTTCTTTTTTCAAAGAATGATCGCTGCTCTAGGAATTACGTCGGCATAAAACCACATCCTGATCAGCAGCAATATTATTATGTTTGTCGGCCGAACTGTGTGATCTTTAGCAAGTGTCCAAGCTTGGAAGTAAGTAATATTCGAAGCTTGATTTTCTTGTGAATACTTACACATTTCCTTCACAGGAATTTAACCCAATCAGTGGACATTGCGTGCAACGCGTTCTTCCAGATTATCCACCCATTTGTCATAAGAAAGGACGGTTTCCCCATCCCCAAGACTGCAGGGTCTACTATAAGTGTGACGAGGATCTGATGCCCTATGTGTACGGCTGTCCCAGTGGCACCATATTCTCCTCGGTCAAGAGCATATGCATTCCTGGCGAGGAATGTCCTTCGACGGAAATCTCTGACAGCAGCTACGTACCTGAGAACTGTGAGCATATGTTTCCCGAGTGCACAGATGAAGGGTCTTTCAGATCACCCAAATTTTGCACAATGTACTACACCTGCAAGATGCAGTCCAGTGGAAACTTTTTGCAGACGCGCTTTAAGTAAGTAACATATGGAGTCAAATCCTACTACACTACAAAACTATTTATATTGCGCATCTGTAGGTGTCCTGCCAAAACAAGCTATGATCAGGAACGTAAAGCCTGTCGGGCCAACCATTTAGTTCATTGCCATACTGATTATCCACATATCTCCGAAGCCGAGTTTGACGAAGAGATCGTGGACAAAGAACAAGAGCAACCAGAGACCAGCGTCAATATTGTAATACTACCCACAATGTCCACAACAACAATTGCGCCTACGACAACACACGAATGTCCTAGCCAACAGAACAATGGAGCACCAGAATCGCGCAGCCTGGTTAAAGAAAATCGCGAATCAGCTGTTAGAATAGTTATAATCCCGAAAACAACTTCAACCGAAGTTCCGACCACAACTTCCACCGAAGTTCCGACCGCAACTTCAATCGAAGATCCTAAGCCATCTACTCAAAGAGACAGCTCTGTCCTAAAAACAACTGAGCCAACAACAACCACTTCGACAACAACTCCCCAGCCAACAACAACCACTTCGACAACAACTCCCCAGCCAACAACAACCACTTCGACAACAACTCCCCAGCCAACAACAACCTCTACGACAACAACTCCCCAGCCAACAACAACCTCTACGACAACAACTCCCCAGCCAACAACAACCTCTACGACAACAACTCCCCAGCCAACAACAACCACTTCGACAACAACTCCCCAGCCAACAACAACCTCTACGACAACAACTCCCAACCCAACAACAACCTCTACGACAACAACTCCCCAGCCAACAACAACCACTTCGACAACAACTCCCCAGCCAACAACAACCTCTACGACAACAACTCCCCAGCCAACAACAACCTCTACAACAACAACTCCCCAGCCAACAACAACCACTTCGACAACAACTCCCCAGCCAACAACAACCACTTCGACAACAACTCCCCAGCCAACAACAACCTCTACGACAACAACTCCTCAGCCAACAACAACCACTTCGACAACAACTCCCCAGCCAACAACAACCTCTACGACAACAACTCCCCAGCCAACAACAACCACTTCGACAACAACTCCCCAGCCAACAACAACCACTTCGACAACAACTCCCCAGCCAACAACAACCACTTCGACAACAACTCCCCAGCCAACAACAACCACTTCGACAACAACTCCCCAGCCACCAACAACCTCTACGACAACAACTCCCCAGCCAACAACAACCTCTACGACAACAACTCCCCAGCCAACATCAACCTCTACGACAACAACTCCCCAGCCAACATCAACCTCTACGACAACAACTCCCCAGCCAACAACAACCTCTACGACAACAACTCCCCAGCCAACAACAACCTCTACGACAACAACTCCCCAGCCAACAACAACCTCTACGACAACAACTCCCCAGCCAACAACAACCTCTACAACAACAACTCCCCAGCCAACAACAACCACTTCGACAACAACTCCCCAGCCAACAACAACCACTTCGACAACAACTCCCCAGCCAACAACAACCACTTCGACAACAACTCCCCAGCCAACAACAACCTCTACGACAACAACTCCCCAGCCAACAACAACCTCTACGACAACAACTCCCCAGCCAACAACAACCACTTCGACAACAACTCCCCAGCCAACAACAACCACTACGATAACAACTCCAAAGCCAACTACAACCTCTACGACAACAACTCCCCAGCCAACAACAACCACTACGTTAACAACTCCCCAGCCAACAACAACCACTACGATAACAACTCCCCAGCCAACAACAACCTCTACGACAACAACTCCCCAGCCAACAACAACCACTTCGACAACAACTCCCCAGCCAACAACAACCACTACGATAACAACTCCCCAGCCAACAACAACCTCTACGACAACAACTCCCCAGCCAACAACAACCACTTCGACAACAACTCCCCAGCCAACAACAACCACTTCGACAACAACTCCCCAGCCAACAACAACCACTTCGACAACAACTCCCCAGCCAACAACAACCACTTCGACAACAACTCCCCAGCCAACAACAACCTCTACGATAACAACTCCCCAGCCAACCACAACCACTACGACAACAACTTCCAGGCCAACCCCAACAACTACTACGACAACAACTCCCCAGTCAACACCAACGACAACAATAATCACTACAGCACCCCCAACAACAAACAATACAAATTTTCCGACAACAATCAGTCCAACAAGTCCTACTCCAACGACTAGGAGTACGACTCAGCTTACAACATCAATGCTAACCACCACCACAGCGCCTGGTGAGAGTACCACCACTGAACAGTCACCTTGTGGCAATGGAGGTAAGTGCTTAAAATTTTAATGTAGATATAAAATATTTGCAGCACTTGCAACTGCTTACACAATATTTAACACTCAACCACACCTAACCACCTGCCTTACAGATACAAACACACAAATCCCATGCATACCACAACAACAAGAACAAGAACAACAGCTCAACAGCATCAGCAACAACAAGCACACAGAACCCGATTCACAATTTGCCATAAACACAGTGAGTGGTAATCGTTTATTCAGGGAAAGGGATCCAGCATCCTTGCCATTGTCCCAAAGTTTAGTTTCCAGCGAGACTAGTCTCGACTACATGAACGATGAGCCCGCACCGGATATGGAACAGGAAGCGTCATCAGTAAAATGGACAACAGCCAATCCGCTCAAGAAACCGTCGACAATGTCCACATTGGCAGCGACGCAAATATTAAAAAAGTTATTTAAGGCAATATCCACAACAGAAGCGCCCGCTCCGAGAGTAACCTTTGCTGAAATGGCCAGGCATAATCTGGCCAAATCGAAGGCATTTATAGCAGAATCCCTGCGCCAGTCCATCAAACAGTTGGCATTAAATAATACGCTTGAGCAAATGGATAGAGGCATAGTTTCCAAATCACAAAATGACACTGAAGAGACTCAAGAATCTGAGTACGACGACAGCGACTATGAAACAGATGAGCTAGACAATGATATTGATAATATTAGTGATAAGCAGAAAAATGTCAGATTATCAGTGGAAAACTCAGCAATCAGCACAACACCAAAATTGCCACAAAGTGTTGCCACAACAACAATGAGATCAGTTCAGAGTTCAATAAATTCAGAACCAATCACAGCAAGTGTTAAGGATTTTCTAGAGAACAGCTCGAGAGTACCAGTGCCGGCTCTAGTAAATACAACAAACCCCAACAAAAATACGACCAACGAATTGGATTATTACGATAATTATACGGATTCCGATTATGCCAATGATGAGCCCGCTTCGGATGAAGAGTCAAATACTATTATAGATATTAATGCACAGAAAAACACGTTTGTCAATCTGCTTAAACAGAAACTAATCTTGCCTAGCAGTACATTGGCGCCCATTTCAGGGACGACCAGCTTAAATACCAATGGTAACTTCAAAGTTTCCAATCATGCCAATGATAAGGACTTTGTTGAAAAAACAAACACATCTAAAGATCTAAACGAGCACAAAAACACGTTAATTAATCTGCTAAAGCAGAAGCTTAGGGCAACTACAACCTCAACCCAAAAACCCACGATTCCCAGCTTAAAAAGTAACACAAAAGATCTCGCATTTGTACGCGATGCTGATAATGAAATTGCCAGCTCACAAACTAAAGACTCGAGGGGATTATTAATCAACCTGCTACGACAAAAGCTGACTAGAATAGCGATGGTAAAAAAGGCCACAGAGCTTATGGCAAGAAGCTCCACCTTGCCGCCTATTACAAGAGTGGTAAGTACCACGACTCAGTCCACAACGACCGCCAGTTCAATTGCAAACGGTGGCAACAATTCGGAATATTATGATGATGACGATTACGACTATGCAAACGATGAGGAAAACCTAGACACAGAAGCGAATATTAGACAGGAAACACTGAGGCCACCGAAAGGTGTCGCTGGGGCCACTGTTAAACGGCACTCGACACACCCATCACAAAGCCTAACTTCACTGAAAGCAAGCCAAGTCAAGAGTCCAAATGTAAGCAGCTTTGTCTCCCATGTCGGCAGCGAGTTAACGAGCGAGCCCAACATGAAACAAGTTATTGAAAGCCTTGCATTAAAGACTGACATCCCAGCTCTGCCCCTACCTCAATTTCTCAGGCAATCTGGCAATGAGGTTAGTGTGGAGTCAAAGCATAAATTAAAAAGCGAGCCTGTCACCAAAACAACACTTAGACAAATACGCACAGTACATACACTCAAAGAAAAAAATAATCAGAAGCCACTAAAGCAGCACAACAGCACAGTTAAACAAAAGACAACAACTACGATAACAACAGCAAAAACAACAACAACAACAACAACAGCAAAAACTCCACAGGTAACACCAACAGCCATACGCCAAGAGATCCTTACGGTGAACAGAAGGCCTTGGCTGCTGGAATCACAACAACATACCATACACCTAGCGCCAATTCAAGCCCCCCCAGTGACTCAATCGAATCGTTCATTATTATTAGAGCACAGCACAGTCGACGACACGACAGAGGTGCCCAAGCTCATACTGAAGGTCTATGAGCCCATCGATGTGAAAGTCATCTTCTGTCCAAGATCCTGCGATGAAGACCACGATCACAAATATGGTAAGTTAAAATAACCAGATAAACAAACTGAACTCTCCAATTTCATATAACACACATATTGCAGACCCAGCTGATAATTCTAAGTCGAATTGTACAACCGGTTGTGATACGCCCAACCCGAAAACCCATCACAGTATAGATTTATGGTGGAAGCCTCTTAAGCTCAGCGACACTGCTGGTTTCCAGACGATAACATAAGTAAATTATAGTTGCCCGATGCAGTTCTTAACAATGTTATACAAAAGTAACTACACATTAAACACTAACAATGTGCGTATAAGATATAAATGTATTCGTGTACACTTTAATAAAAATTATAAATAAATTACTACTGTTTGTTTGTCTCTGTAAATCATTAGGCATACTAGGTATACTAGACCTTGGCATTACTCATAAATCCCTTTAAAATATGTTAACTTAAAATCAAATTCAAAAGTTAATCAATATATTGTTCATCATGACTAGCACAGATGGAAAGTGTGAAACAATCAACTTTTCAAATGCTATGGTGGGATTTCAGCCAAACAAAAAAAATTAAACACGATTAAAGCGCGCAACTTAAAAATAGTTATTAAATGTAATGATTAATTTTATATTAAGATATATATACAACTATGTACAAAGCACTTTTGTAATACTAAACGATAGTGCTAATCGTCAAAAAAGAGTATTTCCAATATTCGTTTCTGCACGTTTTTTCGCCGATCTTTGTTCATCTTCAGGAGCTCAGTGGTCACCAGTTCGCCCAGTAAATGCTCCGATGAACGCTGTATGCTGGGAGGATTTGGTGGCGTTTGGAATTTTCCAAAGTTGGAGGCATGCGAAGTGCCTGCCTGTTGAGGCAGCTGCTGATAGAGCTGGAAAAGGAAGTCCGTATTTGATGGAAACATGTTTGGATGTGATTGTTGCTGCTGCTGCTGCTGCTGCTGCTGTTGTTGTTGTTGCTGCTGCTGCTGCTGTTGCTGATTATTGTTATTATTATTATTGTTGTTGTTATTAGCGATGCTGCCATTTGTTGCGTTGCGCTGCATATTGATTGAATTATTGAAGTGATTGTCGTGCTGTAGCATTGTTTGTGGCTCCATTAAATCGTTGCTATTGTCATCAGAGTCATCTTCGCTATCCTGACCAAAATGCCCAATTGGATTGGATATACTCCCGCCATTGCTAGAATGTTGGGCATGGCCATTTGAGGTGAGTTGTACACGTGGTTTCTTTGTGTGATAGATGCTCGACGTCGAGGAATGTAAATCGTTGCTGCTCTTATGATTATTATAAGCGTGCGTCGGCAACTGTGAACTGCTGGCAGAGATCGCAACACTGGATGAGGAATGTACTGTCGGTGCCGGTTGACTCGTTGTTGGCGTCGACTGCTCTTCTGACGCACCGAGGCCTGGCACTGGCGATGAGAGCGGCGATTTCATTGAGGAAGACGTTGAAGTGAGGCCGCCGGTGCTGCCGGCACTATTCTGAGCACCGTTTACCACCTGACTGTCGCCATAGGGCTCCTGGTAGCTCTGTGATGAGTCGGCTATAACAGCGGCTACTGCCGCCGCCTGTTGCTGCTGCATTTGTGAATGGGATATTTGCTGGAGCTGTTGCGACGCTACTGCAGCAGCGAAATTTTGAAATATCTCCGCCTCAATTTTGACCTGACCATTAACATTTTCCAGTGCTGAGGCAGCAACAGAGCTCAGCGCATTTATTGGTTGCTGTTGATCTCCCGACGTCTGCTGATGCTGATGGTAATGATGATTCGGGGCAGTAACAGCGAAATGGGACATATTCTTGTGCGAGCTATTCGACTTGGAGTCCACATTGTACTCGCTGTAATTGGAGCTGTTTGCGGACTGAGGCGAGGTCAAGAAGTTTGGCACATTGCGGTAGGACTTGCGCGGTTGTATATGCTGGTCCAAGAATTTCATTTTCTCCAAATACGGACGGGAAAGATGCTCGTAGACAGGTGGATCGCCTTGTTTGCGCTGCGACACATAGCGCTCGCGTAAATATTTCCAGCGCTTCTTACACGTTTCCACTGCAAAGGAAAACACACCTTTGTTGTCCAGTTTGTCATTTAGTAAATGGAAATCTTACCGTCTGTGCGCAGCTTGAGCGCAATGAGATGCCAGGCCTCGTCCTTGGTTTCGTACTTGCCTCCGCTGGAGGTGCCGTTTAGATAATACTTCTGGCGATTGAAGATCACGCCATGTTGAGCTACTTCATCAATTAATTGCTCATCCATCATTATGTACATAAATTACGTGAAAAAATCACGAATTTTTTTCTTGTTGTTTGCTCCAGTAGTTTCGGCGATTAGCGATGAGTAACAGTGTTGAGTTAATACCGCAACTATCGTCAGCTATCGGTGCATGTATTTTTAGGTAATTTTTGTTGGTATTTTCAAAATATGAATTTTTGGTTATTTATACCCAAAGAGGCGGTCACTCTGTCAGTCGGCTAAATTCTTTACACTTTCGACAAGAAGATATTGGTGTCAAGTGCGCAATAACTAAACATTTTTTAAAAGAAATCAACTTTAACAGACTTTTTTAACGAAATTTAAAAGTGAAAGCATAAAAGACTGAATAACTGCGCACTTAATGTAGCGAACTTGGCAAACAAATTTGTTATAGTTTATATTTGTTGCTACTGATAGAATAACGCAAAATTGATAAACATAATAAGTATTTGTTTAACTGCTAAATATGTTCAAGCTAACACAGAAGTTGCTGCCGCGGCAAAAAGTTTTCCAATGTTCCATTGTGCGTCGCTTGATTTCGACGAGCGACGAGGTAAAATCTGTAGATACAATTGGCGGCCTGCCGACTGAGATAGTCAATGAGCAGAAACTAAAAAAGACAACCCGGTTTGTAATTACCTGTTTTATTCGAATAACTTGCTTTTGTTTACATTACTATTCTAGCCGTGCTCAACAAGGGCAGGGTTGGTTGGTGTGGGGCAATGGATAAGAAAGTATTCGGTCACGTAGGCCACAGAAACAGCTGTTGCTACTGCAACACAGGTTCTCATGTATATCATTGTTTTTGTTTTCTTTTGTATCGCCTTAGAACATTATCTACACTACAAAATCATTCGGTGCCAATTGCTGCTCGCGTCACAGTATCGAAAGATGAAAGCCGCGACTTTATGGCTGTATTTCCAGGTGAGCAGCAAACTGTGGTTTCTTTTTCCTCTTTTGTTTTGGTCAATTAGCATGACAATCCTAAACTAAACGCATATAAATATGTACATTTATTTTTGTCAATGATCTTAGACGTGGTTCGCGACTTGACGAACGCAACAAAAGCATACAATTGCAGTGATGCCGCTAAATGGTTTGCCCAGGTCATGCAATACAATGTTCCGCGTGGCAAGAAGAATCGCGGCATCTTAACGGTGCTCACCTATAAGAATCTGGTGCCAGCTGACCAACTAACACCAGAGAACATTAAACTCGCCCAGTATTTGGGCTGGTGTGTGGAAATGGTGAGACTCAAACTAATACCATATGTATGAGAACAACAGCTTTACGATCATCGCTTGTTGCAGCTCCAGAGTTTCTTTATTATATCGGACGATGTTATGGACCATAGCACTACGCGACGTGGTCAAAAGTGCTGGCACATGGTTGAAAATGTGGGACTGACTGCCATCAATGATGCTTTAATGATTGAGAGTGCCACGTACGCCATACTCAAGCAACACTTTAGCCATTTGGATTGTTATGTTGCACTGATGGAGCTCTTCCACGAGATCACATATATAACCACCTGTGGGCAGTCGCTGGACTTACTTAACTCAAACAAAAGCGTTTCAGAGTTTACCATGGAAAACTACAAGGCAATTGTGGAAAATAAAACTGCCTACTACTCCTTCTACCTGCCCTTTGCCATTGCAATGCATTTAGCCGGGTAAATGTTTATGTTTAAAATCTCTTACAAAGTTTTAATAATATAAATTCCTTTTTATTTACAGCTACAAAGATCCCGAGGCATATAGACAATCCAAAACCATATTGCTTGAAATGGGTAACTTTTTCCAGGTGCAAGACGACTTTCTCGATTGTTTTGGCAATCCTGAGGTAACGGGCAAAATAGGCACTGATATACAGGACAACAAGTGCTCCTGGCTCGCTGTGGTTGCCATGCAGCGCGCCAATGCTGAGCAAAAGCAAATAATGGTAGATTGCTATGGACAAACTGGTATGTGCCTGCCTGCAAGCTAGTCTACAACGATTTTTAATACTTACATATTGTTCGTTGTTACAGATCCGCTTAAGGTGGACCGAGTTAAGGAACTATATAAAGAACTGAGCCTGCCCTCGACATATGCCACCTTTGAGGAGGAATCCTACAATATGATAAAAACACACATACAACAAACATCCCGCGGTGTGCCGCATCAGACCTTTTTGCAAATACTCAACAAAATCTATCAACGGGACTCTTAAACATAACAAATATTTATATGCTACAAACATATTGTAGAATAGTTTTAAACCAGATTGTGTGCATGTTTTGGTGTGTTCGAAAACTATAATATATAATAGAAATTTTTTACTGTGCTGAAAGTTTCTGCATTCTTTTAATCAATCATCGGTAAAGTCGAAGGGGGCAAAAATCTTTCGAAATTCTTCCACATTGGCAACTTCTTCGTCCCTCTCCAGCAGACAATCCTTCCAGTTCACTTTCTCGTCGCAATTTAACAAGTTTTCGGAACAAAATACATCCCTGGACACATAATTAAATGTTATTAAAATTTAAAATTGGGAATCCTTCAACTTACCTTGCAAAGTGTAGCGGAAAATTTTTCATTTGTCGCGTTATTAAAGTGCTCTCGTCGGGCAACTCAGCTACAAAGTATGGACCCATTTCAGGTAGCATCTGTGGTGAAGTTAAAACAGGCACAGTCTCAAATTCCAAGTTAAACTCTTCAGCTTTGTCCTACATTTTAAAGATATGCATATGTTAATTGATATATGTATAAAATAAACATGTGGCTCACCTCAAAACTGTGTTTTATCTTCCAAGAGTAGCCTTCCTCAAAAGCCATAACATCTATAGTAAGATGGGGAGACTTATAATGACGCTCTGTAAAACACACAACTTGCCCCAGTGTCTTGAAGAGCTTCCGCAATGCCGCTTTAAATTTGTCTAGCTCTTCCCATTCTTCCGTGCTCAGTTGAGCTGTGCAAGGCATGTGTTTGGTGGATAATATAAGAACATGGTGACTATTGATGGGTCCCTTTGCCAATGCCATATAAAATCGCTCTCCTATCGCTATAATGAGATGCTTTTCCACCCTAGGCGACGATAAGCAGAACCAGCAGTCATCTGAAACAAAATATCATAATAATTTACAAAAGATCTAATAAGTGCAAATATAAAGCTAACCTTGATCAATCTGCATTATTCTGGGTCGCTTATCTTGATTTCTTCCGTCACCGCGCCTTTTACGATTGCCCCTGGAATCCATGTCAAAAAAGTACTGTCGGCTTTCAGACTAGAAAACAAAGTAAATTATTATAAATTATAAAAATCGTTGTTTGTAGCCAAACTTACCGTCTCATTTTTGCTTATGGAACCTTCCATACCTAGTCCAATAAAGGGGCAAGCTATTTCATTCGTTGTCTTCTGTACTAGATCCAGCAGACGCGCCTTATCCACTGGCTTCAGACTAAGCGCATAAATGTATTTTGCCTTCTCAGCATTGCCAATATCTGACAGCGATATAAATCGTGTGCACAGCTCAAACTGAGTAGTCTCATCTTTGGGTATGCGGAACGGTGGACACTCGTAGTATATGCCGTTGATGGCGCAGAAATGATAACGTGGCTTAATCTCGCGGCAAAGGAACGATATTAACTTTGAAGCTTTTTCCTATATAGACAGTAAAGATAATAAGTATTTGAATAATCAGTAAACTAAAGGTTTATAATGGAGTCTTACATTCTCTTTCTCCAGCAGGGCGTAGGGCCATTGTGAAGTTAGCAGCACATCCACTCCTCGGTAATCTGTGGCACAATTCTTCGAGACCAGGCAAGAATTGCGCACGGCCTGCACATCGGCTTTGGTGAATTCATGCTCTCCAGGAGCACTTCCAACGGCTTCTATGCCACTCAAATATGCAATTTTAACACCGCTGGTCAGCGTATAAACACCACGCTTGCCCAGATACGTTAGATTAGTGCAGACTTCTCCGTCCACCAAATCCGCGTA
This sequence comes from Drosophila longiperda, assembly GCA_035042125.1. Taxonomy (NCBI): domain Eukaryota; kingdom Metazoa; phylum Arthropoda; class Insecta; order Diptera; family Drosophilidae; genus Drosophila; species Drosophila longiperda. The sequence continues at coordinate 19,956,767 of JAWNLV010000107.1, forward strand.
GAACTTCTTGTCCTCCTCCTTGTTTGGGCCCAGTATGTATGTGGGAACAGTAACTGTGTAACACAAGTGTTTCGGTTATTGAAACACTCAAACTCAAATTACTTTGTGCTTACTATGCTTAAATCCATTTTTATATGCAATAAGTTCTTCGTTTTGCTTATCCGCGCCAAAAAAGTCGCCGACACAGCACAGAATTTCAAATGGTCCCGCTTTCTTGTTGACCTGTTCCACTCTGCTAAACAGCTGCTTAAAACGACCGCGCACATCGCCCACAACCAATCTGAAAAATAATTAAGGCATATAAAGCATAATATTAATTAAATTTAAACGTTTTGTTGATAGTTATTTACATTTTCGCAGTGGCGTCCATTAAAATCTCAACTTCTTGATACACAACCCGCAGCGAAAACAGCTGTTTCTTTTACCGCGACCCACACTGTTAACAGAGAACGATCCATAACAGTGCACATAATTTGAAAATTTAGAGCGTTCTGTTAGGTGCAGGATGTAAACAAAGGGAATTAGAAATTGGTTAATGATTTATAGTTTAATTAAGCAAATCATTAACATGTGCAGGTAGTGTCACATTGTCACCTTGAAAACCCGAGCCACATGAATCCCACAAAATCTACCAAAACATTTTACCGGGAATTGTACTGCCTTCTAAATTGCTGTTTAATTGACCAAGTGATAAATTCTATTAGAATTGAAAACAAATATGTGTTTTAAAACATAAAAAATGTTGATGTCAATGCTCCAAAATATAGTATTAGATATGACATTGGCCCAAAATAGCATCCAATTGCAACAATGATCGGGCGAAGTTATTCGTTCTGCGTGGCTGGCGCTATTAACTAGCTGAATTTTAGTCTTACAATCATATTCTACTGAATGGGGTATATAAAAACGTTTGTTTGTCCAAGCCACATTATCATTTAACTCGGACCAGATCAGCAAGACGCATTCAGAATGGCGACTAGTCAAAATATAGTAGCTTTTCTTCTGATAGGATTTGTATTTAGCTCATTTGTAATCGGCCAGACAATTGACTGCCAAAGACCTCCACAGCTTGTGGTACGTAAACAATTAACACAAAATACATTTTTGTTATAAGTTAAAATTTAAAAAAGGACCCATCACTTTGTTGCCGGGATGGTGGACGAGATCAAAATGCTGAGAAATGTGCCGAGCTGACAATGAGAACAGCAAACGGGCAGCAAAGTGCTGCACCACCTTCCCTAGATGCGGCTACTGTAAGAATTAAATCCTTTTAACATATATTCATTTAAATTACCTACTAATAAGATCCCATTGATAGTGCATGGCTGAGTGTATTCTTACCACCTCAAAATACAAACATCAACCGACAACGCTCAACTTGGAAGTCATACGTAAAGATTTAACCATGAAATTCTCGAATGACTCGGCATATGTGGAGGCGATGACTGCTGCGTATACAAAATGTGAGCCGCAGTCTCAGCGGAGGTTAGCGGCAATTCAGCAACTAAATCCGCAGCAACCCAAATGCAGTCCTTTTGCGGCCATAGTACTAGGCTGCACCTTCATGGAATATTTTAAGAATTGTCCAGCGAATCGTTGGACTCAAAGCGACGAGTGTGAGCTGGCCAAGACTTATGTCACGCAATGCGGCTTAGGTGCTTAATCGTTTTTGTTTATTTCTTTTAAGTTCACAAGTTACTTTTTAAAGCACATAAACCGTTTTAAGTGTGTACATAATAAAGATTTTATATTTTATTAATCGAAGCGTGTGTTATCGATAACAGCAGTCTAGCCCTGGCCACCAACAGCACTGTCTGTCTTTGGCTGACTTGCATGATTGTGCGCGGCCGCGTCATTTTAAATACTTTTTTTTTGTTAAAATAAAGTCAGATTTATGGCATTTGAAGGGCAGATAGAGGAATTTTGCGTCTGGGCGACCGGCCTATGTTGCTCACCCAGCGATCTGCCCAACGAGGACGCACTCAAATCGTAAGTTGCTGCAATAAGCCTTCCCGCAAATGTCAACGATAAACTGCATTTGATTGTATTTTCTTAGCATATTTAAGTCGCGCCAACTGCCTCTGTTTGTGCAGCTCCAGTCACGCCTCCAGTCGCGCCAGCATGTGCAGGAGGTTCGTGAGAATCTACTCATTGCACAGGTGACGCTGCACAAGGGTAAAGTATTGCCCGCATGTCAACGCAGTTTTCTGCCCCGCCCAATGCAAATCCATTTGAAAATGCAGGATCTAAAGAAAGAAAAGGAGCAGACCGAACTGAGACTATCCGAGGCCAAGAAAGAGTTTGATAACTTGGCCGCAACCATAAAATCGAAAAGTAAGACCATTTAATGCCATTTGATATTTGCTCAACATCTAATATGACCCACTCACTAAATCACAGATATTCAAATAATCAGCGCAAAGCACAAAACCCAATCACAGCAATCACGAACCCAAGTGCTCCAACTCAAACTGGAGTCGCTTAACAAAACGTACGAGGAGGAGCTGGAAAACAAGGCTCAAGTCCTGGCCACAAAGCCCGTAAAGCTGAACATGAATAATTCCAGCGAGAAACTGGCCATGGAGCAGGCTCAAAAGGAGCTGGAAAACTTTTACAACATCTGTAATGCAGAAGGCAACAACACCCATCAGCTGGCCGATGCCAAGCAACGTCTATGGTCGCAAATGCGCCAAACATTTGCCAATACGCCCAATGTGCTGCTCTTCAATGCCATTCTGAAAACTAAGGAGGAGCAACTGCAACATGTTATGCAGCTGAATAGGAGAACCACTGCATTGGATGCAACAAGTAGTGTGGCGCTCTCTAAGCCCCCAATGAGTTTCTTCGAAGTAAAGTTTCTGAAGACCAAGGGCGATCTTTTGGGTCTGGTGTCGAAGTATGTAAGCGCCCAGATCGAGGTGTCGCAACAAGAAGAGCGTTTTGCCACCATCTATGACAGCTTTGTGGACGATCTGTTAAAGAGTGTGAGCAACTTCAATTACCGTAATTGTACCGACGCGAACGACAGCAATAATATCGAAGAGATCATCTCCGACTTCATGATGCAGTATAATAAACACAATTTTAATCAGGCACGCAATGGTTTTCTCACCGAACAGATTGAGCAGCTGCGGGTGGAACAGGAAGCGGGTGCCAAGCACCTCGAACAACATGAGTTACTATTGGGATCCATTAAGCAGATGTACAGTGAAATAAACACGTCCGTTAATCGCATACAACACGATATGCTGCAGTTGTCGCAAATCAAAGAGAAAATTCTCTATTCCAAGAATATGTTGAAAAATATGCTGGACGAAATGCAGGCTACGTCACAGCATCAAAGCGCCAAATCGCATTTGCGCAGCACCAAATTGAAGGTGGGCAATATGTCGTTTTTGGGAATGGAGAGCTTTAATCCGGCCAATGACAGCGTTTTTTCGAGCACCAAACTGGACATTGATCCCAGCTTCAATGAGACCGTAACGCTTCGCAGTTTCGACAATACCACACTAATGCCCGGTGAACTCAACTCAACCGCTTTAATGTCAACGGGCACAGGCTCCACGAATCCCTGTCACCTGATCGAGTTGAACACATTCGCCGAAGTCTCGTTCGAAAAGTTCAGCTGCATGCCGCGTGAATGGTATGCTTATTTTTTTATTCTTTTTATATGCATCTGGTATCTTATTTTTTATGTTTGTATCTAGCGCTTTTTTGCTGTCAGCCAATCCGCTTATCGTGGACTCGCAGGAGCTGGCATCCACCATGCAATTGGCGCCGGGCTATCTGCTAACACCCCACGGTGCCTTGCAGGAAGTACGTAAACGAATTTTGTGGGCGTCGGCAATTGCCGCACACACGACTGATTTGAAATTGAATTTGGAGCCGTTAATTGGTAAGCTCAGAGCCGGCTCTCTGACCCTATGGACATTTTTCATTTCCGCCTGCTCCCCACAGTTGATCCGTACGATTTAAAGCTAAAAACACGACGACAGCACGAGGAAATCATTCAGATATTGCACAACATTGAGGCATTGGGCAACAAGACGGAACATCAATTGAAGTGGCTGAAGCGCATCTTTCGTTTCATTATTGAAAATCCTCTTCGCAAATATGTGCCGCCTACAAAGTTGTTTAACAACGTCAACTTTGCCGTCTACGAATCGGAGTTTAATCTGTATTACCGCATCGCCACTGCCGGTGGTTCGATTAAGGCATAAAATAGGTTCTAAACAAATAATAATATAATAGCATCATTGTTTCGCAATAAATTGTATTTTAAAACTAAGGACAACTTTTTGGCTTTTTACATATTTTTTCTTTATTTTACTTAATTTTTTTTTTATTACAAAAGTCGCATCGTTTATATATTTACACCCACATTAAAATGGGTATCAATTGTTATTCAAAAGTAATTTGTTTTTTTCGAATTGAGCTTAAGACCTAATTATGTGCACAACGTTTGAAAGTTGTTGTTGCTTCTATTCGTTCGTAATTGTATCTTTATAATTGTACCTCGAATTGTAATCGAATTGATCAGATATATCAACCTAATTACATTGCAGCACGAAAATACTTTATTATTTATTTAATAAACATAAAATATTCTCATAATTATGATGTAAGCGGAATGGATTTTTGACAGCGTTGCATTGGCTTCTTATTTTTTTGTGATGTTTGTGAGTGTTTATATATCGAGAATATATATATATATATATATATCGCGTCATTACCTTATAAAGATATTTAAAAATATACAGAAAAAAACATAGATAACGGACGGGACTTGAATTGATTCGGTATTTGGGTTGGAGGCTCGTACTAAATCATTTTAAACTTAGTATACTTAACTTAATACAAAGAGTTGGACGATTTATAGCTTGGATATAGGAGTATGGGAGATGAATAAGTAGAATAGGGAAAGAGTAAATACAACAAAATTAAAATAAGCTATGTTTTGTAGAATTTGCGACACATTTCGAAAGGAGAATGTTTCTACAGATGATATTATTTATGGATAGCTGTTATATACTTGATAAATGTATATGTGTTGTCTTCACTATATTCAAGAGATGATGGATTAGATGTGGATCGTGGTGGGTGGTGGTTGCGTGGTTGGCTACTCGTGTTGGCTTATCTGGAGTAAAGTAGCGCCAGCAAAACGCCCAGCAGAGCAAGCGATGATGCCGAGGCAGCAATATGCTCGGCGCCGCCATAATACGCCTGTCCACAGGCCGGCGGGCAGACGGGTATGATGCTCTCGAAGAGATTGACGTGCGCCTCGGCAGTGCCAAAGCGATTGGTTGCCTTGCACACATAGTTGCCATACTGACGCTTCTCAATGGTAATCACGCGCAGCGTCGAATCAGTATACTCATCGGCTGTGGCAAAATGCGATACGGTGTAATGTTGATTGTTTGCCAGCTGGATGTCATCCTTGGTCCATACGATCGCTGGTGGCGGATAGGCCTCAATGTGGCACTCCAGATCCATGTCGTATTGCAGCGCCTGGCCGAGACGTGGGCGGGGCACAGTTACAACCGGCGCAAACTCCACCTCAACATTGATGTTGCGACGATCCCCCTTGCTGACTCCATTGTCCGCCACACAGTAGTATGTGCCACGATCCTCCTTCTTCACCGACTTGATGCGCAGTATATTTCCCACATACGTGGCGCTATCTGCAAAACAAATGAGGGGAAAGATGCGCATTAATAAAGGGTGTTCAAGTGCGTCCAGCTAGTATCAATTCAACAATGCATTTTAAACGCTACGCCTTTTGTGTTTGTGCACTCGGAGTCGGATTTTAATGAGACATCCGTTTACATTTATACACTTTAGTTGTGGGTGACCTTTCAGAGCGGCGTCGAGTGTCGTCTCTATAACAATGGCCACGTTAATGACCTCTAACAAGCAACCAAACCATTTACAACTGCCACCTTTTTTTGCAACTAATTATACCCTGTAATCTTTAAAATTGATTAGATGGGTTGACGTCAACGGAGCAACACTCAGCATCTTTTTGATTTTAATTAAATCATTTGACTAAGTTATTGATAAACACTGACAGCTCTTCATTTATAAAAAATGTATTTTAACTCCAGTCTAAGGCTTAACAACAACAAAAAAGAAGATATTCAAGCAATAATTTCTTGTAGTTTGATTTTGAATTAATGGTGAATGGGAGTTGGTGCTGACTACGAGGTAGTCCCAGGTCGCGCACTCTGGGCTAGAGTAACTTTGCTTATTTTTCAGCTGGGAAATAAGCGCAAGCTGGCGGGGTAGGGTGTTGTGTTGGGTAGGGGTATTGCATCAGGCAACTGAAGCGTAAACGTGAATGGGAATGCGAATACGAATGCGAATGGGAATGGGAATGGGAATGTGAATGGAAAAGGTGCACTCTCTCTCTGTGGCAGTGGCAAGCATTCAGTTCATAACCGGAAGTTAAAACGAGTGCAATGTGCTCCGTCATACCTGTACAAATGCCACACCTCCCCCACCTAGCCACGCTGTGTGTGCGTATGCAACATGGCATCTGTGGCTCTTCAAACATTTGCCAAAAACAATTCAAGCCTAAACAATTGACACAAACTACATTTGAAAAGCAGCTATGCAACTAAAAGCTGCGCCAGAGGAGCGTTGACCGTAAATGTATATAAGCATCTATATATATACATATATATATATATATATATATATATATATATATATGTGTGTTAGCAGGAATATGCTTGGCAATATGCTTTATAAACGTTATGCAAAATGCGGGCGAAACAGAACTGAGCGAGGGAACAAGGTGGTCAGAGGAGGGGAGGGTAGGGAATGCATGTAGGGTTTATGGGCTTTTGCTCATTCGTCTGAAACATTTCAAATTAATTGCTCAAGGGAATCGAAGAAACGCATTTGATTAAAATTGAATTGACAGGCAGCCAGAAAGAGACAGAGGGGGAGTAATGAGTTGGGGGAGAAAGAGAGGGTTAAATAACAATTGAATTGCTTAGCTCAGCTGTAAGTTCAATTGTAATACTTTTGACACGATGCGGGCAGCAGCGTGGCAAATGCAACAAATCCATTTTGAATATTGAGAAATTCAACTGAGACCATCCACAACAACAACAACTGACGCCAGTATTTGGCTTTTGTTTAATTAGCCAACAGTGAATCACGTTAACAAACTATGCGAGAAAAAATCACATAAAGAGTGCTCAACTAACACATGCCCTGTTAACAAATGTAATCCATATTTCAGCCAAGTAGGCATTTATTAATAATATTCTTGGGGGTCTGCACTGCTACCCAACTAGATCTATTTCTATTTCTTTCTGCCGGGACCAAGATTTGTATACCCAGATTACTACCAAAGGCATAAACAGCTTTCTCTACTTGGATTCTACATCTTCGCCAAGCAAGTCGTAAAACGATATTTTTGTTTTCATTGTTTAATTTAAGCAAGTTTTTTTAAAAAAAAAAAATATACGTCTTTAAAAATGTGGTTATTATCATTGTAAAATATAAAGTAGAAACCCCATTTGTTTATTTAATCATTTTGTTGTCTATAGGAACAAAATTCAATGGACATGTATCGAAAGACTGGACTATTCTAGGAATGCAAAAGTATTTTCTCTGCTTGGTTGCCATTGATTGACAAACTTTGACTCATTTCTATTGTGTACAGGGTAAATTAGCTGGTATTTAACATTGCGTTGAGGAACGTGTCACTGGAAGCGTACCAAGTGCAGCAGCGTGACATGTTCAGGCTCCGACTCACGTTTAGGTTCAGGTTGAAATACTACACGCAGCTGCCATAACAAATGTGCCCATTCCTATTAGCCAATTCCGTTCCCCGATGACAAATGGTTGAGTCAAAGCCAAGTGTTAAATTTTATTGTTTGCTGTTGCATGAAATGATATGCAGGGCAGGTTGAACACACATTTTAACCGTTAGCTAAGCGGTTTGTCAGTAAGTCACTAAGTAATTTAGTCAAAGTTGCAATAAAGTTTATTTTCTGCTTAATTGGGGCGTTGCATACTGGTAAGAAAAAAAAAAGGAGAGAAGAATCCAAGAACAACTGTTTAATTGCTTAATAAATATACAACGCGAGTCTCGATTCTGCGATCTAGATCCACAGAAGATCCACCGCTTTCTTTTGACTCAGAGAAGAGCGAGAGAGAATTCTTTGCTGAACTCATTTTGGGGGCAAGTTTGTAATTATAGCCGGGAATTATGCACAAGATGTGACATTTTGGGTTAAATTTATTAAGCATTAAAAACTGTACGAGAAGAACAAGAACAGCACAGAATAACTGAGTGCAACTCGTAAATGAGGCATGAATGTGATTAATGTGAATGCATTGTTGTTGCCACAACACACTGAAGTGACGTTAATTAGGGGTAATGCGGCACACAATATCAGATCATATATCATCCGCAAAACTAGGCAAAAGGATGTTTTCGACTCTTTGACTTTACTAATTACAATTGCAGTTCATATTTCACCCCTCGCGAGCATAATCGAATCAGGGACTTTACTAATTACAGTTGAGGATCATGATTTATTACATAACAAGGCAGAAGCACCTATAAATGACTCAAGAAGTTTATGTAATGCTTGAGATTGTACCTGCTTTTAATTTTATTGACTAACCGAATAACTCTTTGAAGTTGCTCTGAAAAGTTGTAAATCATAAATCATTTTATAATGAAACTCAAAAAGTTCAAGTAACGAAGTAAGCCGATCGTACTGAATTATTATTGAGTCTTCGATCATTCTAATTACCATTTCAGACGTAGATTAAAAAATACAAATAAAAGTTTACTTGAGAATGAAACTAGAACTATAAGCAAAACAAGTCCACTTCAAATAGTAAATTTCGATAAATTTCTCACTCATTTTGACAATCAGTGCGAAGAAATCAGCAAGTAAAAAACTACCTGTTATTCTTATAGACTCATTTTCGACTGATTGCTCTAATAACATGTTTTTAATATGACAAATTGAGAACATGCTGCTGCTGCTGCTGCTGCTGCTGCTGTTGATGCGTTGTAATCTAGCCGACACCAAGCCAACATCAATTAACCAGTAAATGTTGAGTGCCCGCATGCAGCAGACTATAGAAATGATACAGTCAGAGAGTAAAGATACAAATGGAGCTATATATATATACATGTGTGTGTGTATCTGTGTGCATCTGCTATGGCCAGAGCCGGAAATGATGCATTCAGTCTCGGGCAGAGTCACTTCTCAGCCAATAGCCTAAATGGTGCGTTGTAATTTCAGTTACTAATGAGAGAATTAAAAACACTTTGCTCCAGGGAGGAGCATGACAATCTGAAACACACTCTATATGGTTGTTTGCTTGTGTGTGTGTGTGTGTGTGTGTGTGTATGCGTGTGTGTTTTGTCTGTGTTTGGATGTGTGGATTGCAACGGCAGCCAACTAATGAAAGGAAAACAGAAAGGTAGACTTGGTGTTGGTAATGAAAAACCCGACAGGCGAGCATTTGTTTAAGCCAAGCAAAAGAACCTGTCTGTGCCAACAGCAACAACAACAACAACAACAACAACAACAACAGCAGCAACAAAGACCATCTCCCTTAGGCAAACAGTTGGAGATAAATTGTCAGTTAAAGGCACCAGCAGCAGCAGCAGCGAAGACGTCCAGCGTAGAAATGGAAAATTGTGCAAAGTGCAAGGGCAAGGTGAGAAGTAGAGAAAGGAGAAAAAGAATAAGCAGCAACAACAGAAACCAAGAAAATATACCTAATCGCAGGTAAAAGCAGCCAGAATAGCAGGTAATACTTGGGTCTCAAAAAATACAAAATAAAAAGGATGCGAAATGTAACAAGGCCTCTTTTGTGGCACTCACAAAAACATGCCGACTCAGAGGAAATGCATACACTGCAAGCGCAGAGGGGGGAGAGGAGCGTGTAAAGGTTATAACAGAAACTGAAATGCCGTCAACGGTTTCTTTATATTTTTTTTTCGAGGCAGCTTCAAGCCGGGTTCACCTGGTGCAGTGCATCGTTTCGCAGACGATAGAGTGAATTACAGCCAGCGTTCAGTTCAAGCTGTTGAGTTTTTGAGCCATATTTTATGAGCTACCCCCAGCCATTGACACTCCCTGTCCCGATATACACACACTTTCCACTTTGTTGTTTATCGTTTATTTTTATTTAAATGTGTCTGCTCATTTTTAATATTATTTTTTTGGTGTACGCGCTGACTTGGAAAATTTGTGACAAGTTGTTGCTGGGAAAACTGAAGGGTTGCACTTAAATAAAAAACATGTTTTTCATATGGCAAACTACAGCGATTAGATGCCGCCATTTTGAGCCATAACAACCACCGTTACGGCCGTTACGTATATGGAAATTAAATGGCATGCAAAACTCCATACGCACCAATCAGAGCCAACCGACGGGGAGTTCAAATTGTCAGCGTCGACGGCAGGCGGACAGGCGGACAGGGGAAAAGCCTGCAGACGTAGAAAACGTGCCAAAAAAAAAAGAAGAAATTGAGTGTCTGCCACCCCACCTCAGTTGATGTCTGCTGCCATATTTGTTTTTCCCTTTCAGTTTTCTGCAAGTCTATTTTTTTGGCAATGCAAACAAAACCGTTAAGCCAAATGAAGTTTTCGTTAGTGAGGCGAGGCGAGTCGCTCAAGAAATGCACAAGAAAACAAAGGAAGAATGCGACAGTCGAAAGCGCTCGACTTGCAAATACCCAAAAAAAACAAGGGCGTTTGACAAGAAAAAACTATTTTCTTTTGTAAAGAGTTATTGAATATAAACTCGATTTACGAAAGGACAGCCATCTTACTAAATTATAAATGAAAATAATATATGAATCTGGATTTACGAAAGTAAGCTCTACTTACAAAATTATAAATGAGTCTATCAAAATTCTCTGTAACTATTTTGTAGATCAATAATTTGTAAAATAATGTTATTGATACAGTAAAATGAATCCAAGTTGCGTTTACTCTATTAAGTTATAAAAAATAAATTCTCTTTTATTGTTCTCACGATTAAAAATTGACTAAAAATGTACTCTTTTGCCTAGTACACACTTTTTAATAAATTTTTCATGCATTATTATAGGGACAATACACAGCGCAATGGCATCCATCGACTCTTCAAATGTCAACACGTTTAAAAAGAGAAGGATTCGGTTCTATGATTCTATGACTTGAAACGTTGCCATGTGGAAATTATGAATGTTAATGCACCACGACAACAGCAACGACAGCAACAACAACAAAAACAACAACAACAAAAACAACAACAACTGAAACAACCACGTGTGACTCATCATAATCAAAACGTTGACGTGCTCTGGCAAAACGGGTGCGCTTTTAATGACGTTTCAAATTATTTGCGCCCACTGCACACATCTAGAACCCAGAGCCCAGAGCCCAGAGCCCAGAGCCCAACCCCGCGCCAATTCCACAGCCAGGTCATGTCTCTTTTATAGCTCTGTCTCTTTCTCGCTCGCTCGTTTGCATTCTGATTCTTTTTTGCCGACTCTTGTGGCCAAAAGCAAACGCTGTTTGCCTGTAATGCAATTTTCACTTTTCTATCTACCTTTTTGAGTATAGATGGATTTTTTCGAAAATTTTGAACGCGTTGATTTGTCAGCGCTTTTTCCACAAATATTAAATTTAGGCTTGGCTCTATTTTAATTTGTTTTGAATAAAAAAGAACAAGTTCTAGCCATAAATCTCGTTGGGAAATTGCGCTACACAAGTTGGGCAATATACTTTTACTTTCTTTTTGTTTTATTTCAGGTATTTCATAGTTAAACTCTGCCAAATCCAGTTTTCTATCTCGATAAAAAGTTGAGTTACATGGAAACTACATTTTATGATTATATGAGGTAAAATCTAACATGTTGAAATATTGTATTGCATTTACTAATTAAGCTATGTACGGAAATGTTTAACTTCTCTAAAAGTCGAATAATATTATTTTATATTCAACTATCTAACTCGATATACCAACGAACAAAATTATTTAATTTGCATCTGTATTTTGTTTAACAGTGCTTGAACCTTATTGGAACCGATTCTCAGCTGGACAGCTGTTCTGCAAGTCAAGTTACTTGAGGTGGCTCAGCTGAACACCTTGTGTAGATGTTCTTATGGATATATTTTTCTTACAAGTCAGCATTTGGCTTGTTGTGCTTGGCACCTGACAACTGACGACATGCAAGCAGCTGCCGCCAAGTCTGTGTTCCTCACATTTGCAGCAACATCCTCCTTCTCTTTCTCTCTCGCACTATGGCACTTATTAAAAATTGCATGCCTGTGCAAATTTGTCGCCTCTTCCTGTTTTGTCACCCGAAACTCTGAGGCAACATCAACATTATAAGGAGTCATCTTGTTGTTGCTGCTACTGGTGCTGCTACTGCTGCTGCTGCACACACATATCGAGCATATAACAAGCTCTTGAGACATGTGAATGCACCCACTTTGGTGGCAAACGCATCAGCAACAACAACAACAAAAACAACAGCAAAAAGAAGTAGTAGCAGTAGTGAGAAGAAGGTTGTGGCAACCGCAACCCACAACGAGACACCCTCCGGACGCCAGCGAGACTTGCAACCACCGCCAAAGTCGGAATTCTTGCTGCCTCCACCCGCACTTGCGATTGCTTGACGAAGCGACAGACTTTGTTGTTGACTTTTGAAAAGTGATTTCTTCGAGTAGAGCACATTATAGCTACCCGCCTGGTATGTCATTTATTGAATTGTGCTCTCCAACTACACACACAGAAAAACACAGGCACACACACACACATACAGTAGAACAGTTCAACAGCCACAATCCATACAAAAGGCCCAGCTCAATTGAGTTTATATTTTTCATTTCATCTCATTTTTTTTTCTGTACTTTAAATATCATTTTTGGAAAATGTCGTCTAATTGAATTTATGGCGCTGTCGCCGCACTTTTTTTGGATTTACAGTACTAACCCTGAAAGTGACCAAACTCATATTTCACTCGATAATAAATAGCGAACAAAATCTCAAGTAACAGCTATTAAAATGGCAATTATAGCAAACAGCTACACAAAAAATATCCTTCGCTTGTAAAGCCGACAGGGAGTGTGTGCCTGTCTATGTGTGTGTGTGTATCTGTGTGTGTTTGCCTAAACAAATATGTAGAAATCCTGAAAGTAAACACAAATAGAAATAAAGTTCCCGTTTCCATTGTGATAAAGATTAAAAAGCCGGTCTGTGACATGCAACACGATGCCGAAAGTGCTAAGTAAATAATGAAATTTGCTGGAAATACGTGAATTTGGTGTGATAAGCGCATTGCACAATAAACCAGACCAGAGGCCGAAAGAGAGACCCGCAGATCTACATAAAAACACACTTTTTAGCATTCTAAGCCTACGGTTTACCTTACTTTAGCCGTGGCAAAAGGTTACCCAACAAAAAAAAAAGTGAATAAATTCAGCGACAGGGTGAACAAAATGGCGCCAATATAAAATGTAATACAGTTAAGCCCTTTGGGATTGTTTATTTTTATATAAAAGCTTAAATGTGTTTATATTAACGCAATCTCAACGTTAAAAGCAGAGGTTTATTTTAGCTGATAAAATACGTGCTTTAAATAGCAACAACATTTTATTAACTTTGAATTCTGACCAAAGTTATGAAAAAGAAGAAAATACACTTTAAACTCCGAATCTGGTTGATATTCAGCTTTCTATAATTGCACTAATTTTTTCAGTGAAAACTATGATTGATAACAACGTAATTATTACAACTAAATAAAATTATTTTTTACTATGATTGATATCAAAATAATAAAGGGAAATATTCTTTAAATTATTATTTTAACATTCAAGCATTTTGTGTTAAATTTTATCACAACTCATGAGACGCTTTATTTAAATTTATATAAATATTGTATTTAATTATGAATTTTTGACTCAAATTAGTGTGGTTTGTCTTAAATACAAAGTTATCATTACATATATTTAAAGCACAAACACGTTGCGCGTTGCCAGTTTGCTAGTCGCTTTGTCATGTGGTCGTTGCCCCAGCAACCAACATTTATAAACAAGTTTTTTGCGGTACGTCATCATTTTGTTGTTGTTTTTTTTGTTATTGTGGTTTGTTACTTGTTCCTTGGTTTTCTTTCAAGTCTGCAACTAGAACAGCGCGCCATAATGCATAAAACAAACATACACACACACACACACAGAAGACAATACACACCCTCTCACACAAACACACACACACACATACACACACACACACACAATGCAACATTATTGTATTCATTTCCTCTGGTCAAAGAGGCAGCTGGTTGGGGTTACAGGAATTATGCTTGCATTTGCAATAATAAAACATACAAAATTCTTCTTCTCTTCCCCTTCCCCTTCCCCATCCCATTGGTCATCTTGCACTCGCTGAGTGTAATTCCGTGTGTGCAAAACTTAATTACTTGCAAATATTTGGACAGTCGTCCTTTGAGTGGCACATCCATCCACCAATATGCAAAATCCAATTGCCCGGCTGATGTGGCAGTGTGGCAAAGGGGCCTGCCTCTAAGAAGCATGCTTGCAAATTTTTCATTAAACATTTTTTGGGAAACAGCAACAACAAACAATTTGGCCACGTCCCGTTGAGATCTCGAGTGGCGCATCAATTGCGCATCGAAATGTTTAAGCGTAAATTTTATAAAATTTAACAAATTTTGCATATTTCACCCTTCGCAGCTAGTTTGAAACTGGCAATTGAATGCTACTAAATTGCATTTATATTTGGTATTTGATTACGCAATTGGAGTACTCGACTCGCACTTGAGCTCTTCTAATTTGCATAAACGTTTTCACGCTCAAGTGGAGCTCCCTTCTAATGGGATCAACGCCCAACCAAAAAGGGTCTGTTCGAGTCAAACATCTGCACAAACAGGAGGGGGTAAGATTTATGTGACATACGACCCAAAACATACAAAAACACACACACACACACACACAGACACACACATATCTACGTATAGTTTACATATATCTCAAATTCAGATCTTGATCTTTTGTGCATTATTATTGTCCAATTAATGTCAATTTGCTATGGCTACAAATGTTGATTCAAGCGCATGTTTTGATCTTATCGCTAGATTAGAAACTAAAAAAATCGGATGTGTTGTGTACTGTTTTCGTTGTGTTGTGTGTGTGTGTGTGTGTGTGTGCGTTTCATGGTGCCGCTGATCACAGCTTGTAGATCGCTGATTGCTGATCGCAGATCGCAGATGCTTCCTGCCATTCAAACATTATTACAAATGGTATGCCAAGGGCAATTTGAAAAATAGTGCTGGGAAGTACAAAGGGAGAGCAGGGATTCAAAAGCTGTGCTAATGGTACTGAATAATAAGCCAATATTATCATTTAAGAAACTTCTATTTCACTCTGAATCTCTACAAATGAGTAGTTTTTTAAATTTAAAGTTTATACCTCTTATAATAGCTGAGATCCGTTTAATTCTTTAATGAATCCTAAATACATATTTATAAATGTATATAAATATGTCTTATATACTTTTGCCTTTTACATATAATTGTATAATTTCCTTATAAATTTTTAATTCAATTAGTACTGAATTTATTAATAATTTAGTTGAGTTTTTAATAGATTTTAGAGATAAGAACTCGTTAAATCAGTCAATGAAATGTTTGAAATGGACAAATTTAAGACTACTCCGAATGCAATACTGCTCTAGCAACCCTCGCTTGTGTCCAAAACTCCACTGGCGACAGCTGGCATCGTTTGAAATGATGCCAAAATTAAAATCCAAATTGCACGCGTTGCAAATTGAATGGTTAACGTTTGTTTGTTTGTTTACTTTACTTGTTTAGCGTTTTTTGTTTTTGCAAAAGCAAAATAAAAATAATAACAATCCAAAAAGTAGGGCCCCACACAGAATACACATATCGGCGATGGCCTCACGTGACGAGTTGGGCCAAGGTGAGTAATATTATGGCAAACGCAATTGTTGCATAAATCATTTACCCAATGCAGTTTTGCATGGCTAAGCAAAGGTGATGAGGGGGGAGGGTTGCAGCGGCAGACAACGCCAGGTGCATGTTTCATTCTGAGCTGTTTACGCTTGGACTCAATGAAAACGTTATTAAAGCCCAAATGCCTCGCACCGAACCCAATCGATTTTCATGGCAACACACAATTTGGTCTCTTGGACTGCAAGTCAAAGATCGAGCCAAAAGCAAACGCATGCCCAACCCAACCCTCCTGCTCCGCTCCCTTCCCCCCTCTCTTTTTTAGCAAACCAATACTCTGTTTTTCTCTTGGCTAAAAACCGGCAACGGAAGCGCCTGATTAGGGGTTCCTACTGTGTTTGTTTATGTGTGCGAGTCGTTGTTGTTTTGTTTTTCGTTCATTTCTTTTTTCTTTTTTCATTTTTCATGTCGCTTCATTTTTTGCGCTCGCGGCTAAGGCGTAGCCCAATCGCAATCCTTGGCTAGGGTTGCTTAGAAACGGTGCAGGATGCTTGCTTTCCTTTTGGGTTTGTTTGCATTTGTACAAAACAGGACACGCCAACAGTTGGGCAAGGGGATGGGAGTATGAGGGGTTAGAGCGGTGCTTTTGTTTGTTTCGTGGAGTGTTTTTTTTTTACCTTTTTGGCTTGTAATTTATATATATTTTGTATATTGTATTGTATATATTATGGTATTGTATTTGCCGGCTATCAAAATACAAATTATATGCACTGAGGGGATCAGCGCATTCGACATGGACGCATTATTGTTATGGTTGTTGTTGTTGTTGTTGTTGTTTTGATACCCTGTAACCGTTGGGAATGTGACAAAATGGGGAGAATCTATATATAATTGCTGATAGAGTTTTTGGAGTTGAAAAAAATCATTTTTTAAATAATGGATTGAAAGTTTTATAACAATCGTTGATACTTAAAATACACACATAATTATAGGGTATATTAAAGTCAATGTGAATCATTGCAATTTGTTATTGTTTTCCTGGTTATTTACTCTGTTTTAGATGCACTGTACGCGAAGCGGAGAGCCTTAAACCGTGTCTGATGAACACAGTAACGCCTCCTTGTCTCGCCATACGCCAGTTTGCTTGCCCATCCCCTTAGTCTCAGCCCTACCCCTAGTGCTACCCCAAACCATAGCAGAAGCTAGCAATGTTGCAGAACCATCAAACGGTTACGTGGAACGTTTTCAAGTTGCGGAAGCAATTGCGCGTGCTGAAGTTGTCGAATGCCTCGAATGCGAATTCTGGCTGCATAAAAGCATCTCTAGTGCACGACTCTCTGCACCCGCTGCCCCCTTGCAACCTCCTGCGCCTGCTTCAGCAGGACTCGACTCGACTCGGCTCGTTGCCGCATTTCAAAGCATCTTTCTGTTTGCCCAAGCGCTTTAAATTATTGCGTTCGAAAACGTGTGAAACTCCGCACAGAACGAAGGGCGGCGCTGTTGCAAAGGTGAAAGCAAACACGGTTTAAGCCAAGCGAAAATCTCTGGCGATTTACCTTTGATTTATTGTATATATTGTGCAAAACACACACACATACACATTGTAAGCAAAGTTAAGCCATGGCTGACATTGAAGTAACTCCCTCAAGCGTGTCCAAGTTATTGTGCTTTATTTTAGAGCTATGCCCAAAACCAAACCACGAACCCAAACCCAAACACAAACCCCAACGCAAGCCCAATCACAGACCTTAAGTAGCTTTGAATTTCAAGTGCCGTGCCCGGCAAAGGGAGCAATCTTGGCCCGGCACACACACCCAAGTTGATATCGTCATTTGCTGGAACCCACAGCGAATGCCCACAAATAAGGCAAATCAAGGCCAAACTAATTAAAGATTGCACAAGTTGATCGGATAAATGATTAAAAGACGATTTTATGCCCAGGGTGTGTCCAAGACATACTGAATTTTTCACATTTTTTTAGATTTCTTAGATTTAAGATAAAACTTTTCAATTAAGGCATTAGGAAAACTTATGTTGTTGGCATTATTTCCAAACAAGGGAAACGAAAATAAAATGCTAAGGAAAATATTTTATATTTAGATACAATTTAAACCTTTGAATAAAAATGCATAAGAAGCAAGAACAGCAGACTTATAAAGATTGTGTTCCAAAGTTTATTGAATAATTAGACAATTTTTTGTGGAGTTTGTCAAGAAATTTTGAGTTAATAAAAGGTTGCTTAAACTTGAAATGATTTTTCAAACTGAAGCTATACAATTGAGTAAAATGAATGGGGCAATTTTAATTTATTAGTTTAGTTTTATCGAAATAAACTGACAATTTGTTTTTAAAACTTGTACAATATATTAATAATAAGCTACAAATAATGTAGTATTACTATAAACCAGGGTACGGTAAATACAATTAGTCTTTGCCCAAATGGTTATCTTTACCTAAGTCGAAATTATAATTAATTGCACATAACTGTCGAATTCTTAATATAACCGTATGGTTTACACATGCATTTTTCCTAGTATTTTTGCACTCGGATTGCTTTGAGGATTAGTGACGCTAATTGTTGTTGGATGGGTTGCTGCCGCAAACGACGCTGCAGTCTTGTTAAACACGCGGGTAGACTTAAAAATCAATTATGGCTTCGCTGCTAAGCCGCGTTTATTGCAAACAAGGTGCTTTGAACAGGTAGAATTCAAACACCTGTACAGTTTTAGTAATGACCTTGTTGTTGCAAGACAGTACCTGAGTTACAAATTATTTTATTAGCATTTCACAGAACAAAAGCAATAAACGTACAAGTTGATGGGCATTTCCATAGAAAGCAATTGAACAACAACAACAACAACAAAGAGCACGCTTGAAATGAGCACAACGATAAAGAAGAAGAAGCTCCCAAGAGCTTGCGAGAACCAGCTGCATGTATGACCGTATGTGTGTGTATATGTGTAGGTGAGAGTAGATGCACGCCGAGCCAAGCTTAACGCCCAAAGCTCAACAATTTACTACTTAATACAAAAATGCGCTTTCATTGTGAGAAATTTTAATATAAATACCCAAAACGGTAGTTAAGAACAGGTGGGAATGGTGAGAATATGCAAAACACGCAAAGCAACAAAGTAATAAATAAAAACAGGTAAACAACTAACAATAAACATACGCCAACAGTGACGCATGAGTGAGTCACGGTCACACACACACACACACAGAGACTGAAAGAGAGCACGAAAGAAGACAGCGCCCCAATAGTAGACGGACGGACATGTCAAGTAAATGTTAATGTTAAACGGCAGCCAACACAAACTTTGACTTGGCATGGCGGGTCAACAAATAGTGTAATAATTAGAACATAGAAAGAAACAGAAAGAAAGAGAGACTCACCCATTGGCAGAATGGCATTGTTTTCGCGACGCCATGTGATGCTCGGAGTTGGATAACCGCTGGCATAGCACTCCATCTGCACCTGGCTGCCCTCACTGGCCACAATCGACTGTGTGGAGTTATCGGAAATGACGGGTGGACGACGCACAGAAAGTTTCACATTGGCGCTAACTTTGTGCACCGTGGAGATTACCACCTGGCAGGTGTAGGTGCCCGCGTCTGTCTCCTGTATGTCCTTGATCTGCAGCTTGTACGTGGAAGAATTGGGATCGTAGCGCAGCGAGAAGCGCGAGTCTTTAATCACAAGCGTCGAGCCCGTTGAGAGGAAGACGGGATCCGAGTCCGTTTTGAGGAAGAGCACATTGTACTCCTTTGCATACTGTACCGAACAGTCGAACTCAACGGTGCCGCCGATGTCCTTGATCTGCTCCTGTGTTATGTACGAAATCGTTGGCGTCCGTTGCGCCTCTGCGTGCGTGGCGAGTGCAACAAGCAGCAGCAGCAGCGCTGCCCACAAATCAATCTTAATCTTTAGCCACATTCTTAACGAGTTTATTTGCTACTTTGAGCGTTTGTTTTCGTTAGTGTGTGTTTTTTGTAGATATAAAATAAATAATTTTTTGCACCACACCCTACAAATTACCAGCTACGCTGAGTCGTGAGAAACGGCGACTGCAATGCTCAGTGTTAAACTTTTAACTGCCGAAGAAAAACTACGGTTGAGCTATTTGCGCTCTGCGTTCGCTGCTTTCGGAGAAGACACCAAATATACAAGTAGCTTTGACTCGTTCCGTTGCACGAGACGGCGCGGATGCTGTTTGCGAGACACACACTTGTTAGCTCGCTCTAAGCTGGTTTTCTTGACTTTCGGTATGTGCGCGCGCGCCCTCTTATTGCTGTCTGTGTGTACGTGTACGCCTAGTGATATAGGTGTAAATATGTGTGAATACGAGAATTATGAGTTTAAGATGTCTGCACGCTCTCACTGTTGCGACACGAATGATTCGAATGTTGCGCGCGGCAGCAAGCGCTTGCGTAAACGATATATATATAAGCGTAGTAATCGATAAATATGCAGCGATATATCTGAAATTGCATCACAGGCTAATCGCTGTTGCTCAATTGTGCGTTAGCTGCTAGAAAATGTTAGCTAACATTATAAATAATAATGTTACGCACTTTTGCCACATCGATATATCGATAACGAAAATTATTGAGCGCGTGCTTTCAATTTTATCACTAAATAAAATACATTTGCCAGGTTTAGAATTGTTTAAAATTTATTTTTATTTACTTTTCTCTATTTGTAATATTCTCCTTTATTCAGTGGTTAATTATGTAAAGTTTCTATAAATGTCTGATTTTGTTTCGCCATCTTTCTGTGCTTTATGTATGCATTACGATTATATTGTATAACATTATTATGAATGCATATTATAAATTGATATTAATAATATGTTATGCAAATAGTATCAGCATGACACTATTTCAACTTAAGTTATAACATTAGATTCCTTGATCTCGTCTAACTTTTTTAAAAACTTGATGTAAATACTAAAATGAAACTCAGCTATATGTATAACATAAACTTCAATATCCAAAATATTGTGGAAACTTTGAAAAGCTTTCTAGTTTTATCATCTTCTCATATTACACAATTTTACGTAGCTCTTGGCTAAAGATTTGCATGCTTTTCTTCTCATAATTAATATCGTATATCAAAGTGTATTAATATTTATTGTACTGCTGCCTCTGGGAAAAAAAGACAGGAATCAGCATTTAGAATTTGATTTTAGGTTTTCAACAAGTTGCTAGTTCTAAGTACATAAATGTCTATATATATATTTTTGTATATAGTATTTGTATTTGTATTATGTGTTTGATTTTAAATTTGTTAAAAATGTAATAAATAGTCGCACAACTTCATCGTGCAATAAAGCGCTTTTAAAAATAAATCAAACAGCAAATTACAATTCTTCGATCTTAGAATAAAATTCAAACGAGTCATTTTAACATGAGAGAGATTCAAGATAATTGCGACTTCAAATGCAAGCCTTTAATTTTTCACTTTTAATATAGATTTCAATTGCTGTCATATAAATAAATGTATGTACGTATATAAGTTTATATATATATAGATAGATGTATATATATATATATATTTATACCCGCCAACGTATTCACCGCAAGGAAATAAATTATAATGTTAAAGATAGTGTAGACTAAAGTAGTCAATAAATAAATTGCTCTAAATCAACATGAGTTTTAAGATTAAAAAGCTAAGCGAGTGCAATCCACATTTCCATATTCCTTATAGACGACCCGCACTATATATATATATATAAATATAAATATATATATAGAGAAATCGTAGATCCACAATTTAGTTATTCTGGGAATTAAGACTCCATTGTGCAAACTGCTCCTGCCATTGGCTATTCGCATTTGCCTGCAAAATAAGGTAATTTTAAAAAGAGAAAAAGTATATAAAACAAATTAAAATTAATATATATATAGTACGTATAGAGTATAAATATTATTTATATTTAAATAGCTACCCAAACTCTACGCTTTGTGGCATGCAATATCAAAGAGTGAAAATAAAACAGATTTTTAAATAAGATACCACTACACAAGCTACATACATATATTATATATAATTATATATATATATATATCGTTGAGTAAAAATTGGGTGCATGTGAGACAACAAAAAAGGAGAAAAAAGAAAAACAACAACAACGATAATAACATCAATAAGTAGTTAAGTAGAAGGATTTCATTGTGAAATCCTTTACCTTTTCATTCCATTCGGGATTATATGATTGAGATTCATCGAAATCTGAAATTGTATCAATGTGCATAGGCATCAGTTATATTTATGACATATCCCACACAATGCAAATCCTCTTTTTGTTTTTTTTTTTGTTTTATTGTCTTTAAGCGAGCAACCAACACATGAACAGTCTAAATAGGCGCAGATAAGATATATAATGAGATATATCTACTAGATACAACTGGTGTGGTCTATCCCAGAAATGTGCCACATGATGAATGAAAACAGAGACGAGAGGCGATATTGTGAACAGGAAATGCAGCCAATTCATTTGAATATTCTAGCTAATCACCTTAAGCTGATCAGAAATATATATGGCTAGAGTCAAGGCAAGATTCAGCGGCGTAGCCAAGAGATATTTTAGAGGGGACTAAGAACTGTAATTACACAAATTCGAATATAAATCATAAATTTTCATAATTGTATTTCTTTTCAAGGTATTATTGTACAAGCGTTAATTGACTAAACTAGTTTTAAAATTTTCCACTTAAGCACAATTAAAAATTTTTAAAAACTATTAATTAATTTACTAAACTTTTAAATTGTTTTCAGGAGAAATATGTTCGAATAAATCTTTTATTATTAAATTTTAAAATATATATTATTGCAAAGAAGCAGAATAGGTTTTGTACTAATAAATTGATTTAATAAGCTTGTAAATATATACTTAATATTTTTTTGTTGAAAAACTTATAAATTTAAAAAAAAAAAATTGTTTGGAAATATTATATATTTTAATATCCAGAAAAATACCTCGCTACGCCACATTATTAAGATTTGCATATGATAATCGTATGAATGTTAAGAAAACAGAGAACTTTATTGCAGTTGTTGGTGCACTGTGAGAATCATCGACCTGAAGTGGATGCTGATGATGGGTCTGGCAACTACAACATTCGAGAGATGAACAATCTAAGAGAGGCATGTAGATTATATATAGATATATATATATTTTACCTGAATAACGCGTAAAGCTACCACTGATTTTTTGATATGTTATTTGTTTTTATTTTCTTTTTATATATTCAAACTATATTTCATAATGTAAGCGTGCATTATCAGCTGCAGTTCATCGATTGTCTCACCGATCTCGGGCAGTGCCGGAAAACCGGCCTCGTCATCGTCGATGAAGAGTTCGGGATAATGGCGATAGGCGAGCATGCGATTCAGCTGGGATTGCTCGTCGCTCTGGCCAAAATTATAGTCGTATTGCACTGGCGAAAGCAGCATGGAATCCCCATCATTGCTGGGCACAGCAGCAGTGGCGCCCCCTTCACACTCAAGATCCTCATCGGTGCGAAAGATCTCCTCGTACACCTGGCAATCGCAATCGCAATCGCACTTGCAATCGCAATCACAATCCCCATCGGATTCGCGACCCTCGATGTGGCGATACTCTTTGATTTAGTGTTCATAATTGTATTGAGATATTTAATTGTGGGTCGTGTTTGGATGGTGGTGCATACAGAAAAATTATTAAAATTATAAGCAACTCAATATTTGCAGCATTTGTTCTTATGCCGTCTATTTGGGAAATAATCTATAAAAAAAAACAAACAAACAAACACTCAAAAAACCAAATTAACAAAATAAAATAGGCAAAAAAGAGAGGGGCACACACAAGGAGAGATCTTGTTGAAGGCGGGGATCGGTGTTGGAGCTGGGTTTTAGGGCACACGATGTGGTCGGAGACGGAGACGACATTGACTTACCCAAAGGCATAATGAAACGTGCCTGCGCCAAGGAGCCGCCGGCTGCTTGTCCTGCAAAAACACAAGCCAAAGGCAAAAACAGAGAGAGCGACAGCAACAGCGAGAGAGAGAGAGAGAGAGAGAGACAGAGACAGGCGCAGTTAAGCATATTCACAGAGAGAGAGAGAGTGAGAGAGAAAACATTCCATTTAATAAATGGGTGCAAAAGTGGACATGGCCATTAGCTCTAGAAGCGTGGTGTTTGCAACTAATTGTTGGGTGCCAGTTGTGAAAACCAAAAACAATAAAAAAAAAAAAACAAAACAATAGAAAAAACTAACAGCTCTAAAAGCCTTCACAAAACAAAGGTGCAAATTGCAGGTGCAACATCTAAATATCTATGCGGTGGTGTGTGGCAAGCAACAAGTCAGCAGAATCAGTGGAGCAGTTTGGAGCGAACGGGCGAGGGTAGAGCGAAAGCGAAGGGGTTGGGGGAGCAGGTTCAGTTTGAGTTTGGCGGGGAGGGCGGAGGGTGGCAGGTTTGCGCGAGAATCCTGCGATTTACCTGCATTCAGATCGCTGACCATCGTCGAAATGGCCGACGTTATGTTGTCGGCGGTTTCGTTCAGTTCGGCATCGGCTGTCGGATTAGCGTTAGCGTTGCACATGGGCGGTGGGGCTGTGAAGCCACATGGAATACATACATACATATATAAAGCGAGAGAGTTTTCTTAAAGGTGAACCACAAACTGTAATCCTCACAGCAGCTGCCAGCGTGTCACGATTTTCAAGGATTTGATTGAAATTTGCTAAACCTGAAATGTTCTCTTGCAGGCCAAAGAACTTCAACTATTTTTAGGAATACGTCATTCTATTATTTAATAATCAGTCAATTATTTAACTATATATATTTAAAAATTAAACTTGTCCCATTTAATAATTTTTAATAATCACCTTATAAGCTGCAAATATCAAATAAATTGATTGTCAATTTGATGACTTACTTAATTTCATAAATCCACTTTTTAAAATGCACCATAATTTCTTATTCTATTTAAGCCCGGACTGTTCATCAAGTAAGTGCTAATCAACTGAATAAAATACATTATTTCATTTAATTGTGAATTCGAAGAAATTGATTTGATGATTTGTCTTTTCGTCAGTATAATAAATTATTTGGAATTTAAAGTAATTGATTTGTGTATGAATATATTTAATATCCATTTTAAAAACTAGTCTTCATTTAAGTATCATGAATTGTAAGCAATTGATTTTATAGAGTAAATTAATATAATTATCCGAAATATTAACAAAGCCGCAAGTAAATAAATAGATTTATTGAGTTTATCCAATAAATGATGAAAAAAACCAATAACTATACAGAACTATACTATGTAACAGACAGAAGAAAGCTTATCAGATTCTATAAAGTATATATATTCTTGATCAGAATCAAAAGTCTATAAAGCCTTGTACGTCTGTTTGTATAATATAAATCTCAGAGACTATTAGAGCTAGAGACATTAAATTTGGAATATAGGTTCTCGTATACCTGGCGCAAATCAAGTTTTCTTTATTTGTATCGATTTTGAATGCAAAATCTTCTAATTAATATGCAGATTCTTCACTCTTCAGTGCCTGTGCTTTTTAGAAGAAATGAGTCCACTTGTAGCCTGCTCACAATTGGGTGTACAACTTTTTAAATGAAAATTTACCAATAAAATTAGAATATATTTAACAGCTGGGTTCAAGGTGTATCTAAGTCAAGTGCACTCGACTATAGCATTCTTACTTATTTCAAGATTACTTTTAGACTTAGTTGTAGCATTTATTAGAATAAACTTATTGTTTTCTCACGAGTGAGATTTCGTGACACGCGAGCAACTCCGTTGAGAAGTGTGTGTTTGTCAAGTGGTAAGTGGCAAGTGGTAAGTGGCAAGTGGACAGTGGTCAATTGCAGTGTATGTGTGTGTGTCGGTGTGTTCGTGAAAGTGGTTGAGTGGCTGTGGCAAGTGGCAGTGGCAGAGAGAGATTAAGAGTGGGAACAATGTTTTTAAGTAATCATTTTCTGCACCAAATATTAAGAGTGGAGAATACATTATTAGAGAGACCTAATCTGACAACCGATTTGTGTTGAATGCAGCCAACCTAAATGAGTTCAACATGTTTACAGAACCCGTTACTTAAACCCGTGCCCCAACTGCAATAAGGGGATGCCCCCAGTGCTGGCAATACTCACTTGCACTGCCATTGGCGGCGAAGGCGCTGCGCATATCGCTGCTGATCTGATTGAGCTGCTCCAGCTGGCTCTGGCTAAATGGACCATGGCCAAGAGCTGGCGAGGATTGAGACTGCTGCTGCTGTTGTTGTTGTTGTGCCTGCATCAGTTGTTGCTGTGTGGAGCGCAGCATGGGATGCTGCTGCATCTGTTGCAATTGCTGGGCATGCAGTGCGCTCATCGGCGAGGTGCCCAAGACGCCACCGCCCCCACCAGCACCAGCCCCACCACCAGCTCCACCTGGCATGGGCGGTGATTTGCCCGAACGTGGACTGGAATTGGGTGTGGAGCGCGGCGAGGCAGTCTGCTGATTCTTGAGCATCCGCATTAGGCCCTCCAGCTGCTCCATCAACTGCCGTCGCGAATCCTGCAGCGCTCCAAGATGTCCCTCCAGTTCGCCCTTGCGCTGCCGCAGTGCGCGCAGCTCGTTGATCAGCGCCGGATTCTCCGGTGCCATCTGCTCAGTCTCCTGCTGTCGTCGCAGGCGCGCTATTTCACGCATAATCTCCTTGTTCTTCGACTCCAGCTGTGCAATCAGCTCCCGCTGCGCCCGCGAATTGTCCGTGCCAATGGGCGTGATGCTCTCCGCGTTGGGCATGCTGGAGGGCTGCGTGACGGGGAATGTAAAAATTGATTAATTTTAGATTTTCAGTGTACATAATATATAAATTGTAAATTAATCTGAGCAGCCATAATATTTATTAAAATTAAACCCAAAGAAAGTAGTCGATGAGGTACGATCCAAGCTTGACCAATTCGGGACACAAAATAGGCTTGTC
Source organism: Drosophila longiperda (assembly GCA_035042125.1). Taxonomy (NCBI): domain Eukaryota; kingdom Metazoa; phylum Arthropoda; class Insecta; order Diptera; family Drosophilidae; genus Drosophila; species Drosophila longiperda. The sequence goes on from JAWNLV010000107.1 coordinate 19,983,711, forward strand.
CTGAGATGGATCAAGCGACTGATGGGCAAGCGGGATTTGTGGCATAGGAAGACACACAATAGGAATGAATCTCAGAAACGAAGAAAGACAGAGTCGACAACGTAGCTGGGCTAAGACACCAGTACTCCAACAAGCCAGATGTCTTTTGGGTGGCTATAATCTATAAACGATTAAAGCAAACAATATCCAAGGGAAGAACAGGCTTAGGAAGCCACAACGTGAAAAGGAATCAACAATGCACTTCCTAGCCAGTAAAAGATGCAGCATTCTAGGCATGTAATGACAAAGAATTGTTTCAACCCAACAGAGATTTTAGCATGCGTGCAGAAGCTGGAGGTAATGGAGAAGCTATAAGTTATGAAGATGTATCAATTAGCTTGGAGTGAAAATAGCCTTTAAGTATTATAATAATTATTTGTGCTTTTTCCCAAGAGCTGATCAGGATTAATTTTCAATTTATTTTACTTACAGCGCGATTCTCCTGGGCGAGTCGTGCTGCATAGCGGGCAATGAGCCGATGCTCCTCATCGTTGGCCGAGGCGGCAGCCACACGGGACATGGTGGTGTCCAGGCTGCGACCGGTGGCACGCGAGTCCAGTGTGCTGGAGCGATCAAAGATGCCGCTATGACCTGGTACGGGGCCGGGGCCGGGGCCGTGGAGATGGGCCAGCGCCGGATCGGAGAAGCCGTTGTGCGAGGGCAACGGCGAGGGTGGCACAATGTGCGACAGATTGAGAGTCTTTTCGGGCTGGTCGGGGAATCGTGGCAACACTTGCGTCGTCTTCTCGGGCACGCATCGGAAGCTCTTGCGCAAGGAGTGACCAATCTGTTTACTGGGGGACTTGTAGCTCGAGTACTCCTTGACCTCGTGATCGTTTTGGTGGTTCAGCGATGTCTTGCCATGCCAGAAGCACTCCTGGCACAACTGGTAGGCGTGACAGCGCTGACAACGATAACGAAATCCAGTAAAGTTTTCCTTATGGCAAACAGAACAGATCGTCGGATGCACAATAGTCTCAACGGTGGCCAGCCGATGCAACAGCGGCAGCCACACGAGACACGATGGTCCCGGTTCGGACATAAGTGTTGCCATGAAATCGTTCACGGTGACCTTATTCTCGGCCGGAAAGATCTCCTCCTCCAGCCCCTCCTTATAATGGAATGTTGGCGACTCATAAACGGCCGCCGGCAGCGCTAATACCTCACGCAAAAACTCTCCCAACTTCCACGCCACCAGCTGCCCAGCACCATCCGAAATCTGTGAAAAGATATCTGAAAAAGAGCATGAATTTATATATATATATAAATTTATTGTATGCTCAACTCCACTCACATCTGAGCTTATCCACCAGCTTGCCCGAGCACATGGTAGCCAATGCCACTTTAATGGAAAACACGCGTATCTTGCCAGAGTTGTCACTGCAATTCAAAATTGGACAAGCATTATTAAATGGACATTCATCCCTTGGATAGATTAGTTTACCTGGTGTAGGCGGCTAGCAGCCAATTGAGCAGGAGACCCGCCTTCGAGTCGACTGGCACCTGTTGTGCCGTTGGCAAACGCTTGTTAAGATTGTGATATAGCGAGGAGACGAGCGTCTCCAGGCGAGCAACGCTCACATCGCTCTGCGGCTCGAGCGTGTTGAGGCCATTCTCACGGAACGCCTCGATCACATTCCAAATGTCCACCAGATGCAAGTTCGTCGACTTCTGTATGTAACGCAACTTGGAGGCGGTGCGATAGGAAGCAAAGCGTATCGAGTCGAAGGTCTGTAAGCGCAGATCCTGCAATATGGCCACACGCGGCTCCAGCTCCATCATACCAACTAATCAGCAAAACGAGTTCAACTCTGCAAATAGATTACAAACAAAGATGTTAACAACAATAATTTACACATTGCAACTGTTTAACGCCCCACAAACATTTCACAGTGCGTCGCTAATCAGCAGTGCAACAATAATAACTTGCCACATCTCGAGATGACCCCTGCAGTCTGCTCTTGCAGCGTACCCATTTCGATTGAGACAAGTTTTGACATTGCTTCATAATAGATAATAGACTAGCAGACATCCTTTATATATGTTAAGAGTTTGATCAATATTTTAAGTTTTGTAAAATCTTGGAAAACAATTTTAAAAAGCAAAAAATCCATTAAAGTATAATTAAATATTTAAATTTAAACAGAAGGATGACTTAATGCTAGGCCTTTCATGTTTTTTCCAACTCAATAAATTTGGATAACAGGCTTTTCATATACACACATACATATATGTAAATGTATATACATACATATACATATAAAAAATCCTTGTATGTATGTATTTTTTCATCATAATTATAAGCTTTTCCTTCGAAATTACATATTTTTTAATAATGTATAATCAAAATTAGTAGAAATCCGCAACCATCTGCTAATATGAATTTTTTGTTACAAAAAATTATTCATCCTATTCAAGGGTCGAGTTGTGATTTTGGCAATTTCATTAAACATAATCAATATTATTTCAAGTCATTCCCGGTTTCTAGTATATCTTGATTAAACATAAACAAATTCCTCAAATATTTGCATGATGTTAATTATTACTTTTAATAGATTTATTTAGTAGAATTTGCGTCGTTTCTTAATCAGTATAGATTAGACCAAAAAGATGATTATCGAAGGCATAAATATTAGCAAAGAGCAGTCGTAAATTTAATAATTTATTTATTTTATTTACATTATTTTATGAACTACTCCAGGGGATGACAAGGCTGCGAGCGAACATGTTATTTATTTTATGGGGCCGCCGCCTTGCACAACTTAATGTGTGCGCTGTAAACAAGATGTGGGTGCTTATAAACATGTGTATATGGAATATTTAATTAAGGCATAAATAATAATGCTTATGGGAAAGCGTACACGCTCTTTGTCGCTCTCTGGCAGGCAGTGGCATTTGCAGAGCTAACTGGGTCATCAGCTGGAGGACAACAACGAGGACATTGTCGACAACATCATTCGCTTTTTTTTTTTTTTAACTTCTGCCATAAACATTAAGCCGCAAACACAGCCACAGCGATTGGCAAAAGGAGCAGCTGCCTTCTAACCAATCCAGTAGACTTTCTCTAGGATTGTCGGTGCTGTTGGGAACATGCTCTCGGCTTCAACACCCCCACGCTCCCTTGACATACACAATCCTGCTCCCTAGTTCAGCTGCTGTCTGCTGCCATCCTGCCAACAATGGGTTCTCTCGTTTTTTATTACATATTCCATTGTCAGCAGTAGCAGCGTCTGCCTGGCGACACACAAAGTCACAGAGCAAACCCAGACGCAAATCGTGGCAATCTCCATGGGCACCGCCAACGGAAGTGCAAGTGAGCAATCGAAAGCATTCGCCGCCCCCATTCCAAGCAACTAAAAACAATGCGCGTTGATAAGCAAATTTTATTAAAACGCTTCAATTCGAAGTCATTTGTAATCCGCTTTGCAATACCAATTAATCCAAACGGATGCGAGAATAGCAATCCCAATGGGTTTCGGGAAATGGCCAATGTGTTGAAGAGCAGCTTTACAAACTTTTCTCTCTCTTTCTTTATCATTCTCTGGGGATAGTTATTTATTAACACTGAATGGGTAAAAAGGAAATAATGTTTTTGTGCAAATGTATGTAACAGGCAGAAGGATGCATCTCCGACTCCATAAAGTATATATATTTTTGATCAGGATCAACAGTCAAGTTGATATAACTATGTTTGTCTGCCTGTATAAATATTCTGATTTCAGAGACTTTAAGAAGTAGAGACTTGATATTTGAAATATAGATTCTCGAATATCTGGTGCAGACCAAGTTTGCTTTAACTGCATCCGTTTCTCGATTATCGATTAATATTGAGTTTCGCTGGCAATAAATTTCACAATTTTAAAAGCAGAATCTTCTAGTTAATACATAATAAACATATCCATAATACCCAAAATTAATTAAGATCAAATAAGAAACAGCCAAGTTAAGGTAAAAAATAATTTTTATATTGATCTAATTTCTAACGGCAGACGCAAACTTTTTCTGTATTCATTAATATGCAAGCGCATATGTGTGTGTGTTAAAAAGAGATGGCATGATAATCGACGCGAGCGTAAATATGCATTTGTGTGTATTCTGCAGAGCCCCGTTACCTACAATTGCTTGTACATATGTATGTATTTGCACACGCATCTAGCTAGCCAATTAGGGATCAGTTCGTGCTTGTGGATAAATATATGCACTGAATTCTTTTTTTTTATTCTTCAGCTCCTAATGAGTTAGCCTTTAACATCTGGGTATTTTTTTTTTTTGCAATAAAATTAGAATATATTTAACAGCTGCGTTCAGAGTATATGGTAGTCGAGTGCAATCGACTACAGTGTTCTTACTTGTTTTAAATTGCTTTTGCTCCCCTGTTTGGGCTGCACTTGTGCAGTTGTCGCAGGCCCTTGTCGCCAAATGTGTCAGCCATTTATTATGTTTCTTGCTCTTGTTTCTCCTCTGATTCACACATCAGTGCCGAGTGGCAGGATATTATCCTGCTGAATGAATGTGTGCAACATAACTCATGTTTTACAGCTGCCTAGCCATATTTTACATTGATTCGACCTTGCAAAAATGTTATCATTTCAGAGAGTATTTTCATTTTGTCCTGGAGTTTGAATTGTCTTAAGTTTTGAATATTTCTTTTTAAATAAATATAGAAATATAAAAGTTTATATATATATTCTTTGATTATCAGCATGACTAACCGGCTAGTGACTACTATGTTTTTATGCAAAGGCCTTCAGACTTGATGAAACTTGACACAAACACATTTCTGCAGGAGAGACATATAATTTGAACTAAATTAAACTTGCTCAATATGTTTATCGAAATTCAGATTAATATTAAATAGTTTTAGCATCAGTTGATAGACAACTTCTTATATAAAAACTTTTTTGCTCTCCCATGTTTTCAAAACAAACTCAACAGTGAAATGCGTTCTTATAATTCTATATTTTTAAATTGTATTACTAAATTTAGATGTATGCATTTTTCTTTGAGCTTTTAGCTTTATTTGCTTTAACTTTTTATGCTAGCTTTAAGTTCATTTTGACTGTCTCTAAAAAATAATATGAATGTGTTGCCATATGTTTCAAGCAACTTACTTTCCATTAGCAAAATTGGCTATTGACTTAATGTTTAAGTCTTAAACTCTTAGTGAATTAGAAAAGCTCAGAGCCACAAAATTTAAGTCTACTTAAATTTCCACTCAGTCTGCTTTTGCTTCGGTAGATTGCAGCTTAGCTTCGAACAAATAATATTTTTGTCAACCGTTGCCATTCTATGAGATTTTCGTTGTTGCAAATAGTAAATTGGCCTGTTTTTGTACGATTCTGCACCACTGTGCACTGCCCATCAGCATCAAATGTGCTGTAGATGAGCGTTGTATACGTGATGACGCATTCAGGACACAGAAGCAACTCCTGCACAAACAGCGCAGCACAGCGGAAATATGGCATCCGGCAAGCGGACGCACACAGAAGGACATTTAAAAACAGGATTCATTTAAATGCTGACTGACTACTTATGTTTGCTGAGGCAGCTACACACACACACATAAAACGAGATGGACAGGACAGGACAGCAGAGCACACAATATTATAGGCACATTACAGGAACACGATGCCAGTCAGTCAATCTGGTTATCCAATGTGCAATTCAATTTCGAAACGTCGAAGTCCCAAATGACAAACGCTGATGAGGATGGCGATGACGATGCTGTGTGATGACTCATAAGCTACTCCTGCTGCTGCTACTGCTGGACACAATGAGGCGACATGCGTCCCCCAGGATGTACATACAAACATGTGTATATATTTATGTAGCTGCATGTACATTGAAATAAATATGCACATACCAGTTGACCGGGCAGATGTGGGCCAGCTAAACAGCATAACACACACAGGTTTGCTGAGTGGAAAACAGACTGAGCAACAGAGAGAGAGAGAGAGAGAGAGAGAGAGAGAGAGAGAGAAAGGGCGAGAGAGTTGCATGCATCTTGAATCCCAAACTGAATGAAGGACGAATTAAGCTGCGACAGGCTGTGTAAACATTTGCGCACAAAAGTATGCAACGAGACCTGCCTGAATAATTCGAGTTTGGCAACGAGGACGCATTGCGCACTGCCTGCAGCAGGGTGCACCGCTGTGTAGGGCGGCCAAGGGGTGACACAAACGGAGCCAGCAAGCGGGGGTCGCATTGCCAACTGGGCTCAGAGCGACGACATTCAGCACACTGTGTGTGTGGTTTTGTGTGTGTGTACTTCAAGTGGCCAGCACAAACAGTGGCTGAGATGGGCTCATTCAGTGCATAAAATATATAAAAAATAAAAAAAACAAGAAAGACACGCAACAGATTTTATATACTTGTAGACAGCAGTAATATTGACTTCAATAGTATTATTATTATTTTATAAATCGACCAATTGATCCTAAGAAAGTTATATGATATGGTAAGCAAATGATTATAAAAAAAAATGCCAAGAGAATAATAATGTGCAAAAAAGTCTTTAATACAAGAACTCATCTTTCCAGAAATCGTGTCAAAAGCACCCAAATTATATAGTAATGTAATTCGACTAGATCCAATTTATGTACTGTTTGCTTCAAATAGGCATATACTTGCTAAAATTAATCAAAATAGCTTCAATACTGAGAGACTATATTGCTTAGAAACAGGAAACAAAAGTACAGACGATCGTGGCTATATTGACTCGAATAGTTATTGTGATCCAGAATATCCATGTGCCCTATAGGCATCGATCCATCAATGCTGAAGTTTATACAGCGCTTTATATCCCTTTTTACAAATTAAAACACATGTTTCAAACTTTAATCTACTCGCCAAAGTTCTACTAGAAAAAGTATAACTTTTGAGAATCGGTTCAGTTCTGGTTGCACATTTAACATTAATATGCTCCACTGTGCAAATCTCATAGCTGAATGTCTGCTGCAGGTTGTTGAGTTGCATTGGGTTTTGGGGTCTCCCACAAGGCTGACCGCTTGTTTTTGCCCCTTTGCATTTATGTCATCCCCAGATTTCTGACACCAAAAAAGAACTCGAAAAATAAAAAAATAAAATTATAAATATATATATGTATATATATATATATATGGTTATATAAATATTGCAATTGCTATGACTAAATGTTCGCTCATCCCGGGATTGCAGTTTGCGCAGTTGTATTTGGTTTCAGCTCAGCTCTTGATTCATGTTGAAATGTTAAATGCTTGTTGCTTGACAACCGCACTGGAAAAAACTATATCGATCATAAATAAATGAGTAGAGTTTTTCAATATCTGCTCATATTTAAATATAACAGAGTTAGAAACGGAAACTTGTTAAAGGCAAAACTTTGGCGCGGTGTGTCACAAAACTTTGATTAAACCAAATGTTCAACTTTGCTCATCAGCGAATGCCAACAGCATATTTAATCTTTCCAAACGGGGTCAGACTGGTAAGTAGAGAAAGAGAGCGAGTGATAAAGATAGAGAGAGAAAGAGAAAGAGATAAATAGTGAAGGTGGAGCACTCAGCAGGCAATACGTATACTTAGTTTACGGCACGATTCCCTAATGAAAGACATACGTGACTTTCAAACAACATAGTTTTGCAGATTGTTGAAAGGCTTTTCCGCACTTATTCTCTACAATTTCCCCCAATTTATAAGTAAGCCCAGGTGAACTGAACTTTAACCTATTTTCACAACTTTAGTTTAATGCTCAATTTATATCAAAGAGAACAGGAAAAACAAAATTAACTGAAAAAAAAACTTACAACAGCACTGATGAAAAATGACTAGCAGAAGAGCGTCCTTAAGAGCAGCGCATATAACAAACAGGAATCCTGGGACTTTGCAGGCTTCATCAAAAGATGTAAAAGTTTTTGCCGCATCGCAAAAAAGAAAAAAAAAAAAGTCGTGGCAACATTACTGAAACTAGCTGCCACAGCCCTAAGTCCTGTTTATCCCTATCGCCTGCAGTTTGCGTGCAACGCAAGCAAGAACCACGTTGATAGCTGCCTCATAATTCAGAATTTTGCATTCCAGTCCTGATTTAAGTCAGTTGCGGCAAAGTCGTTTCATTTATTTCGTGTTAATTCAACTGAAAACGGAACCAAACAACATTAAAACAAAAGAAATAAAAAATAGAACAAGAAAAACAATTATAGCCGAGTAAAGCAAATACCCTGATTATCACTATCAAATCACTTAAATTACCCAATTAAACTATTTACGAATGCCATGAAAACATTCCATAAAAAAATAAGGTAAAAAAACATTAGATGCTAAAGACAAAATTATGATAAAAATGGGTGTTTCTTGGAACTGAAGAGAGGGAAACACAACACTTAATGCTCTGACTTTCTTTTTAGCGTATATCTGATATATTTCTTGGTATATACTCTCAGTGGTAGACCAGGTAAGGGGTATTGGCAACAGCAGCAACAACGTGAAACAACAATCAACAACATTGCATGTCAGGCAATAATGATAATCTAAAATCGCCAAGCCGTGCAATAACCTTTTGTCTCGGTCTGCTGGTGCCACAACTGGCAAATGGAAAGCAGAGAAGTCGGAAAAACTATGCACAAAATCCGGAGAGAAGAAAATTGCCATGTCTAAAGTGAAGTGAATGAAAATAGCAATTCATATGCAAAGCGAAATCTGTGAAAACTGCATTTGCCACACGCTTGCCTGGCCAAAGAGTTAATTGAAAACTGCACAGAAAGAAAAAAAAAAGCGAGTCTGGAGAGATAACCATTTGGATTGAAAATTCTGCTCCATTAGTCTGGTTGAAACATGGCCTAATTGATTGGCAACAGAACGTTTAAAGGCATGGCTAAAACACCTCAATTACTTAATTAAGACAATTTACTATGAAATTAGTTCATGAACAAAAACTGCAACAACAGCAACAGCAGAAGTTTGCCAACAGCAGAAAACATCAACAAGCGCAGAATAATAATCACAAAGCGAAAAGTTCAGGAAGAGAAGCTGGAAGAAGGAAGCAGGAAGTACTGTGCCAGTTACAGATGCCAAAGCACGTCATCGTCCTCCGTCAACGTCATCAAGTGCAAAGGAGGAGGTACGGGTACGACGCGTATGTGACAGAGAGGAGCAGTTGGGTGGGTTGGGGTGGTAGTAATTATGCACTGAAATGGGAGCATCGCCAGGACGGACAGCAATGAGCAGCGCTCGGTTGGGTTTGAGGTTGCTCTTGGTTACTTGGGGTTGGTTTGAGTCCTGGTTTGGGTTGCTTCGTGCTACTTACAGCACAAGTTAACTCTACGGTGGATAATGGAAAATGCACATTCCGTCAGCTGCACCACAAAGCACCATTAGACGGGCGCCCAAGGATTAACGGAGTGGTTGTGAAGTGGACCGACGGCCTTAAAGGCAACAAAAAAGAAGAAGAAGACGAAATATGTGTGTATTTGTGAATTGTATATGAAAGTATTTCTAGGCAACGCCACTTGACAGTGTCCGGAATTCTGTCAGCGCATAAAATATACCAGCTACATTCCATTAGAGGGTCGGTTTACACTTCAACCAAAGCAATAAAAAAAAAACTAGACAAAAAAAATATTGTCAAAGACAAAGAAGTGGAATATTAAGAAATGTTTTCTTTTCAGTTCTTTTAATTCATTTTCATACAAAAAAGCAATTAAGTCGAGGTGTATTATAATAATAACTGAGAATCTTAGGGAAGGATATTTTAGATATAGATCAAATTGTAGAAGTTTATACTTGAAAAGGGTATATAAAATAAATAAAATAATAAAAAATAGATATACGTTCAGACATATATGAATATCATGTATTAATATAGATATGCTTTAAAATGTAGATAAGGAAAAGTTCAAATAAATAAAATAATAAAATATTTATGAATATCACCTATAAATATATATATGGATTTGGATATAAATATAAAAGTTTACACTTTTTGAAAAGGTAATCATATAAAATAAAGTAAATAAAATAATATAGATATAGATTCAGATATATATGAATATAGATATATAAGCGATTAAATCGGCTTAAGTACTTTAATTATATTTATATCCTATCCCATTGCCTGCCCGCAATTGGAGGAAGTAATAATTTTGAATAGAGCACAATTCAATATCAATCCATTCACTTCCTGGCATAGACAAGCTTATCAAAATCCGTTAGAGTAAGCACAGTATTTTTATGGGATTTGATTGATTCTCGTTAAAGTGTCGCCTCGAATGAGTTATGATTTTACTGTTTACACCTGCTGTTGCAGCTGCTGTGCTGTTGCTGTTGCTGTTGCTGTTTCTGCATGCGACTCGTGCAACGCCCACATTAAACTGGGCTCAGTTACACATTATTCAACTTATGCAAATATTGTGCGCACAAGTTGGAAAATGAATGCACTTGAAAAATGCCAAACAAATGACGTGGTCTAGGGCAAATCTATATATATATATATATATATATATATATATTATACATAAACAATTCCTAATTTGTTTACTAGCTGAGGTGTGAATACTATTCAAATTATTAAACGAAAAATAGGAAAAACAAGCAATTAACATTTGTCATCATGAACAATGCTATTGATCAGCATTTTAAAATTAGCACAGTTGGGAATAATTTATTATTTGGTTTTTCGAAAATTAGCAAGTATTATTGTTGTTGTTGAACTTTTTGACTCAGTCACGCCTGTATTTATTACATGTTGCTGACACGCCAATTACGTGCAACTTTATATAAACAAAGTATGACTTGAAGTTTTTCGATTTTTCAAATGCAAGGTTATAGTTTTGTAATACTAAAATAGAGATAATAAAGATAAACATCAAAGCTTGACAATTAGATTTCCTACTCACATCATTTCACAAATATCATCAATTTATTGTCCAATTAGTTTTATTAAATATTATATGATGAAAATTTCAAACATTTGTAAAATTCTCAAGAAATCTATGGTTTGTCATAGGATAACTAACGATTCAATAGCTCGAAAATGCCTGAAATAATTGAATGACATTACAGGAATGAAATAGCATGTAAAATGACAGATAAATAAATAAAATAATTTAAATTGAACAATTATGAATTGAAACACTTTATTTCATAGTTGAACATCTTTAAACGTTTTTCTATATAACGAAAACGCTGTAGACTGAAAAAATCTGTCTAAACAAGCTGAAATCGCTTGACAGCTAAATGGCAAATAAGCCAAAACATTTAACATGAAAAAACACTGCAAAGAAAATATAAAATAAAGGCAACTTTTGTATTTTGATGCGCTGCAAAATAAGTAAATGCCTGATTGTTTTGGCCTTTTTGTGGAGCAAAAAACTTAAAGCACAACTGTGCCATATATAAATATGTATTTTTTTTATATATTTATAGTACATATCTGAAGTTGAGAACTGCAGTCGTAGCATTCACAGCGTCGTCATCGGCCCACGCGTTGAGGATTGCCAAGCGGCAATGCCCCATATGCCCCTCCCCCCACCTCAGCAAAGCAACAAAAGTGTCTTGCGTCATGGAAGACAAATATTTTTCACACATTTTGACACTGGTCGTGGGCAGATTTTCCAATTTGACGATACATTAGCAGAGTCAGAGCACCTACCCAACCCACCACAGAATATTTTCTTACTTTATTTTTTTTTTGCTGAGCAGTTCAAATTTTTTGTTGGTATTTGCCTAGTGCCATAAACGCGATTATCAGTGCTGCGTTGATAACGATCAGCAGAAGCAGCAGCAGCCGATAAGAAACTTATTTTAGCCAAACTTGGCAAGACAATAGAAGATAATTGCATAAGCACTGAGAAGCTTAGATACAAAGTTGAAACGATTTTGCAAAAAGCGAATTGAAGAGATTTCCAACAAATCTAGCTTTGACAATTATGAAAAAAAAAACGCTATTGTTAGGAATAACGACAATATTTCAGTTGAAGAAAATGTGGTTCAATCAAAGGTGTGAGTATGTGGCAAGCTGCGAAGGTGCAAAGACGTTGCGCCAGCAGCAAAGACCCAATCAATGCGGGCTGTGGCAATAAGAATATGGCAAGGAACCAGCAGTAGAACAAGAAGAAGAAGAAGTTGACAAATAGAACGTTTGCCAAAGAAAATTTCAAATACCAACACATTTGATTACCAATGACTGTTTGTTTGGTTTCGTTGCCGTTTCCGTTGCCGTTTTGCTCTGCTCGCTTTGCATAAATACATAATGAGATTTAAAATGCAACTGTCGCCTACATGTATATATATAATAAATATATATATATATATATACATAAAAACAATAAGCAGCGTCTGTATGGCATTATTGGCCATGTCAAACAAATCAATATGCATTAAATGCAAGGCCAGCCCAAATTGTATCTTACATATACATTTAATTCAATTACGTATACATTTCGCATGGGGAACGGATTTTTGCACATCCTCACAATAAACCGGAAAACCCAATATGTAAACATTTATTAAGGCCAATTGTTTATGGATTAATTTATGCATTGTTTATCGTGCAAGCAATTAAACGGCATTTATATATTTTTAAGCACGTGTTTACAAAATAAAATCTTCAAAAATATCAAAGAAATTCCACTTTGTAATCAATTCGTTAAACAGTGTAACATATTAAACAGATGTTGCATGTTTATTAAGGAACTTTAATTTTTATATGCATTTCATTGTAATTGGGTCGATTTCTATTTTAAATGTAATTTTATCTGTGCAGTTTTTAATCTTTCTAATACATATTTCCAATTTACTGAACTAGTAACAAATCGGTTGCAGTAAATTAATTTTGCTTAACCTTAAATTTAGCTTTTTGAAAAATTCAAATAAGTGTATCCTTCAATTTATTTAATTATTATTAAAATATGCTTAAATTTACTATATTAGTATGTTCAGCATATATTGCAGCAATTTGTGTTGGTAAGTTCACATATAATATTTCCTTATCTTCAGCCAAGTCGAGTTGTTGCAGCTACAGCACCCAAGAGTGTCATCATTTTTGAGACTAATTGAAGCTGATACGAAATAGAACAAAATCATGATGACCGCAATAAAGTCTTTTGATCTAGTTCACAGATACAACACTTAAGCAACAAAAAGCGGCAGAAACGGAAACAGAAACCGTAACTGAAACAGAAACAGAAACAGAAACACAAAACTTACCACCTCTTATTCTCCGAGCTAATTCTGTGACAGCTGGCGAATAAATTGTGCATTTTGAAATCTGGCCAAGAGGCAAGTAAAAAAAAAAAAAAAAAACAGTAAGAGAACATGCTCCACATACAATTTTATGCGACAGGCCGAGTGGGTGCGGTGCGGGGTGGTGGGGCATGGGGCACGTGGCAGAGGAGACAGTTAACGTTAGTTCAGTTCAGTTCAGTTGTTGTGGAAAGCTAAATGAGGCGTGACATAGAAAATGTTATGTTGAAGCACAAGCCACACACGCACATCGTAGCCAGAACGAGATAGCCAAACACTTGGTAATTGGGAGCGCACCCACGACAACAATAACAACAACTGTAGCAACAGCAATAACAACAATAGCAACATAAACAAACGCTGACTGTAAGCATTGTGCCCCAAAACAAAGAACCCGTGAAGCCCAAGACAAAGAATATTTATACGGTGAAAAATTGAAAAAACTTATAAAGAGAAAAACAAGCAAAAAGAAAAAGGAAGCCGCCAAAGCAAAAACAAGGAGAGTGGAAGAGTACGAGAGCATCGAGAGAGAGAGGAAAGAGTGTGGGGTAAAGGGTCAGACAATTAACCCGTTTGAGGGTCGCGAGGGTAATTCAACAATTGCTTTGAAGTCGCTTTTGTGTTAGCTGTGTTTGAGTTGCTGTTAGCTGGCTCCCTTCAATGCTGTAGGTGTCGCATCCATCGTTGCAAGCGAGCCACAGTTGAGATTGGCTTTAATTAGTTTAAAGACAACAACGACAACAGCACACTTAATGTATAAAATGTATCGCTTATGCCATAACCACATTCACCGACGACCCCCTCAATTCCGGCTCTAAAGTTGAGCGGTGAATGTTGAGACTCAATCATGTATGGCTTGGTTCCGAATCCATTACAGGCGGCTTAACGAGATTGCTGCCAGCTAGTGAAGCGTAAAGTTTGAACCTTCCCCCTGTCCAAGCCCCCTTACGTTTCTCCCACGCAGTGGCTATTTTTAGCCCCAAATATGATCTCGATTGCAAGCACCCTATTTAGTTTAACTCAATATAAATTATTTATGTATGCACATTTAATAAAATAATAAAGCATTCTTTATTATTAGTCAATATATGACTAATTGTTTCCTATAATCGACTATACTTAAACAGTGAATGGAATCAAGATCAACGTGTAATTCACATAAAACACTCGTTATTCATGGGAAATGCTAATCATTCATAGACATTTTTGTGCTGAAAGTGAGATTTTCTATTATCAATTACTCAAGCGCATATAACATGCGACGGGAATGGGCAAAGAGTAAGAAAGAGAGGGATAAAAAGAGGTGGGGAATAAAAAAAGTAGAGTGAGAGGTAGATCGCCTCGGCTTGTGGGCAGTTCGACTCGTGGGCAGCTCGGTTCGTGTGAAGCTCGGCTTGTGGGCAGCTTGGCACTATTTCGGCTGAGCTCGGCTTGGGCTCGCTTCTGCTTCGGGGCTCGGACACCTGCTTCCCCAGAAACGATACGAGCCGTGTCGTCGATTAGCGGGCGTATCACCCAGTAGCATTAGACATTCGCACACAGCCACAGCACCCGACCCCGCCCCCGCTCATCATATGCCCCCTCCCACACCCTACGGTTCGTTGGTGAGCAGCAGCCGCCGTTATTCAAATGCTAAAATTGGCGATTAGTCAAAATGATGTCACCGAGTTATTTTGATTGTTTTTTTATATACACATAAGTATTTATTTATTTATTTTGCTTTGACTTGCTTTGCTTTTGGGATTTCAGTGACTTTAATGAGCGCATAGTTCAATTGTGGGCCAATAATTTGTGGTCATTAAATAGGTGTTATTAAGTATTCAATAATTCTAAGTAATAAAAGATAAGAAATAGAATACAAATAAGTATGTTTAAAGGTAGGCTTAATTTTGCTCGGATTAATTGTGCTTTTAAGGCACAATATATCACTATCATAGATGCAAAATATATGCGCAATTTCTTGTTCGATATAATAATACTATCATGTTGTTGATTACTTAATTTATAAATGTAATGATACATTTTATCTCGTTTTTGAAATTAATGTATAAATAAAACTTTTTAGATAAAAAAAAAGCCTGAAATAGATATACAATAAAAGTTCATTCCAGTAAAATATAATTAAGATTTCGCAGCATTGCATATGCTTATATGGTCATCAATTATATCATGCAAATTGGTAGAAACGCAGTTGCAGAACAACTGAAACTGCCTACATATGTATAAATTTATTCATATATATATATATATATATATATATTTATACACATGTATATATATAGACACATATGTTTGTAAATACTATACAAACGTTTGCCATATTTAGAGAAAGATCTGATCTAATCCATCGATCGCAAAGGCAAACAAAAAATGCAAATTAAAACAATTAATGAGATACGAAACTAAGCCCCAAACCAACCACAAATAAACGAAACCAAAGCCAAAAAATAAATTCAGCTTATTAAATTACGGAATGCCTTTAAAAATAGATAACAATTGCAGGGGAAGTTGGAGCGGGGGAGTAAATAATTAAAATCATTTGCATTCGGTTTGATTTGCAACACATAAAAAAAACTCCCAAAAGAGCGACCACAAAAATGTGTAAGCGTGCCCCAGACAAGAAGAGTGGGGCGGGGAGCAGTGACAGGGTTTGTGGTGGGGTTGTGAGGGTAAAGGGTGCCAGCTGCTATGTCGCCACATTTTGAGTCGCGTTTTTATGAATGAACATTTGGCATTAAAGAAAACTACGAGAAATTAACGCAGAAATTGTGATTTGGTTTTTATATTATTGCTGATTTTAGATTGGTTTTGTTCGTTGTTTACCTTTTTTTTTATTTCAATTCGCTGTTTTGCTGGTTTTTATGCGTCACTTTCGTCTTGCGACCAGATTTTCAGTTGGTATTTTGCCCTTTTCTTCTGAAGTTAGTGGCCTCCTCCTCTTCTTCTTGTTCTTTGAGTTGTGCTTGTGTTTCCTATATATTTTCACCTGATTATTTTTAATATATCACTTGCGGCCCTTTTGCACTGCTGACTTTGGCCTTGTAAAATACGTTAACAGACAGACAGATACAACTTCTATTTTCGGGCTATCTTCGATTTGGTTTGCCCGAGACGCACACACACACACACCCAAACGCAGGCACGCACTCACATTCGCACACACACACACGTAAACACTTGGGCACATATACTAACAAAACACAGCTTCGGCGTAAGCTGGGGTGCAGTGCGTGTAAGTTAGTTTTAATCCGCTCTCGTTGGCCAGCTTCGCACTCGTGTACATTAGTCTTGCACACAAACTCAGTTCAGTCGCGTTTTATTTTGTTTGATAGCTGTCCGTTCGGATATATATCTTATCACAAGATTTTGTTTACGCAGCGGTAAAATACACGTCGCCCGCTGCTGCACTTGACTAATTTCAACCACCGACTGGCCAGTGTAACCAGCGCATAGCAAGCGCTCGAATATCTGCAAGCCAAGTATACAAGTGAGACCGTATGCGCTAGAAATACCAAATAACTGGCAACTGGCAAAATACCAATTTGCCGGGAACTACATACATTTAAATCGAATATTGAAATGAATAAAATCTTAATTTCAAATTGCTACCCAAGCTTTTTTATTATTACAAATACGGGGCGGGACAACACTTTATGTCATACAAATATTGAAGTTGCCATGTTTCATACACAAAAAAATATACACCTGATGCAAAATACACGTTACTAGGCATCGCCTGCTTGAATAACTACCTACAACTAATCCTCCTTTAAAGCAGTGTCTGTGCTTACGGGTGTACCTGCCACACTATTACGCTCCTGGCGTACCCTCTCCCGCAGTTGGGCTGTCTTTAACGAGGCCATCATTTGTGTGGAGTTGTAGAGCCATGTGCCCTGCACAATTATATATATTATAAACATTTAACAAGCATATCTCGCCAACAATTATTATTTTACTCACTATCAGCAGCATGCAGTTAAGCAGGATTGGAATGGAGAATACTGTCGAGATAAACAGTCCGTTGCTATCAAAATATTGCTGCTTGGAGAATGTTTTCCAGTTCAAGGCCGCATATTCATTGATGCTCTCCGAGAAATAAACTATACCCACTGATAAAAAAAAGAAAGACACAAATAAATCACCATGAAATGTATAAGGACTTCGTATACTCACAGAGCAAGAGAAAGAGAATAACTTGGAAATTTGTGTTGTTACGGGTGAGTAGAGCCGTACTCGTCGTCAGCACGTGAAGCAATATTAATCCAATAAGCCAGGGATCCCTCCAATCGATCTATAATCATGATAATTTTCATGTTCAACCAGTTGTATATTGGGTTTTTATTTTGCACACTTACGCTCAAAAGAAATGACCAATAGCCCGTAATTTCATTGACATAAATTTGCTCTGTATTCATCTTATGGCGCTTTTAAACCAATATACTTATTGACGTGTTTATTTGTGACAACAGCCACGCACAGAAAAGGTAAACAATAATGTGCAAAAGCATCGATATATCAATGCAACGATTTATCGGATTATTTTGCAAAGCACAGCTGATGTGCTAATTCATCGATAAGAGTTATTCAACGATTAATTTTTCAGTGGTAAACAATGCTCATCATACTGGGACACACTGACCTAACTTGTGTAATTCTCGTGTAGCAGCCCTGACTGCAATATCATGCAGCTTGAACGTGCCTATTTTGCTTTCACTGACTGAGTAGCTTCAACATTAACAGAAAAGCTGAAAAACTCACAATAAATTTGTTCAACACAGTCAAAATTATAGTAAACATAGACGAGGAATTATTTAATTGTACACCCAGTGGGCGGGTGCAAGTCAAAAACAGTAAAGACAACAGTAAATCAAAATATATAATTGAGAAAAGAAGGTCGGCAGTGACAAACGGAAATTGAGCTAAAAACAAAAGCGAGCGTCGTCGCACAGTATTTTTCTTCACTTCGCTCTTTTGTCTGCGTCTGATTGTGTGCAAGTGTGTGTGCCACTAAAAATTCCACAAATAGTTCAACAATTTGGTGGACACCAGCGAAGTCCTCCTATCATTTTGGTTGGTTGGATTTGGGCTCATTATTGAATGGCTACTGCAGCTGCAGGTGCTGATTATTGTTGTTGCTGATGTTTGTTTAGATAAATAGTTGCTGCGTTGGTCAAAAGAAGTAAAGACGACTCGCAACGGCAAAAGGCTTAAGGACACGCGGCGACTGCGCACCCAGTGCACCCGTAGGTCACGCAGCGCCCGCGCCAACTCCAAGCCACCGCATCCCCCACTCAAGAGACACAAGTCGCAATTGCTTCGTCGCTGGCGGCAACACGAAAAACAAAAACAACTTCAATACCGATACCAACTAAGGCAAAAATTAGCGGCAGCCGCCTTTGAAATGGCCGTCAAGCAAAACAACACCGAACAAAATGATGGTGCAACCGGAGGAGTAGGAGCAGGAGCGGATCCAGCAACAACAACATTAACGACGAACGCTGCCGGCAGCAATAACATCTCGGACCAAGGAGGCGGCTCCAGTAATGGCGGCGATGCATCGCCCAAAGCAGACGGCTCCGATTCATCGGATCAAACGCATGATATCAAGGCACTGCTGCGTATCATGCAGAGCATCAATCCGGAGGATTCTCAGGCGGCGCTGATAATCTATCAGCATGTCATCTGCAATTTGGCGCGCATGCCGATGAGCAGCAAGCCCGAGGATCTGAAGCGTTTCAAGGACGAGATCAACAAGGTGGGCAACTATCTGGCGATGCCTAACAAGAAGAGCTATCTGATGTTCTATTTGCGTATCGTCTACAAACTGATCACCCAATCCGCCTACGAGACCTCCTGTGCCGTTGCGATTGTCTTTCAGCTGTTCAGCCGTGACCTGATCATTGAGGCGGTGCAGTCTCTGCTCGACCAGGATGTGCATGACGATAGCATTCGCAAAACGGTGGGTTTGCTCTGCAAATGGATACGCGTATGCAACTTTTGCCAGAATCTCAATCTGTGGATAATGGCGCTGTTGCAGGGGCTGCGCGAACAGGAGAAATATCTGCTGCTCGACGAGATTGCATTAGACAACATCGAGATGCTGTTCGTGCCGATGATCTTTCCCGCAATGCGACCGAAAGTGGCGCCCATTGTCTTTCACATGCTCTCAACCATCAATCAGGCGCCGGAGATTTTCCACAAGGTGAGCTAACAAAAGATTCACTCCCAAATCCATCTCGATTCAAATTCTATGTTAAATAATCATTTCAGATATTGCCAAAGATACCGAGTGTGATAAACTATTTGAAGATTCAATCGAATAGCATGGACGAATCGTCCATAGATTCGCGCACCTATCTGCAGAAGGTGGTCGATCTGACCAATGCGCTGATGATGCGATTCTACGACAACGACGAGCTCTATGCTCAAACCAAGGCCGCCCTCCAAATGTACGAGCCGTCGCAGAACTGTGTCGTCCTTGCGCGTGCCCTCTTCGAGAATGCCCTGCCACGCAACGCCCGGGTCGGTCTGGTCAATCTGGGCAACACCTGCTATATGAACAGTGTGCTCCAAGCACTGGCCATGACCAGCGAGTAAGTTTCTCTTTTAACTAGTGATTTCCAATTAAATGTTATTTTTTGTACGATTTGTTTTTTCCAGCTTTGTGCGTCAGATTCTGCTCATTGAGAGCGGATCGTTGTTGTTGCTGAAGGTGCAGCAGCAGATTGCGTTGATGCATCACTCGATGCGTTACGAGTTGACGCCGTCGCGTGTGTTGAAGGCGACACGTCCGCCGGGATTTACGCCCGGACTGCAGCAGGACAGCTCGGAGTTCCTAGGCTATTTGCTCGATCTGTTGCATGAGCACGAGATCAACAGCGGGGCGCACAATCTGCAGCACATGGACACGGATGTAGTTGGAGGCCACCAGGCCAAGGAGTTGAAGGAGTCCGGCGAACCGGCTGCCTCTCTAACGGATGAGATAGTGGCCGCTGGCGTTATACCCTACAATAGCAACGATCATGAGATCTGTGCCGTGCACAATTCGAGACCAAATGCACAAGGGGCAATTAGCCCAGCCACGCCCACAGCTACGCCCACCAATGCACAGCAGAAGAAGCCGCCGTCGACCATCGATAAAACCTTCTCCGGCAAATTGTCGACGACGTACAAATGCCTGAACTGCTCCTGGGAGAGTCGCAACGAGGATAGCTTCCGGGAGCTGCAGCTCTCATTTCCGGATGACAAAGACGACTGTGGCGCAGCCAATTACTCGGTGCAGGACCTAATCGATTACTACTGCTCGCCAGAAAAGTTGGACGGCGACAATCAGTACTTCTGTCCGCGCTGCAAGAAACTCTGCGATGCCGAGCGGCGGATCGGGATCACCCAGGCGCCCCGGAATCTCATCATGACGTTGAAGCAGTTCAAGTACGATCAGAAATACCATTTTCGCACCAAGCTCATGCACAAGGTGTTCCACGATGAGAGCGTAAGTGAAACTGAATTCACTTCAACTGAATTCCATTTGATGACTCTCTTTTTTTTGATTTCGGCAGGTGAACGTTAAAGTTTGCTCCACGGATTCACTGCAGGAGACGTGCACGGTGCACTATGATCTATATGCGGGAGTGGTGCATGCCGGCTACAGCATGGATTCGGGTCATTATTTCACCTTTGCCGCGGATCAGTCAAAGAATTGGTTCAAGTTCAATGATAGTCTGGTGACCAACTCGAAGCCACAGGAGATGCACAGCCTCACCTCGCCGAATACACCGTACATATTGTTTTATCAGATGTGCGGCCGATCGACAGATACGGCGCCCGATGGACCAATGCATCCCATGGTGCCGGTGCCGCTGATCCCACCACTGACGCTCGACGAGCTTCCGCGCACGTTGCGCGACTATGTCAAGCAGGATAATCGCGACTACAGCGAGGAGCTGAAGATGCAGCTATTCAAGCGCAACGCAAAGCGCACCAATGTCAGCGGCAATGGGACAATGACAAGGAACGGCTACGATGGCGACGACGAGGATGACCAATCGCCGCCGCCAGCTGGCGGCTGCGGTGGCCCCGATATGGGCATGAACATGAATCGTTTTGTCTACTGATCCTGTGAGTAAGGTGTATGTGTGTGTGTGTGTGTGTGTGGCTGGAAGATCGGTAGACCGCCAATATATATACACATATATATATATATTTAACTATACAACATGTGTGTGCTAAGCGAAAAATATATTTATATATATAAATAAGCAAAATAAGAATATTTACGTTATATATATATATATATGTATGTATAACAGATTATTCACATTTATATATGCATGCTATAGCAAAATCTGTGCTTCACATCGCACTCACACGCACACACATCCGTCTCACACACCCACACTCACACACTATATTGTTGTCATGTTCCTTAAAAACCAGCTCACACACACACATACAGTAGAAACTATAATTGTATTTCCATTTACAAGTTTGTTATAATTTTTACGCATTGTTTTTTGTTAACACAACTTTAGTTATAGTCTTAACATATACATACATATTATATAGATATACATATATATCATACTACATATATATACATATTTAAAAATATTTAAATTAGCAAGAAAGCGAAAAATGTTAACGATACTCCTTAGTCCTACATCCAAACATCTTAAAAATCAAATCTAAGCAGAAAAAGAAAAAAATAGAATCAGGCATCTAATCAACTTCCAATATAGGACTCTAACAAATCAGCATACATAAACATATATATATATATGTATATGTATATATACATATTCAGATCTACAGTAGTATATGTAGTACCTACAACATTTACGCACAGTTCGATTTGTGTTTTGAAATTGTGTGCTTGTAAATTTGTCTTACAAACTTCTTTATAGCAACGGCGCAGCGGCAGCAGCAACAAATTAAATATCTGTAGTTGGTTTATATAGTATATATATATCAATTTATATATTTAAAGCATGTAAAGAACGAGAATATTCAGAGATTTATGATTTGTTTTGTGAATTTTCAAAATTTACCTTTATGTAATACGAATTTTTTATGGAATGATTCGCACGCAACGTTTTATGCTTATATGCATTATAAGCAAGCGTTGTGCATCAAAAAGCGTTAAGGTCTTGAATATTATTGCAATTTAATTGGAATAATTTCAAATTACATTTGTATATGCTGTAACTTATGAATATTTATCTATTACATTTATAAGGGTATCAATAAATATGAAAACACGCACATCAACGCATTTATTCCTTCATCTTTAATCAAATGCAAATTTAAATCAATCACTTATATATATAAATACAGAGTACTTTTTAGTCGAG
Organism: Drosophila longiperda; assembly: GCA_035042125.1. Classification (NCBI taxonomy): domain Eukaryota; kingdom Metazoa; phylum Arthropoda; class Insecta; order Diptera; family Drosophilidae; genus Drosophila; species Drosophila longiperda. The sequence goes on from JAWNLV010000107.1 coordinate 20,006,312, forward strand.
TTCTATGAGCACTTAAATATTGTGGTGGCTGGGCGATATACAAGACTCCTGGTATTTTTCTATCGAGCATATTTAACTTTGACAAACTATGGTCACACTTAAATACTTATTCACAACAGCCTCCAGCTGAAAGTCACACACACACTCAAACACATTTTGGAGCGGACCTATAAAATGAGCAATACGCGGTATGCTCTCGAACAGTCTCTCGATTCTTTGAGAATACTATTAAGACTATACGGGGCTGCCGTTTGGTTTAGTCGACGCAGAGCGCTGCAATAACAACGTCGAAGGCGACGACGACGACATCATCTACACCTTAAAGAAAGTAAATAAATTGCTAATTTAACGCTGTTATGACACGCGTGGCGCACAAAACAGTCGCATAGTGTGGTGGACTCAAATCGGGCATTATTCACCTGCAACTGCAAAATACAAAAGTTTTTATGGCGCATCATAGAGACAAATCCACAGAAACTGCCGAGAAATACCACAAGAACAATAATAACAAGAAATCAAGAAGAAGCAGCAGCTAACAAAAAGCCAACAAAAGCTACAAAACTGATTGCGATTTATGTAAATACAAATATTTTGCAACGTTTTTGTACAATCAAAACTAGAAGCCTTCTCAAGCACAATTGATTTATTGTGCGGCCTGGTGAACTGAAAAATCAACAATAACATTGCATTCAGACGTTGCCAGCTGTTCGAAACACGAAAAAAGCTCGCACGCTTCAATAAAAACACAAAAAAAAGAAAAGAGGGAGAGAAAGGCCAACGTCCTGCTGCCCAATTAAAGTAAGTTAGGTTATGTACACCGCAGTCCTCGGCTGCTGAAGGTGAGCGAAGGACATTAAGCCTACCGACCGCTTAAAAAAAGTAAAACACTCAACGTATAAAACATACCTGATTGGGCAAATAAAGTTGTTGAAGATAAGAGCCCAGTGGGTCGACAGCAATTGAAGTAAAGCCCCCCAAGCGACATACAGAGTAACAATAAAAACATAATACAATAAAAAACCGCACTCAACATGCGTATTTTTCCCGTGCGTCTTTCGGCCATCTCGTCATCCATGTCGAGCCTGGCCAAAATGCTGGACTTTTATTCAGGTTTCAATCCGTCGCCGCTGTCAATAAAACAATTTATGGACTTTGGTAAGCATTTTAAAATATATATGTCCTTTGCCGGTTTTCGATAGGCGGCGCTCTCTTCCCGATCGACTATATATATATATCGTAATTTGAATAATTAGTTGTCGTTTCCATTGCAATGCATCACTGCAGTAGAACATTTGATACATTTGTGTCGTAAACACGTGAAAGCTAGCGAATCATTACATCGAATTGATTTGATCTGGACGGATATAGTGTGTTTGTGTGTGTGTGTGTGTGTTGCGTAACCTAATAACAGTGTGAGAATCTATTAATGTGTCAAACATGTAAAATACATGAGTATGTTAAGCTTGCAGCAAAAAGCGTTTTACAGCAGATTCTATGCTTATGTGCATTTGTGTGAGTGAGTGTGTGTGTGTGTGTATGGAGCTGTACTGCGCAAATTCACCGCTATCTAAAATGTACATACCCAATTTAATTTCATTGAATTGCCAATTAAGCATTCTTACTGTCCGAGTCGGGTCTCCGACGCCAAACAATAAAAATAACAAAACTGTTGATTATGCAGAGAGATACAGGGAGAGGGAGAGAGATTGAGCGAGTATAAGCTTAATTGCCGTTTCAATTACAAGCTTCAATGCGAAACTAAACTAATCTACAAACATACATAGACGTATATAAAAACGGAAGTTTAAACAAACAAACATATTTTTCATTAGCCGTCAACAATAAATGACAATGAAATTTTATACTTTTGCTGCAAGTCGTCATCCTTCCGGTTTCACCCGCCCCTCTGCAGAGCGCCCACCAGTTGCAACTGTCATATGGCACGTGCTGCCCAAGGACGCTTCAATGTCAGTTATATAGACAACTGTTTTATTTACACATACATATATATTTATATACATGCATATAAATAATGCTGTGTGTGTGTACATTAATATGCATTAGAATGTTCTAAGCTGCGTCGTAACCTGCCCAAAAAAATACACAAGAATAAGTCAAATATGCCACTTCGTGATACCCTGTAAATTCCAATTACTTTTGCGCAGCTTTATTTGTAAACGTGACAATCCACAGTTAACAGTCACACATTTTTCAAATAAAGCAAAACAATGTAAAATAAAATTATATCTAGCTTCAATGCTAAAAGCAATCACTTTTGAATCAGTACTAAAACGAACAAAGGAATAGAAGCATTCGCCTTAAAATCAGTACTAAAACAAACATCTGAAATGCGCCTACATATATAAGTATATGTATTATTTGCATTATATTATTTATCAGTAATTAATATAACATAGTTTTGCAAAACAAATAGCAAGAAAAAAAATTAATTTGTAAGATAACAAAATATAAACAATTAAAACAAAAAAAAAACGCTATAAATATAGGAAATTGCTTAGGAATTGTTTACAAATGATTAAAAAAAAAAGGAACTGAAATGATAAGTCACACACTGGATATCCCCATTATACAAAAACAGTTTAACAGCAGAGGCCTCTTTTTAAACGCTTTTACCAACGTCATAAGTAGCAACTGACTTGGAAGAGAGAGATGGGTGGGGATGGAGGAAGGACCAATTTAGAAAAAGAGGAGACAACTGTGTTATTAAGGACTATATATAGCGACAGATGTCAAAAGGAGCCAAGTCAAGGTTTTCTTTAGGGGAGGGACCGGAGGACGAGTGCCATGTTTTGTGTTTATAAATAGAATTAAAATTGTCAACATATTTAACCAGTATTTGGCCATATTAGCCAACTACTTTATATATCCATTGTTCTTATTATCTTTTGTTGTTTTGGTTTTTGGTCTTTATGATGTGCAAACAGAATTAATAAAGACTTTTGTGCTAAATTCAATACTGTATGTGTTTGTTAATTAGTTGAACTTTGATGCAAGCGATAAGATTTGAGCTGCTTTTGTTGCCAACTGTACTAGTGCCCAGCTATGCTTGAAAGCATTTTCATGGAAAAGTCCCCTCAACGAAGCTGTAGTAAAATTCGAATATCGCAAAAATTCACGTCGAACCACCTTCAATGCCATTGCATTATATGGTAGACCTATGTTAGGTGCGAAAATTAATATTTCGTTATCACATTTTTACAATAACATGAGACCCACTTCAGCTAACTGCTAATTATTACCTTTACTTTTACCACATTCAGCTATATTATTTACTTTTTTGTTTGAGGTCCCTAATCACTTTTCCTATCAGCTGAATAACCTGTCAAAAAACCATATGTTAGTGGCATATAAAATGTATTTGATATCTTGAAATCAGTTCTTGAATCTCTCTTCAAAACACAAACATAGTTGATCATGTGCCAAATGCTGTGTGGGCACAAAACAAAAATATATATTTTATATAAAATAATTTCTTAAGAACAGGCATAAAAAATTGATATTTTTATATATAGAACAAGCAACAAAAATATTTTTAAATGGAAAATTTTTCACGTTTCCAATAAGTACATATACCCCATTCTATATGTGCTATGACCATCAGAGGAAAATCTCAATTATATCTTTAATCTTTAAATAGCCAGGGAATCGTGCACTTTGGAACCAACGTTTGAAGACAGGCATAAATATAAAAAACAAAACAAAACAAAGAACAGCCGTCAAAACATAACCAACTAAACGAACACCGCAAAAAAACGAATCAGAAGATAAAATGTAGAAAAATTGACATTATTATAATGATATCCCCATGCGCCGCAGACTTTGCCCCTGTCAATTGCAGGGTATATATTTAAGTAATGGGTTATCTCAATCAAAATAAATTTCTATGATCTAGTTTCAAAATTGAATTTAAAGGTTTTTTGTATTTTATTTACTTTTTTATCAAACATTAAATTTATTTTTCTAGTTTGAAGTGTGAATACGTTCAGTTTGTTTTTTTTAAGCAAAGTTTGATCTTGAGTAGCATCTCAAAGTCCAGCAGCCAGTTGGTGTTATTTTATATTGTTTGTTTCTTTTGCTTTCAGCTTATATTTATTCGCTCGCACGTTTTTGTCTCTGACGTTTGTCGGCGGCAGCGCTGAAAGGCAATGGCAAATGTGAGTCAAGTATAGGGAAAGATGATGTGGTGAGAGAGAGAGAGAGTTGCTCAATATTGGATATTGAAAATGCTGATGCAATAGACCGGAATGTCAAATTCGACCCAGCAGTCAACACAGTAGGCGTGTTCTTCTGCAGTGACGTCACAACTGTCAGCTGTACAATTGACCTGTCCAAAGTAGCAAAGTAATTGCTACTGAAATTGAAAAGTGCATTTCCTTCTACTGCGCGCGCCTAACTCAACTCGTTTATTTAACTTGGAGTGGACGGGCTGACTATCCCTGACCTTGTGCTAGTGTGGGCTGCCCCTGCTTGTGCGTCGTGCTTATTAAGAAATTGCGTGTAGCTGTAAATACTTTATTGCGCTCGCCAGCACTGACTGCAAAGCAATTGAGTAATTGAGTGCTGAATGACTAAACGGATAATCAGCGCAAATGTAATTGAGCAATTGGTGGCTGATAATGAGAATAAATTCTCAATTGAATTCGTGACTCTTGTCACCTGTTAATAATAAATTACGGTGGAAATTATATATTTTTATGCACTTCCCGACAGGCGCATTAAGAAACATTCATTGTTAGCTATCGGTTAGCTCAATTTCATCAATCACAAAAGGCAAGCAAAACAGAATCCACATCTTATCAAAGTTCTTGTCAAGTGCCAGACACAGTGCGATCAAATCACACCAAATTGATTTTGCAGACTCAAAGGTAAAAAAATTATAGGAGCGGAAGTCGTCAGCAAAGCATATATATACAGTTCTATTTTGAGGTCAGCTGGTGGCTCTCTTAGATAGAGCGGAAGGCTGAGGGGCGGTGCTAAAGTGTCGCGCGTGTGTCTTTTGTTGATCGCTCTTTTGCTCCCTTTCTCATTCTCGCACTCAAAAGCGTGCGTGCATACGTAGTTTGACCATCCCCCTATAAACAGCCGGCAGTTTCTCGCAAATTCTAGCGGGACGTGATGACGTCGTCGCTTGTTATGATTTTGGTTTGGTGAGTAAACCTGTTCGAGCGCAACTTTTGTTGTGCTTTATGCTGTGTGTTTATGTTTTTATTGCTCGTTTTATTGATTCTGTTTTGTTTTAGGAATTCGTTACAATTGCCCAATAAGCAAAATGGCCGACAAAGCGGTCGTTTTATAACTAATTTTTATATGTTTTTGCAAGCGAATTAATGGTTTGTTTTCGTCTTTAGCTTGAAATTGCGATAACTTTTTCTAGGTACACGTGTAAAAGTTGTTGACACTCTTTGTTTGCTCGCTGTCTGTTATCAAAGCCGCTGGTTCACAGTTTATCAGCAAGGCAAGAATGCATAAAAAGAGAGGCGTGTCTTTTATTTTCGAACTTTGACAACAGGCGTTGTTCAGTTCAAGGGCAATGTGAAACATTAGTATGTAAATATGTATGTAAACTTAATTAATTATTTTTTGAATGGCAGTCGAGTTCGTTGTGCGTATCAGTATTTCAGTTCCAATCGCCCGCTTTTGCTTTGCATTAACATTTTATTTTTGTTACGAAATGGTTGATAATCAGCAATCACAAAAAGTTCAAAGTTTTTGAGGCTTTGCTTGACAATTTATTGACTAAATTTCATTTCAAGCTTGTCAAAAGTTTGCTCACAACAAAAGCCAGTTTGACATGCAAACCTCTTAAACAAACTTAACCCAGTCTTCAATTCATTTGTTTACATTTGCCTATTATTATTATTACAATTTTTTTTTTTTTATAAATATAACTGACCCATTTATTGAGTGCTTACTCAAAGCAATTGCGTCGTTTATTGTAAATATGACAAGATCTCGGCACTGATTAGCTAATGTAGAACATACGACTTATAACTAATACAAATATTTTCTGTTTATTTGCGATTGCAGGACAAAATGCATGCGAGAAGCAATCGTACATATTTCTGCGGAAGGAGCTGCCCGTGCGCCTGGCGAATATTATGAAGGAGATTGCATTGCTGCCCGATAATCTGCTGCACACACGTTCTGTGAGCGAGGTGAGCTCCTGGTATGTGAAGAGCTTCGAGGATGTGCTGGAGTACGAGAAGGTCGAACCCACTCATGACAACCTGCAAAAGTGTGAACAATCTTTGACATATCCACTTAATGTCCACTCATTGTCTAATCATTGGTTTTATATTATTCTTGAAGATTTGTACACGACTTGGATCTCATTAGGAATCGTCACAATGATGTTGTCCAAACGATGGCCCAAGGCGTCATCGAGATGAAGGAAAACGAGTGCGGCAATGTCGATGCGTCCACCGAGAGTTCCATTCAATATTTTCTCGATCGCCTTTATATGTCACGCATTAGCATTCGGATGCTAATTAATCAGCATAGTGAGTTCTCGATTTATTTCGTCAAAACAACTAATTTAAAAAACAACTGTTATCAACAAATTTAGCTTATTAAAATGTTTTATTATCACATTTAAAACTACAAACAATAATGATTGTTTTTTGGTCAAGCAAAAGACTTAATCACTGAAAAATTAGAGTCAAAATACAAAATATTCAATGGGCGAAGTAAAAGTTCTTTGAAAAAGTTAAGAACTTAAGTTTTATATGTGCACATTTTGTTTATTCGTGGAGTATTTCTCTTGAAAAATATAATTAATAATGTATTTTGATTATTTTCCCGCATCGCTCTACAAACAAATGTTAACCACAAATTTAACTTGTAAACATTTTTAATTAACACTTTTTAAACTATTAACAATAATGATTGTTATTCGGTTAAGCAAAAGACTGAATTATTCAAAATAGAGTCAGAATCCGGTTACCAAAAAAACCATTCAATAAACGAAGTAAAATTTCTTTGCATAAGTAAATAATTTAAGCTTTATATGTTGCCATATTTATTTGCTTTTTATTCGTAGAGTATTTGACTTGAAATATATAATTAATAATGTATTTTGAATACTTTCCGCAGCGCTGCTCTTTGGCTCGAGTCCGCATTCGATGGGCCGGCACATTGGCTGCTTGGATCCCTGCTGTGATCTGTCCGATGTGGTGCGTGATGCGTATGAAAATGCTCGCTTCCTCTGTGATCAATATTATTTGGCGAGTCCCGAACTTGAAATTCAGCAGTACAGCAGCACGAAGGAGGCGTTGCCCATTAATACAGTTTATGTGCCATCGCATTTGTACTATATGCTCTTTGAGCTATTCAAGAACTCGATGCGCGCTGTTGTTGAGCATCACAGTAATGACAACTGTGATAGTTTGCCCCCATTGAAGGTGGCCATCTCACGGGGCAGGGAGGATATTTGTGTGAAGATCTCCGATCAGGGCGGTGGCATTCCACGATCCCAGTCCGATCAGCTGTTCAAATATATGTACAGTACAGCACCGCAGCCATCCAAGTCAGATCTGCACACAGTTCCATTGGCCGGCTATGGCTATGGTTTGCCCATCTCAAGACTCTATGCACGCTATTTCCACGGCGACATCGTGCTGCTCTCCTGCGAGGGCTTCGGCACCGATGCCATCGTCTACCTGAAGGTGAATGCTAAATGGCTTCAATTGAAATACTCAACTTATGCTTAACTTATTCTCTCAATTGTGCTGCAGGCGCTTTCGGATGAGGCCAACGAGTTGTTGCCCATATTCAACAAGACGAGCTCAAAGTTCTATCGCGCAACGGTGCCGACGGGTGACTGGTCGAATCAGGTAAAACACACCAAGAAGACGCAGAAGACGAGCGCTGTTAGCCAATAAACCCTTTCACTAACCGATCAACCAATCCTGAAAACCCAAGCCTACCTCACAACCCAGAGATAACTTCAGCTCCACATCCAAAATGTTTAATTAATAATCTTTAATATCTATTCAGTTTTATTTGTATGTTGCTTGTACATTTGTTGTTTCCAAACATATTTGGCATTTTTTGCATTTTGTTCAATTATTGTTGTCATTTATCAGTTAACATTCCACAAATTTCTACATGTGCGATTAATGGGAATTTTTTCAGGCTTGGGTTAGTTGCTCTGTAGGGTTTATTTTTTATAATTACTTTTAAGCTGTTATAGACACGATAAAGCCTTAAATATATATATATATTTATAACGATAAATATGTATTGATGAGGCATCAACATAAAGAAAAATGCAAGTCTTGAAATAGTTTACGTAAATCAATGTGAATTAGTTTTAAGTTATATATATGAATTTTTGGTTTATTATCAAGAGCACACGATTTACATATATACATTTAAAAATAAATACTATAAATATACAAATATGAAGCTTTAAACTAATAAACTGTTGACATTTGTATACAAACAAAAACACACAAACACAGTTTCCATTTTCTGTTAAATTTTTATGTTCCCCAAAAAGTTTAAAATAATTAACAATGGATAATAAGAACCTTAGTACGGTAATGCATCATTTGTATCCTAGATTATGTTGAAACTCCACTAAATTATTGTGTTAGAAAACGTTTGTATTTATTTCTTGTTCCCCAGATGCCTTAGATAAATATAGCATATTTTACGGCTCACGCTAAAAGAAAACCCAGAGTAATCCTTTCTGTTTCATATCCCCAGTTATTTTTTAACTTATTATATTTACTCTCTTAATTATCTTGACTTATTTACACTTTCTTTCAGAATTTTTCCAATCGTTGGCGTTATATTTATGGTTTTCTAAAGAACTTATAAGACTGTTCCAATCACACAAAAAATCATCGGTTTCTGTTCGTATTCTTTAGTTTAATATAATTGCTGATATAAATTCCATATTATTTAAGATGGTATTTTGCTTGTCTTGAATTTATTCAAATATTTATTATTACCAGAAACATGTGATTTGATTTCAAATCATACCAAACTCATTCTTAGCTAAGTTTTGGGTGGCTGGTCAAAATATTTTTTAAAACCTACCTTTTGTTCATATTGGATACGGCTAAATTCAGTTCATTTGCTTGTTTTGGTTTGGAATTCTGAAATATCTTCATATTCCAGAGCTCGGACATGAATGCACGTCAGCTGAATGCAACTACGCCAAAGCGGTACAGCGACTTGGATTAGATGTGTGGCACCCAAAATGATACTCAGGATTTCTACGAACAACAGCAACAATAGTTTTAAGTGCAACCTAAAGAGAATAAAAATTATATATCACTAGTTATAGGCAAACATTCCCAAATACAACAATACAACAACTAAGATTTGTATTTGATATTGTATTCATGGCAGTAACGTGTTACGTTTCTAATTGGTAAAAGCAAACGAAATTTACTATTGTTAAATATTTAAAAATGGAAAACCACCTGCATATTTTATAAGCGTGTTTTTTAGTGCAATAAATTGAAGCAGAAAATAAAAATATAAAACAAGTCCAACATCGAAACTATTTTTTAGGCACTACATTTTATTTTACATAATAATAAATATTGTTCATTTTGCTGAGCTATACAATAATTAATTGCGTGTGCTTGGTTTAAACATGTTTAGACAGAAGGAGACACATATATATATATATATATATATGAATATAGATATATTTATAATATTCGTTTAGCATTACAATTATTTTATACAAAATTCTCACATTTAGGTTTTAGCGTTTGCACATTATCACGACGTTTCTGACGTTTTTCTTTTTTGTTTTTACCTTTTACATTTTGCTCGACAATTGACATTCATTTATACTATTTAACTACAGCAACAATTGATTTGTTTAAACAAAGTGCATTGGATTCGATAATATATTATATATAATAATCATAATTAATAATCATACATAATATGCAATATAAAATTATATAAACAATAATACACATACACATACAATATTTATAATTCAAGCTCAAAACTCAACTCAAAAATGTAACATGAATTTAGCAGCAGCAGCAGGCAAATATCGGAAATAAGCTAAGATACAAACTGTATATTTTCATATATAGTAACACAACTCTTTTTCGTGTTGCGCAAATGGCGTTATTAGCACCGCTTCCCTCCCGCCCTCACTTTCGCAACGGATCCAAGCTCTCCAACGAGAAATCATCAATGTTCAGCTGACTCTGAAATTTTATATAGACAAATTATTTATAGTTATTGATTAATGTGGGAACGGAGCACTCACCTTGAACACGCTGGGTCCATTATTCATGTCAAATGGATCGGAGCCAAACAGATCCGTGTTGCCATTAAGGCCGCTGTTGGTCACCGAGGTGCTGCGACGTGGCACCGCAATTTTTGGCGGTGGCGCCACTGAAAATATACAGATACCCAATACAAATTATAATAAAGTTAATAATATTATTCAATATAAACGTACATAATGGTGGTGTTATGTTTAGCTCGCTGGAGAAGCCGCTGCTATTTATGCTCATGTTGTTGTTAACATTATTATTGTTGTTATTATTGTTGTTGCTCAGACTGCTGTTGTTGTTGTTTTGCAGCTTGTGATCGTTGTTGTTGAAAAAGAGCTGCTGGCCAAAACTCTTCGATGGCTCAAAGCCAAACAGATCATTGCTGATGGCATTGCGACCATTGCTGAGATTATCCTGTATCTCATCGGCGCGCGGATCAAAATCGCTGTCGGAATCCGAATTCAACAGCAGCTCATCCATTTTCTGGCTATTGCTCTTGCTGCCTCCACCACCACCGCCGCTGCTGCTGGTGCTCATCTGGCTGGACAGATTGCTCCGTGGCGGCACAATGGGCAAGAACGAATTGGGCGATGCCGAGTGCGTTGAGGCCGTCGTCGAATTGGTGTCAATCAGCAGTTTGTCCTCATCTGCTGAATGTACACATTTGAAGATTAGCAATGTAAGAATTTATAGTTATTTATGTTGGTGCTGTGCTTACCCAGCTTGCCGTTGCTCAACGTTTCGTTGCCATTGAGCTCCTGGATGGGCGCCTCGGCAATATCCTTGATACCCAGCTTGTACAACATAGCGTCTAGCTCGGCCTTTGGCAATTTGGCGGATAGTTCGCGCAGGCGATCCTTATAGAGAGCAATCGTTTGCTGCAGATGCTCAATCTGCTGTTGCGCCTTGTTTAAATTCGTCTTCTCATTGCTATCCATGAATTTTCTATGATAATGCAGAAAGTATGAGTAATCAAAATTAAAGCAATTCAATCTGCAATCTGTCAACTACATCAATTAGTAAATAAATGCGAAGCAACGCACCTGTAGGCCAAGTCAAAGGCCTGTCCAATTGTCAGCGTTATGTCGGAGGCCAGCTTATTGGAAATAAATACAAAACACTCGTGCGTCTCCTCTGGCTTTGAGGTGCCATTGTTGCCGTTAGTGTTGCTGCTATTGTTGCTGTAGCCATTAGTATCCATTGTGTTGTCTTTGGACTTGACCGTCTTGGCAATGAAGCTGAAGAACTTTTTCACACCCTTCTCGTCCGCACAGTACGAGATGTTATAAAGCGGAAACTGATGCAAGATTTTATGTGTGCGTGGCTCTTGAATGGCGACACCCTTGATGCTAATGGTGATCTCCAGTTTCTTGAACTTTTCCTGTGTACCCGTCTCCGCCTTTTTCATTTGCTGCGCGAACTGCAGCTTGCGTATAGCATCCTTGACCACCTCAATGCCCTTGGGTTGGTCCACGCTCAGGTTACCAAAGAACTGACAACAACAACAATAAATTAGATAATTGTGTAATTGTTAAGTTTATCTTGAGCACAGCCTTGGTCACAGCCGAGGGAGTTCAACTCACCTTGACTAGATAGACGGCGTGTCCGTTGATCAGCTGCTCCGGCGTATGCAGCCAGTTACGTTTGCCATTTTTCGACTCGCTTTTTGAGTTGCCACCTCCTCCGCTGACGCCGTTGTTGCTACCACCGTTGCTGCCGCCGCCTGTGCTGCCATCAATGATACTCTCCCCACTGCTGTCCTGCTGCAGCTGCTTCTCCTGCTGCTTGTTGTTGTTCTGCTTGTTCCAGAACTTTAGCTGCGACATTTTTGCCGTTTTACTGCCGCCGCTGCTGTTGCCCGCTGGCTGATAAGGCATTTTTACAGTTTTTTATATCTATTTGTGTGTGTGTGTGTGTATTTGTAGGTACAGCAGGGGATGAGGGCGGATTCTGTAAATTAAAAAAAAATTATTTATGAGATTTTGCATTTAAGTTCCGGTACGTTTTTGGATTCAACTTTGTTCGCTTAGCTTTCGACTTGTCTCAACTTGTTTCCATACCCCTTAAAAGTTACTAAAAATGGTATACTCTATATTCACGTTACATATATTAAGAAAAATCTAGTCCGAAATTGTTTTAGAAATTTTAAATGTGTGGAAAATCTAGCTTTAAGAATAAAAATGAAATTAAACTAATATACACATAAGACAGAATATAATCTATCAAATTTGCTAAGCTACATTCTACTACTTATTTCCTCTTTATCGATAATAAAATACCCATATTTAAATAGCTGATTACAGGTCATCTTTTATTCCAGCGCTCAGTTTTTATTTGAGCAATGATTTTTTTTCACTTTTTTTTTTTTTTGTATATATTTATATTTTGTTCGTCTTGTTTCTGATGATGAATTTGCCGCTGGGTGAATAGCGATAGCTTCGGCGTCGGGTCGAGCTGTGCTTGGTTGGGGTTTTTCCTTGTCAGATGAAACTTAATTTACAAAATTGCGACGTTTGTCCCCAGACGATGCCAATGTTTTGCTGTATTGCTATTATACTGCTAATTAACGTTGTTATACAACAGCTTGCAATGAATCTGAATGCATTCCTTTCAGCTGGTAAGCCAATCCCCATCAGCGCAGTGCAGTGCAGTGCATCTGCATCACAACAGACGACAAACGTCAAACGTCAGTCGTGTCAGCCAAACCAGTTGGCCGAGTGGCCAGCAGTAAAGAGTAAGCTTCAAGCACGAACAACATATACCTGCCACTGTATGCACTCGCTATAAATTACCAAATTATCAATTATGAGATTTACATGCATATTACCAGAAAAAAATTATATTTCTTACTATTTGGTTTCATATACGCAAGGCGTTCACAAAACGCAAAAGTTGTTCATGAAAAACTATGTGTTATCTTTACCGAGCGAACAGTGTACCTCTAAGTACCTTTAAGTACACAATACTACAGTCAGCTGGACGTAACAGTGCAACCTCTAAAGACAAAGCAAAGACAATAAGCGCGAGTTTCTCAGAAAAAATCCACAAAAAAAATAGTGCACACACTCATGTACACACACATATATATATGCATATATGAACTCACACAAAAGTAGAACAAACAGTGTCTCAAGTCGAATCATAATAAAAATCACACCTTGGCTGTATGCCTGTCTGTCTGTCTGCAGACCTTTTGTGGGATATTCTCGTGCAATTCTCACATTTCGTGCTGCGTTTGAGTGACTGTCTCATAATTAACGAAAAAATCTTGCAAAATATAAATGAAGCTGTGCTATTTTTTCTCCTTTTGTTTATTAAAGTGCAAATTCACGCGAACACACACAGTACAGTAGACACTCGCTGCAATAACGAGACATATTTGTTATTACCAAGAAGACAACGCCTCGATCTGGCTCAGAAATTTCATTTATTTGTTCTTGCTGGTTTTAGTTTGAATGAACTCATTTTATTTTAAATTTGTTTCTTTGGTTTGTGTTAAATTTAAAAAGCAAGCAAATAACTCAACTGGGAACAGGTTTATTTGATTTGTTAACTTCAACAGGTTGTTGATGCTGTTGCCGTTTCGTTAACTATATCGAATTTACACTGTAAACCTCAAAATAAGTTTGATTCATTTTTGGAACCAATTTGGGGACTGGCAACGAGACCTGGCGCTGGGGCATTAGGCAACAGCAACAGCAGCAACAAAAATAATGGCACAAAAGCGAAAGCCAAATTATCCAAAAGCGGCGTGCGATGACAACAAAAACAATAACACAAAAATAAAAGCAGTAACAGCAACAACAACACAAACAACAAAAATTGAAAAAGAGCAAAGCTTGACAAAACGAAATGAAAAGTGAAACACCCTGTATTTGGCAATTGTGCGCAATTATTTTGCCGCCCGCTGCTGCGCAATCAAACAACAAAAAATTAAAAATAAAATAAAGAAAAATAAGCAGTGCTTAGCTCAGCTGACGGCAGCGACGAACAAAAGTGATAATGTTGACAAGCCAAAGTCAACCGACTAAGACCGCAATGACGACGACAGAACGACATCGCGGAAGTCACAGACGCTCACCGCAACCACACTTCCTCCCCCTCCCAATTAACCACTACGGCTCAACCCACAAAACAACGATCAGTTTAGCATGCAGAATGAGTCTGCTTAGACAACGACGATGCAGTGTTGTAAAAATTATAAATATGAAAAATTGCATATGAAGAGCAAAGATGATTAAGAAGAAGACAGCTACTTGCGGTACTTCAACTGCGAGCTGTGTCTACTGACTGTGAAATATTTGCCTGCGAACTATTTTATTTTGCGCCACCGTCATCATCATCTATACTTAATACTTATGTACATATGGCATGCCATTATTTATGCATAGAGCATGTTGGTAAACGTTGATTTATGATTTCTTCTCAGCAATAAGCAGTGCAGCGAGCAGTATACTTTCTTTTGGGACAATCATGGTAACAACACTTATGGGCAAGTTGAGCCACACAGAGGTGTGTTTGCACAACAGCAAGAAATCGAAGTTGTTGGCAATGAAATGTGCGTCTTATTAAAGGCTTAGGCTTGTGCAATACAAGCAAGTAAGCGATGAAATCAACGCACGAACAACATAAGCAGCCCCGTGGGCCCAAAAAAAAAACAATAAAAACTTTCATAATTAGCGGTTCCTGCGTACTGCGCTTGCGTGTATTCGTGCTAAGCAACAAAAATAATAAGAAGAAAATGAGAGACTAGTAATTTAAATATAATTAAACACACTGACACACTAATGGCCATTATATTGCAATTTTACATTTGCACTTTTGCTTTCATTTGCACACTCTCATTCCAGAGAGCAGCACACAAAAACACGCATACCGTTTGTGTAGCAAGCCGTTAAATCGATGTTCAAATAACAAAACTTTTTGCAGAGTCCCGCACAGAGTTAGTTACAAGGTTTTCACCGTTATATTGTTGTTTTAATTTAATGTGTTATTTTTATTTTATAGCGCCACGGCGCCAATACGTAACGTACACGTCGGGAGACAGCTGCGTACTAAACAAAAAGCAAAGCTTCAACTTTTTCAAGTCGTTTCGTTTAATTCACTTGCAGTTCAACTCTACACACACATGCAGAGAGTTAGAGGGGAGAGAGATATGGAAAAAGAGAGAGAGAGGGAAAGAGCAAGAGAGATAGGAAGAGAGAGAGAGAGGCGTGGAGGAGGAGAAAATAATAAACAATTGTTCAGATTGCCGCGCTCGCTGCTGAGATAATCGAGATTAGAGCACAGAGCAGCAACAATAAAGACGACGACGTAGCTTCTGGCAAGTGCGAGAGCACTCAGCTCAGCACATCCATACACTCACACACACACACACATAAATGTACATGCACATGTTGTAATTAAACATTAGTTTGCAGCGAAAAGCTTTGTCAAACCTCACATTAAGATCAATTCAAACATGCGAGACCGATCTTTTCCACCTCTCTCTATTTCTTTCTAAACTACCAATTAGTTCTCGTTATTAATTTCCCTCTCTCTTAACGATCATCGCCCACAAGACTAGCCTTTCTTGCAGATGATGAAGACGCAAAAAAAAGAAGACAAAAAAATATACAGCTCGCAAGAAGTAATTTCATCAAGCGATTTATTTTGAGCCAATTCCGGATTGAGAATCTAAATTTGGACAATGGGCCAAATTTACATACATACTTATGCCTAATAAACACACATACTATTCACTTGTTAAACAATTTTCACTAGTTTTACTCGTTAAAAATGTGAGTGAATCTTGCCTTGTGCGCTGATTGAAGAAATTAGTGCAATTGATGCGATGCGGGCGAGGGTGCGCAGCTGGAGACTGCGACGACGACGACGATGGCGGCACAGTTTTACAGTTACACGCGATGCAAATACAACAACAACAAATATAACAAAATCAGCAACAATGGCGGGATGCTGCGGCTGGTACAAAATACAAAAACACAAAAACAACAACCTTTATTTATTTTTTTGCTTTTCGCGCGCGGTCTCTCCCTGTCTCTATCTCCTCCGGTTTGCCTCTCTATCGTTCTCTTTGTGTGTGATACGGTTTTTTTGGTTTATTTGTGAGGCTTTTTTTAAATGTACTGCGCAAATTTACAACAAACAAGATAACAGCAGCCGCAGCAGCAACAACAACAACCACATCGACACTGACGATGGAATATCCTCACCACCTTCACAGTCCGCCGAATTGTTTTAACCGATCACGCGCAAGAGACTGACGCTCCAGCTGCCGTTGCGTTGACCAAAAAGTTATGAGGCCGTTTCATTTTGCACCTGCCAGGGATGCACACTCTGCTCTCTGCTTAAATCTCTCAGTGCATTTTGTGATTATTTTGAGAGTGGCCAATTTCCATGAGAGCAACTCTGTGCCAAGCTGACGGAAAAGCTAATGAGCGAAAAATGTTTTACGTCCCTGGTTTACATGATACAAAACGTAAAACTAGTTATTGTTCGCTTAGGAAATGTATGATCGACTTGGCAGACACTCGGTGTGCTCTGCAACTGAGATGCTATCTCGTTGAAAAGGAAGTGAGCTTGATTTTCAACAAGTAGACTTTATTTTTATTTATAATATATTAGGTTATTTATTGACAATATTTATTTAGATATGTGTTTTCATTGAAAAACGTTTACTATTATTTGGTGCACAAGCCACAATATAACGAGATGCCCGACATTATCAACTGTAGGAGATCAACCGTAGTTTTCTCTTTTGTGGTTGAAGCAAGCAAACATGGAATGAGTAAGCGCTCAATTCAGTGCCTGTATGTGTGCATGTGTGTATGTGCTTAAGTTTTACCTGTTGCTTTCCAATTGTTTTACATTTCGACTGGAATTGTTTGGTGCACAATTTGTTAGGCTGTTTACAATTGCATACAGAATGAACTCATAACCAAGATTTGTTTAACTATTGCAAATACTGTTGGATAAAATAAAGCAAATACAAATGTATGCTGATATATATATATATATTTGTATGCCTGTGTGTGTGAAAGCATGTTTGTGTTTGTAAGCTTTGCTTGTGTAAAAACAAAGACCCGACTCAAAGACCATATTGTTGCTGTGGTTTCTGTTGTTGTTTTTCTGAAGAGGGCCGAAGACCAAAGCAATAGCGGCGAAAAATACTTGCAACATATGTACAAATAGCCTTACATATGTACAAAAGTGTGTATGTAAGTATGTAGATTTGTGATACGTAATTTCTTGGGGTTTTGTGTTTGGTTGGTTGAATTGCAATAAAACTGGTTTCCTAAGTCAGGCGTATAATATACAGTGTACATACTAATACATAAGTATGTGTATGCATGCATGTGTTAATAAGTGTGTACATACGAGGATTTAATTATTGTTGAATGTTAGTCGTCTTTGTCTTTGTCTTCTTTGCTGTTGTTGTTTTTGATATCGCTAAAGTCAAATGCATGCCGCACATTTTTGTCGAGTTTTTTACTTTAATTTTTGCCACATTTTGACTACTGCTGTTTTGCAGCGTTGCATTGACAGGCCAAGTGTGTTGATGCTCCCAGAAACCGGCTTAACATGTACCTGTGTGCGTTTGTATGTGTGTGAGAGAGTGTGAGTGTGTGTCCAAGGCTTGCACTGTTATCCCGGTATTGGAAGTACCTGTGACTTTTACGCGCTCTCTTTCTATGTCTCTTTGTATGCACCACTCTCCAGCTTAGCAACCAGCAAAAACAACAGCATTGACCATTTACAGTTAGAGGCTCCGTTGCTGCATTTGCCGTTTTCTTTGCCAACCGCAACAAAAACTATATTTGGAGCTCATTTTTTTCTCAGCGCTTTTTGTTTTCATTGAGGGTTTTGTGTACGATCGCTTCGATCATAGGGCGACTCAGGTAATTGCTGGGTCGATTCTAGTTTTATTGGCATGCTGTTGTCATCACAAATACCCCTCCCACGACCAGTCTGTGATGCATAGAAGCGGGACCTTTTTTCGCAGTACATGCAAATTATAAAGAATATTGAGTATTAATTTTGTTATTGCACATGATTTACGCTTTTTATTGCTTGTTATCGATACGTCGCCATCGCCGCCTTTTTTGGGGGCGTTGACTGCCGCCAAGGGGGGCCTTGTTTTAAATCAAGTTTTTTTTTGTTATTGTCGTCGTTGTCGTTGTCGTCTTGTATGATTTTATTATCACCGTTTTCTGCTCGAGTTCAAAGGCCCAATTAACCGAAAACACAAACAAATAATAATAAAATGGGCGGTTTTCTGTTACATGCATTAAATGTCATCATCGTCGTCGAACAACGAAATGTTATTTTAAATGCATTTTTGTGCACTTATCAAATGGCAGACTAAACGCAAAATAAACTGGCTTTTTCGAAAACGTGCTGGTATTTTGTGCGCTGAGCGCAATCTTTGCTAAACAAAAAAAACACTTTTTTCATTTATTTTTTTATAGCCTGGGTGCGGGACGCTGTTGGCAGCGACGCCAGCAGCGAAGGCGGCCGCGACGTCAACTGCATAATTTACATACGTGACGATGTAGAAGCGCAGCTCAAGTCACGTTTTCATTTCACGCTTCTTTGATTGACGGCTTTGAGTACTGCTTATCGCAGCAAACTGGAAACACCCTGCTCACATAGCTGTAGTTTACAAAATTAAAGCTTAGCTGCTTATCGGGTTAACTAAATAATCTGGCTTTATTCTGACTTTGACGCTTATAAGCACTAAACGCCCCCAAACGCACACACGCTCACACATATACGCATAAAGTCATACGTACAAAAGAGAGTTTGAGTAATTCAATTATTTTGTATATTATTTTCAATGTGCAACAAACGCGACAATAAAATAACAAGCCTAACAACTGACAACACAGATAAGTGTTTTGTCATATTGTTGTAGTTGTTGTTGCTATAATTGTAGTTGTAGTTGTTGGCGCTATGGCACCGACTGGCACAGCGGCGAGGCAATTATTCTGTATTCGCTTCGTCGGCCGTTGGCTGAGATAGTGTGAGACTTCCCGTCGAACGGCAGAGTGAGAGAGAACGAGAGAGAGAGCGAGAGAGAGAGAGAGAGAAATATGGAGTAAGATAGAGATATTGTGAAAGAGGGAGGGGGTAGGTAAGGGAAACAGCGAAAGTTTTGTTTTAAAAGGAAAAAATAGTTATTGAAGGTTTTTGTTGTTTTTGGTGTCACGATAAGCAGATCGGGTTACTTTATGTGCTTGTAAACTGCAGTGCTTGCAAAAAACAGTCTGGGACAAGGTCATTGAAAACATTGAAAATGCAACTATAGCTTTTCAAATCAACATTTGCGCGCACTTACTTATAATGTAGTGGCAGCATTGGCCACGAAGTGTGGCCTAACATGTTTATTTTCTTAGCATTGTGTTTAGTGGTTAGTGGTTGCAGTCATTGCTCAACAGCTGTTGGGCTTTTAACACGAGTGAGGAGCAGCACTGTTGTGCTACCACAATCGACACTTTAACATTTCGATACACAGTTGTGCACATATCGACTGGCCACCGCATTCTGTCGACCGTCTTAAAAATATTTATAATTAAAATTATTTATATTTACTCGGAATTTTGTATAGCATTTTACGCCTACGTGAAAGTACAACAAATCGAGTGCGTAACTTATGAGCGTCAGACACAAACGGGCGCCGTGCAAATTAGTTTTTTTGTTTACCTTTTTTCCTGTGCTGCTGGATATCGAGAATTTTGCTGCTGCTGCTTGTGCTGCCAACATATGTACATACATATGTAAATAGCTTTATATCAATAATGTGTGTGTGATTGTGTGCAAAAAACATACAAACATACATTCATACATATAGATGTTGTGCTATTTGTGTGTTAAAATGGCATTTAACAGAGAACAGTTAAGTTAATGCGCAACGATGCAGATGCAGTCGACTGCAGTTGCGCTGCCCACCAGGTGTTTATTTTAAGTTGAAGCCAACAACAACAATACAACCAATAACAACAACAGCAACAACAACAAAATTAAAGCTCGTTCGCTGCTGAGAAGAGTGTATTTTTTAGGGGGCATGGAAAACGGGCCAAACAAATTGCTTTTCCCGCTCCCGCTCATCGTAGAAGTAGCCGTAGTTGTTGCTGTCGCTTGTCATGAATCTAAATCTGAATCGAAATCCACACCAAAGTAAGTAAAACTCCATATGTCGTGTGTGTGTGCGTGTGTGTACATAACATAATTATCGATGAGTTTTGCTGTTATCTGTTCTGATAAGTGCACTTCTTCGATTAGTGTTGCCGTATTGGTTTTCCAATTAGACATTTTCTTTTTCACTTGTTTCTTTTGCTTTTGTTTGTGTTTCTCTGTTTCTGTTTTGTTCTGTTTTGAGGCATCTCAACTCAAGGACGCATTTGCCATGCGGTTTCATCTGGGGCATTCTGCGATTTATTTTGGCATTATCTGTGCGCTCCCATCTATTTGCTCTATTCGTCCTTAAATATCCTTTTTTTTTGTATATTTATTAAGTGTCATGCCTTATAAATAAAATAAAAAAAACTCTTCTCTTTGGGCTGCTTTTGATTTATGTTTCTAATAAAATTTCAATAGACTTGCAATTTGTCGTGTTGCATAGCTGTGCTGCCTGCCTCTGCCCCCGCTCTCTCTTACCCCGTGTCTCCTTCTCTGTCATGCTTCATGCCACGTGCGTTTGCACGCACAGTGGTTACAACTAGCTGAAACCAGGCATCAAATATGATTGTTTTTTATATGCTTCGTTTTCGAATAGAAAACCTAAACGGAAACATAGAAATTGATTACAAATCAAATTTATTTCAACATGATTTTCAGAAAATTTCAATTTGAATTCAAGCAATGCAGATTTGAATTTAAATAAATTCTAAAATTGTAATATTTTATGACTATAATTAGAGCTGTAGATTGTAGGCTACATTATATTATAAATAAATATTCGCATCTTGAATATTTATTATTTTGAGTGTTGTCGAAATATTTTACAACGATTTAGTTACATTTTACTACATTTACTACTTTATTTTACAGAATACTTTATAAGAAACTTTTTAACTTATATACTTTTTATATTACACAGCAATAATCATATTAAGTTGCATTAAGGTTTTTTTTTATTCAAATAGTCAACTTGTTTTTATTTGTGCATCAATAATTTTTCTTTGGCTTTTAAAGATGTGCAGGTGATTGACAGTTTATAATTTATGAAACATATATTTAAATATTTTTAATATCAAATTAATAAAAAATTATTCAAATATGTTTTGGATTTTAGTATTTTGTGATTATTTGTTAAATGCTTTTTTGTACGTCTGACAAGAGACAAGAGACAAGAGACTCTCGAACCACTGTGCAAACATCAAAAGCCGCGACGAGCGCAAAATATGCGAAGCTTTAGCAACCATGCCCCAATCCCCATTCCCCGCCAAAATCACCCTTTGCAGCCCTTTCTTGCAAAAGTGTTTTATGTGTTACGCGAACATGGCCAGCACACTATTGTTGTTGTTATTACTTAGGTGTTGTTGTTGTTGTTGTTGTTGCTGGGCTGTGTGTTAGGCCTGAGTCCTGCGTTAGGTCCTGTGTCCTGCCATACATTACAATGAAGTATGTGCGCCACGAATGAATGGTCGCTGGCTCAGCTCTGTGGATCTGACTCTGACTCTTCGCTGTCCGATTCTTTTGCTTGGCGACCTTTTCACACACACACACACACACGGATGTGTTTGTATGTTTCTATAAACACATGGTCACACAGACGGGGCCATGCAGCTAATTATGACCCGCACGTTTTCAAAACAAACAGCATTGCACAAAAACACAGCTGGCTTGAGGGCGTCCAAGCTGGCTGTGCAGCAGGGCCAGAAGACAAGACATGGGGCAGGCGGCGGGGTGTGGGGTGTATGTTCATAGTGGTGCACAAGTGTTTAGCTACGTTTAAATGTTTCCGGCGCTCACTTTTGTTTCGTGTCGCCTTCAGCCTTGGAGTCTATATTTGGCAACGCATGCAGGCCTGACACTTTAGAGTAGAGGCAAATCCCCCCTCCCCCTCCCCTTTCTGGAACCCATTCCAAGCTGCTGCTGCTTTCGTCGCTCTGTTTGTTTGTTGCACTTTTATTGCGTTCTTTCATTGTGTGTGTGTGTGTCCAGCCGCTAAGTAGTCCTGTGTACGCGTCTGTGTGTGTGAGCCATAAACATGTCGTCTTTCGCTTGATTTAGCGGCTGAATAGCCTGAATGCCTCACTGCCTGTCTACCTCTCTTTCTCTCTCTCTCTCTCTCCTTCCTCTCTGCTTCCTTCCCTCTCTCTTGCTGCCTTTAACCTTACCCCTTTTGTTGTTTGGCCAGCAAAATGGCCGTCTAAGCCACTGACCGCGCCACACACATCGCGTATACGTAACGTTCAACGCTCAACTGATCATCTTGCAACACACAACAATGGTTCGCCCCATCACCTTGTCATATTTGTTGCGCCCCAAACGCTGTCAATATCTAATACGACAATATGTTGCAGATAACAGCTAACAGTGCTGACCACTTTTTACAGCTAAAAACAGGCAAAAATTGAATAGAATTTTGTTGATCAGTTTTCTGAGTTGTTAAATTAAAATTATTTCAGGTTTTAGTTTATCCTTTAAGGAATATATTTATTATCATATACAAAATTAATTTTTTGATTTCTATTAATATGTATAACTACAAGTTTTCCAGATATTAAAAAGCTAAAGTCTTACTTTAAAAATCAGCTTGATTAATTATTATGTTGATCAGTTTCTGGATATCTTATAATAAATTTTTTGTAGCAACGAATCGAAATATAGAATATAGAATCTCTTATAAAGTGATTGATAAACATTTTAAAAATTCCTTTGAATTATAAAAACTAACCAAATAATTTTTGCTTAAAACGTTGACTTTTATTTAAATTTCAAAATCCATTAAACTTTTAGCAAATTTTATGCATGTACATCAATTTATACTTATATTTTTGCTTTAAACAATTTATGAGCTTTTCCCGCCAAATGTGCAACACTGCTTAGCTGGCAAGCACCCAGCTCCAGCTTGCAGGACCAGTTCCTCTTTTAGCCATAAATCTGATGCTGTTTAGCTTGGCATCTGTCGTATCTTTTGCATCTTTTGCATACACAAAAGCGGTTCCATTTTGGGGCGTTGAGTTATGCGAAACTTGGCAAAAAGCTCTGATGATGTTGCTAGTAATGATAATAAAACCACTTCTATTCTTTTTCACTCTATTCTGTTTGCAGACCATACAAAGAATGGCCTGAGCCGTATTAGCCTGATCAAAGCGCAGAGCAGCGGCAGGCTTAGCCAGTGCAATGAGGCCGAAACGCCAGCAACTAAAGCAACGGCAACAACAACAACAACAACAACAGCAACAACAACAACCAGTTTACGCGCTGCCAAACTTAAGATCGAGGCCATGCAACAACAACAAAAGCTTCTTAACACCATCAGCCACAACAACATCAGCAACAACAGCAGTAGCAGCAACAGCATTATATTGCTGCGGGGCACACGCAATGAGAATGGCCAGATCATCATACAAAACAAACAGGACATTCTCAGCCTGCTCAGCGAGCAGCAGCAGAACAAGGCGACTGCCCTAACGCTCAATCAGCTGCCCACAACAACAACTGTGGCACGCAAGACAATTGTCCAGACAACAACAGCAACTAATAACAACAGCAGCAACAATTGCATCAGCAGCATTGGCAACTCTGCTGGCAGCATCTCAATAGTCTCCAGCAGTGGCAAGGATTCCAATACGATTCTGCTGCAAACGCCCATCAATGCCAGTCAGCTGGAAAGCGTTCTCAAGGCTCAAGTCAATAGCAGCACCAACAACAACAACAATAGTCACAACAACAATGCCAAGCTGGTTGAGCGTCCTTTTATGCTAAAGCAGGTGAGGATTAATGTATTTTTGCACGCTTATTTCTTGCTGAGCGACAAAAACGGGATTTCTGAGGTTAAACATAGAAAATTGAGACTAACCGTCTATAAATAATAAAAATTAATAAATAAATAAATTAAATAATAAATCAATATATGAAATCATATAGTTGACACAGAGTATTCTGTTTTGATAGAGTCTAAAAATAATCAAAAATAATTAATTAAATAACTGGTCAATATAATAAGTTATATAGTGGGCAAAGCATAACCTTTTTAAAGAGTCTAATTGTCAAAGAATAATTAAAATTAATAAAATATATATATCATAAAAAATTGAATTAAATTGAAAAAATAAAAAAACCTCCGTTCTCTTATTCAAACCTATTTACAGATATCTTAGCCAGGTTAACAAATAACAACCCTTTTTGGATTTTCAATGATTGTTTCAAATTTATATAATTATTAAATTATTAAAAAATTATGCAAAAATTTAGTTTTGTTTTTTTTTCTTTAAATATATCAATTATTCAGTCTTACAATTTTCTTGTGCTTATAAAATGAGAGAGATCAAAAAATAATAATTAATAATAATAATTAATAATTATTGACATATATATTTAGTAATATTTATATATGAAATAGTAACTAATACTGGAATGCCAGTTAAGATCAGTTTTAAATGTTGCTCTGCAAGGATATTCAATGTTTTTTTTTCTTATCTAAGATTTGTTAAGCAACTTTACTTAAAATTTTCTGTTTGTTTGCAGGCCTCGCGCAGTCTCAGCTCGGAGAGCAACTGCGACAGCAAGTCGCCATTTGTGCTGCAGACGCTTAAACGACTGGAGAAATCGCAATCCATTCTGGTCATACGCAACTCAACGACAGCAACAGCTGCAGCGGCATCAACAAAAACTGCAGCCAGCAGCAGCAGCAATAACAGCAGCAACAACAGCAGCAGCAGCAGCAATAAGAGCAATGCTGTTGCTCAGCAGCCGCATATTTTGAGCGTAACGCGCAGCTCAAAGGCGCCAAAAGTAGGGGCAGCCGCTCTGCAAAAGCTGAAGGCGCCCGCGGCAACAGTCGCAGCGGCGGCAGCAACCACAACTACAACAGCAGCCGCCGCCACAACTATTTTGAGACTGAGCAAAAGCGTCAACAAGCAGGTGACAACAGCAACTGCAACAACAGCAGCAGCAGCAGCAGCAGCAACAAATAAACTGTCCATCGAGCAGCCGCAAGCGACGAATGTGCCACTGGGGAACGGTAAGTTTCAACTTGCACAATAGCAAATGTTGTCTGCTTTGCATTTGAGATGCGTCGCATAAATCTGCAAAGCTATACAGGTTTCTACAGGTCTTCTACAACTGACGCAGTCTCCAAACGCTGCTGCCTCCCATTTTTTTTGTTGGCCTTGGCAAAATGTTAAAATTTGCTCAGATTTAACAATTGTTGCCTACTTTGAGGCGTGTCGCTTTAAATCGTGCTGATTTGGTCTACTCTTTGGCGAGCTCATCTTCGTACGTGGTCCGCCTAACAATTATTCAATTAAATGCGAATAAACTTGGCCCCAGGCACTTTTGTCTCTTCTTTTCGCTCCTCTTGCTCTGAAGTGTCTCTAGCTGGAGGCATTTGTCCAGCTGTGAACGTGGAGGCTCATTGATTTTCACACTAGCCAACATTTGTTATATACCCTGTACGCAAGGGCACACAGTGGGTATATAAAACATACACTTTTATATACATTAGAACATAAATTTGAATTTATTAAGATAAATGTATCTGAAAGATTATTTGACATAACGAATTCTTTGATATTGTTGAAACAAACTGTAAAAACTTCACATGTGCTGCCAAGAATATGTATGCTTTAAACATGTCTAGGATATCCAATATTTCATCACATACTATTAATAATTTTGTGCTTTTCTTCGGCTACTGTTGTTGGGGAGTCTCTGGGGTCAGAGTTGTGGCTCAATTGGACAGCTCCTTGTTGTGTTATTGGGTTGCTTGTTGCAAACGAACGAAAATTTATTTAGTTTCTTGTTTTTCTATTTTTGGTTGTCTTCTGCTCTCAGTGTTCATTAGTGAGCGCTGTTGCAAGTTACAAGTTACAAGTCCAGCCATCCCGCTTCAATTCCTCAGCCAATCCACTCCACTGATTGTGGGCAACCTGTAACGAGAGCAAATTAGTTCAGCTAAGCGTTAAGTGCTTAAGATTCTCAACATCATATTTGATCCAATTGAGTGGTTCAACTAAAGTTTTTAAGTGCTCGCTCTCTCACTCATTCTCTCTCACTTTCTCTCACTCTCTCTCACTCTCTCACACACTCTTTTTCCGTTTGATCTTATTTAACATAAGTTTTTAAATTCATGCAAATATCGTTGCCTGCCAATTTATACTTTATTAATTGACTAACAAAAATGTATATTTAAAATTGTTTATTAAAATTATGTGAATTAATATGAATGTGGTTATTAAAAATTAATAATTTAATCACTAAATTTAACAGTGTTATTTTTAAGGTTTTGCGCGATATTTAGTTTAAATAATTTTGACAGTTCCTTTTATTTTATTTTGTTTTATTTCTTTTGCTCGTCAAAAAGTTATTATGATCACTTGATTATTATAATTTTCTAATTTTATTATTTGCGTCACAAAAATGTATCTTTAAAATTTTTCATTGAAATAATATAAATGAATATAAATATGGTTTTTAAAAATGACCAATTTAATCACTAAATTAAACCAAATTAGTTTGTGGAGAGTATTTTTTTAGGTTTTGCGCAATTTTTAATTTAAATAGTTACTTTTATTTTATTTTATATTATTGGTTTAGCTGGTCAAAAAGTTGCACTTGATCACTTGATTATTATTCCTACATATCGAATTCTACTAAACTTAGAAGTGTTGCTTTTAGTGTGCTTCCACTGCTTATCTTTCTTAAAAACCAATATTTAAGATTCCTATGAGATTGAAGATTGTCGCTTTCGATTAGCCAAGTGGCAGCTTGAGTTAAAATAAATCGCACGTTTCCAGAGAACGCCTCGAGGCAGCAGTCAACTCATGAGAATTTGCTGATGTCTACAGAAATGCTTGAATTATAGTTGTTGTAGATAAAATGTGCGACAATTGTAGCTAGAGTTATGTGTGCCTGTGTGTGTGTGTGAGTGTGTGTGTGTGCGTATGTATGTACGACACGTCTGTCAGTCTGTCTGTCTCGTTGCCAGAGATGTTGATTATTGCGCTTGATACACAGAAGCAGCAGCGTCTTCCTTTTGCCACTTTTTTTTAGTGCTGACAAGCCTAAACCTTTGTTGGGGGAATAGTACACATAGAAAAATAACTTTCCTGAAAAGGTTTCTGTTTTAGAAATAATTTATTAAATTTCTCAATTTTTTAAGTGAATCTTGTAAACTATATAAAAGTATATAATTAACTAATAAGCTTAGATAAACGTTTTATGTGCATCTTACAAAAATACACACTGTAAATTAAACATTCATTAAATTTTAGATAAAACTCATCTTTTTGGGGGAATAGTACACATAGAAAAATATTCTTCCTGAAATATTGGAAATTTTTAACACGTTTAACTATTTTAAGTTGATTTGATAAACTATTAAAAATTATATAAAGAACTAAGAAGACATCAGAATTCTGTGTTCACATATAATAAAACACAAACTGTAAATTCAAATTTAATTAAATTTAGGGAAAATATACCATGGAATTATGCCAAGCAAAACACAGATTTGCAAAAAGAAAACTTTCAGTTTTAGAAATATAATTTCTAAATAATAAATTACATTATTCTTGTGGCCAAAAGTGTGTGCGATATTGAAAAATTCAAGGCGATTATTTTGCTGAGTGTTACAGCCAGAGTTTCTGCTAAGTGATTTTTAAGCCAGATTTAAGTTATGGCCAAAACGATTGCTTTGTCCTCACTGTGTGGGCGTCAAGTGGCCAAAATTGTCGAACGAGCTGTCGCCTCATATTGCCAACTTGAGTATTGCTGATGTTTCAATTGCTGGAGGCTACTTATTGAGTCGTTCTCACCTACACTCTCACACAGATACAAACACACACACACACACACATGCAAAGAGAATGTATCTGTGCTTTTTAATGCAGACATCCGAAAGATACTTATCTGACTTGCAGCTAACAAATGCATTCGCCTGCCCCACAAGGCGTCTGTGCATGCTTGCATTTTATTGATAAAACTTTGGCTAAAATTTTAAATATTTTAATTTAGTTGTAGTTTAGTTTATGCCAAGTTTGTTGTTATTGTCTGTTTTCCTTTCTTTTTTTCCTGGGCGCTTTATCATAGCCAGCACAGCCATTAGCTAAAAGGTGCCGGCTGCTCGTCAACCTTCAAAAAGCGCCGAAATATTCATTGCTCTTTCATTTCTATTTCTTTTTATACCTGCATTAAATGCATTAATGGGGTATATTTTTTATTAATATTGAATTAAAAATTAATTATTTATCCCAATGAACTACTGAGTAATTTAGATTGAGCTTATTCAAATATATATTGCATAGAAATAATGGAGTTATTTTTTTTTTATTTACTTGTTTAGAGGTTTATGTAGATTGATTGTATTACAAAATTATATTTTTTTTTATTTTTTCAGTGATTTTATTAGTTGCCATATAAATATAATATTATGTTATAAATTTAAAGTTCGTCAATCGGCTCAGAGATTTTTTTTACTTTAATTAACTTATATTATTTTTTATTAAGATCCGTTTGATTATTAACTCTTAAAGTAAACAATGTGATTTTAAGCTTTTCGCCTATTATTATTAATTACTAAATAGCAAAGATGAAATAGAGGGTACTTCGCAGTCAGAATTTAACAGCAGTTGTTCGGGCATTCGGCGTTTTTTTTTATATTTTTTTGAAGGTAAGCAAATTAAACAAATTACCAACAAACAGTGGCAAAGTCCTAGGCACAGAAACCAACACAACCCCCACAGGCTCGAAAACATACGGCGTCGAGTTGGAGTCGACCAGAGAGTATCTGTGAGATACTTTTGCAATTCGCATGCATGCACCGTCATGTGAGTTTGTAAAAAAATCGTCCAACTTTTTTTTAGCAGTTGGGTATTATTTTTTTTATTTTACTTTTCTTCACAAATCCTTTTGGCTGCCTTCATTATCTATATTTTGGTGTGCTTTTTTCGAGCACATAATTGCCATGAGAAAGAAATAAAAAAAAACACAACATTTGGAGAAAACTTTTGCGCTTTGTTTTTCTGCCTTTGTGCAAAAAAGAAAAATGAAGAAAACTTTTGCATTTCCGTTGTTGTTCTGAAACTTGAGCGCGCGGCCAGTGTTGCAAAAAGCAAAAAGAAATAGGCAAACAAGAAGCTTCTATCTCTTTTTAGTTTTCTGTGTTCTGCTTCTTTTTTGGCGAGTTAAATTGCAAAATATGATGGGCTGGCGCCTGGCACCACTTCACACACACAGATAACTTCACAAAGGGTTAGTAAATTGCCCTGGTGTAGGCGTCTAATTAGATAACACTCTACCTAATTGACTCACACGCCCACACGCCCACTGCCCACTGCCCACCGCCCATCGCTGATATATTTGCACTGCTTCTTTTTGCTGCACATCATTTTTGGTAATATTGTGTCGCAAAGTTCTTTACTTTAATTAGAACTTGCAACTTTTTGTTGCATACTTTTACGTTTGGCCATATTTGCAGTGCCCTGATTTGTATTTACACCACTGCCCCCCGCTTCACGCCCCTCTCTCTTACTTAAAATGGAGGCTGAATGTAATTTAGAACAGATGAATTATCACACAAAGCGATGCAATTTTAACAAATTATGCGGAAATGCGCCAAACTAACAAATTAATGAAACTGTTGATTTTTAGTTTCATATACTTACCTACCTATAATAATTTGTTTTAAATTGAAGCAATTTATCGCGTTATATTTGATCAAATTCGTATTTTTAAAAATGATGACCTACATTTTGAAGCAGAATAAAATATGAACATTTATTTTAAGATACCTATTACCTTAAATTTTAGGAACCAAGTGATTTAGATTGGAGACGATTACATATTGTCTATATAGTCCTCAGAACGCTTGAAGAATGACACTTTCACCGGCAAAGAATGTTTTGATAAATGAAGACTACAAATTGTAGATTTGGCTAAAATTTGTTAATACTAATTGGGTTACATCAATAGAATTTCTGGTACGACTTAAATTCTTAGTTTTGCACTTCCTAAAGTTCCTCATCTGTTGATCGAAACTTTGGCAATTTGGCTTTCGCATATCACTGCCACCTGTCAAGGATGTAAGCTAGTTTTCTATAGTTTTTATTTTTCCCGTGTTTAACTGAACTGTATGGGTTTTAATAGAGAGATTAACATATGTCAATTTAACACAACTAATTTGCAGTTTGGGTTGATGCATGAACTCATTGAAGAATAAGGCATTTAAGAAGGATATTTTAGAAAGCTACATAAGATGTCTTAAGATGTCTTTATCTTTAATTATATATTCGTTACTCCAAACTAATTAACTAATTAATGTCTTCGATGTATTGAGTTAATAGTAAACTGGCTTAAGCCATGCGCAACTTAATAAAGTGAAATTAGTTAATAAAATAATATTTATCTGTTTTTTTAATTAAAATACATACTTTTTGTTATACATGTATTTCAAAATACTTACAAATTCATTCAGCTGAACATATGTTTTTTAAACTAATTCATCATTGCATATCCATTTATAGAACATAAAACTATTAAATGAAAACTTTAATGAACTGTTTCTTTTCTCTGACACTATAATTTATATTATTATTATAGCAACTATTATGAGCGAAATTAATAATTATTTTTGTTGATTAAAAATTTAATTTAATATAATTATTTTAATAGAGTTAGTTTATTGCTGATAGTATTGGCATATTTTAGGAAACCTATTTACACAATTATCTTAGAAAATTTAATTAAAGCAATTTACCGAATAATTTAGCTGATAATTAATTAGTGAGAAAAGCCCGCATATTTTTATTTCTCAGTGGGAAACGTAGAAAAAGAATTCATCAACATTAAACTCTTTATATATAAATTTAAATTGAATAATAATATTTTTATCGTTTTCTAAGATATGCCTTACATATTAGGGGAAAGTCTGATTTATATTAGAGTAAAGGTTTAGATATTTGAATGCGATTCTTGCAATTATGTAATAAGGGTAAATTTTTAGAAGCTTATTTGGAAACTATATAGGAATAGCTTACATCCGTTTGCACACTTGAAGAATACCATTTTCCTCTGTAAAGCTTTTAATGATAAATGGAGACTATCTCTTGGTTTATGAAAAAGGAAACTGTCTGATAGAAAACCAGAAAACATTAGTAGAATTGCTGGAGCAACTTAAACCGCTGAAATCGCACTTGCTAAAATGGCCAAACTGGCCAAACTGGCCAAACTGGCCAAACTGTTAAACAAATTTCGACAATTTAGGAAATTTTTTCATTTTGCTGCAACTTGTCAAGGATTTTCTCTAATTTTGCACTCAAATACCAAAACAGAAGTTGAGTGAAGCTTAAAGTCATTCATAAGTAAGACATGATTCGGATATGATCATTAGAGGATGGGTATATTGAACTAACATAATTCCTTCAAGTTGCTTAGCTTAAATAATAAACGTTAAACATTAAATGTAAATATATTTTAATTTAAGTGAAAACTTTAATAAGTTACAATATTATAATACAAAGGTATAAGAACAGATAAATAAATTTTCCGCATTATTATTACTGGTAACTAAAAGTTACAATTTATTTAGAACTACTATTTTATTACTACAATCTGTTTTACAGATATCAAAATAGATTTTTTTCTACTTCTCTTTGTAATTGAAATAATAAATACACCCATTTACCGAGAACTTTAGCTTGTTATCTAAGAGCATCGAAAAACTGATCGAATATTCGCCATTCTCAATGGGAAAACGAGAGCGGAAATTCTTTAGAGCACCTCACTGCCTGAAAGTTTGAATTAAAAATAAATATTGTTACTTTTATCGAAGTATAACTTATGCCTTACATAATAGGGACAAGCATTTTTTGTATATTGCAGTAGGGTTTTAGATATTGCCACTTTCACCTGCAAAAATGTAAGTTTTAAATGGGTACTAATATTTTTTACAATTGTAGGACTTGTTATGGACTGAAAGATATTCAGCGTAACATCGATAAAATTTCTGGTACTACTTAGGGCCTTGATTTCGCACTTTCTAAAGTTGTTCTACTGTTGATCGAAACTTTGGTAATTAAGGCTTTTGAATTTCCCAGCCAACCTGGCAAAGATTTAATCAGTCAGTTTTCTTTTGTATTTTCTCCTTCATGTCTGGCACTTATCAGACAAAACAGGATACTCTTCCACAACATTAACTTAAGCATTATTTATTAAATGCCACGTTTCGCATCTTTGACTAAACTTTGAGCTTTTTACAAATTGATAATTCTAATGTAGATGTGCCTAAGTTAATTTAACAATCCATATATCCATTTGGATATTAAATAATAATCTGTTTATTGATGCATACACTAATTATTAATTAAACATTTAAACAGGATATAAACATTAAAATAGAAGTGATGTTTTTACTGAGAGATGAGATTATTACAAGTTTTTCATACTTGAAAATTAAAAGTGATTTCATTTTCTAAATGCTTTTTGGGCAACCAAAGATCTTAATTTTTATTGAAGTGCAAAGCAGTTTTAGAATTTGAATTTAAAATCTAAACTGAATTGCTAATGAACATTTTTTTTTACACTGCGTGCAATTAAATTAAGTTATATGACTATGCTAATATTGAAATTTGTAATAAAATACAGAAAGATTTCAGAAGTTATTATTTCTTTTAAGAAATAATTATTTTCTATTATTATTGTAGATACCATTATTTATAAAAGTTTTTCTTTTCTAGTATATGCCAAAATATTTATATAAAATGGGTCATTGTGTCAATAGACACAATTTTATTAGAATGCACTAGACAAAATATTCCGTTATTAGTTATTATAATTTTATATATTATATTTATATTATTAAAATGTATGTTAAATTGCATAATATATATATATATATTTACAATGTTTATTTACATATTTGCGCGTTGGCGTCGCTCACGTGCATTTGATTAAAAATTCCAGCAGGGTAAACTGCTGAGTGGTCGGTTCAGAAGTGTCCACATGTTGGCAGCAGCAGGCACTTGAACGTGCACCTCCATTAGTTGGCCTGTTGGTTAAATGCCGCGCATAGCTGTGCACCGTGCCACGTGCGCCACATAGCGTTGCATTCGTTGTTGTTTTTCCTACAATGTATTTTTGTTTTATTTTTTTTTTTTGGGGTAGGATCCACTCTTTTAGGCGCGCGTCCGTTTTGAACGGCGCAGAGTGCGCAGGTCCTTAGACTACGGTTCCTCTAACGGCCGGAACAACCCCTAACTGCTGTCACAATTTTTGTTGTGCAATAGAAATGTTTTGCTTCGAGTGTGTATGTGTAAGTGTGGGTGGGTGTAAGTATGTGAGTGTAGGTGCTGTCGACCAACCCACACACAGTGCTTGGGCATTAAGACGGAATTAGGCTAATTGTGGCAGAACCCAAAGCCAGAAGAATAACGTATACAAACCGTTGACTGCCTAATGCCAGAACTTACAGCGAAACACTTACACACACACACACACACACACACACACACTCACACACACGACTACATTCATCATCTCTGGGAGCTCGTGCTGCACTCGTTGCGCTGCTGTTTCTCGCTCGCACACGCTGCCCGCTGTTGCCAGCTAAACCGACGAATCCTGGCTGAATGCACACAGCGTCAAACCGAGTGCCAGCTCGTGTCTGCTGCCGAAGTTCATTTCAAAAAGCCGACATCGGCGACAAGGACACTGCCTGGGCTGCCTGTCTGTTGTGTTTGGTTGCGCTTCAGTTTTCAGACCTTGGGCAAACGTGTCGGACGCAGTCGAGAGTCGAGTATCGTCGTCGTCATTGCCGTTTTACGTTACGTCTTACGTGTTGTTTTACGTGACGCTTACGAGCGTCTGTCAACAACTGCCAGCAATATGCCAATATTTATTATTGTCAATAACAACAAGAGCATCGACAGCAACTTTAACCATTGCACAACGCTCCTCGTTTCCGTTGCCATCTCCGTCTCCGTTTGCGTCTCCGTCTCCGTTCTTGGCTCAGGCCCCGCCTCTGGCAACGGCTTGTTCCTCATTCGCAGCAACAAGGTTCCTTCAATTGCCATTTCTCGTTTGTTTATGTAATTTGTTTACCTTGTGTGTTAACTGCGTTGTTTATTATTTACCAGTAACATTCCACATTCCACCTCTTATTTCAAATAAATGTCAATGTTGTGTCAATGTTTTCCACTGTAATTGGTGTTTTCTGCCTATTTTCTTAAATCACTTTCCGTTTCCAAAACTTCATCTTGTTTCGTTTATTAGATACAATCAAATTGCTGTTGTCATTACTTATCGTGTTTATATTTATATACAAATATATATTGTATGTTGTCATCGGTGTTTAATATAGGCTTTAACTGATCTAAAACTGAACTATATATTTAAAATTTACTGTGTTTAAGTGTCTAGTAATATTTGTTGTTGATTTGTGATCCATTTACTCAATGTTTTGAATGGCTCAGAAAATTATTGTTTATAAAATGAGCAAATTAGTTTTTTTTATCTCATGTTTACTTATTCTAAATGTTGTTTATTTTCCTATGTGTTCTGTTTATGCTTAAAATATAAATGTTTATATTGATTATTGTAAACAAGCTAATTAAATTTAGATTTAGATCTACTATTGCAAATTGGTAAAAAAAAACAGATCTACTGATTGATTAATCTAATAATTACATTATTTCACAAATAACTCTATAAAGTGTGAAAAGTGTTTTCTACAAATAATTCCGAATTTTAAATATATTAATGTGTTTCGAAATTACTTAATGTTTTCAGAAGAAGTGATCAGAATTGAGTTTAATTTAAAGTCAAGTGTCCAGGGTTAATTGAAAGTATAAAAATAGAGGATGTGATAAAAGTGATACCTGAAATGTGATTCAAATGAGACCTGAAAGAGATTGTTGATTTGAAAACACAAATTTTAATTACAAAGAAATTTATTGAAATCAAAATCAACTTTTAACTTTACATTGTTAGCTTTAAAGTCTACAATTTAAAGTAAATAAGTTGCATTACAACTATATTTAGTATAAATAAAAAGGTTCCACAAGATTAGACTTAATCTTGAGATATTTTTATCACATGCCAGTCGACAGTCTTACAGAAGTGTAAATAGTTATAATTTTAAACGAATTTCAACTCGAAAATGTATGCCACAAATGTGAATTGAACTACAGTTCAAGGCCGAATTAAATTTATCAAGCATTATTGTAAGGCAAATATAAATAAATTTAGATAAGGCCAAGATGGCTGCTCAGTTTCCCAGTTCATAAATGTTGAAATAGAGTGTGTAAATCGAGCAGCAAGCAAAGAGTTTCTAAAGCAAAATATTTAAACTTGTTGTGAAAACAGTTGATGCAAAGAAATTTCAAATTTTGACTCTTGCGTCAAGATAAAAAACGGATAAGGCCTTATCAGCGTGGTTGGAGTGACATTATCAACTGTCCGACTAAGCCTAAAATCTACGATGCAATACCACTTAAAATATGAGAAAATATATATTTAAATTCGTAATTGTCAACAAAGATTTGAATTTGTAGGAATTACTAGCTAAGCAAGTGCGGACCTTAGTTAAAGCCCTAACTGCAAGCCGTTAAGACGCACCCAACGCTAAAAACAATAAAAGTGAACCAAGAAAGTGAAGCATTTAGAAATATCTTAAATCAAGTGATCAAACTATATATAGTTAGATCTATAAAAAAACATATGGCCGGTTATCGTGCGCTGCCGCTGGCGCCTGTGTCGGCAACAACAGCTGCCGCCGTGCAACCGAGCAACATCAGCAACAGCAGCGGGCATCCGGCCCCAACAATGGCTGCATATGCGCATCATCAGTCAATGACGGCGATGTCGAATAGTGGCATTATCTATCAGTCGGCGGTGCATGCCTCGATACATAGCTTGAATACAGTACAAAGCCAGCATCGATCATCAACCACGCATCATCATATTCTAGCCACGGCAACGGCCACGGCAACAGCAGCAGCGGCAACCGCAGCAACAGCAGCAGCGGCAGCAGCAACAGCTGCCGTAGCTGTTGCACTACCAACGCCAGCAACAGCAGCAGCAGCAGCAGTAGAAGCAGGTGGAGTGGTGCAGCCGACGGTAGCAGCAGCAGCTGCGTATGGACAGCAAAATATGCAACAGCAGCAGCAGCAGCAGCAGCAGCAACAGTTGCAGCTGCAGACGACACATCAGCAACAACAGCAACATCAACATCAACAACAGCTTATGTTGCATCAGCAACACGCACAGCATCAGCAACAGCAGCATCAACAGCAGCATCAGCAGCACCAGCAGCAATTGCTGCCACAGCAACATCATCTACAGCAACACCAACAGCATCAACAACAACAACAACATCAGCAACAACAGCAGCAGCAACATTTAGGTTTGACGCCCGCGCTGCACCACCACCACCATCATCATCATCACCACCAGCAGCTGTCGCTGCACCAGAACCACCTGTACTTCAATGGTTTGGGCCATCACAGCCATCATCATCATCGGCAGATCTTTAGCCATCTGCAGAGCGCCCTCTTGCCGCTTAGTGTCAGTAAGTATGCATGGGCGTGGCAGTTTCTATGGGCGGCCAACTAACAACCAACAAAGTTTGTACTCAGCATTTGCATTTAACCAATTCGCATGTTTGTCTATGTTTTATAGCCATGTTTTTTAACTGTTTCGATGTTGTCTGTTCATTTTCTTAGTGTTCACTTGACAAGCAAAAAAATGCTTATTTTTTGTGTTGTATAAATCAATAATTTATCAAAAAAGTTATATAAAGTACCAACTAAAATCTTGCATTTCTTCAATTAAAAAATTATATATTTAGC
This sequence comes from Drosophila longiperda, assembly GCA_035042125.1. Classification (NCBI taxonomy): domain Eukaryota; kingdom Metazoa; phylum Arthropoda; class Insecta; order Diptera; family Drosophilidae; genus Drosophila; species Drosophila longiperda. The sequence continues at coordinate 20,043,609 of JAWNLV010000107.1, forward strand.
ACTCAAACAGGCAGCAACTAAAATGAGCACAAAATAGGATTTTTTAAGGAAAATATCGATGGGCGAACATTGAGAAAAAAATAAACAAACTAAACTTGACTTTATCGAATGTGCATTAAAGCTTTAGTTTTATACTGGATCTCTTCTTGCCCCCTCAATTGTGTCGTGTGTTGTTGTATGCAACTCATTTTCATTTTATAAACATTTCATTAAATTTTATTTCATATCTTCCTGGTGCAATAATTCGCACGCCATTCCACAAAACGCGTGCGGAGCGTCGCCAGTTTGTGCGCTTATTGTTGTTTTGTGTACAAAAGGACATGCATTCACACACACACATACACACACACACACATGTAGACCCCAGAGTATCCTTTAACGAGTGCGAGCCTAAAATCTAAACTACCAAACAATTGAAAACAAAAGGGCTCCAAAGACACAAAAACCAAAGGCTCAGGTGTTTGTAGATGTGTCCGCGTCCGTGTGTATGTGTATGTTTGTGTGTTTGTTTGTTGTGTGTGCTATAGAGTGCGTGTGTGTTTGTATTGTTGTTGTTGTGCGCGATTTTATGTCGCTAACAATGCAAAATATGCCCAACATTTGCTTCGTTTTTTTTATACGTTTTTTTTTTTGGGACACATTACCTACGCCGTTTGTTTCGCTGTTACGTTTAGTTTTTGTGTGTTGTGTGTGTGTGTGTGTGAGTGCCAGGCCATGCCCACTGTACGCCCCCGTCTCATTTATGCCTTCCTTGTCTTTTGTGTTGCACATTGAAATATGTCAGCAATTGTGCAATGGTTTTTTGCGTGCCCCGTGTGTCCCGTGCCCTTGCCACCAGCCACGAGAGGCTCCCATTGCGGCCATTGTCACATTTAGATTTCGTTGTTGCCTCCTGTGTTGGAGTAGAAGGTGGCTTAACTTTATTATTTTAACTTAACGGCATTTTAAGTGTTTTTTATTATGCAACAATGACAATGACAATACTTGACTCCACCTGTGTGTGTGTGGGTGTGGGTGTGGAAGTGTGTGTACGAGTATAGGTGTAAGTTAACATTTCATGCGACTGAGCAACGTTTGCGACAACAACAACAACAACAACAGCAGCTGCAAATAATAACGAATATTATATACACCTATAGACATTGGGTTCGGTTTGACAACATCTAAGTATATATATATATATATATATATATATATATATATATATATATATATATATATGTATAAAACAACTGATTGTTTAAATTGTAGAGATGTAGATGGAGATGTATCAAATTGTTGTGCGCTTTTTATATATTTTTATTTTATAAGTATCAACATAACTGCCGATGTTGTTTGCAATATCTTAGTAAAAATACATTTTTCCAACATTAGTTACTTTGTAGCCACTCGTGATCTGATGATAATTAAGATTATATATTCTTTATGGTTTTAAAAAGTTTTTCCGAATGCTGAGATCTTTATAAGACTTGCAACTGCTGATTTGGTTTGGATATTTTATTAAAAAGAAGTATTGCACATAATAACTGATATTGCATACCGCGACTGTTGATTATAATGAAGAATATATTAATCCCTATGAGTTCGCAGATGAATCCTTCAAGGTATGTGTACCATCTCAAAATTATAATACCCTCCTTAAGGGCATAGCAACAACAACAACAACAACAACAACAACAACAACAACAATAAAAGCCATAACAAAGTCATTTCTCGTTTATGAGCAGCTTCATTATGCGCGTTTTGTAGCACAGTTTTTTACCAGCCACACCCCAACGTATATCCTCACATACCCCCTTTAATTCTATGCTGCACACCAGGCCCCTTGAATCTTGTCTCCCCTTGCCCCATCCAAACACAACCACTTCGCCAATCGACGCTTTTGTCACTTGGGCACGCTAAAACTTTGCAACCAAAGTGCGTCAATGAAAAACCAACAAGTGTGCAATGTGTGTGTGAATGTGTGTGTGCAATGTGTGTGTGCAATGTGTGTGTGAATGTTTAGTTGTCTTCGGTTGCCACTGTTGCTGTTTGTTGTGCCAGTCAATTTTATTGTCTTTGGCATGCCATTGTTTTGACTACTGCCCGCAAGGCCTTCTCTTCTACAGCCCATACCACCCATCTCACCCCTAACTCCTTCCCTCGCTCTCTGGGCCTGTTACGACCTCAATGTTGTCATTCGCTACTCGCACTCGAAAGGCCAGAAAAGCGTGTAAAACATTTTCAGCCACAACAGACTTGATAAGCCATCTTCAACGTGTAAAGCATTAACTATTTGCCTGTTTAAGGAATTTAATTTGTGGAAATATTAATATTTCATGTAAATATAATAATAGCCACAAACTTATTAATTTCACTGTTTAGATTGGATAAAATTAGTCTACATCCTTTTGCCACAATTATTCTTAAATAACGAATTGCAATGAGAAATAAATTTCCTTCTTATTATTGAAAAAAGAAATATTCATAACCAAAACTATGGCTTTCAAAAAATCACAGTGTTTCTTGATATTCTTTTAGATTATAAACTCTAAACTCCAACAAAGCAGTGGGTAGATAAATATTATATTTATCTTCTGAATTTTTACATTCTTGAAAATATTTTCTATTATGAAGAAGAAGAAAAACAGAAAAAAGCCTTACTGATTTTTTAGTATTTATAACTTTAAATAAATTTGGCTCTGTTTTTATTTATGTTTATTTTAATTTTTGTATCTTTAAGATAAAATACGTTTTGAGCGCATTAGACATGTCTCACTGAGTACTCAGTTCTCGATACTAATGGAGATATGTGTGCAAAGGGTATTTTATACAAACTGTGGCATTTTATAAATGTATAAGCCACAATGCCAGGGGACCAAACTCTGCTGGCCAAAAACTCCAAATCTCAAGTCCACGCAAAGTGTGAAAAAGTAATAAAAAAAATATTCAAAAGAAGTAAAAGAAGTGGAAAAAAGTGTGCTGCAAAAGTAGCAAGTTGACAAAATTTTAATAAGGCACTTTGCTGGCCGCCTTTTGCATGCCAACGAGTCGGTTGCCAGCTGCCAGAAGGACTCGCCAGTGTTAGGGGAATGTGAGGGGGGCAAGTATGAGTGGGGTATAAAGAGAGAGGCTGACCAACGTGTGCAATAAAAAATTCAAAACGCTCCACATACGAAACGGATTTGTCAAAGATCACGTACTCAATAAATATTGCCCATGAGCGCCACACAGTTGGCTACACTTTGAATTGGATTCGAGGTTGGGTTTGCAACTTGCCCTTGCCTTTTTTTATGAGTAACTTTGAATGCTTATATATCCATATGAGTGTGTGTGTGTGTGTGTTTAAGCCTTTAATTTCGGCTCAGTTATTGCCTGGGGACAGCTGTGGGCGGTTGATTTTTGATGTGCGCCTATTAATTTCCACTCGGCATCGGCAATTCAATTAGTTCGAGCAGCGCAAATATGTTGTCTATCCGGTTTATGTCCTGACTGATCCTGTGCGCTGACATCCTCTCTCTTCTGCCTGTTGTTTACGTGGCACGTAATATATTTGCTCATATTACTAAAAGCTACATAAATCGTGAGGGGCTTTAAGCGTCGGCAATTTATAGCCAATGTGTTTTTAGCCAAAGTTTTAAAGTCCTTAAAGCAGACGCTCGAGTTGAGCTGGCGCCTGACTGCCTGCCTGGCCAACCTGCCTGTCCGCCAGCCCCTCGGCCACCCTGCCTGTTGTTGTTTGTTGTTTAGCCTGATCGATGGGCAAATGGTGACAAAATGCAAGGCCTAGGCCTGGCATGTTTACAAGCCGACCTATGGCATGCAAGCTGCCAGATAGAGGCAGCCAAAAAGTCCACAGGACACATGTCCTTCCTGGTGTCCTTTGCTTTGCTTGCAACGCGTTGCTGCTGCAAAAGTCGAAAAGTGTTTGCCAACGCAAAATTCCAAGCAATTAAATCACTTTGATGCTAATTTGGATTAATATGTTGTTGTCTATTGGCAATTTGTTGCCAGCAAACAGGAAACAGACCCCTTCCCCCCCTCAGATCTATGCACGGATTGGGCTACGTTTTTGGCCAGGTGTTTCGATTAGCTCGCACGCACATAGATTTATTGAACAATGCGCTTCTAAATGTTGCCCACATTGCAACCAAACACACACATACACACACACACACAAACACATATGCAAGAGTATTGGCCATCATTTTTGTTGCATGGCCAGCATACGCCTCCGGCTGCCTGCTGCGTTATTTATTTGGCTTATCGGCCCTGCTATGGACCGAAAATTGTGCTACATTTGTCGCTTGTCGGTTAGACAAACAATTTTTAGTATGTTATCCCCGTCCCATTGACAATCCAGCTTCCCAAAACCCAAAACATCCCGTTCTCAGTCTCGCTTCCAAATTCTGTCCCTGTCTTTATTAGCTTACAACCATATTAATTTTGGTAGATAAATATTAGTTTTAATACCCGTAGTCAATATGCCTGAAAATGGGTATATCATCGTTATGGGTTATACTTTGTCATTCAAGCTGTCGGATAGTTAATAAAGATTTTGATATATATTATAGCAGATTTAGTAGATATTTACTTGCTGCTAGATTATGTTTGCCTTTTTTTTCTCGAAAATATAACTTTATTGAATGACAATAAAATAGTTATATTTATAAAATATAACTAAAAAATTAAAAAGATACCGATAATTCATCAGCATTTTTCTTGGCTTTCAATAATTCTGTGCATAAGGTTTTTAAATTTTTTATTAACCAATATTAGTTGGCCAATTATTGAATTAAACGGATATTTCACAGTCGGTTACAATGCTGCTCTGCTTTTACTTATTAGTTTTCGGGCATTTAGATTAATTTGCTTTCGTGCAGCGCAATTTTGGTTTTTATGTATTTTTAATAGAAAACCGTTTTAGCCGTTTGGTTCCATGTGTTTTTCGGTGCGCTAATTTCATGGCACTTTAAATGTTTAATTTACAATTTATGTAAAAACACAAATATACAGGCGTTATTTGTATGTGCCTGCCAGGCAAATAGTCGCTACATATTTATGAGTACTTGATAAATACTAGCATTAAAATAAATTACGGCTTTCACAGCTAAACCGCCAGGCACAAAAAGAAAAAAAAAAACGATGAAATAAACTATGAAAAAATATGTGTTTTAAATAAATACAAAGGCAGCCTGCGGCCAGTAGAAAAAATAAAATTCACATGCAAAGGTGCCCAAAAAAAAAAAAAAAAAAACAGGTTGGTAACAAATATAAAACTGAAAAAATGGCATGTTTGTGTGTGGCAAAGAGGGAACGGCACGCCTCTGAAATTCAGCGACTGCATATTAATATAATTTGCAGGCCACACACCAAACTCCTGCCCCTTCCAACTGACCGTATCCAGAAAGCCAAAGCTCCCAAACCCGTAGCACAGATAGCATATGTAGGCTGACAAGACTGACTTGACTGTGAGGAGCAAAAGTGTAGCAAAAGTTTGCAAAGTGCATTACAATTTTTATAGCATATGCCAAGAGTTTTGGGCTAGATGAATTTTTATTTGTATTTATTATACCCAGTACAAGTTGCTGTTACCGGGTATATGTATTAAAATTTTGTTAATGTGTGTTTAAAAAATAAAATAGACAGCTTCGACATAGAAATGTTACAATTTGTGTTCTTTCTTAACATTAAATTTGATTTGAGTTGAGTTTTTAATGATAAATCTTTCACTTTGATCCTTGATCCTTGTTTATTTAATTTGTTTCTATTCTTTGGCAATAAACAAAAAAACGAACTTCACATATATACTGCGGGGTATATATTATTCAACCCCTCCACCCAAAAGAGCTGTTTCTTTTTTTTTCTTTTTCGAAAATCATTTAGCAAATGTGAATTTTTGCACTGATTTACAACGCAAAGGACGTCAAAAAGAAAAGCGGAAAACAAATGAAATGCGCACGTAATTGCATTGGGCTCCGTAGACGTAGAAGTAGGAGAAGACAAGCGGGAGACTTTTGACTAGGATGGGTTCTACGTGGGGGCTGTGTCTTGCAAGTTGCACGTTGCTCATACGCCGCGTTGACAATGCTGCTGCTGTTACTGTTGCTGCTGCTTCTGTGGCTTGTTAAGGCGGCCCCGTTAGTCGTCATAAATGTGAATAATTTATTACATTTGAGCAGCTTTTGTTTTGCCTCATTGCTTTTGTTCTATGGCATTTCGGTTAGAAATTCATTAATAGCACTTTTATGACTTTTCGAGACGTTCCGAGACGGCGTCGACTTTCTTGTTTTGTTGCACATTTTTATGTTAATCGTCGCTGTTGGCCTGCCCTTTGGTGTGACTTGTGTTGCTCCTTGCATTCCAATCCACTGCCCTTCTGGCCAAATGGCGCTGCACAATATTTTTACAAAATTGCAGAGCATATCCTCTGTGATTGTTGCTATTGTTGTGGTTGCTATTACTAATTATTGTTTCGCTTAGTTGCTGACACGCTTATTTGTTGTTATGTGTCTTTTAATTGCTGTTTCTGCCACACAATATGCAAAACTCCCAGCTGAGAAATGGTTTCTTGTAATGCAATCAACAACAGTCTGCTGTCGACCAACTTTACTACTCGTTTTCGACAAAAACTAACAGTCAAATCACAACTGACATAAATGCTACATGATTTTTATCAGCCGCAACGCGTCGTCTTTTCTTATATATTTATATATATATTTATATACAAATATTTTTATTTGTGTGTGTGTTTGCATTATATAAATCATCTTGCCGTACATCTGTCATAAGTAGTTGTAATAAATTTATAGAGAAGTTTACTTTGTACTGTTCAAGATAACCCAAAGTGGGATGCGTGCTTTCCTGCGACTCGTGCTATGCTTGAGTGGAAGAATATTTTATATACATATGTAAGCCCTATATGTATATATATGTAAACTCTGTAAGCGCTGTAAATCCTAAAGAAGCTTCCAAATAATTTTATTAATATAATATTTATTTATTTTAATTTTTAATTATTTATATTTGTACAGTATCTTTGAAATTCACTTTACGGCAGTCTTTCGCTTCAACACAATTCAGTTGAGAATTTTTGCTTTTATTTTTAATAGATATTGTTATTTTATTTTATATTATTTTTTTTGCTGATTACCACAATTGAGATTATCTCTAACGAGATAGATTTATATATTTTTCAGAAGAGTATCAACACTCTTGTTTTTATATTTTTAAATAATAATTAATTTTATATGTTCAACTCTTGCTCAACAGAAAGTAATTTTACAAAACCAACTGCAAAATTATCACTGTTCCCAATTTCTTTGTTATCGTTAAATAAAAAAAATGATGACGTCTGCTTCTTATCATTGTGTATTTATAAGCGCTTTGTTTTCGCTAAATTGACGTCATTATTATTAATCATCCATTATATTTCTAAATCCCTTCAAAATTTGGACATTCGAGTCTTTAAGCTGTTTTTACTTTTTGTTGGCTTAGTTAGTTGCAAGAATGTGGCCAAGACGTCATGAACTTAACTGCTTTGAGGCAGAAAGAGGTGCGTTCTTAGCTTGTTTTGTTTAGTGAGATGTTAATAAAAATAAATATAAATATAAATATTTTTATAGTTGGCTGTTGATTTTTAAGTTTTTCAAAAAGTTTCCATTGTTCACTCAGACAGTTTGTTAACAGATATATATATAAGTGCAACACATTGAAAGCGTTTTTGTTATTGCACTGTTTTGCAGACAGTTTGTTAGCTTTTAATGGCTTTTAATTGTGCAAGTGCCGCTGGAGAAAGCGTCCTGTGACAGGGCCTAAACAAAAGTAATTTCACACTCGCTGACTTTTGGGCCGCGTCGCTTCAAAGTGCAAACAATTTTTCTTTGTGCAACTCGAAAACCCTGACCTCGCGCCCACAGCTGCCCCCTGCCATCTCCCCTGCATTTATTTTTTGTTTTTTTTTTTAGGCTTGCCTGTCAGATATTTATTAGCCACAATTTGGCAGCCACAAATTGGCAGCTCAACCTGCGTCGCGTAACGCGAAATCGTAAAACGAAAATTTATTATTTATGTCAACTCTTTTGTGCTATTTGCCCTGTCAATGCTACCCAAAAACCCACCCACCCACTTGCCCTCATCCCATGTTGGTTACCTGGTCAACAGTTCTCACCCCTGCCCTGGGGGCCAACTCTCTTAAAGCGCACAAATTATGCGAGTCTTGTGCAAATTTTTGTGCCAAAGCGCATTTGTCACAATTAAGCAAAAGGTCTCGAAAATTATGAGAACTGTACGGCGTGAAATAATACCAAAAAAATATTAAACAAAAAATATACTTGCAGGACTCGCCGCGGTGAGTCCTTACGTTGACGTCGACGTCGACATGACGCGCCTGGGACCAACTCATACAAATGATGGCACCTGAGTTTATATATATATATATATGTATATATATATTTGGTTTTTTTTTTTTTTGGCACTGATTCGACACAGACCTCTTCCCAAATGCTAGACCTGAGCGCCCCTGGGCAGTCTATTATGTGACGTCGCCGTCGCCGTCGCTGTCGCTGTCGCCGTCAGTTTTTGAGCGTGTGCCATGAAATATGCAAAGCGCAGTTAAAAACTTTTTATTTGTATTAATCAAACAGAGTTTTTCTTCTCGACTCTTCTCTGGTTGTTGTTTTTGTTGCTGCACACATTTTTTGACATTTTTCCCACAACAATGGCAGTCGACTGCATAATAAAATTGCCAGAGACGGGCCCCTGATTGTTTCGTCATTTTGATATAAATATATATATATATATATATACGTAGAGTACATACATAGGTACAGTGTTGCATCGAAAAAGATAACGCTTAAGCTTTAAGATTGCCCTTTTGCAATTGGCAAATAGCTTACAAATTAATTTATATTAAAATTGTCAAGTAAAAATCACAGGCATGTTTATAAACATTTATCGACATCTCTGAACACCAAAAGATGAATTTAAAAAATAGATATAATACATTCAAATGCATTGTCGAAAGTCTTTATTTTCGAGTGATTACTGTGATATATACTTATTGTCGACAATTATCGCTTTTGGGGGATTTTAAAGGAAAACTCAAGGCGATTTCTATGACAAATTAGTTGGGCAATAAAACTTGAGTGGGCTATCAAACTAAAAATATCATCATCAATTACAAACTCTATGCCAATTGGTGTGTCTATTTGCGTGCGTGTGTGTGTGTGTGTGTGTGTGTTTGTGTTGACTGTTATTGTGTGTGCTGCCAATGTGCGGCTCACACATACACACATATATATAAAAAGGCCATAAAGAACGCGAACGACAACAACTTGAACTACGTCTAGGACTACATTGACGACACATTCGCCCAGGGCGAACTACATCATCATCATCATCATCATCGTCGTCAACATGAGGCGGTGGCAGCCACCTCAATGTAAGGGCCCCACGCACTGTCTGTTTGTGTGCAACGCCATGCCCCCCTCGACCCCCACTCTTGTGCCATTTGCAATTTGGCAACACTTTTCGGTTACGCGGCTGTGGGCAAAACCGTTGAGCACTTTATATAAATTGTACAATACGTTTTTTTTATGGCCCTTGAGAGTGCATTCTATATGTAATATGTATGTGCTACTATTTTATACTTACCAACTATATATCGGCTTTTGATATATTCGTTTAGTTCTACGAGTGCTTGTCGCCGCGACAGATCTGTCTCTGCCCCTGCCTCTTCCTCTGGCTCTGCCCCTGGCTCCGCCTTGTGTGACGCTTTATTATACATTTTTGCTAAATTACACTTTGGCCGCTAGTTTATTTCGAATAGCCCATTTGTAAGCGTAACAACAAAACAGTTGTTCTTTATGCCCAATATACCCTGTAATGCACGATATTGATGATAAGGCTATATTAAATAGAATAGTGCGTGTGAAATTTAACAAGGTTTTTAGACTTGAATAGGATATAGGGAAAAACAAATATGGCAAATATAGTCAAATTCGATTAATTGTAAATTCTATCTGATTATTTGTAGATGTTGCATTAAAAATAAATACCAATTGATTTCAAATGATTATCATGCTTAATTAATTTATATTTATATTAATGCAACTAAGCAGAGGGTAATCTTTTAGTTGATCAATTGTAAACTAAGCTTATTAACGTTTTATTTTTATAGTTGCGTTGCATTAATAAGCCAAATGCAAAAGTTCGATGGTTTTCTTTGCTGTGGCTCAAGTTGCAAGCGTCATTAAGTGCGCGTAATTATTCAATGACTGGCAAAGTTTAGGACAGGGCTTGGGAAGGGGTTGCTTCACGGACAACACGCATTTGGCCAGAATGCATTTTTCGTGGCAACAGCAACAGCGGACGAAGACATATGCCAAAAGTTGTCGAGTGATAAATGATTGTCGAGTCAGAGTCGGAGTCGAGTTGACTTGAGCTGAGTCCTGAAGCGTTATTAAGATGACATTTAAATTCTATAAATCATGCCTCGGCGGCGATTTACATTTTTGTCGCATTTAGCCGCACCTGTTGGCCAGTGGCAGCTTAAAAGGGGTTGTCTTAGAACTTGGGCTATATGCAAAATAAATGTGCAATTTACATTATGCAACAGGATTGCAATCCACAATCGTACTTAGAACTTACACTTTCGTTGCATTTTGCGTTTGTTTTTTTCCAGATGGCGAACCTATCAAACTGCCCGACAATTTGGAGAGCCTGCCAAGAGCCGACAGTTTCCCATCGCAGCGCCATCGTTGGAATACAAATGAGGTCAGTTTTACATATACATATACCCAACCTATATCTATATATATATATATATATATATATATATATAGATTTATATTTATGTGTTGTTTGCCGTTTGCTGTCTCGATTTACATTTGATTGCACATAAAAATGTCGAAAATGAAAGCTAGAAAGAAATGTAACTTAAAAAGGGGCGAAGGGGTCATAGGTCAGGGGTTAGCGACAGCGATTCACGCTTGACAGGCGGATGAGCCTGCCAGTCGTGGGCTGGACACTTTGACATCTTCAAGGAGTCGCTTCCTTCCACTCTTTTAACTATTTTTTTTTCATTCCACAGATTAGTAAGACGGCGGGCTGCCAACCGGATAGCTGGTTTGGTTTATTAGGGATGGTCGCGACTCGTCCGTCGGCTCTTTTTATGCGACACAAAACTATAATACAAATTCAAATAAAAATACAAAATACAAATAGAAATTGTTGTCGTGCCAGGATTCGCGGGGTTAAAGGACATGGCCGGCGCACGTACGCGCCAAAGCCAAAGTTCAGCTTTGTGTTTACAATAAAACTTTTGCGCTTAAAAAAGCGAACGACAACAATAACAACAACACAAATAACAACAACAACAACAACAAAAACATGGCAAATGTCTTTTGGGCCAAACGCGAATGTTTGTTGCTGCTGTTTTACTTGTGAATTAAACGCAACCGCAAATATTCATTTGGACAGTTGTAAAGTTTTTTTTGCAAAAGAAGCTGGGGCAGCAACAGAGTAAGTGAGTGAGTGTATATGTATGGGTAGGGGAAAGAAGGGGAATCAGCATTCAGTAAGCGGCATTTTACACACTCGCCCGACAAGCTGACTAAATTAAAAGCAAGCAAAAAATTTCCAATGAATGTATAAAAAAGTTTAAGCGAAGCTGAAATGCTCTTACAGCTTTTTTTTTATTGTTTATAATAAATTAAAAAAGGGTATGCAATATAAAAACTTGCTTTACTTTTTCTGATAAATATTTTTGATAAAACTCTGCTTATTTATAAAAAAAATAGGGTTATGAGTATCTGACTAAATTAAATGATCAAAAAATATATCAAAAATAATTTATAGTTGCAAATACTTTTTAAAAATATGTATATAAAAAATTAAATAATAATAAAATATATCAGTAAAAAAGAATATCCAAGATTTTGAGTAAAAGTGAAGCTGCAGTTTTATGTAGAAATAATATTACTTTTAAAAAATAACATTTACAAAGTATTTCATCTATTTATCTTAAAATAAATGCCATAATTCGTAGTAATAGTGGAGTTTGCAGTTTTGATTTTTGTAAATTTATAAATTTTGTATAATTTTGTAGTTGATAAAATATATAATATTACTTTACAAGCCAAATTCTTTTTAAAATCATTGCAAATTTGTATAGAAAGGTTTCCAAAAGCAATGAATATTTAATATTTAATAGTAAATCATTTTTAATATAGCTCGAAAACTTCCGTAGGAGAGGGACATGGTCCAGCTAGAGGGTATATAAGGAGTATGCCCCTTGTTCTCATTATATAAGCATCTGCTGGCATATAATCAGAGTATAAAGCAACCCGTGCCACAGTTTATTAATATAAAGTTTCGCAAGTAAAAACGTTGAGTAGGAGGGGGGGGGGGGATGTTACGGCCAGTGGCTGCCATAGTCAAAACCACCCAGCCACTCAACCACCCAACCACCGCACTCCACTGAACGGACACTGCATCAGCATGCAAAAATTACAAAATGTAACCGTGTTCGGGGCATAAATAAAATTACGCACGCTTATTTTAGTCTGCTTACAGGATGACAGTAAAATAAGATGGGTGAGGAGGTAGGAGGGGAAGGGATTGTTCAGTAACCGTTGCTGACCGTTAAATGGCCGCTTGGCTTTAACCACACAGTTTTAATTTGGCGGCTATCGCCGAGACTGGATGGCCAAAAAAAGGCCCATAAAGCAATGGCAAAATAATTCAAGCAGCAAGTCCTGGCCAAATACGTACAAATATATGGCAAAAGTGTGGTTAAAAACGTTGCAGCTTAAAAATCAAATGGGTAAATTGATAATGAGTCGCAGCAGCAATTGTGGGCAACATTGTTGCTAATAAAACTTGTAAATTGTCGCTTCGTTTGTGCAACTCTAATTGTTTTGTGTGCCATACGCGTAAATCATAGCTGAGCGAAAGTGTTGCAAGTGTGGAGTGGGGTGGGGGACTGGTTGGCGAAATGCGCTGAGCTGCGCATAAATATTTAATGCACCATCCGCGCAGCTACTCGAACAACGTATGTGCCTAGAATTCATCATATATATATATATAATAAAAAAAAGAATGAATTGGAGACTGCTTTGGGGGGCATACATAAATAAGCAAAGCCAAAGCCAAACCCAAGGCAAATGCCAAAGTCAAAGGCAATTTGGGTAAAAAACAAGAAAAATGCAAACGTTTGCCACTTGACAAACACTCGCCTCTGATTTCAGTCTTGAACATCCTTCAAACTCTATCTCTAAAATTTTTATGACACTCGCAAATGCTGCGATTTCTGACATATGAAATTGTTGCTGCACATCGTCAATTGAGCTATATATATATATATATATAGACTGTGGACTGTGCTGGTCCTTTGGGCGTCGCCAGCTGTGCTGTTCCGCTGCCAGTTGTTGACGGCACAGATGAATGGTTGTTGGTTTGTCCTGTTCCCATACATAGTATGAGCATGAATGTGAATGAATGTTGTATTCAATGTGTGCCTGTGTGTGTGTGTGTGTGTGTGTGTGATGTTGTTTTCGCTCACTTTACATTATTCATGCAACGTCAAGGCTGGCAAAACAAATTGATAACTTTATCGGCAAAACATGCAATGAAATGCCAAATGGGCACCCAGCAGTGTTCTTCCCTCTTAGCTTAGCTTCCTTGTGTGTGATATGCATTTGAATGCTGACTATTCATAGAAAGCTTCCCATCTCTCTACCCACAGATGCTCTCCATCTCCACCTGATTATCTTCCTTTCTTCTTAGTCATATCTACATTAATATTAACTCGCCTTTTTGACTGTTTATCAAGCATACGCATTTCAAGTATACTGCAGACTTCCACTCACACACATAAACACACGCACACACACACACACACATCTGACCAGGTGTCAACTGGCGACACCTGTAAATTGTGGTCACACCTCTGTGCCCAGCGGCTTCCTGGCGCTTCCTGCTTTTGCTGCTGCGGTCAAATGAAATTTCTAAAATGTTTCCCTTTGTTTTATGCGCCAAAAAAAAAAAGTAAAAAAAGCAGAAAAGTTTTACTGGACTCTGCAGGGGAATGGGCAGGAAATGCCGCGAGTGCCTTGGCCAGCAAATGGCAAATTTGCCAGCAACTCGGAAATTGTTAGCACGTTCAGTTGACTTGGTTAACATTTGTTGTTATTGTGGCAGCTATTGTTGCTTGAAAATTAGTAAACACACGTGACTTGCTGATTAGACAAACTAACAGGACGCTCACAGATTAAAAAATGGAAACTCAAATAAAAATTGCTTCACGTTTATTGTTCTTAATTTAATACTCTTTCAAAATACACTTCTAAATACATACAACAACTGATTAAAAATGGTGAATTAAAAAAAGAATTGTAAAACATTGTTTAAGACATGAATCGTTTAAGGATTGGGATATAAAGGAGATTCAGCTAGCTACATAAAATTAGAGGACATGCGGCATGAATATGTACACAGATATGTACGGACAGTAAAGCATTACAACAATATATATATTAATCAAAATTTAACTACAATTTACATTTAGTATTTATATTATATATACTCATAAATATACCAAATCCTTAAGCTGCCCAATAAATATTTATTTGAATATTAGAATAAACTTTCTTAGAGTACATATAAATATTGTGGCTACACGTATTTTAATTAGTCTTACTCAAATATTTGTATTGTTTTTTTTTTTTTTTACAAATGTTTAGGAAATCGCTGCAATTCTTATCAGCTTTGATAAGCATAGTGAATGGCAATCAAAAGAAGTAAAAACAAGGTGAGTCACTTGACCTGACTTGACTTGACTTGACTGTCTGAAGCTCCACATTTGCATACAACGCAATAACCACAATTCTCACTCTCTTCGCCTCTCTTCTCCGCCCAACTCTCCGCTCCTCTATTAGACCGAAGAGCGGCTCCCTGCTGCTCTACTCACGCAAGAAGGTGCGCTATCGACGCGATGGCTACTGCTGGAAGAAGCGCAAGGATGGGAAGACGACCCGTGAGGATCACATGAAACTTAAAGTACAAGGCACTGAGGTGAGCTTATATTTATTTAACTCATGTTTGTGAGTTTATATAATATTTCATTTACAGTAAATAATTATATTTATTATTTAATTCAAAATTCAAAACAAATTAACTAACATTTCCAATTAAGTAAAAACATCAACGAAAATGGTAAACCATATTAAATTTACCAACCTTTGACCAAGTTTGAGGCAAACAAAGAATATTTATAAACTTGAACAATATTCGAGTGAAAACATGTTGTATTTTCGTTGACGCCTGCTGGGCAATTAGTCAATTAGGCGACTGCCTTAGCCGGCCTTCTGACCAGAGGCCAGTTGGAGGAGAACAAGATAAAAACAAATACACGGAAGTCGAAGCTTAAGTTTAACTGCCTGTTTGTTGGGGGTTGCTAAGCACACTTCTTATATTCTTTTTTTTTGGCATTGTGAGTTATGATTTTCCGCCGGAAATATACAGTAGCAAAATTTTTTTGTTTTGTCTGTGCTGGGTGTTTGTTTGTCTGCTAATGAAATAAGCTTTGCCAAGGGTTAAGCGTATTTATAATGTCTGACTGAAGTGTGTGTAAGAACCGTGGCTTCTCCGCAATCTCCCTTTCTTGGCTGTTACTGAGACATAATCAAAAAAAAAAAAATAATAAAAAGAAGACAAAAACAACACGAAAACTGTTGGCAATTTCACGCCAATTTTTTTGTGCTTTCCGTTTGTGTATTTTTGTTTTAATTTTTATTTTAATACCGCTGCTTGCATTCTTCGCGTTTTTTTTACGAGTACTTTCACAAGACAAGTAGCTACTCCGAGATTTATGCACTTGGCAAACACACAGCAGGGGGTTTCCTTTCCGTCTGTTCATATCTCTGTCCCTCTGGCCGTATGTCTCTCCTTACACGATAACTAATATTTATAAACGCTGAACGCTTCAACGTTGAAAAAGTCAGCGGCATATCGCCCAAAGACGGCGGCCAACTATATTTATCAGCGCCACCAGAGAAAGAAATGCGCAGCAAAAAACAACAACAACAAAAACAACACAAATAGAAGCAAAAGTCAAAGAAGAAGCTGTTGTATAACTCACCAGTTGGGGAAAAAGGGTTCGATTTTTGGCACTTGTCTTTCGGAACAAGTTTTGTGTTGAGTTTTTTTTTTGCTATTTTTTTCTTTTGGTTTGTTGTACCCCCTACTCTACAGTGCTGGCGTTCCTAGCGTGGGCGACTGGTAATTTAATTTGAGCTGCGTAGTTTTTATGCCTTCCGATTAAATGAAGACGCTGCGTGTAGCCTTATATATCTAAAACTAGAACAATATATTTTTTATGCTCTTGTTTGTGTTATTTTTTTTTTTGCTAAATTGATTTTCGAATTGTTCCACAGTGCATCTATGGTTGTTATGTACACTCGGCCATATTGCCCACATTTCATCGCAGATGCTACTGGCTACTGCAGGTATGTGTGGAGAGCAAAGGGAGGAGTTAGGCCACTTTCAGCTATTTAGTTACAAAACACTTTACCCCAAAAAAATAACAGAATCCGGACATTGTTTTGGTGCATTACTTGAATGTGCCATATCCGGATGATAATAAAATGGCTGTCATAGCGCCCAGCATAACGCTCTGGGGCGATAAGAAGGAGTGGACCAAGGAGGAGCTAGTTAGCCAACTGAAGCCTATGCGTGAGTATCAATAAATGTTTTGTAATTATGTCTGTATACAAATGTTTCTATTGTGCGCAGTCTCCACGGTTAATTCGGATGAGGATTCCGACTCGGGCAATGATATAGAAATATCAGTGAGTATAACCGAACAGTAAATAACGTTATTTGCTTTTTAATAAATAAAAGAATAATTATAAGATAAGAATAGAAGCTTATATAAAATGAAATATATAAATATAATAATATAAGCATAAGTTAACAGTAGAAGATAAGGTCTTCAAATAGATGATGAGACAAAATGACTAAAACTAAAAATTAAAGATTTTAATAGCTAAACAGATCAGTTTGTATAACAGTTTAACTGTCAATAAGTTGACTAGTAAATCTGCCAAAACAACTTCTATCAGTTTTAACAGTTACATTTGTACTTAATATTTGTGCCTCGCAGACAGCGGAGACGGTGGAGTCGATTGTTTGTCAGCTGATGGAGAAGCAGCGTCTGTCGAGGCAGGCAGCTCTTGTTAAGCAGCTCGACTGCGGCTGCGGAGATGCAACGTGTGCCGATGGCAAAACCTGTACGCATCCCGTCATGAGACGCACGGGCGGCATACTCAAATCCGTATCGGAGAAGCGGCCCAATGATGCATATAGCACCGCCAATGGTACGCCCAATGTTGTTGTGGCCAGCAAGGTGAGTTTAGATGCGATTCAATTGATTGAAGACGCAGTCAATCAGCTTCCACTTGCAGCTTTACTCGCGTTGGTCGGAGCGTCATCGGCAGCGGGAGGCTACTTTGCATATGGACAATCCGCATGCGCAGTTTCACAATGCCACGCAGCAGCTGCCGCAGGAGTCGGCGATCAAATTTCAAATCATTCCGCAGCAGCAACAACAACAACAACAGCAGCAGCAGCACCAGCAGGCCAATCACAGTGATGGCAACTATCAGCAGCAATATCGTGGTGCCAATCAAATGTTGGCCACAAGAAGTAATCTTATAATACAACAACAACAGCAGCAACAACAACAACAACAACAACAGCAACAACAGCAGCAGCAACAACAACAACAACAACAATATCAACAACAGCAACAGCACTTGAATTTGCAGCGTTTTGTGGCCAGTCACAATCAGAGCAATCAGAGCCATAATCAACATAGTAGCAACAACAGCAGCAGCAACAATTCGGCACATTTAAATCATCGACTTCAAATTGCAAATACAACAATTACAGCAACAACTAGGGAGGCGGCAACAACAGCAGCAGTGGCAGCAGCAAATGCCTCAAATATCATGGATACGGAACTAATTGAAAATCAAAGCCAGCAGCAACAGCAGCAGTTGACCGCAAATGGCAACAAAATCAGCCACAACAGCAGCAATAAGCCATTAACTGCAGCAATAACAACAACAATAGCAGTCGCAGCAGGAGTTCACACAAACAACGAATTAAATGTCGTTAATAATAATGTACACAACAACAACAACAACAGCAACAGCAATAACTTTATATATAATCAACAGCAGCAGTCGAATGCAAGCAGCAACAGTCAGCAGCAACAACAACAACAACAACAACAGCAACATTATTATAAATTGCAACAGACAGCTACCCCCGGCAACAGAAGCAACAGTAGCAGCAGCCAACCCCCAGTTGAGGCCATGTGCATGTCACCTGAGCATCACAGCAGCGGGGGCAGTAAAAATAACAACAACAACAGCAACAGCAATCAGGTCACATCGGCAGCAGCAACGTCTTCCGCTGGCACCACTCCTTCCACGTCGGCTACATCATCCACCTCGAGTTCCTTACAGTCGATTATCGATGGCAATCAGCAGCAACAAATTACAACGACAACAGCAAACACAACAACAACAGCAGCAGCAGCAGCAGCAGCAGCAGCAGCAGCAACTTGTGATAATTTAATGAGCGACAATTCGCTTGCTGAGGTAAATTTTGAGTTTTGTGTTGGTGTTTATGAGTTTTGCGGTTAAACCGCAAGTCGGCTGCACTTATGCTATTTATGTTGATTAAATTTGTACTTTACAGCTGGAGTTGGGCAGCAGCAGCGACCAACAGCAGCAACAGCAACAGCAGACGTCAAGCAACTACAACAACAAGAACAACAGCGTCAACAATCAGGGCACGGATAAGGCCCAAATTCTCAATGGTTGTGCAAACTACAGTGCTTCCAGTGATAACAGTAGCCAAATTAGCACCAGCGACGAGAGTAGCAGCTTTGGCACCAACAACAACAATCCCATTAGCAGCAGCAGCAGCAACAACGACGATGAACAAACCCAAGCGGAGTCCATGAGCTTCTTCAATGAGACGCTCGATCTTTCGCACGAGGACATTCAGCGCACGCTTATAGCAAACATGCCTTTCAATAACAATAACAACAACAACAACAACAGCAACAACAACAATGTAGTAGCAACAGCAGCAGCAATAGCAATGACAGCACCAACAACAGCAGTTAACTGCAGCAACAACAACGAAACAATTGTCACGCACCAACAACAAGAACAACCTCATAGTGTGGAGGAGACAGAGGGTGAAGATGAGGACACAGCTGATGTCTTTGCCAATTTGGATGCCTTTGACATGCTGGTGGAGTTTCCAGAGCTTGATCTAGATGATAAACAGGCGCTGAACAACACAGCGTTGCAGCAGGAGCAAAGTCTGGTGCAAAGTTCCTCCTATTTAGGAGCAGCCACACAATCGCAGCTGCAACAATCGCAGTCGCAGACGCAGCGGAAACTGCTCAACATCTGTGACTTTAGTCCAGAGTGGTCGTATACCGAGGGCGGGGTTAAGGTGCTTGTCGCGGGTCCCTGGACCAGTGAGGGTGGTTGTTATACGGTACTCTTTGATGCACAGCCCGTGCCCACGGTTCTGGTGCAGGAGGGCGTGTTGCGGTGCTATTGCCCCGCCCATGAGGCGGGTCTGGTAACATTGCAGGTGGCCTGTGGCGGTTTCTTGGTATCCAATTCAGCCATGTTCGAGTACAAGTTAACGCTGCTCGCGGATGCACCCTTCGATGCCAGCAGCTCCAACGACTGCCTGTACAAGTTCACGCTGCTCAATCGACTCTCCACCATCGACGAGAAACTGCAGCTCAAAGTGGAGGATGAACTAACGGTAAAGATCTCAAATTCATAGCCGAAATGCAAACTGTATTAAATATATTATTAATTTGCAGACCGACCACACATCTTTGTATCTGGAGCCGAACTTTGAGGAGAAGTTGGTGGTTTACTGCCACCGGCTAATGAAGCACTCCTGGAGCACGCCCAGTACTGGTGCCAATTGGAGTGTCGGTTTGCGAGGCATGACACTCTTGCATTTGGCCGCCGCCTTGGGCTATGCCAAGCTGGTGGGCGCAATGCTTAATTGGCGCGCCGAGAATCCACATATCATACTTGAAACGGAGCTGGATGCGCTCAGTCAGGATGTGCACGGCTTTACGCCGCTCGCATGGGCCTGTGTGCGTGGGCACTTGGAATGCACATTGCTGTTGTACAAGTGGAACCACAATGCGCTGAAGATCAAGACGCAGGCACAGCACACGCCCCTCGATTTGGCCAGCCTGAAGGGACACAAGCTGTTGATTCAGCAGCTGTGCCGCTTGGAGAAGGAGCGCTGCCGCAAACCCCAGCCACGTGGTGGTCTAACTAATCTCTCGATGAATCTGGGCATTGAGGCAACCACAGAGGAGTCCGCCTATAGCGTTTACGAACTGGAACTGCAGCGCAGGCATGATGGAGTCTTTCTGCGACCCGTGGCAATGCACAGGTGGGTTTGTAAGAATATGGCATTTGGATATATCTGAGTATTCCAAAATATCTATTGTTTTATTAACCCATCGTATTTCTTGTTATGTAAGCAGCAATCAAAGTCCGCCCAATAACAGCAGCCGCTACTCGAAGCGTTCCTCGATTGACAGTGGCATCAACATGGACATGCGCAGCAAATCTGGCAAGCCGCTGGCACGTCTGCATAGGTAAGTTTTGAGATCACTCCTCATCTTATCCAATCTTATCTGACTTGGGTTGCAGCAGCTTTGAGCCGCATGACAACTTTGCTCTGGGTGTGGACTCTCCTCTGGATTCGTTGACCAACTGCTCGGGATTGTTGTCGCCGCTGCGCAAGATGGATTTTGCATTGTGTAAGTCTCGCATGTGCTAACTGTTTGTTTTTCTCCATTTCAATTATTGTGTTGCGATATACATATGCTAAAACAAACGACCTCACAATAAAATTGTTGTACACACCAGGCGAGGTATCCACGGGCGAATCGAGTCCCATACACGACAAAGACATCGATTGCGATGATGAGAATTCGACGAGCGTAACGGACGCAACCCTAAACAATGAGCTCAGCGATGCCGTCGTAGGTCAGTGAGGCCTATAAACCCAAACTCAAAATCTATGCTAACCTATTATCGTAATATCGTAATCGTAACACGCTAAAACGAATGCCATCAAATTTAATATGCATTTGTGTATAGCTACCATATATCAACTATGGCTCTCTATCTGTCTGTCTCTCAATGTTGTTCGTTGCTGTTGTTAATTTTGTTGTTGCATATGTGTATATATACTATATATATACTTCTACTTGTACTATAATGTTATCTACACACACACAACTCACATATTTGGTGTTTCAGGCTCCGCTCGACTGTTGTAAACGTCATCATTTCTGAAAATAATCTATGTAAATTTCAATTTTCCGTTGATTGCTGTTTGCTATGAATGTCTGCGTATGAGTATAATAATGAATATGCATAGTATATTCATATTGATGTGAACAAGGTTATGGTCTGGTATATATATATATATATGTACCACACATTACTATATACTATTATATACTATTACTATTTACTTGTTCGGAATATCTGTTTATTTGATTAGAACTAACCGTAAATGTGAGTTTTTATCGATGTACACACACACACACACACACACACACTCTAAAAGTCACTAACTAAAATGTAAATATGTCTAATAATATGTGGTCATTCTGTAAATATTAAGATTGGTCTACGAAACTAACACAACAACTAATTAAACACAACTCATAATTGGGGGCAGCTTGAACAAGTAATAATCTTACTTACAAACAAGAGTGTACAGTATAGCAAAATATTGTAAAAGGTGATTACATTTTGGATATTTCTATTCCTAGAAGTAATCATATTAACTCTCTCATCTTATGGCCTTTAAATAACTCCTTACTAACAACATTTGCAAGTAAGCAATTCTTTCGTGCTGCCCCCATAACATTAACTAACTGAAGTGCTTGTCGATGTGTATTATATATAATTAAAATGAAAAAAATAATAATAAAAAAGTACAGATCAAAAATATGTAGATTTTGTATCTGTAAATTTGCGCATCATTTTGGATTAGCAACTGTCATTTGTGTGGTTTGTTTTCAGGGGATTCGGATGCAAAGGTCCTAACACTAGCGGAACACATTATAGCAGCTATGCCGGAACGCATCAAGGTGATGGTTAATATAAATATATAATTAAAAAGTCAAAGTTTTCTCTAATTATTTTTGTTTTCCACAGAACGAAGCGGATGAGATGATGGTGCTTGGCAGTCCACTGACGGAACCGCTGACCTCGGAGTCTTCGGCACTGACGGATAGCTTTATGGATCCGCTACTCGATTCGCTGCCGAACACGCATTTCGACAGTGATTTCAGTTTTGATTTTCACGATCATAGCTATCGCTATCACGATGTCAGCACACCTTGCTCTAGTTTGAGTCCGGCCAGTTCGGGGCCATTGCAGTCGCCGGCTAGCTATTCCATCCTGGGCACAGATCCTTC
The DNA here is from genome assembly GCA_035042125.1 of Drosophila longiperda. Lineage (NCBI taxonomy): Eukaryota > Metazoa > Arthropoda > Insecta > Diptera > Drosophilidae > Drosophila > Drosophila longiperda. The sequence goes on from JAWNLV010000107.1 coordinate 20,066,155, forward strand.
GGTTAGCTCACCCAGTCCGCCGCCGTCAACCAAGCAGCTGACGGAGTTTCTGCATGCCTCTAGCATATCGCAGTATCCCTTCGAGGCGGATTTCTCCAAACTAACGCTCACGGATACGGAGCAACGGGAGCTGTACGAGGCAGCCAAGTGCATACAGAAGGCATATCGCTCCTACAAGGGTCGCCAGAAGATGGAGGAGCAGAACAAGGAGCGCACAGCAGCAATTGTTATACAGAACTACTATCGTCGTTATAAACAGTACGCCTATTACAGGCAGATGACTAATGCGGCGCTGGTTATCCAGCATGGCTATAGATCGTATCGGCGCAACAAGCGCTTCAAGAAGTCCCAGCACACCAACAGTGGCATTGGCACGGGTAGCGAGCAAGGCAGCGTTAGCAGCAACTCGCAGTGCCTCTCCAGTTTCTACGACCACTACAAGCAGGATCAGCAGCAGCAGCAGGAGCTGAGCTCACAGCCCAGCACGCCCAAGGAGACGAGTCCCTCGGGTCCCTTAAAGTGAGTACAAAAATAGATTTCTATTAATTTGCATCTATAATTCATATTACTTTCTATGCACAGGCGTACATATTCTCAGTCAACACAAAATCAGGCTGCCAGAAAAATACAACAGTTCATGAGACAATCACGCATCAAGTAAGTACTAGCATTCAAAATGTTTAGTTGTAGTCATTAGATTATATAGTTTTATCGGGAATTCAAATTGTAACTGTCAACTGAATTTGCACGCAAGCATTTGGGATAGCAACTTGACGACTTTGGTAAGATCTCATTGGAGTATTGTTGATTTGCATAAATAAATCTTATTTGCATTTAATTGTATAGTTTTAATTAGTTAGAGTTAAACTAAAACAGATTTTTTCTGTTAGATTGTTCACTGATATCAAAATTCTAATTCATGCTTTTCACTCTTCATCACATAGACTACAGAGAGAGCGAGCCGAAAAAGAGAAGCTGGTGCACCAACGCAGGGCGGAATACCTTCAAAACTTGCAGTTTCAAGGGCAGCAGGAAATGTCAATATGCCATAGTGAAAATAGGTGCGTATGTCTTGATATATTTATACATAAAAGTATTACTAATAGATTAACTTTTATCCCTTGCAGCAACATCAGCAACAATCTGCAACACATGCAACCCAATCAATGAGAGCAACTTGCAAACTGAGTGAACTTTAAGCATAAGAATATCACAAGAGGAAAGATGAAAAAAACTATGTTCAATAAGAATTTATTAATAGCTTTAACAACTGAGTGAAACTTTCTACTTTCATAATTGTTTATTAAGACACGCAGCACCTCTTGTAGACGAAATTTCGTTTCTTACTCCTAATATTATATATACTTCTATATATGTAGTAGCAAGATCTGCACTTTTATTCATTTGCATAACGAATTTTAACAAATGTGTAGTACTTATATTTATGTATGTACTATCTACGAAACATAATTAATTTTGAAATGCGGCAAACTTTGTAAACGTAGCGCATTTTAGGTTTAGTGCGTTTTAAAATACATATTATATATAAATTATATGAGATGTATGTATATCTTCGCAAGAGAGAGCTCTACTTTTCCATTTGTCAACTCAAAAGAACTTATTAACGAAGCCTTCGAAAACTTTTTAACTCCAAGTGTAGTAAAAAAATGTAGTCTATTATAAATACTAATGTATAACTAATATAAATCAATATTACGCATAAGTTTATGCCATATATAGTAAATAGTAGTTACCTTTGTATATAATTAGTTATAATTCAGAAATTTCAGAAACTAGTCTATTTTATTGTATTATATTAAAATGCCACATTTTTTGATTCAGCTCTGCGTACTAAGCTTGTTTATAAAACAGCCCCCGAAAGCCTGTAAAATCTGAAGCATTAATTCTCGATTTTATTATAGTTATAGTATTATATATTGTCTGCGCTTTACTCAAAGCTCAGCTCGAAAGTCCAATGTTGTTATTGATTTCTAAAATCGGAGCAAGCCGCAGCAGCGAATAATACATATGTATATCATGTTAAAAACATTAATAGTTGATTTTTTATTTATGTATACTCTTTAAGCATGTACTAAAATTCTATGCTGTTTTGCTTAACGCGGGTACTTAAAGCCAAGTCTTAAAACTAATGTGACTGTTTAGTCTAGCAACAAACGTAGTTAATGAGCATAAAAAACAAAAAAAAAAAAATTGTATGCTCGCCATGTTACTGCAGCAAAACTTAATAAACAAAATGAATCGATAAATCGAACTATATTTAACAATTGTTCAACTTTCAACTGACCCAAAAATAAAAGAAAACTAAAAATAATATTGTAGAAACTAAGATTAAACAACAGCAGAAAACGATATTTTCGATTTTCCAACTAAATGTAACAATACAAGAATTTTTGTAAATTATTTTTGTCCGTCCACATTGTTAGCTTTCATAACATAAAAGAAATAAATATACTAAATATAAAATTATATATACAATTTATACCAAATAATAAGCCACATTTTAAACGAAGCGTTGAAGTTTAAGTAGACAACAACTGACAGATATTGTATAAAACAAAACTACTTGAGTGAATGGGTAATGCCCCAAATATTCATATAGGAAAGTTGGAACCTTGGCATAGTACATACAATTTATATAGACATACCTCCAGCACGCCTCAGACTCCAAAAGGGAATAATTTTTGTCATCTATACAAATACATAAGAATTGATACAAAACACAAAAACTTACAAAACTTACAAACATAAAAACCAAATACAAATACACTGAAATTTAAAGTATTTCAATTTCTTGCTATTGTTAGGCATATGCAAAAAACTCGTTGCATTGGGCTGTGAGTTAATCTATATACTATGTACGCAATATGTATGAGTTCGGATGGACCCTAAATTGGGGCTAGGCACAGTTGTTGTGGGCTATCGAAAGCCATTTCTAGATCTATGAAAAAAATTGTTAACTATTTAACTATGTCTAAACTTCATTTGCACCTACTCTTAACTTCAATTGCATTTCTTTGGATATAACTTAACTAATTATGTACTTATATATAAATCGAAACTAATCTGAAATGAAGACTAAAAAGAATTCTCTACTTAATGACTTATAAAGATTGCAATCAATTTGAGAGCAGCGCATAAACCATTTATGCAGAGCTCTTTTGTTACTTGTTACGTCGCCGGAATGTAAAAAGATTTGCAATATTTGCACACATCTACTTAATACTATTACAACTACTACACACAACTACACACAACTACACACAACTACACACAACTACACACAACTACACACAACTACACACAACTACACACTCACCCACACTCTACACTAAACTATAGTCTTTGGCAACCACACACACACACACAAAAGTGGGCGTGGCTAGGGAGTCAACAAACCTGAGTGTGTGTTCAAGCTCTAGCTAAAAAAATAAATAATTAAAAATAAACTAAAAAAAAATGCCAAAAGGCAAGGAAAAACTTAAAGTACCTTAAGCCAATTGGCACTAAAACTTAAATCTAATAAACAATTTAATTTTTAATTATAAAACCAGACTATTATGCTATCATAAAAGAAAAATAACTAACGTAGACAGAAATGTTTGTAAGTAAACGCAAAATATTAAAAACTTATCCATCAATGAAATGGATATTATATTAAAGTCCTTGCTAGTTTTATAGAATCCACTTTTCCAAATGTTGTTAGGTATGACTATAAACACTCTATAAAACTAAAATGAACACCAATTGTTGATATTCGATAACATTTTATACTTACAATATATTCTAGCAAATGTACGACATGCTGATAATTGGTATTCACATATCTGTTTTATAATTGGAGAATCCCCCATTTATATAGATAGACTATGTCCTAAAAACTTTCAAAGTGCAAATTCGCAAAGATTCCGAAAGTGTAACAACTCTTATAAGTCCCAAATCTAAAAACCAAAAAAAATTTTTAATTAAAACACCAACTAATTATGTTGTTTAATTATATGAATTTCGCACCAGACTTTGTAGAATGAAATGCAAATTTTCGAAAATGTAAGAAGAATAAACTGTTAACTCAACTTTTATGTCACATATAGCGTAACAACTTTTTAAATAATATATACATACATACCTACCTTATTACGAATTATTCAACATGAACTATATATACATATATATACATCTATATATATATATATATATACATCAATAAATCTAAATTTATAATTATACAACAAGTAAACGATGATTAACGTTATTAACAATGATAAAACGTATTATATATAAACTCTATATGCATATGTACTATATGCTAACATACATATTGTAAAACGACTTTCCAGTTTATGTAAAATTGTAATTACATTCAATAAAGTTTAATTCAACACTTTAGTTGAACTGAACGCATTGTCTATTTTTTAATGACTCCCCAAATGAGACGTAACCATTAACCAAAAGTCCTATCAACGTCTCGTGTGATAAGTTGCATCCTGTCACACCTACAATAGCAACCTGGGAGAGCCGACCCGAGATACTCTGTTGCGCTGAGAACTTAACAAACTAATTAGTAGTAATCAATTTGTCTGCAGCCGACAAAGAGTTGGCGCCATCAATTATCAATTAAGTTATAACCTTTACTTAACCCTATTTCTCTTTTCTCTCCGCTTTACTTCTATCTCTGGGAGAAAGTCAGTGCCTAAGATGCAACATGTGGCGCTGATAAGAGCAACTGCCCTGTATTAATACGTTTTTTACCTGCGTTGCAGCTGCAAACATTTTTTCCTTTTCCTCCTCTGTTTTTTTTTTTTGGGCTCAATTAACACTTGATCATTGGCTGCACATCGGTTAGCCTGTTTCTCTCGAGATTTTGTATCTGTTGGATGCGTTGTTTCCTAATTACGAACACAATGCAAAATGCCATTTGCAGTGTCTTGTTAATATATTGACGACCTTTGCAAGTGTAATTGGATGCTGTTGTTGCTATTATTAATGGACCAAAGCCTTCCTGTCTATTTTGCCAGATCAGTTTACACCTGTTGTATGGGCAATCGCAGTTTAGCCCAAATTGCCAAAGCAAATAGCATATCAAATGCGCTCTATGACAAATGCGATTTGATGCAGTCATTCTGCCTTAGAGATGGGAATTCGAATGGAAACACGAATTCAAAAATGAATTTTAACCATTGTAAAAATAGTTTTTTGAATAATAATGAGCAAATGAGATTTGAAACTCACTGATGCAAGAAATAATGCTTCTTTTAACGTGATCACTCTTCGTTATCTCTTGCCAGTTCGTGTCACGACTGTAGGCACGACTAGCAGTCAACTCTAATCCGAAAGTGATGTGATCTGTCATTGTTACGTGGGCAATCCAGCCCAGCGGCAGACTCAGATTGGGTCGCTTCAGTGGCGCAACGGAAGCGCCGTGGGGAAATGTGAAACCAAGCGTTGCTATTCTGATTCCCGTTACTGTTCCCGCTAAACAACAAAAGCCACCTTAACAATAATAATAATACCTCCAAATATATAAACAAGGTAAATAGATTTAATTACGCCCACTTTTTATTTAGGGTTTTGTTTGGCTTTTGACAAATTGGTTTATTAGCTGGAAATTTTTTAGTAATTTTCATTTTGTTTCACGGTTTTGGTTTTCATCCGTCTGGCCAAGTTGCAAGTAGCACTTTTACCACAGTTAACCTTCTGTGTTTTGTGCACACTATTATTTATATAGTTCCACATGATGATTCTATACATTTTTCATTATATATTTGGGATGATTTAATGCTGTTCGTTAATCAAATGAGGTAAGCTTAACTTATAAGGCATTCATAGTTTATACTCTAGAGAACATTTTCTGATAAATTTAATATTTAGTTTAGCAATATATATATATATAATATATATAATATATATAAATATAACTTATAAGGCATTCATAGTTTATACTCTAAAGCAATATATATATATTGGTTTTATTTGCATTGTAAATTATACCAACTAAGCTGGATTTTAGCAGTAAAATAGTTATTGTCGCAATTTTGTAGCTATAATTTAGGTAAGTAATCTAGAATCGATTTGCTGTCTTAAAATCTGACACCTTTGCATTAATTGTTGTTTAAGTAATTAAGTGTCTCTAATTTCACAATTATAGCACATCGTAAAGTCTGTGATTAATATTCGATATAGACACCTCTGGTATGTGGGTCATAAGATCAATTTTGATTGGAATTCTGGCTCAATAGAAGGCCAATTTAGCAATTTTCTATACGATTGTTCTGCTTGAATATACCCTACATCTGTTAAAGCCACATGTAAATAAGAGTATATAATTACCTTAAATTCAAGACTATGTTTTTAGTTTCGTTTAAGTATGTCTAAGAGATATAAAATTGTAATGTGCAGATATATAATAATAATATGTAAAAACTGTACAAAATGAACTTGCCTATAGTATTTATGTATTGCTTGCCTTGATTGACTCAGAAATAACACTAATAAATATAAATATTTTTTATAGTTTTGATTTCTCCTTAAATCTGTTGAATAATATTGGCTTATAACTTTATCAACATTTTCATGCAGTGTATATGAAAACTTTGAAAACGGCACAGCTGTCACGACAATGAGCCGTAAATCTTGGTAATACTCAAAGAATGGCAACAATTATTGGCCATTTGATAGAGCTTTACGATTTGGCCATAAGCCGAGACAAGGTATTGTCGATACCAGTAACTATTGTCGACTGGCTCATCTTTCTACAAACCAAATTGCAGTTAATGTCAGCGATGAGTCACGTTTGCCAATCTCAAATCGAGAGGTGCTCACAATCAAAGCTAACTATTCCACTCGATGCCAAACAATGGACATTTAATAACATGACAAACACCTGTGAATGTTGTTGTAGTTGTTGCTGTTGTTGTTGCCAGTGATTTGCTGATTTGCTGAGTTATGAACTGTGTTATTCTGTCTGTCAACGCTTCAGTAAAATTGTTGTAATTTAACGTAATTGCATTTAATAAGCCATTGCAACGTTTGTTACTTAAAATGTCATCAATTCTCTCAAATGGCTTAAGATCAAGATTACATATGTATATACATGTATATGTCCATAAGTGTGTTTTCTTGGGAATAAAGCCATGCTAAACTTGAACATGGAAATGAACAACGCTTTGGCATGTGTGTTGCACAAAAATTTGCATAAATAGTAAATCAATTAAAGCGACACGTATCCAAGAAATGCATTAGAGCTGGCTCACAGGAGACAGCTTAAACTGCCCCGGATTGAACACCCCCTGTATACCGCTCCCACCAACTCCCATCTGTGCCACCTTGCCGCCCCTCTGGTAGCGTGTGTCAAGCTGTTTTGTGACTGGCTGAGCGACTACCGCAAATGGCGGTGGCGTGGCAGAAGCGCAAAGTTAGCCAGTTGAAACAAATTTCACAACTGGCCAACAGGCTGTAAATAACCGACAATAAATCACTATAAACAAAATGCTAAAAAAAAAAAACACTGCAGTAACAACTACATCGAAAAATACAAAAATGATTTGTAAAATAGTAAGTTGCAAACGCAGTTGTTGTTGCAAATTTAAACAAGTTGTAAATTTGTGAGAAAACAAATGAAAAAAATCAAAAAACAGCAGCGTGAAAAATATTTGTAAACACGAAGTGATGATGAACATGATTTGTGTCTGTGTTTCTGTATTTTGAGCCAAGCTGACAAATCACCTGTTGGGCATTTGATAAATGCTTAAGAGTCCAGCTAACGAATTCTTGACATTAACCCACTGGCGTTGAGGGGCCGTTAACACGACTTTTACCCGCATCGATAAATAATTGATTTGATTGCGGCCACAATTTGAGGAAAGCTTTCCCAAGCCATTATCAACCGCATTAATGGGCTTTAATGGCTTGAATGACGACCCCAAACGCCAATCTTGTGCTCATTTTAGTTGCGGCAGTCACGTGCAAGGATCTTTGCATAGACGCTGATCGGCGAGCGCTTCCAACATGTTGCAACCTAACTAACGAACGAGGGCAGGTCGAAATGTTATGACCAAAAGGAAGTAAACTGGCTTGAAGATTACGATGTGATATGGAGTATAAATTGTTGAATTTTAAAATATGATTACTTACATACTTTAAATATATTAATAGATTATCTGATTAAAGTGTATTTGAATAAGATGCTCTTGGATAACGTAAATATAGCGAATAATACAAATATTACTGGAATATATATACGTATATTTAAAAAAAAAAAAAACACAAAATATATTATATATATATATTATATATTATAGAGCATACGGTTGAAATATCTTTTCTTTGCAAACCCAATTTGACAGTTTTAAATAAATATTCATAGTTCTTCCAGAGTATACTATTATCAATAATAAGTTTAAATTCTATTTTTTTTTTTTTAATATTCGCCAAATTTAAATACCTTCTCGCTAAAAAAGATTGTAATAAAATCATAACGATTAGCGTAAATCTAAAACGAAGAAGTAGTAAAAAATATTCCCACATTGATTTAACATCTACTCACGTACTATTCAATAACTCTTTGGGTAACCCTTGCTTCACCCTCAGTCTCCTCGAACTTAGCTCAAACATGTTCGCTGCGCCAGCTGATTGAATAGTTTGTTTGAATTTCGTTCAACTTGCAGTTTGCCAGTTCTTATACGACATTCGCGTCAAGCGGTTGACCCGGGTCCAAAACAAAATACCCGAGCCCAAAACGAAAACCCGAAGATAGAGAACAAAAACATCGCCATTGTGTCGTGAAGACTCGTGTCGTGTCGTGTCGAGTCGTGTTGCAACGTTTGGGAAACCTTTGCATTTGGCTGCTCGGGTCTTTAATTGTGTCACTAATGAGCCGCATTTATGTTAATCTTGGCACCCGGGCAGCAGCACCAGCAACATCCCCAACAGCAGCATAAGCGGTTGTCATCTAAGCTTTCAGGCGATCGTATGTTGGTTGCCGACGGATGCTTCCTGCACAGCGAACGCATCTTTATCGCGCTGTGAATTAACATACAACATTCAAACACTCGCAAGAGTCACAATGGGATTCAAAGACTCGGCATTCAGCTGAGTGTTTCTTCTTTTTCTTTTTTTTTTTTTTGGTAGTTTTCACCTGCTGTGCCGTTTATGGTTATTGCCGCAATTTCGTTGTGACAGTCGGAGGCGCTTTATCATAAATTAAAAAGTCGTGTAGACGGACAGACGAACAACAGACAGACAGACAGACAGACAGTCGGACAGTCGGACAGTCGGACAGTCGGACAGTCGGACAGCAGATCGGCGGACCCGTGGACCGTGTGGAAGGCAGTCGTGTGGCTGCTTCTTTGCGTGATTCGCGGTCAGTGTGTGGTGCGTGTGGTGCGGCGATTTAGTGGCTGATGGATGATGCTGTTGAAGTGCGAGTCAAGCTGAAGTTGAGGCTGAGTTATTTGCATGAATGAAACGCAACGAGTGATGAACGAGCTGTAACGTCTTAACAGTTTTTGCTCCGAGCTTTACCCGATCTTTGCGCCCATCTTTGCGATGACTTAATTTAAAACTGCTGCCAGAAGGTGTTAATTAGCATATGAACAAATACCAATACACTCAAATTATTTCGGCAAAACATTTCTTATTTGGACTCTGCCACGATCTCCATTGACAATTCTGTCTCAGTCGGGTTTCTATTTTATGCCATCGTCTGCGCGTTTAGCTCATTAATAATAAAAATAGGCTGCAGTATCAAATGACAGCGATTTGTCAGTAAATATATATATATATATATGTATATAAACAATAAAAAAACGCGTCCCGGCTCATAAATCGACAATCTTAAAGAAAACAAATAGAGAAACAATAATAATAATAAAATGCCTGCTGTAATTGTGCAAACCTCGACAAATTTTATGTGGCCAGTTGTAAAGTTTCGAATGCACATTTTTAGTGTGAAAAGAATATGATGATTCTCGTCGAACTCCTCGCATTTGTGTTTGTGTTAGTGTTTGTGTGTTGTGTGTGCCCCGCGTTTTCTCTTACGACGTAGTCATGTGGAAAATACACAACAAACTCTTAATATATATACTCTGGATTATGGAAATAAGGTAAAGTACCAGACAAAAAAGGCCAACCACAAATCACATCTCTTTCTCTCTTCGTTATTCAAATTATTCAAATTAATCTTGGCCAAACTGCCTAATATGTTTTGTATTAATAATAGAAGATCAATCGTTTTGTTCGAATGCTGAACCGAAAAATTCTATTCAAATAACGATTAAATTTGGTTATCAATGACGTGACACATTTTTCTAAACATGGTTAAAAGATAGACGACTGGTAAAAAATTGTATAGATACAGTAGATGGTGTTCAATTATTTTAGCATCTTCATAAACTATACTCCAAGTTTTTTTTATCAAGTTTTCGACAAGTCTTAATTATTATATTATATTTATAAGATGACATATTTAATTTTATTGAAACAAAATAATTTAATACCTAATTTAAAATCACTAATTTAGTAGCAGCATCATTTTTGCTATCTAAATAAACTATAAATGATATGCAAAGACACCTGAAATACCCATTAAATAGGGGCAGTGTATAAATCATTTCGTTGTAAGATACATGCACAGATTGGTAGCTTTCTCGTTGTGTTTTATCGATACAAGATCTTGGACCAGTTGACAACTGTTTCCTCTCGGCGTTGTCTCAACAGTTAAGATCGCCACAATCGCTGATTTTCATCGCGGCAACTGGGAAAATGAGTTGTATGTAAATAGTTATCAGCAGACGCCCAAACACAATACGCCCAAATCGATGCTGAGATCGTCTATTCTAGTTGAGAGCAGGCGTCGCAAAAAAGGAAAAAAATAACACGAATACACAAACAAATCGAGAGCGGAAAAACGCTAAAAAAAAATCTCATTAAAATGGGCAATTAAATGACGGCAGCAGCAACTAAAACCAACTGGCAGATAGACAGACAGACAGACAGACAGAGAGGCTGAGAGGCTGGGTGACTGAGAGATGAACGATGCAGCAGTTGACTGCCACATAACGAATGCCATTTTCCAAGTCAAAACACAGTTTGCCAATCAAAGCTGGCTAAAGGAGCAACGGGAGCAGCAGCAACAATCAGCAGCAAAAACAACAACAACAACAACAACAACAACCACGAACGACAACTGGAAATCAATTTTTGCCATAAACTCATCAACGTGCCTGGCTAGCTGCGTGTGTTTCGGCTGCTATCTAATTGCCTTGGCTCAGTCAGTTGCAAGTATCTTAAAGATACGCGCGCTGCCTGCTGCAGTTAAAGTGGGCTGGTCTTGTGGGCAGCTACGCCGCCGCCATGCCGGCCAGATTAACAACAATGCGCATCAAGAGCAACAGCTAACAACACAACAACAACAGGTATGAGGCAGGTTTCGACCACTTCACAGGTTGCTTCTCACACATCTGTGCCAAAAAAAAGGGTCTTAACCCAGAAACGCAGCCACAGCGTTTGTAATTGGTGTTACTGCAATTTTAAAGCTCCTCAAATGGCATCTTGTAATTGCACACTTAAAAAAAAAAATGTGACCTCGAATTTGGAAAGACGTCCTGGAAATATACAGAAATATTTAACTTTCACTTTTGTAAATAAATACAAAAAATATATTTTTAGAATGCCAACAATTGAAAATTAATCTTCAAGATGTAATTTCTAATTTTTAAAAGTTAACCAGGACAATCCCCAAAATGCATTATTTAAAACTGAAACTGAGTTGTTAAAATTTTATTCTCAGGGGCGCAGAAGTTTTTTTTGTCTTTTTGTTTTTTGGAGTGCAGGAGAGTTGGAGATACAACGAGATATTGAGAGTGGGGGAAACGTGCTCGTTACATGCATTGGAACAGTTGCAACTCATGAGTTTGCAACGTGCAGACAAACGCTAAAATTGTGATCAAGATCGTCGTAAGTCGTTGCAGTTACAAGCCCAAAAATGGCCTTTAAAGTGGTTCCTGTTGCCAGCCAAAGTCGAAGTCAAAGCCAACAGTCACAAGCCCAACCACAAACACATTTAATGCCGAAGTCTTTGCTGTGCGGGAGCCGTTGGCAGCGATGGGCAATGGTTGGTGGTGGTGGTGCTTGGCGGTTGGTTTTGTACTTTGGATGAGTGATCGACTCGAGCACAAACAAAACAATCTGCGCTTGATCTGTTTGTCTGTTTGTCTGGCAAAGCCAGCTGGCCAAATGACTCTTGGCCAGTTGTTGTGGCTCTGATACTGGCTCTGTCTGTCTCTGCAATTTCCAATTGCCCATGACGAACGATCCGTTTGGGCTTTTACCTGTTACCAGTTAGTTGGCCAGCCTAGGACAGCCTGGCCATATGCCTATACGTCTTTCGCGGCTCAATTACGACGTCCGTTTTGTTGCCGGGATTTTGGCCGAGCAACACGCTTTATTGTTGTACTTGTTGTTGTTGTTGTTGTTGCTGTTGTGATTGCCTCGCCATTTGTCTGCCGCGTGGCAGCGACATTTTTCTTGGCCATTGCCAGAGTGGTGCCAGGCTCTCTGGTATTCTGTGTCTGTTGTTTTCATCTTTTTGTACTAATACTCACTAAAACTTAGTAGAAAGGGCATATTTTAATTATGCTAATGCATATAAGAAGCAGACACCACAAATTAAAAATATTGGCAACTGGAAAATGAGCTGTTGTCGAGTTAATGTCTGTTTTTATAAACTCACAGATCAAAGATGCTTTCGAGCTGAAATTTGAAATGTTGATACGCAGAAGAAGTTTATTTTTTTGCGGTAATTCTTTCAAATAAAAATATCGATTTACACCTGTAAATTAAGTACAGGGTAACTGCTAGTCGTGCACTTGCTATTGGGGTATTCTTAGTTGTTTTATTGATGGCATGTTGAACAGCTTTTATGGGTTTTCAGTTTTGTGTTTTGAATATTTGGTACTTGGCATTCGCATGGTGCGAGGCGGCTCCTCCGGCGCCGCCCACTTTACATGCAGCTGGACAATGCAGCTTGGCCACAAAAAAACTTTCAAACTGAGCCAAAGACAAATCCAGCGAGCTCAGTTGCATTGTTTGGATTAATGTGACTTTGTGGCTTCCGCCTCCAATTGGCGCTTTATTTTGGCTCCACACTCGTAAATTTGCAGCGGGCAGGCAGAGCGCCATGAACATGTCAGCGAGCCATGTAATTACCAACAGCAGCAGCTACAGTTACAGATACAGATATAGCTAGGGATCTAGATGCAGCCAGTTACACAGCTCCTCACAGCACCCATATTTTCAAGTCCCCTTCGAAGCTTTGGCTTGAGATCAGTCTATCTGGTAGCTCCAAGAGACAAAAGGCTTGAAGCCCAATGCCGCCGCCTTCATTCCAAGGTAATTTGCACAGCGGTGGGTCGCTTAGGCCTAGAACACTAAATATGTACATTCAAAAAAAATAAATAGGCTATCAAAAGTTTACAAGACACAAGTATTTAAGGAACACTAAATATGCACACGCAAAAAAATAAAAATTTAAATAGGAAAATGGTCTATAAAGATACAAGTACTTAAAGCGATTGACGAAGGATCTTCTTGAATTATATAATCCTTTCCTTTACTCTCTCGATAAATTTATCTTCTGTTGCTTACTCTTTTTTTTTAACTTTTTATTTTCCTTTGCCGGAAATAATTGGAGGAATTTGTTCAAAGTGGAAAGTGTTTCTTTAGAATTAAAATAAAATGAACCTAGACAAAAATTAATTAATATATTTTTATACAATTGTCTTAGAGGCTTGTTTGATTTAAGTCTCAAGTAAGTTAACTATTGTTTAACTTCTCGCAGTGTACTTATCACTGCCCTTTTGGGATCAGTCTGGACTTGGCCCCCGGTCTGACCACCGCTCGACTTGGGCCCAGTTACGCGATTGCGCTCTGGCTCAAATTTTTTGTGGTCTGCAACGCCTGCGCGTGAAAATATTAAAGTCATATTTTTATGAGTCTCCGAAGTGCGCATTAAGAGTGTTGGTTGTTATAGTTGTTGTTGTTGTTGATGTTGCTGATGTTGCTGCTGCTGTTTTTGGGTTGTTATTGACTCACAGTGCGCTTAAGCATTTATGTTTATGCCTTGGACGAGATATAAGTGGTCAGGCTCCCTAGTCAGTTTTAGTTTTAGCTTCAGCTTCAGCTCCAGTTTCAGCTGGTCTTGTTGCTGTTGCTGTTGTTTTTGTTGTTGTTTTTGTTGTTGTTGTTGTTTTTGCTGCCTGCCGCGTGTTGCTAATTGGCGATGCCTGCGTATGCGGTTAAATTATGCGACTGGCCTAATCCATTTTTAATGCTAGTCGGCCGCCAATTCGGTTAGTTGAATGCAGCAAATCACATTTTTGATTTGCGCCCCATTTCAATGATTTGCCAATATGCCCATCGATGGCATACGCAATTTGTTCGACTGTCCAAAATGGACAGACCGCAACATAAAATTGTCAGAAAAACAAGTTTCGATCATTTATATGCCATCAATAAAATAGTTAAAAATAAAAAATAAAACAATAATAATTATTGTTTTTGCAGAGGCGGAAATTAATTACGCGAAAACTGGATCTGATTTAGTTACAATTTCGTTATGACTTTAATGCATATGTAATACAAATTTTGTAGTTATACTTTGTATTTTGGCATGCTTGAAGATTTATTCATTTTGCAAATATTTTGAACAAGTTATTTGCCAAAAAAGAATTCACATCATTGGGTGGGTGACTTATAGTATTTATTTAAAAAAAATGCAAAAGCTCTTTTTAGCAACATTTTAAATAATAATAAATGCGATTTTGGTAGTCTGTACATAAATCAAAAACTGCAATCCTAAAACATAATAAGTTTTTAATTGAGTTGCTGATCTACAAATAGGCGCATATTCATTGTAACAGATGTATGGTTTTTAATATGATGGCAACCCTGTCGAAAATCAGTGATATCCAATTCATGACAGGTCCTTGCTCTCTCACGCATCACACGTTCAGCTGGGAATCAGAATCTAAGCCGCGGTGGCAGAAATAACAAAACAAAAAAAGGGTCACGAAATAAAGGCGAGACCCAAGCGCAAACCCTACGCTTTGATCTAGAGCTACAGATAAAAGAGCTTGGCCTGCAGGAACAACAGCCAAATGAGGCCGAGGGGGGATAGAGAGTATGGCATCTGCAAAGAGCGGAGCAGGAACAAAGCACAAATCAAGTACACGTGACTTAGACTGTTGACGCTGCGTATGAAGTGGTGCTGAGACTGGAGATGCCATGGGATGGGTTTCGTATCGCATGGTTTTCAGCAATGGGATGAGTTGATGATGAAATTGTCGACGTTGACATGCAACAGGCAATGGGGCAACAGTGCACTTTAAGTGGCAGCGACAAATTAAATAAAGCACGAATAAAAAACCAGATTGATTTACACGACGAAGGTTAAATACACTTGCAGACAGGAGCTCGTAGATATAGTGCAGGAAGTCAGGATAACTATATAAACCAAAAGTATAGGTTCTGAAATCGGTTTAGTTTTGATACATTTGCTGACTGTGCCTACATGACAAGTACTTATTCTTCGTAGGAAAGTCAGGTCAAGTTGCTTGATATATATGCATATATATATATAGCTTTAAAACTAACTGCCAGAAGTCTTTAAGCCATGCAGACAGGTATACGGACTTGCCTGACCTAGGTATATCGATGCAGATAGTACTGCTGATCAGAAATGATGCTTCAGTGGATAGGAACATACATTTCATGACGAAATCAAAATACCCTTTTGCCAGGGTATACAAATTTTGTTCAACAAAACTGAGGAACTAACAAAAGCCCTTAAAAACAAAAGCCCCGATGAAAACAGACAGATTGCTGCGCTTTGTTGTTGTACAAGTTGTTGTTGTTGTTGTTGTAGTAGTTGTTGTTGTTGTTGCTATTGAGGTGGGCATGACGGTCACGGTGTGCGAACGCACGAAAAGCTATTGACTGACTGACTGACTGACTGACAAACGGACTGAACGGATGCGCTGCTGACAGATCGATCAACGGAGTTTAACAAAGTTAAAGTTGAAGGTTGGCTGGTGGTTTGATGGTATTGTTGGTTTGGTGGTTTGGTGGTTGCTGGCCTCACCCAAGCATTGCAAGTTGTTGTTGTTGCTGCTGCTGCTGCTGCTGTTGCTTCGATCGCATCCTGGCTTGGTCGTCGTGCCTGTTAAACGAGCCTAATTATTAGTTTACTACCAATTTCGGACTTGGGGCTCGGCAGCATGTTAACAGCATGTACGACAAGTCATGAACAACAACAAAACAGCAACAACAATCGAGATTGTTGAAATGAAAACGATCGTCGGTTGTCGATGGTCGTTTCCAGTTGCTGCCTGTTGTTGCCCAGTTGAAGGGTTAATTTGTGCAGCCGCCCGAGGACATGATCACAAAGTCTCTGGTCTCCACCTCTCGCATGTGCTCCTGCCTTCTGTGAGCAGTGTAATTTTTGTAAATTAATTTAATTGCCCCAATTAAAAATGGGTTGTAAGCGAACTCGCACAGCAGACAAAAGAGAGAGAAAGAGAGAGAGAGAGAGAGAGAGAGGGAAACACATACGGCGAAAGCAGCGTGGCCAAAACGATTGCAGTTCAGCTATTGACAACCAGTTGGAATGGAATTAACAATCGGCATTTGGCCCGAGGATGTAGCACAGCTGTATGTCTCAGTCCTCTCCAGCTTCAATGTGGAGCTGACCATGTTGGTCATGTTTCATATCTCTTTTCCGTTTTTTTTTTTTTGGCGCCTGCGCAGCTGTTTGATTGGTTTTGTTGTTGGTGCCAATCGACAGGTAGACAATTGCTCGTTATTGCATCCACTGGAATGTTATTTTCTATAAACATGTGTGTCTGTGTGGGACGTGGCTACACGAGCCACAAATTCCATTTACAATGGTCTTCCTACGATTTATGAGTGATTACAGTTTGTGACTTGCTAAATTTAAGAAAATAAAGTCAAAAGAATCCAAAGAAATAGTTATTTAAACTTGAGATCTAAGGCAATGAAATAAGAAATAAAAATATTTAATGGGCACGGAAAATGACTTCATACAAAATACAACATACAGAATTGGCAATTTAGCCAAATATAATAATGTCATTAAAAGCACATGTCATAAATACAAAAATAATCCAACAGTTAAAAATCGCTTGACAGATAATAATTACAAGCTGTGTTTTTATTGTGATGTGAAAGGTATTTTTTGCATAGCTGACAATTTGCAAGTAATTTTCAGGCACTCGATTAATCCAATTTGACTTAAGTTGTTAGTTAGCTAGTTATTTATATATATATATAAATATATATATATATATATATATATATATGGCATTAGCGTGCAGTACGTCTTTTGGGCCCAACTGGCAAATGGGGTTTAAAGCCTTGATTAGACATTCCAAGCAAAGCTAAGCTTCTCCATTATTAGGCGGTGAGATGCATATAATTATGGCTAATAATACAGCTTGCGGCATTATTTTGACTAAAGCTGACAGTAAAACTGTCTACGCCCCCCAAAAGTCCGCCACTCACTCACCTGCCCCTATCGAGCAACAACAGCAACAACAGCAACAACAGCAACAACAGCAACAACAACAACAACAACAACAATCAGCTTGAATTGAGTTGAACGCTGAACGCATTAATCTTGGCTTGAATGCGGCACATTTTGCTTTTCCATCGGTCCATTCATTGGCTGGCCGGCTAAAACTGTTAACCGCTAAATGCTGACTCGTGGCCAGTTGTTCGCTGCTTGGTTGGCTGTTTGGCTGTTTGTTTATTTGTTCATGTTGCTGTTATTGTTGTTGCCTGTTTTTCCATGGCAATGGCAAAGGCGGCAAATGAAATGGAAACGAATTGATCGCTGGCGGCATTTTATTGAGCACCGAGCACGATTTCTCAGCCATCGATCGATCCACATTTGCTTTTGCATATTTCTTGCCATATTTAATTTATTGTTTACCCAATGCGATGGCGTTGCTGCCGTTGCAATCGTTGTTTTTTTTTTTTGCTATTGTTGTTGTTGTTGTTGTTGCACTAACGCTGGTGGTCAACGTTTAGTGTTTTGTATGACAAGCAAAGTAAGAGGTGAAAATTAAATGAAAATGTCAAGTTTCTGTGGTCAAACCTATTTATTATAATCCCGAAACCAACATTTTTGTTTTAAAATGGATTTACTAATTTTAAAAATGTTTTTGTTTACTAGTATTGTTAGCAGTTTATATCCATTGTATCTTTAAATAGAGGCCAGCATCATCCTCTAATGATGGTGGAGATGCATTTGAATAAATGGTGGTTGGTAGGGTTTCATCATAATTGACGGAATTATTTGGTAAAAGCTGGCAAACCTAACAATAAACGTTAGATGACTTAATTTAAATTTAGTATACATCATGATATTAATATGAGGATTAACGATCTGATTTCTCGTCAGATTAGTATCCAGCTTTACGTCCGCCATGCTCTGTGGCAGAATCCCAGGTCTGACGCAGGCGCAGCGGCAACTCTGCAGCGAGATGCCCGACGCATTGATCGCTTTGGGTGAGGGTCAGCAACTGGGTGCACACGAGTGTCAACATCAGTTCCGAGGGCATCGCTGGAACTGCTCGGAGGTGTGGCAACGCAATGTCTTTGCTCATGTCATACCCATAGGTAAGAAGTGGAGTGAAGTGGAGTTGAGCTGCAATAATCATTCACGCCTTGTTCAGCTTCTAGGGAGGCCGCTTATACCTATGCTATAGCCAGCGCTGGAGCTGCCTATGCGGTGACTGCCGCCTGTGCCCGTGGCAACATCTCGATGTGCGGCTGCGATGTGCGGCACAAGACTTCGCCGCCGGAGCCCTGGAAGTGGGGCGGCTGCTCGGCGGATGTGGAGTTCGGCATGCGATATACGAGAAAGTTCATGGATGCGCGGGAGCTGGAGCGAGATTCGCGCACACTGATGAATCTTCACAACAATCGCGTGGGGCGAACGGTACGTATGGGTAATAAGTGGGTTAGACTAGAATTGCATCTGATATATATTATATACATATTCTCAATGAAACCAAAACACTTAACCAAGGAGTCCTAGGATGTTTAAAAATTGGTTGAAGCAAATAGGATTTAAATCAAAAATTAATTACATAAAATAAATATTTTTCCACTTTTCGAATTTTTTAAAATCCCCGTCTTCAATTTTGTGTTTATTTCCCATTTCATAGTTGGTAAAGAAGCTGCTGCGCACGGACTGCAAATGTCACGGAGTAAGTGGCTCCTGTGTGATGAAGACATGCTGGAAGAGCCTGCCGCCATTTCGGCTGGTCGGGGAGAAGCTGATGCAGAAATATCACAAAGCCAAAACTGTTCAAGCCGTCAGAGGCAAACGTGGACTGAGATTAGTATTAAGCAGGTGAGTTCTCTCTCTCTGTCTATCTCTCTCTCTCTCTCTCTCTCTCTCTCTCTATCTTTCCCAAAATGAAGATCTAAACTTATTTGCGTCATTTTGTTGCTGTCATTGCAGAAAGAAGCATATTATGGCTGCTGCGCAGAAACCAGCTCTGGTGTGGCCCAAGAGGATGGAGCTGGTCTTTCTGGAAGCATCGCCCAACTATTGTGAGCGCAGTTTTCAGACAGGAACTTTGGGCACCGCGGGTCGTCCGTGCAGTCGCGGTGGCCACGGCCCCCAGAGCTGTGATCTGCTGTGCTGTGGACGTGGACACAATACACAGCACATCAGACGCAGTCGGCAGTGCCGCTGCCAATTCCACTGGTGCTGCCAGGTGGAGTGCGAGATGTGTGACGAGAGCTACGAAGAATTCACTTGTAAATAGCTGGATCACAGCCCCACCATGCGAATGTTGCTAGTATTACTTATTTTAACTCATAGATATCCTGGTATTCCGATAAATATAATGTATTACATACAAACACACACACACACACACAAGTTGTACAAGGAAACACAAATCAAGATACAAATATACAAACACTTCGTGTACCAAAACAATTCCTTTGCCTCTTCACGAATGTTTTCTGTTTAAGATATCAAGTGCACGAACCGGATACACAAGTCAGGTTGCTGCATTGGGTAAATTAGAAAAATGTAGCATACTTTTTGAAGCACTTAATTAATGAGGAAACTGCATCTAGCCAGTGCAAGTACTTTATGATATTCGGAGCATTAGAATAGCAGGTGCAAACTTTATCGAACTGCATTCAAGTGTTAAGTCATCTAAGAGCCCAAATCAGAGTTAGAGAAATCGAAATCTCAAAACCATGCAACCATTTTTGCGCAATCCTGTTAAGCCTGATATGGTAATAAGCAAATCTCTCACAAGTAGAGCCCATCGTTTAAATCTTTTAATTTTACTACATTAATGAAACACCATTTTATTCGTAAATTTGTATTCTGCTCACAATATAGCATACTTTTAGGGCGGGTAAATAAATCGAAGCGGCATTGCCAGGCGAAAGCAAAGATATGAACAAAACGTATTTAAACGGCGTAACGTAAGCAGCTAACCGTTACGTATGGCTGACGAAATGTGGCGGGCACCAGTTGTGGAGGAATGTCTGCACTTATTTCATATTTTGCTATTGGAATTTGTATTTAGCCGCACAATTCAAAACGCAGAGCCAAATACAATTACAGAGCCAGAGTAGGTGTGAGTGAGAGAAAAAGGGAGAGAGAGAGAGAGAGAGAAAGTGGAGGAATGAGAGAAGGCAAGCAAAACTGCGCGAGCGCGATGAAAATTCATTGATTGCAATCAGGAAGCGCCGAGTGCGCGCTCTTCACTATAGTTCTTTTCTGTACTGTTCTGAGTGTTTCGAAATTCACCACACAACGCTTTTGGGGAATACGGACTACGACTATGATTTTAACAATAGCTATGGCGACTATAACAGCGACTGGCACAGACCAACGGCGCTCAGTTCTTTGAGGGTAGTTAGTTGGACAACGGCGTTGCCAAAAACGGGCCCCACAGCTGCCGCACAACAATTTTTTGGGTTAGATTATACACACACACACACAACACACACAACACACACAGATTCATACACACACACACACACACACACACACATACACACACTGGCATATGCATACGCACACTGAGTATATGTATCCGTTAAAGAGTCTTTTAACTGTTACTGCTGTTTCAGTAACTAAAACAGCAGCAGCGACTGGTACACAGCACAAATAAAAAGGCCAACTTAATTGACTGGCAGCAGAAAAAGAGGTTTAAACAAGTGCTGGGCTAATACTTGAGTGAAATTGTGTGTAAAACGTGTTTAATACAATAAATTACAAATTGCAAACAACTCACAATCTAAAAGCAGTGAAATAAAAGTTGGAAAAATAATATGTGTGTGTATGTGAATTGTGTGAGTGTGTGCGTGTGTAACAGCAATTGTGCCTTAGGCCGCGACTGCTCCCTGGATACAGAAAAGTGATTTCCTGCAAAATGTGCTCGCGCCTCTTGGTTAAAAAAAGAAA
This sequence comes from Drosophila longiperda, assembly GCA_035042125.1. Classification (NCBI taxonomy): domain Eukaryota; kingdom Metazoa; phylum Arthropoda; class Insecta; order Diptera; family Drosophilidae; genus Drosophila; species Drosophila longiperda. The sequence goes on from JAWNLV010000107.1 coordinate 20,087,693, forward strand.
AGAGGAAAAAAAGAAAGGAGAACAGAAAACGAAAAACTGAATAGAAATGACAGTTTACGAGTGCTGAAACGAATCAAATGATTAATCACGAATAACGTATGAGTAACTGGAAGTAGAGTAGTCAGAAGTGGGCGCCAACTAAACGCAGCATATCGATTGATGAAAAAAATATTATAAATTGCTTCAACCTACATATAAAAGCGTGTGAGATACACACAAACACACACACTCACACAGAGATAGAGGCACGCATACATTAAGTTTGGAAAAGCTATAAGCTGTATAACAGTAGCGACACACAAACACACACACACACACACACACGCACACACATATGTAGTGCAGGCTGGAGACGCTAAGAAGGCATGGTTAGGGTTAGGGCTCGGGGCTGTAACATAATGTTGTATGTGTGGTGTTTTAGGGGGGAGGGTGTTGAGTTGGAGGTTGGGCTGGGGTTTGGGGGCAGCCCTTATGTCGTTAGCTTCGTTAGTGGTTCGTTCGGTCGCAGTTCGCTTCGGTTCTCGTTTCGGTGCGGTTCGGTTCGGTTTGCTCGTTCTTTGAGTTACGTTACGTTTTGATTACGTTGTACGTAGCTCCCACTCCGGCAACTCCAACGTTAAAGCGCTGACTTCACGCCGCGATTCTCTCTCTTGCCCACTCTCTTAGCTTTTCTTTTGTGTGTGTGTGTGTGTATGTGTGTGTGCGTGCGTGTGTACTTCGTGCGTCAAAATGTGTGTCAGTGGCTTCTCGTAAGAGCACTGGAGCAGGCGATAAAATGAGCGAGTTAGGAAAAAAAAGTGCCACCTACTCCAACTTCGAACTCTCTCGCCGCCCACACAGCCCTTATAAATCACTCGTTGAGCACGCAGCACTCGAGCAACAACAACAAAAAAAAAAAGATAAAATAAAAAAATGAAATTGTGCCTTAATTAACTTGAGACGAGTTAAAAAAGAAAACAGTTCAACAGCTTAACTAATGTGCGGTGTTTTTGTGTTTTCATTGTTTCGCTTTACAGCCATGTACATACATAAAAAAAATTGCATTAAACTAGCTAGCGGCTACTAACAAAAAGCAATTAGTCAACAACAAAAAAAAAAAGAAAAGAAACAAGAAGTTAACAGAACGAAAAAAAAAACAAATTGAAAAGCATCAGCGGCAACGGAAATGCACATAGAGCCACTTAAAAGCAACAACTACAACAACAACAAGAAGAAGAGGAACTTTGAACAGCAGTTATTCACACGCCCCCAACACGCATACACACCCACAAATGCACACGAACACACAATTACATTCATGCCAGGCAATGTAGCCGCCGTGTTGTGTGTCTGTGTGTAGAAGAAGAGCAATCAAAATTTTCTGATTGCAACAAATTGTTGAGCTAGGCAACTGCAGAAGGTGCCGCAACGGCTGGAATTTGGAGCTGCAGCTAAAACTGGAGCTGGAGCTGAAACTGGAACTGGAGCCAGGGCATCCGCATATATCACCGCATATATATAGGAAATCTTTCATACTCAACGCTCTACATAAAAATCATTCAAGATTCATCGTTTAAGCAAAGCGGGTGAGCACATTTACAATCTAAACTATATACTCTATATATATATATATATATGTGTGTATACTTTTTATTGAGGCTAATGCAGTTTTGACAAGATAAGCACATACACACACACACACACACACACACACACACACAGATATACGCACGCACACACACACACAAACGCACACAAATTTATATGCATTGTAAGCTATATTGATTTCCTGCGTATATCTTAAGTAATCGTAAAATAAAACCCTCGACCAACAATCAAAACCAACCAAGTATTTAAATATTTATGCTTGTATGACTAACTAATTCGTATGTATGTATGTATGTGTATTGTGCATTTATTAATACTACTTATTCTTCTTCTCATTATACGACAAATATACAGATTTTTTAATATGCCAATTTTTAGCATTCATTTCAATTCAATTTTGGTTTGATCTAAAAAATAATTATAAAAAAATAATATTGCGATTAGTTAAAGTAATCAGCATAGAGTTAAGTAAATATATATAGATCATAGTTATTTTATTTAAATTACCCATACGCCCCGCTGAGTTTTAATAGGTGTTGTGTTATATTTCATGCTTGATTTTAATCCTGACAATTCTAATATATTATATACTGGCTGGCTGCATACTTATTTCTAGTCGAAGTGTAATTATAGCCAGATAATCGACTTGTCTTTCAAATGAAATTGGTTTTTCAGTCATGTCTTTCACATTTAAATGGCTTTTAAAAGATTATAATTAAACGTGGCTGCACACGAAATGCTCTGTCAATTGCACTGAGACCCCCAAAAAGTCGTACTTCCATTGGAGCAGAAACACGCCCCCTGTCAAATAGGCAGGTGGCATGATTTGTCATGCGGGTATACATACAGTCAGAGAATTGACTGTGGATATAACAAGTATTTCTCATAATGGTACAACACCCCTCACCCCTTTGCGTGCCGAGAAGCGGTGTTTGTTTTTATTTGGATGGAGAGAGTTGGGGATTTTGGGAAGGATTGTGCCGGCATTGCTTTGGTTTAAGTTTCAGTTACAGTTACAGTTACAGTTACAGTTCAGTTTTCATAGCCAGTTTCAGTTTCATATTCTTGGCGACATTTGACGTGTCTTAGTCTTGTTCTAATTTTAGACGAGTGGAATAATTTTTATTGATTTCAAATTTTAACCTTATTTTACACGCTCGCCTTGCGTGTATATGCTTCTTTCTGTGTGTATGTGTGTGTGTATGCGAGTGTGTCTCGCAGCATAGGTCTCTGGCTATATGCAAGACCACACAAAAAAAGCAAAAAAGAAAAAAAAAAAGAAACGCCGCCAAAGCGTCCCAACGCCCAACAGCAAACAACAAAATGCGGCAAATGCTTTACGATGACGCTATTGTTGAATCGTCACATTAGTGTGTGTGTGTGTGTATTAGGGAGAGTGTAAGAGAGTGTGTGCGTGTGTGCGTCTCTTCTGCTGAGCGCCGCAGCTGCGCAAACTGCGTGTGGTGAATTGGCAAACGAGCAGCAGATGGGCGCCATCCGCAATTCAACATGTTTATTTGACAGCGGACCGCGAGGAGAAAGAGAGGTGGGCAGCGGGGCTATGAGATAACTGACAGTGCTGATAACGGCAAACGAGTGGCGGACAGCTAGCCGCGAGCACTAAGCGTAGACAACAATTGTACACGATTTCGTCATCAGATCCCATTGCAAAAGTGTCAAACCGGAAGCGCGCCTCAAAATATGCAGTGAGAAAAAAAATAAAATGTGCGCTGCCTGCATAGATAACTAGTTTCGAGGAGTACTCTATGGGTGTGTTTGTGTGTGTGTTTGTGTGTGCCTGCTTTGCTTGCATAGTAAAGTGCTGAACCTTAAGTGTTTTTTTTTTGTTTTTGAGTCTGGCGATGTAATCGAATCCTGGCCAGTGAGATTGCTTACAACCAAAGCCTGATGCACTCCTGACCTCATCTTGATTGCATCTGTCTCTTGTGGCTGCTACAACTACAAATTTGGCCAATATGTGCTGCAAAGCGCTGTTTGTTGTTGCTGTCACGTAAATGGGCACTCAAGTGACACATACGCACACACACACACAAGAGCACACACAAGAGCACACACAAACACACACCAACTCTGCACTTGCTCAGGCATGCAAGTAAACATTTGAATGGTGTTCCGGTCTGCTGATTCGTTTAGGTTTTATTTAGCCGCCTATCGCCTCTTGCTTCTCTTGTTGCCACACCCTTCTATGCCCTTTCGTTATACCCTGCTGTGACGCTTTCTATTTAGACCCGGTCTTATCCATTCATAATGCGGTGCATTCAGTTATCCTGCTTTACTTTTAATCCCTTCCGAAACTGTTAGAAAAAAACAGAAAATCGTGAGACTTTTCTTTCCTTCACGCAATAAAAATTGTCTACGACAAGCGAGGGTAGCTTTAAGTAATTAAAGTTAGCAAAGATTTATAAATATTGTTAATAAGTAATTTTAATTTAATTTTAATTCCATGTTTTCTCTGAAATTTAAAAAGTATTGTAGAAACATCTACTAATCATGACTAGTTTTTTTTTGGTTGTAAGTCATAAGTAAATGTTTTAAGCTGCTACAAAACACAGTCAGTTTTAGATTTGTGTTTTTTTGATTAAATCGTTGTAAATTATTGCACCTACTTTTAGGTAACATTTAGCTTTAACTTTTAGTTTTATAATACTTCCCTTAAAAACATTCTTAAATCTATTTAAAATTGACAATAATTAATTGCCTGATTTGCCATTTATTTTAACCGTAAAGTTAGAATTACTTTTAATAATAATAATTTCTACAAAATAGTGCTATATAATTACAAAAAAATTGAGTGCTGGTTGTATAGTTGTTTATAGGTATTATTATTTTTTACTTATTAAAAATGATAAAAATTACTTTTATGTGCGTTAGTGGTGTAGTTCATTGTTTCTGTTAAAGCGTTGAATTTATTAATTTGGAATTATTTGATTTTATATATTTCGCCATTATTGGTTTTCCTGCATAAGATTTAACTTCATTTACTTAACCTCAATTGATAGTTATAAAGAGACAGCATAATTTCAAAAGTGTATATTTTGATTTTGATTTCAATAAGCCAGATACAAATTTAAGTTCATATTGTTATTTTGATTTCAATAAACTAATCGTTGTCTGTCTGTCTACTGATGCCACCCTCGTTGATATTCATGAAAACATCTTCGTGCTTTGTCTGTGTGTGTGTGTGAGTGTGTGAGTGTGTGTGTGTAAGTGTGTGTATTCAACTGAGTGCGACTTCTCTTGGCAGCGGCTTGCTGGAGTGGCAATTTGCATGCGATTTGCTTTGTCTAAATAGGAAGGGAAATTTGCATAGAGAGCGAGACCTGCCACAATGCGTTGCACAATGCCCTCGTCATTTTTTTATTCACAACCTACTGTTTAGTATTTGCTTATGCGCTTACGGCTGAGCAGTCAATAGCCAGCCGCAGCCGGACTGCCAGATGGGCTGAGATCTAGGTAAAAAGGTTAAGGATATGCGGGTTGACGTAGTCTAATTTAAATGCAAAACGGTTAAATGCTTAAAGGCAGTCGACTGCTGTGCTAAGAGGGGCGTATGCGTAATATGTTAATATGTATGTTTGGTATAATCGTAAGATTTACGTCTGTTTTGTGTGTGTTTTGTTTATTTTGTACCATGTCTGTTCTCTTCTCACTTCTTACAGTTGCAGTTACATAGATGCAGCGAGCGAGCTACGTGTCTAAAAGAAAGCAATTGAAAACAAGAATTTAACTCGAATAACACTACAACTAGAACCAAACACAAATAATAAACCCAATCCAAACCGTGCATATCACTTATATAGAGCATAAACCAAAGAAAAACCTATCAAACGTCGCATTTAAATAGCAAAAAAAGGACAAACAACAACAACTGCAACAACAACAACAACAACAAAAACAACCAACAGCAAACAACTACAGCTCGTGGGTGCATGCCGCGGATCAGCCGCGGATTATGTCACGTGACGATTATAATCCAGTGAATAGCTCTGGTGTGCGCAGTCCTGGTCGCGTGCGTCGACTCCAGGAATTGCCACAAGTCGATCGCTCACCATCACGGGATTACGGCGCACGCGGAAGTCCACTAGGTGAACAAAAAAAAAACCAACAAAAAAAATTAAATAATAAATTTAAAAAATGTAGTTACTGATTATAGTTAGTTGCTTTAACTAATACAGCTTTCGAAAAGCAACAAAGCAAGCTATATCCAAGCACAAACGTAGCCGAGAGCACAAAATTCAAATTTGTTGCATATCCAAAAGATATGCAACAAAAACTTATGACAAATAAAGTAAAATTCACAGCTGCTCACGTTTGTGCAAAACAAAATATTAAAAAAAAAAACTAATCTCTATTTTTCAATTATTATTTCACGTTTTAACAATTGGCATATTTAGAAAAATTTCCTACTATCTTAATAGTTATCAAAATTTGTACTTAAAAAAAACCGGCTGCATGCATAAAAAGTGATTTATGTATGCATCGCAATGATTGAATATTGGCTTAAGATCTTTCGACAATAACTTGTACAGTTTTATCTTGACTTGTGAATTTTTCTAAAATTTAATACTTTTAATTTGTAAATTTCGTGAAATGCTTTTAGTTGTGCTATTGTAGTCGAATTAAAACTAATGCAAAATTTTATACTAAAATCTATAATTTCTGTCTAACATCACACGCATGCGCATGGTACATTTTTCGTTTGGCTTAACTCATCTGCAAAATCTGTAAAAATTATCATTTTCTTTTTAACGAAACAACAACAACAATTTACACACTCTGATACAAACATTAACATTTTGACACGGCCACATTAATTGAAATCGGTGCGCTTATAAAATCAAATCGCATATGCATACTGAACTTTGCAAAACTTTCAATCGAATTATTTATGAAGTAAACCCCAGCAGCATCAGATGCAGCATATAACTTGTAAATTGCATTAACTTGGCTGGGGAGAATGGCTTGTAGTTGAATTCGCAGCCAGCAACTGCCTTGAGTTGTTGCAGCAAACCAATTTAGTTCCTGCTGAAGCGTAACAGAAAATCAAAGCCTCAAACTGGATTACAATTATGGTTAGCAAACATTTACCTTAACCAATCTCCATTCATTAAAGAACTTTGTCCAGGTCATGAACTAAGTAAAAAAATTGTCCATAACTGACTAACACATACGCAAACTGGCCATAATTTAAGCCCATTTATTTTACTTTTTCCACAAATGCTCAACTACAAACTGGCACCCAACTAATTAGCTGGCCAAGTTATTCAATTGCAAAAATGCGATTATTATTATCCACGTAGTTGGCTAAAGGGATTTTGCTAACACTCGAAAATTTATTGCTCACTAAAATTCAAGAGTAACCGTAGAGTTGGCAAATATTTAGCTTTTTAAAGTGAATTTACGTAGCTTCTTTCTTATCCTAAACGATTAGTACGGATAAAAATATTAGTAGTAGTAAGATATAAGCCGAAATAAAAAGAAATTAATAATAGTAAATAAAAATAGGTAACAATAATTTTATTAAAAATAAGAAATGTATTTCTCTTGAAATACTTCTAGAGAAAAGATAATTGAAATAAAAAAAAATAAAAATAAATATGAAATAAAATAGTTGACAAATTTGGAAGAGAAATGTTTAAAATCTAAATTAGACTTCCACTATGTATTCACACTAGGAAGCCTTAGAATTCACTTTATTATTAAAAAAAAAAACCCAGCAGAAATTGGCAGCACTGTTGCCGAAGGACATGGAACCGCCAAAGAGCTACAAATTAGGTTTCGTGTGGCTGTGCGGGATAAGTGGAAACGTGGCTGTGCTGTCAAAAGTTGAGTTTAGTTTATGGCACACGCCCGCTTCCTCGTGTCCGATGCACAAATCACACAAGGCATCCCCTGCAGCAGTGGGGCATGGTTGGGGATGTTAACAATGAAGCTAGTTTATGAGCCGTTTTTTATGAGCTGCGAGCTGCTTGTAAAAGAAACACGACAAACATTTTACGTTGCTGTTCAGTTTTTGTGTTCCTTTTCTACTAACCCAAGCGTTCCGTTAATCATTGTATATTATGTATAACTAGTAACTGCATAATTCAGTATGAAGCCACAACTAGCATTAGCGCAATAAGAAAGTGATTACAACGATCTAAATCCTTGGATCACTGCACTAGTTTCCACCTTCAAGCCAAAACTAGTTTCAGCTCTTGATTTAAATATTTTTATTTGATTATTTGACCACATACATACACACACTTTCACACACACATACATACACACATACATACACACACTCGAAAACGATACCAAAACCCGTCATCCTCATTTGATCATCGTCATGAATTCTATGTGAATTTCAGCAATGGGCAGTCCATACTACCGCGACATGGATGAGCCAACAAGTCCCGCTGGTGCGGGACACCATCGCAGCCGCAGCGCCAGCAGACCACCGATGTCACATGCCATGGACTATCCAAGTAATAATCAATAGTTCAGCTATTTACTCTGCACAATATTCTGCCTCCATTTAATGTGGCCCTTGACCTTTTTTACTTCACTTTTTGCAGGAACCCGCTATCAGTCGCTCGATCGCGGTGGATTGGTGGACCCGCATGATCGTGAATTTATTCCCATACGAGAGCCACGTGATCGCTCCAGGGATAGATCCCTGGAAAGAGGCCTTTACCTAGAGGATGAACTTTACGGCCGTTCAGCGCGACAAAGTCCCAATGCGCTAGGAGGTAAATAAATGTATATTTTAGCTCGATATAAATAAATCATGAAAACTTTAAGAAAGTCAACTAAATAATTAAAATATTAATATAAACATTAAAAATAATATGATAAAGTCAAAAATTGTACAGTTTTCGATATTTTCTAGATAAATTTTATTAGAGATATAAATATAGTTTAAGATTAAGGAGCGTTACAAAATTAAGTTTTTCTAAATTAAACTATAGAAAACATAAGCCACAACATAAATAAATAAATATTTGGAAATTTACTTATAGGTTATAATACGGGCATGCCTACGTCGGACCGTGCCTATCTTGGGGATTTGCAGCATCAGAATACGGATTTGCAGCGTGAGCTGGGCAATCTGAAGAGGGAGTTGGAGCTGACGAATCAAAAGCTGGGCAGCTCGATGCACAGCATCAAAACGTTCTGGTCGCCGGAGCTGAAGAAGGAGCGAGCGCTGCGCAAAGAGGAGAGCGCCAAATACAGTCTGATCAATGATCAACTCAAGTTGCTCAGCACCGAAAATCAGGTAAGAAATAAACATTTTAGCTTTTAGTAACACTACAATTGATGTTTGGTCGTATTTCTTTTCTTAAATTAGAAACAAGCGATGCTTGTGCGTCAGCTGGAAGAGGAGCTGCGTCTCCGCATGCGGCAGCCGAATCTGGAGATGCAGCAGCAAATGGAGGCCATCTATGCGGAGAACGATCATCTGCAGCGCGAGATAAGCATTCTGCGTGAGACCATCAAGGATCTGGAGTGTCGCGTCGAGACACAAAAGCAGACGCTAATCGCACGCGACGAGAGCATCAAGAAGCTGCTGGAGATGCTCCAGGCCAAGGGCATGGGTAAGTTCCACAATATTTGCTATCTCTTCCGGTGGCATCAAATTGCAATTTGTTACAGGCAAAGAGGAGGAGCGCCAAATGTTTCAGCAAATGCAGGCGATGGCACAAAAACAGGTAAGTCCTTATGCCCAAAAACATATCCTTGCGCCGCAAACAAAAAAAAAAAAAAAAGATAAAAATATGAAACACAGGCGGCCCCCTGCAAAATAAAAAAGAAGACGATTCTCAGTCAACTTTTTTGCGGCAAACAATGCTCTAGTGACAATGATTTCGTACACGGGCAGAGAGGTGCAACAAAATCAAGAAACGCCTCTCTGCCTTAAAACTCTAAAACAAAAAACCAACAAGAACGTTAACTACAAAAAAAAAAAAAAAAAAAAAAATGACTACTTTATATACTATTTATTTTTCAATTCTCATTTCTTTCTAACAACTTTTGCGACTGCAAAATGCAACGTGCTTAAAGTTTTATTATTTTGTTGTTTCACATATATACTACCAGTAATATTCTACAAATACTAAACACACACACACATAAATCCAATAATAATCGTAAAACATACTCGAAAGTAGTGCCTAGCATCCAAAAATTCGCATAAATTTGCTTCGTTTTGCTTTGAACTAACTGCCAGTTAAAAACGTTAAATACAAATTTCAACTTTAAACTTAAAATCTAGGGTTTGCAGTTGGTTCGTAGTGTTCAATTTTAAGTTATATATACACACACACAATCACAAACAAATACACACACACACACACACACACAGACATGCTTGATATGTTTTGCTTGTTGTACTTGTCGTTGTTTAATTAATTTGAAACGTTTTCCTTTGTGTTCGCCCCCAAATAAAAAATATATATATATATATTTGAACGTATTGCAAATGAGTCAGCTATAAGCGCTCTTTAAATACATACAGACACACACACACAGAGACACTGACAGTCATTGTTACAGTCACTTATTGTTAGTCATTTCATCAGCTGCAATCTCTCTCGATATGGGGCAAGCAATAAAATTCAATTTGTTGCATCCATTTCAAACATTTTGTAGACAGTTTTGGCATTGTTTTGAGCCCCCAACACCCAACCCGTTGACCCTGTTTCGTGTGTATCTTTGTATCGCTTTATTGCTAGCTCTTATACAACAAGGAAAATGCATTCTATTTGCATCATAATTCATACTTATTGACACACACACACACACACACACAGAGCCAAAAAAACACAAAAAGCTCAAGCTGCTGGCACCCCGGGGAAATCTACTAAAAATTGCCAGGGAGTTGACCAAACACTGACTCATCTATCCCCAAGGACAGCAAACAGGACAGCTGCTTATTACTAACACACACACAGACATTCATACATGTACCAAGTAACTATACTCTATAATTACGCGTATGGCAGCCCATAGATAAAATGCGTATACATAATATCATGTATTAAGCCTAGTTGCTGCGACCCACAGTTTCAACATAAAGGGCCACCAAAAGGCCATTGCATGTCAACAAAGGCATCGGAACGAACAGCAAAAAAAATAAAAATAAACAAAAAGAAAAACAGAAAACAGAAAACAGAAATAACAGATATCCTTGACACACCGAAGATTAAATACCCTTGGAGAGCTGAATCATATATGTATTCATTTTATGGCAGCTACATGATTTAGTACCCAAATATTAATCATTTCTTTTAAAATTGTAAGAAACATTATAAAAAGAATCAGAAGTTAAAATACCTGTTCGAGCATATATATACCTTATAGCGTTACTCGTATCGTGTTCAAGTTAAAATACATTTGGCAAGTATATAGAAAAAAAGGTCACAGAGAAAGGAGGAGCGGGACAGGCCATATGTGTTGGGCGCTCTGGGGTTTCTGGAATGAAATAACCTTGATACGATGATAGGCTACTTATTTAATGCAACTCCACTTTTAGCTTTGGACTGATCCTTTTTTTTCAGCTTTTGGCCAGCTGCCCACTTGGCAATTTATTCACATTTTATTTACGCATCCACTGAATGCTTGAATGCTTGACTTACTGAATAATGTTCGAATGTCGCAATTGTATACTTTTGCACACAATAAACTGCTGCTGCCAAGAGCTATTGAATGTCGGCCACGCCTTTGTGGGGCGTTTGGGGTTTGTACGTAATGAATTTGTCACTCGTGTTGCGAGACAATACAAACAAGCGGCATAAACACAAACAGCAGTAATTAAAAATCGTCATTTCAAAATGTGCCAAGTTAAAACAAGAGCAAATGGCAGTAATAATGTAACAATTCCGAAAATATATTTCGCCTGATAGCAAAATACTCTGCTAGTTGAATAAAATAAAAAAAATTTTGTCTTCTGTTATTATTCTAGCAGTTAAATTGTATCAGTTATAAAAATAACAGTAGTGGTAAAATTTTCTAGTTCTTGGCTGATATTAAATTTATTAGGTTTAGTTTTATATCTTGGCTTTATCGTTAATCTTCTTAGTAATTTTTTTAGTTATAGCATTCAAAATGTAATGCATAAAACCTACTTTTGTTGACCACAAAGTCAATATACTCATTGCCAATTCAAAACCAGAGTAACTAAAAAAAAAAATTAAATAAAAGGGATTTTGCAGATTTTTGCAAGAGTGGGTGAGCAATTAAAAAGTTCGCCATTGCATTGCGTATACGCCACATTCGCCGAATAGGCTTGAAAAAGCGAGCAATCAGCGGCTCGCCATTTTGCTGGGTCGAGGTCAGTTCTTGTTTCGATTCCAATTGCATTTCCTATAAGTGCAATGTTTTTTTTTTTGGCCTTTTCACGCTGCAAAAACCTTTGTCACTGTAATTAATAGTTCTTACACAATGCACACAGGCAGTAGTCATTGTTTTTGTTGCTTTTGTTAAAACTTGGCTGTAAAAGTTAATCAAGGTTGTCAGGACTATAAGGGAAATTACATTGTTTTACATTTGATCAAGTGTGAATAGCTTAAAAAGTTAAGTAAACTAAAACAGGGTTTCTCAATGATTTTGTTTCGATTCAGCTACAATAATGGGGAAGCAGCTCATGCACATATATATTTTACCAAAGCATTTTAAATACGACGAGTTAATTTTATATTTTTTTTATCCGCAATTTACCACAATTCAATTTTATAACATTTGGTTGTGGCCACTTAAAACCAATAATGAACATTAATTCAATCATGTCATTAATTTGAATTGTTTTTAAACTATATTTAAAATCTTTAATCGTTGAAATTATAGCATAATTTTAATAGCTTGTGCAAATACATTTTAAGTGTATTTCGTTTTATATTCATTTTCCTATATTCGTCATGCTAAATAAATAATAAAAATTCATAGCATACTTTTAAGCGCAGCACAGATTTTATACTCCTGTATTGTTGTATTCTTGTGTGTATGTATTTGCTCAGTCCAATGCTGTTGTTTATCTATTTTCTATTTCAATTTCTTAATTTTAGTATAAATGACATCTTTTTGTCTCCATGTTACATATATTGAGTCATCTTGCTAATCTCGTATCCAAGGCTAGTTCCATTTGCCAAGCTTTATATAACTTTTGCTTACGCATATTTTGTGTATGTGTTGGTTTTTCTGAATTTTATATTAACATCATTTATGGGCATTTATCCGGCGCCGCTTCGTCTGTGGCATACATTTGCCCTCTGGCATTGAGTCCTAGGCATCTCATAAGAGACTCGTCTGGCTGACAAAATATCTGAACATTTTTCACTTTCCTACCAACAGCTTGATTTGGAGCGTGAAATCAAGAAATACGCTCAGGAGGAGCAGGGGGTGAGGGTGAGTTTTGTCGCACACTTTTCTTGACAGTTTCTCAGCTAGCCCAAGTAGCTTGCGCCTTAACCCCCTTTAGCCAAACACTAGCCAACAACTCTTACACATTAGCCAAAGCCAGTGCTTTTAGGCCATCGAAACTACCTGAGACACCCCACTATTCATTTGGCATAGTTGCACGTTGGCCTGAACTGTCGATGAATGGCAGTTACATTCAAATATTCATGCTGTTTTGGCCCTGGCCAAGCAAATTACCAAGCTATGCAAAACGGCGCCAATGCCTGAATTTTAATTAGCATGTAAAAGCAAACGCCCGCTGGTGGGGGGGGTTCGGGGTGTGTGTGCGTGTGTGTATTTATGTGTAGAGCACAAGGATAAGCCCATGCACACGCATAAATAATAATGGGCTTGGTTGTACAGGGGGTGTGCGTGTAGATGGGCATGTGTGTGTGGGATGTTGCTGCGGCTGCTGCTCGTTATTATACATGAAATACTAGCCAGGCTCAACTCTTGATATATTGTGGCATTGTCCAAGGAGGCGGGGTCGTGGGCGGCGGGTGTTCATTTTGTATTTGGCCGAGGGCATAAAATAATTACGCGGCTTGCCGCAAAATTCATGTTGCTGTCAAAAAACCAACACTTGGAAAAAAATTATGCCCTTGAATTTAAAGAATTACTCTGAACCTAAAAATTGGTTGTAATAACAATCTCTAAATTTAAGTTGAAATGTAAATTTCTAAAGAAACGTGTCGTCAAAAATTATAGCTTATTTAGTTATAAATCATCGATTTTTCTCTGAGTTTACAACAAGTTTAGAAATTTATAAAACGGTGTCGCAACCGAAGTGCAATTAGAAAGTGCGCTTGCTATTTTAAAAGCATTTAATTAGCATGGAAATGAAATGAAATGAAAACAATAAAGCCGGAAAAGGAAATGTGCAGTAAGCACTGAACTCTGAACTCTGAACTGGAGCCCTCTTTTAGCAATGCAGCAGCAGCAGCTTACAAGCTGGCACAGTGCCACACAAAAGTATACAGATAGAAACACACAGAGCCAGTGAAAGGGATGGGGAAAAACAGGCACAGGCAGCTAGAAAGAGAGAGAGAGAGAGAGAGATAGTGTGCGAGAAGGACAACAACAAGAAAAAGGAAACAGCAGCCATATCCATCCTATCCAGCATCCGGTATCCCACTAAACTGGTCATTTTCTCTCTCTCAACTTGAATTGATTTATCGATTTCAATGCAATTGCATTTCAATTTTATATGAACAAACACAAACATTCGCCCCCATTTAGCCCACAACTGCGCGGCTTTCTCTGCAGTTGTCCTGATGTTGTCCTACTGATTGCGGTTATGTTTTCTGGGCCATCACTTTGCCTAACGCAAACACAAACACAAACATACACACACACACTGTGAATACAACACACAAACACTCTAAGCTAATAATCTAAACTGGAACGAAGGAAAGCTAGAACAACTCCTATCGAAGACCAGCTGACGTTCTTCTTTAAAATGTACACTTTAAATACAAAATCTGCAGTGGCTCCTAAGCTTCTCAAAATCAATCTAAAAAGTTTCATAAATAAATACATTACAAATAATGTAGATGGGCATTAATTGAAATCTTTAGATTGCGACACTTGCTACAATCGTTGCTTAATTAAGAATATTTCAGATGAAAGATTAACTATGTGGTATACCCATATTATTGAGCAAAAAAGAACACCAATTTGCTAAACTTACCAAATATACATAATCTCAACGACTGCATTGCGATACAGAAAATGTATAAATAGAATTACCTACTTTAATTTTTATATGCTGCAAGAGCGATACAAAACCGCATAGAAAACAGTCGATTTGGTACGTGTTTGCAAGGACTAATGGCTACAAAGGAAGACAGGCAGCCTGACTTACACTTTCATTTGCAATGGCAACAGAAACTTTGAGGCGCCACTTGCACAAAACAGCTGCTGCTGCAGCAAAAGCTGCATTCATGTCAGACGCAAGCGCTGCGCACATCAAATGCACAGCAGAGCAAATATATGCAGCAGCCACTGCAGGGACACCGAGTAAATCTCAAAAGTTTAAATTCGTTTTTTTTTGTGTTTAGCTAATTTGTGGCCAAACACACAGCGAGCGAAAGGCACGAGACGCAATACTCACAAAGACAGCTCACGAGCAAAGGCGCCAATCAATAAACGCAAAAGCAAACTTAAAACGAGTCGCAGCTTTTGAGCGTAAAGCGTAAAAGCTTTTGGGGCTGCGCTACTTAGAAACCGAGCCAAAAGTTGTAAAGCTTTGGTGTGCAGCTGCCAAATGGCAGAGTGCCGAGCACCAAGTGCCGAGTGCCGAGTGCCGAGTGCCGAGTGCCGATTGCCAAATGATAAAATGCCGAGTGTGCCGATTGCTGAATGCACCGCCTGTCGGAAACCACATGACGCTTTTTGAGCTAAACCGAAGCTGAGCCGAGACTTTGCGCTCAAGCGTAGCTAGATGGAGAGGGCCGCGTGGCGTGGAGTATTGGCTGCTGCTGCCAAACTGTCTCAATGGTCTGGCCTCGTGGGCGCGAAAGCTTTGCTGGCGCGAACAGTTGTATACGCAACGTTTTAGCTATCAAGACACGAGCCACGGACCGAGTGCACCCAAATAGCGCGACGCGTACGCAACGAAAACTCAATCTGTGGCAAAAAAAAAAAACTGTCTCACCCAAAAAACAAAAAAAAAAACCTGACAGTTAAATGAGCATAATACACATGAAGAATTTGAAACAAATATGTATTGTAAATAAATGCAAGAGATAAATAGCTAGTTAACGATCGAAGCTGCAGTAAATGTCAGCGGAACGTGGCGCGAACGCGTGTGTGCCACAAAATCATTGAGCAAAAAAAGAAAAAAAAAAAAAAGATAAAGAAAGCAAGAAAATCCGTCAAAAGGATGTAAAGCATTTCAATTTGTGCCTTTAGCCTATATTTTCAGTCGTTTGGTGTGCGTGTGAGTGAACTAAACATCAAATTAAAGTCAAGAGAAATATATTCTCATCTATATTTCAAAATAAGTTGAATAAAAGTGGTGCAAAAAAGTGCACTTCAGAATATAAAAAAAAAAGCTAAGCCCTGCAGGAGCAGCAGCACCAGCAGCCGTCGTAGCAAAAATCAATAATTTTGTTTAAGCAGCAGCAACGGCTACCAAAAATCTGCGACAGCAGCAGGAGCAGCATTAACTAGCAACAAAAACAACGAACGAACGAATTAACAACAACCACAACAATAATAAGCAAGACAGCCGCAGAAGCAGCAGAATTTTTTCAGCGTCTTGGGCTGTGTTTTTATTATATATATACACACACATATACATACACAACACACAAAGCACTTGAGTGTGTGTGTGTGTGTGTGTCTGTGTGCGCGGGTGTTGGTATTCGCTAGCTGAATGTGCTTGTGTGTGTGTGTGCTACACATTAAGCAGACGAACGCTAAGAAGCAGGAAACAAAGTCGCTGCCAGCGGTTTATTATTGTATTACATTATAAAGCGACAAGCACACACACCAGAGAGACAGACAGACAGACAGACAGACAGACAGACAGACAGACAGGCAGGCAGCAACACACACACACCCATACGCACGTGCGGCAAGACTCACACCTGCGCAGCACAACTTAGAGCCCAACTCAAATTACATAAATAGCAATAAGGCCCCACAGCCGCTGAAAGCGGAAAGGCCGACCTAAGTACAACGAACTGCAGCTGCAGCAAATTTGCATAGCAGCAGCAGAAGCAGCAGCAGCAGCAGTAGCAGCAACAGCAGCTATCGCAGCAACGGCAGCAGCAACAAAAACAACAACATCTACTTCAGGCATTTAGCAGCGGCACAGAGCACAGTTACAAACCTATGGACAATGCCTATGTCTACTATAAGGTACTGTAAATGGCAGCAGCAACAATAGCATCAACAACAACAAGCTAGCAACAACTAAGCAACAGCAGCAAGCTGGCAACAATCACTTCAGTCACTCAATCAGCCATCAAATCCATCAAATCAACAACTCATCATCAACAAACAGCAACTAACAACAAAATGTCACACACACAATTTTACACGCATCGAGCGCATCAACATTCAGTTGGATTGTCATTTCATCATTATAAAAAACTTCAAATCCAATCGCAATCGAAAACGCAATCGCTGCACACACTATTTTAGTAGTCAATCGACAGTGGCAACTGCAAATGTCTCAGACAGACAACAAACGCAACAACAACAACAACAGCTTCAATAACAGCTTGGCCCCATATACCCCCCATATACACATGCTACAACCCTAACTCCTTTGCCCTTACAAATTGCCCCTCAATAAAAAAAAAGGAGCAGCGACGCCTGCATAATATATTCAAAAGAAAGAGGAAAAGAGAGAGACAGAGAGAGAACGAAAGAGAAATCGGATGGGCTGGCAATTACCATTATTTTAAAAATTGTGTATTTGACTCAAGGATACCCTTTAAGTTACCCTAAAGTGCCTAACCATTATTTTTACTATGACATTTTGACAAATTTTGAAAATTAATTGCCTGTCGGTGGGCAATTCGTAGAATGATGATATATATATATATATATGTACCAACAATAAGACCTATATCTGTAAAAAAAAAAAAAGCTTAGATAAAGATAAACAATTTCCTTAATTCATATATGGATAAGGAAATTATTCATGACTCTGTTTCAAAATTCAACACTGATTGTTTTGAACAGGAACTTTTCGAATTGCATATTTTATTAGTATTTTATAAGGCTTCCAGCTGGGTATAAAATTGCCATCGCAATGCTGAACTATTTCACCAAATCTTTTGCAACCCTTTTTTTAGTGGAGTACAAAAGCGGCATAAAACAAATAAAACAGAAAATCAGTTGCAGCTGCAGCTGAAATATAGTTTTAAGGGTGCAGCTCAGCGCAGTTCGCATGTTGCATTTGCAATAAAGTTAATGTCTTGGCCAGACAAATGAAAAACACACAAGCACGCCCAACACACACACACACACACACATACACACACATAAATATGTGAGCATTAAATTAAGTTTTCTTTTTGGGGGTAAATTGGATTTCAATTTGTGAGAACAAACAAAAAATAGCACAATTTTAAGCTAATCGAGTGGCAAATCGCTAGGGTTACATTTGTGTGAATGTGGGGTGTGTGTGTGTAGTTGTGTAGTTGTGTGGGTGTGTGGGTGTCTAGGTGTGCACTTTTTAAAGGTCACCATGCGTAATTAGTGAAATTTGGCATCAGGGCTGAGCGAATGAACGAATAAAGAACGTATAAGCGAATTGAGCTCAAGTGCAAGCTCAGCAGGCACAAACACACACACACACACACATAGATACAAACAAATTAATACACACACGGGGACAGTCTATTCAAAATGAGAAACGTGCAGACATGCACAGCGTACAGTGCACAATGCAAGTTTGTTCGTGTTCGTGCTCGTGTCCGTGACGTATCCATCCGTCTACCCGTCCGCTCATTAGCAAAAAAGCCCCCAACGCGTGCCGCAATTGTTCTAAATGCAGACAGACACAAACTGGAAGTATCACAGTGTGTGTGTTTGTGTGTGTGTGTGTGTGTGTGTGTATTTCAAATGAGCTCCAAATGAGTATGACACACATACAGATACTTCGTTTGGTTTTAATGAGGGATAATCTCTGCCCTCAGGGTCATAAAAAACACGTCGAATTTGTGAGGAATTTCTTAATTAAAAATACAACTTGATGCTTAAATAAAATATATTAAACGGCTTAGAAGTTGTCATTTAAATATAATTAATTCTAGAATTTAATGTGCTACTTAGCGAATAGTTTTATTCACTGAGTGATATACTGCAAGTGATTATGTTTCTTTTTTAAGAACTGAAAAGAGAACTCATTCACAATTTGCGTTATAGTAAATTACAGGGTATTTTGAAAGGAAAACATGGGGGTTAATGCCAACGCACCGAACTGCTCTGCACTTTATGAACGTCACTTGAAATACATTTTTGTCTCAACAGATAGAGAGGGAGAGACAGAGTGTAAAAAAGAGAGATAAAGATAGCTGTAACTGCACGTGCGTGAAATGAGACTAGTGCGACAGAAATGCAACGATGACAAGTGAGGAGTGCCAAGTATGGGGGAGTGAAGGGCCAGATCTGTCAGTCTGGCCTTGTAGCCACACACACTCGAAACGTGATGATTTGTCATAATTCAAAAGGAACGCAGAAATGCAACTGCCACCAGGCTGACAAAGAAGGAACGGAAGGGAGAGGAAGGCCCACAACTCCAATCTAAAATCCACATTTCACTTGCCAAAATGATGTTGGCGTGGTAACGTCCGCCCCCTAGCAAACCGTGTTGATATGAGTAGGTGGGGAGAGGAGTGGATAGGAGAGGAGAGGAGAGGAGAGGAAGCCTGCCATTCAACGTTCTACTCAAGTCATAAAAGAAACAGCCTCATCAGCTCCGTCAAGCTCTGCTTTTGTGCCTTGTTTGACTGCGTGTTTTACAATAGCTTTTTATTTGTTTATTTTTAATTTTATGATTTCAACGAAACACGCAGCCAACGAAAATAGCAAACGGAACGCACACATTTATATACACGCAAACATACACACATACACACACACATAGACACACTGATATATATATATATAATGTATACACTGTGCTACATGTGTACTTTTGCACTTAACACACTTATTGTTGGGCACTTTTTCTTATTCTGTTTACCGCTGCCTTCGGCTTCTGCTATTCGTGTTTCTTTTTCTTTCTTCAACTTAAAGATTTGCCTTTACCTTTGCCTTTTCCTTTTCCTTTTACTTTTTTTCCTCATTTTCGTTTCTTTGTCTTTGTGTTTCATTTCATTTGTGTTCTGCTGCCAACCCCTTGTCTCGCCGCAGAGTCAACCGCATCTCCTGCTTCCTCTTTCCATCTAACATCCCCCAGCAGAAAGTCATCGTTATTGTGTTCCCACACACACAAACACCCACAAGAAAACAGTTACAGTTAAGTACTCACACACACACGCACGCACACACACACACACACACACACACACATGACGTATACGTAATAACCTTGTAACCAAAATGTTGTTATTTCGGGCCACATTTCTCTCTCCGAGCGTGTGTGGGTCTCTGTGTGTCTGTCGTTTTTTATTTCGCTCTGTGTGTGTGTGTGGGCCAAAGTTCTTGGCATTATTTGAAGAGTGCTGCGAATCACTTTACTCGCTCACCTACTCTCTTTCTCTCTCTCTCTCTCTCTCTCTCTCTCTCTCTCTCTCTCTCTCTCTCTCTTTTAGTTATCTGTGTTTCTCTCTCCCCTCTCTCTCTCTCTCTCTCTTACTAAATGTTTTTCACTCTCCCTGTCTACCTTCCGCTGACTCTTTTGCTATATGTGGGTTGGCATAATTTCTAAATTTATACTTTAAACTCGCATACTGAACGTGCCTTTATTATACCTATTTATATCTTAACAAGACTTTTCTTAAGTATTGGTGTTTATTGTCGTGCTTTTTTAAATAAATGTTTTTCATACCTTTTTTGTATGTTATTTTCATAAATTAATCCCTGTTATATTTCACAAATAACTGAAAAACAACAGTACTTTATATTTTCAACTGAAGCGATTTGATATTTCACGTTTCAAGCTAGTATTTTTAACTTTTATTGTAGTATTCGTATTTCGATTGAAATTTAAAGTTAGTCGCAACATTTCAACTTTCTCCATTAATTTTTGATATTTATGATTATCTTTTTCAAAACAAAAATGTATAAACACAAAAAAACATACGTTAATGCAGTACTTTCGTCTTAAAAAGAAACTAGTTAAGAATTATTCAAACTTTTTTATTAAAACTATTTTGCAGTATATCACAAGTATGAAAGTTTTAGTCAAAAATGTTAAGTACAACTTCCTACGGAAGATGAGTTTTTAATTTTATTATATTTAGAAGTCCGTTAACTATAAAAAGGATTGTGCTCTATCAAAATAATATTTGGCAATGATGATTATATTACCACCCCACATTCTTGAACAATATGAATCACTTAATGAATCAAATCTTAATTAAATTTTTAAAAACAAGACAACAAATTAAATTTGCTAGTTAGGTGAAAGTTTTTTTTAGTTTCTTTGCCAATCGCTTACAAGATTTTTGCTGTTTGTAGTTTTCTCCTAGCACCTGTTTTTTACATGAATTCAATTACTTTACTTAGTGCTATATTTTTCTTACACTTTTTAAACCTTTTGAATTGTTTATTAGCATTGTATGGAACGCTGTTTGAATTTAACATTTTATTCTTGCCGTTACATAATCAAAAAGTAATATATATATATATACTTATACTTTAAAACACAAACACAAAGCAATGACAACCAAAACTAAACAAGAACAAAAAAATATATAAAAAAAAATATTAACTAAAACAAAAATTTTAAAATTTATTAAAGCAATTAATGATCTATTAGTGAACTGTGATTTATTTTAGCATACAAGAATAATTCTTTTGTCATTTTATTGCCAAAAGATGCAGATTTTTTCACGAAACTTATCGATTGTAATGGCTCCAATAATTGGCTTTTTATATGCAAAAGTTAAAGAAACCGAATACAAAAAAAGGAATACTAAAAAAAAACCATAAGAACACTTTAAACGTTTAAATGCAAACGATTTTAAAAGCGAGATACTTGTATTTGTTTCCAGAATTGATCATTTTCAATTACATAACATCTATAAAACATATTTTGTTGTTGTTCTAAAAGCAAACACAAAACGAAGCAAAACAATAGAATATGCAAATGACCAAAAAGGTTATAAACCAAAACAAATTTTAAAACCAACCAAAAAAATTTAAACCGTATGCAACTATTTACAATATGCTTTTGTAATATTTTCGCACCAATAAAAAAACAAACAAAATCTGAGTACTGCAAAAATATCTAAACAAAAAAGTCAAAAGCTAGACGGGCTCTAAAAAGAAATAAGATAAAAGTTGAATCAAAAACAGAAACAGAAAAAAATACAAAATGTAGGCGAGGAAACTACTGACAAATCTCATTGACGATAAAATGATAAAACAATTATGACGTGTATATACTTACAATACGTACCAATCTATCTATCTATATATATATATATATATATATATATATATACAAAATATATACGTATTTATATGTATCTCTATCTCTTTGTCGCTCTTTCACTATATATGTAACCAGAATATATATATTTAAATATATATATTTATATATATATGTATATATATTTATATATATAACATCTATCCAAAATATGTTGTTTTTATTGAGTTACTTTGCTTACCAAAACTGTGCCCCAACACGAGCACAACAACAACAACAACAACAACAACTACAACTACAGCTACATCAACAACAACAACAGACGAACCATCTAAATTTGAACAACCCTCAAAATTAACAATTGTTTATCCATTGTGATAACTACTACCCCCACCAACCAAAATACTGACCGGCCGCCTGTTGCAGCCACTTACGTTAAAAATATATTACTTTTTGGTTTTGTAAATAACTGTTAAAGAACGCGAATATCAACTGCAATGCAATCCAAATTGAACTCCAAATTAAATTTTGGAAATTTAAAACTAACGCAGACCGAGCAAACAACAAGTCACACACACACACACACATACCCACAAAAATACACCATTCGTTGGGTTTTAGCACACTCCCACACAACAACACACACACACACACACACATAAATAGCCAACTACTACAATAACAAATACAAGTTCCGGCATTCCATTTAAAAGTCAACCGCAATAAACCAAATTGCGCTCAAATTCAATCAAAATACAAAACTCTATTTCTCCCACTCTTTCACTTACTCTACCTGCCACTATCTATTGCTGTCTATCTTCTATATATATCTCTATCTCTCTCTCTCTCTCTCTAACTCTCTCTCTGTCTAAGTCTAACTCTGTCTGTCTTTGTTACACTCACTGTCTGTCTAAGAAACTTTACTCAAATACTCAATTATATATGATATATATATTATATATACCAACATATATATATTTTGTTTGATTTCACATAAAAAAACATAAGACACAAAAATACCAAAAATATACAGAAACAATTGTTTACAATATACTTTTGCACGTTATTTCTGTAATGCATCTGAACTATATATTGTTATAAGTAATTTATGTTTCTTTCCTGCGTACAAGCAAATACCAAATACAACAACAATATACAAAAAAAAAAAACATAAGTACCAAAATACCGACACAAAACGAAATCAGAATCCAAGTGCATTTGTATGCCTCGCCACACATGTCGTATACGCAATAATCACTAACTAACTAACCCGAAATCAAATCAACAGCGACCACAATACTCACACACACACACATTAAGGAATTCACACACACACACATACAAACACACGACCACTTTCCCAAAGTAATGGGCGTAATGCACATGAACGTGCTACACCTACACACACACTCTCACACACACACACACACACACACACACGCATACCGAATTGACCCCAGCCGCATGGCTCTCTCAAAGTGACACACATTTCATGTTGCAAAAACCGCCCGTCCACTGCCTTCCCAAACAACACTGCCCGCCCCCACACGCTCTCTCTCTCTCTCTTTCTCTCTCTCTCTGTCTCTCCCTCTCTTTCAATACACCCCTTGTTGAACTTTTAGGTGCAGCTTGCCAAAAAAAATAAAATAAAAAGCAAACTAATTAATGTTAACTAAAGAAAGAAAAAGATATCTTAAAAAATTAAGCAAGGCTCAACTACAATTAAAGAGAGTTCACAATTTATTAAAAAAAAAAAAAAAAAACGAAAGACAAACTGAAAAAAGAAAAAGTAATTTTATTACAAAACCTTATTGTAAATTAAGCGCAAAGAAACAAAAGTGTTGAACAATTTTTAAATTAAGTAACAGAAATGAG
Source organism: Drosophila longiperda (assembly GCA_035042125.1). Classification (NCBI taxonomy): domain Eukaryota; kingdom Metazoa; phylum Arthropoda; class Insecta; order Diptera; family Drosophilidae; genus Drosophila; species Drosophila longiperda. The sequence goes on from JAWNLV010000107.1 coordinate 20,111,670, forward strand.
CAAACGAAACTTGTAGAAAAACAACAAAAGTCAGAAAAATGAAATGAAAACAAATTTTACGTACAAATATGGGGCCAAAATAGTCCGTAAGTATTCGGACAAAAATCGCTTTGGTTAAATGTTGAAAAAAAAATGTACAAAATGTGCAGAAGAATAACTTGTTGTTAACATAATAATGCAAAGACAATCATATAATAATTATAAACTTAGACATACTATATATAAATCGTGCCTAAATTGTAGCCAACTTATGATTTAATACAACTTGTAAGAAGGATAACGCAAAAAACAAATCCACGTAACAATTTACAAAACAATACCAAAAAATTCACACCAAAATGAAAACAACAACAACAATGAATAAATTTCAAAATAATAAAACAAAATAAATATTAAAAAAATATATATATAAAAACAACAAACAACAACAACAAAAACATATCTAAATAACTCGAAAAACAACATAAAAAAGACACAACAAAAAAGTTACAGTTACAGTTAGAAACAAGCCACAACAACAAACAAGAACCAATTTGAAATCGCCCATTTCAGATGTACAATAACTTCACGGGTGCCAGCGGAAGCCCACCACTGCCAGATATCATTGGACAATATTACGGCCCCGGAATCGGAATCGGGAGTGGAATCGGAATCGGTGGAGGAATCGGCGGCTACGGTGCACCACTTAACTGCGCCAGTTTGGGCTATGGCCAGGCCTACGAGCTATACGGCCCCTCAAGTTCCACAGGGTATTTATACGATCCGACGTCGAGTGCCGCCGCCGCCGCCGCTGCGGCAGCGCAGATCTACGGCCAGACATCGCCCATACGGCGCAGGCGATACAGCATTGCCGGACTGCCATCGGCGACAATGTACAATGATGTATACGGTTATCCGGCGCCGCCGCTGCAGCAGACGAGCTCAACGAACATTGTGAATCTGTTGAACGAGGCGCACAAATCGATATCGCGCTCATCGCAGATACTCAATCTGAGTCACCAGGCCAGGCAGCTGGGCCAGCCGCTGATGCAGACGCAGACAGTGACGACACCGCTGTCCGGCCGCGTGGTCTCCAGTTATCCGACGCTGCACGGTGGCGATGTATCGCCACCATATTTAAACGATAACCTGCTGCAAATGTCGACAAGCTTCTCATCCCAGCCCAATATGTACTTCCAGCCGCAGCCGACGCAGCTGACGGCCGCCCAAAGTGCCGCTGCGGCGGCTGCGCGTCTGCGCCCCGCCTACTCCGTAACGAACCTCGCTGCCGGCTATCCAGCCAGCTGCAAGTACGGCGCGACGGGCTACGCGAATCCCTATCAAAGCGATCTAAACACTGCCAGCGCCGCCGCCGGCTATGGCCTTGGCCTCGGCCTGGGCATTGGTCCCAGTTTGGGGTCCGGCCTGGGCTTGGGCTTGGGTCTGCCGGCGGCGCAGCAGCGTCAGCTCATGTCACACTCACTGCATGCCTCAAATCCCGCCATTTCGCAGTACTATCAGCAGCATTCGATGCCACCGCCGGCCAGCTCGGCGCTGGCGTATAATCTGCATCAACAGTTCGCCGGTACGCAACAGCAACAGCCGCAGCAACAGCATCCCCATTCGCATATACAGGCCTCGGTGCAGCAGCAGATGAACCCGCAGTATCAATACCATGTGCATCAGCACCAGAACCATCTGCAAACCCATCCGCTTGCAGCGTTGGCAAATACGAGCGGCCCTTTTGGGGGGACGCTGGCGAGCAGCGCTCGTGATGTCGGCGTTGGTTACGATCCGCTGCATCATCATCATCATCACTCAACGCACCCAGCGTTGCATCATTCCAATACGCATCATCATCATCTGCCGGGCGGGGGGCTGCATGCCTCATCATATCCGCACACGCACTCGCTAACGCATCATCAGCAGCAACAGCAACAACAACAACAACAACATCAACATCAACAACTACAACAACAACTACAACAACACCATCACCACCATTTGCCATACTCGAAACTAGACTTAGATTATCCGAAACTGCCGCAAGAGCATAAGCGACAAGTAAGTTTTAAATTTGACGTAGACACGCTATCCCTAGATTCCTAGATACTACTAATTGATACTACTACTCGATACTACTACTACTACTCGATACTACTACTAAAAACTAATACTCGATATTACTCGATACAACAGCCACATTCAAAATAACAACCAACTATAAACTATAAACATGCCCATCAAAATCGAATCTGAAACTTCTCAATTGCAATTATTTGCGCATCCTTGCGGATGGCCAAATAATCCAAATCTATATAATTATATACGCAAATGTATTCAAAATCGCATAGCCCTAATTGATGCATTTTACGCTTTTAACCCTCTCCCAATATCCCTAATCATACCAATCTTTGTCTAGGTCAAAAATCAAATTAGCCAACGACATTTGCAGTGTGCGGTTCTCGAAACAGAAATATTGAAAAACAAACACCAAGTATTACATACATACAATATACCATATATTACAGTTTTAAATTAATATATGGCATATATATATATATATATATATATAAAAATTATTAGAAGTAGTTTAAGTGAACGTAAGGAAAAATCAAGAAGAACAAGAAGAAGAACTATTGTTTAATGTGCCATTTTAAAGTAGCGAAAACAAGGATTTAAAATAATAAATACAAATTTCAAGAGCTGTACAATTTTTGTATGTAGTTATCATTTTTGCTTGTTGGTATTTTCTTTCTATTCTAAGTATATATTTTGTGGTTATTTTGCATACCACTCAGGGCAACTTTTCAGAGAAAGAAATTGTAAAAGAACTGTAAAGAAATAAAAAAAAAAGTATTCGTTTGAAATTTGAACCACTTTGCTCTTGACTCTCAAAAGTAAAAGACTGTAAATAACAACAAGAAAACAAGTGAAACTAAATGATATTTACTCATAAATGTAAACCATTTATACAATATAGTTATACATAAGGAAAACCAAAAATAAAACACAAAAAAAAAAAAACAAGATAAGGAGATAAAAATGTAATGAAAATGAGAAAATTTACTTTACTTTATTTGTTACACCCAAGACTCGTAAATGTTAAGTTATGCGAGAGGTGCAACAATGAAAAAATGATAAAAAAAAAAAAAAACGAGAATGAAGCTTAAAATTATTATCAAACCCTATAAAGTACTCGTACTCATAATTCATACTTAGTCTTATACTTATGTAGAACAAAAAAAAAAAAAAAACCTTAAACAAAAGAACAAATTGTTAGTGCAACTCTCTATTTGAAGAAGAAGAAATACTTAAACTACCTAAATACATGTACTATAATGCATTACCTACTTATAACTGAAGTATGTATAAAGAAATACTTTGCATAGTGAGACTCTACCACACCCTAGTTCCCCAATCCCAATTTAGCCAAGCCTAAGCAAGGACCCCTATACCCAACCTACTAACTACCTAACTAGAAAATTACCTTACTAACCTAGAATCCAAAACTACTTACTAACTAACCATCTAAGCATTTGCATAATAGATTGTGTTTCAATTACTTTAATCACAAGAGCAGTCGCTTCGGTTCTTGATTCGGTTCAAATTTGTACTTGGTTTGGCGGTCTACGGACTCTTCCAGCTAAATATATATGTACTCGTATAGCCCACTAAGTAATAGCGTGTGATTAGCAATGAAGGTCAATTATATGTAAAGATGAAATTTATATATGCTAAATCCAGAGACGGGTAGCAAAAGTATAACGAAACAGTAGCGGAAATTGAAAGTGTAAAATGGAAATGTCGTGAAAACTGGATATATAAATATATATGTAAATACCACATATATAATATCTGGCAATGTGTCTAACACAATACTTTGGTTGCAGTTTTAAATTGAATTTGGAATCGAAAAGCAAAATATCGAAACAGAAACAGAAACAAAAACGAAGAAGCATTCAAAATGTGTCTATGCGAATATTATACAAAAATGTATTATGTATTGTACCATGTACTAAAGTTCTTATATTCATACCTACTATTTAGTGTTCCAACTGAACGTTTATATTTACTTATACATCTTTATACTTAATATGAATATATATACATATATATATATATATATATATATATATATACATATATATTTACCAATACATACAAACATGTATCTAGGTGCTTTTTATTACAAACTTGAATCGTCTTCAACCAAAAAAAAAATGGTGTCCTTTATTGTAGTGTGCAAATTATTCAGCTTAAAATTGCGTTATAAACAACAAAAGAAAAACTACTTTTTCGACATTTTTCGAATACATCTTTTTTCTCAAAGAAAGTAAAACAAAACCAAAAAAACCCCCCCAGTTTGTTATAGCCTAGTACGTAGTGAAATCAAAAACGTGGAGTTACTCTAATTTGTCATATATAGTAAACAATTTAGTATAGCATACCAATTGTAGTTGTGCACACACACACACACACTGGAACTAGTTCGGTGGGATGTGAGATGTGTGTGCCTAGGTGAGGGGCTATCGTATACAATACGTTTTTTATGGCCCCGCATGAGCAATAAAACTTGCGTTGTGTTCAGTAGGAAACCTTAAATAATCCTAACATGATTTTTCGATTAAATATTTGTGTGTTCTGATTTCGTATAATCGGTATCTCTGTAGTCATAAGAACGGATAATAAGCTTAACACTAGCCAATTGAAAGCATTTATGTCAGCAGTTGCTGTCTGTGTAAAGGACATATTTACATACATAGAACAACATAAAAACAAACAGTCGCATATACGTAGAGAATCATGTTACAACAGATACTTAGCTATACTTATCTATATAGATATTTCCCCCCTACTTTCACTGACTTCGACATTCGAAATTCGACATACGACATTCAATTTGGGTTCTCGTTTCTTCTTTATGAACAGTGAGTACATCAATAAGAAGGCATTTACTTATATACTTATACTTATAGTTATACTTATATTATACTTATTGTTATATAAAAATGATGAGTCATGATGATCTTGAATACTTGAAATATTTATACTTATTATACGTATACATGCGTACGCAATATAATTATATTGATATACCTAATTAATTACTACTCCAGCGATATACTATATACATACATACATATATACATATATATGTATATATACATATATATGTATATATATATATATATATATATATATTTATACAATGATTTGTATTTGTAAACTTAATTAAGATTACTTCTCAGACTTAATTCAAAACTAATTCTTGAGATCGAACTCGAATCGAATTCTGTTAAACTTAAACTAAATCTTAAGCATTATAAATGAAATTTTCGAAAGCAAACAATAAAAACTTTAACATGCGACAACCGAATGGATAAGCTATGCCCAACGTCTAGCATCAGGTTAACAGTGTTAACAGCTCATGAGCGCCCCTCCACCCTCTCTAACCCAATGAATATAAAAAAAAAAAAAAACACTCACACACAAGCACACACACACACGCACACACAGCAAACACTACTTTTAACACACAGTTGACCCTCAGCTCTGCAAAGGGGGCAACGACTTTTGCAGTTACATACTCTATATATATATTTTACATACTCTCTATCTCTCATATTTGCTCGCCACGCCCACAAGCCCACAACGCCCCCACTCTCGCTCATACATACATATACGACATGTAAGCCACCCACAACCACCCACATTTGTACACAATTGCGCCGCAATATTGCACCAAGAGAAACTTTTACACACTAAAAAGTAAAAAAATACAAAAAAAAAAAAGAAAAAGATTTATGAAAAAATTTAATTGTAGGCAAGGCAGCAGTGTTTGCTTTGCAGTTGTGATGCAATTTTAAAATCATGGTATGTCTTGTATCTTATCCTTTACCCCACAAAAAAAAAAACAACAACAACAACAAAAAATGTATTAAACGAAATCCAGTTGGACGAATTCCGTCTTGAAATACAAAGAAGGGATCAAGAGATATTGGCGATGGCGGCCAAAATGAAAACGCTAGAGGAGCAGCATCAGGTAATTGGCGCAGTTGCGAATCCAAATTGTTCAATTGTCCCCATGCACAGTAAAATATAACTTTCGTTAGGACTATCAGCGGCACATAGCGGTGCTCAAGGAGTCGCTATGTGCCAAAGAGGAGCACTACAACATGCTGCAGACGGATGTCGAGGAGATGCGCGCCCGCCTTGAGGAGAAGAATCGCCTCATCGAGAAGAAGACCCAGGGCACACTACACACGGTGCAGGAGCGCAATCGTCTAACCAGCGAACTCACCGAGCTCAAGGATCACATGGACATCAAGGATCGTAAAATTAGTGTGCTGCAACGCAAGGTCAGAGAGCAGATGAGCAATGAAAGAACCAAATCAAACTCACTCATAACATATCCAAATACACACATCACAAACACATATACAAAAAACCAACAACTTCACAGATCGAGAACCTCGAGGACCTGCTTAAGGAGAAGGACAACCAGGTGGATATGGCCAGGGCCAGGCTGTCCGCCATGCAGGCCCATCACAGCAGCTCCGAGGGTGCGCTCACCAGCCTGGAGGAGGCCATCGGCGACAAGGAGAAGCAAATGGCGCAGCTGCGCGAACAACGCGATCGCGCCGAGCACGAGAAGCAGGAGGAGCGCGATCTGCACGAGCGCGAGGTGGCCGACTACAAGATGAAATTGCGTGCCGCCGAGAGCGATATTGAGAAGCTACAGACGCGCCTGGAGCGGGCGGTGAATGAGCGAGAGCGACTCGAAATCAAGCTGGAGGCATCGCAGAGCGAACTGGGCAAATCAAAAGCGGAGCTGGAGAAGGCCACCTGCGAGATGGGCCGCAGCAGCGCCGACTGGGAGTCCACCAAGCAGCGCATCGCACGCCTCGAGCTGGAGAATGAGCGGCTGAAACACGATCTGGAACGTTCGCAGGTACTCGTGCATTAGAACCGGTTCCCCGGAACAGCCTAGCGCTATTATCCATAAACCATTAACCATTATACTATATCATATATGTTAAATCGTGTTCCTCTGTGTGCAGTGTACATATATTTATATATATATACTTATATGAAACTAAACTATTATTCAAATCTATCTGTTATCGATAACGATAGCGATAAATTAACCTAATTAAAATTAAATTAAAATTAAATTAACCTAATATTATTACAATTATTACATATATGCCTCTATGTGTGCTATATATATTTACATGTACACTTACAACTACTACATCAACTATTACTACTATGTAACAACAACAACATCTCGCATCCCAAACAACAACAACAACTTTATCACTCTACTACTACTATATATAAATAATCGATACATTAACCAACAACTAGATGCAGCTAGAAGAACAGACCACACTACACAAAGTAAGCCTACCGCCAAAACCTACCTAATACCTAAATACCTAACTACCTCTAAGTACCTACTCGTAGTGCCTAATTTGTGCTCGTTTCTCGTAGTATCCATTTTTGTAAGAACACATCCTGTAGCAAAGCACATTTTAGTTACGTGTTAGCATTTTGCATTTAGAGCCAGCAGGTCTTATTTTAAGTTTCAATTGAAAGATTCAATTCATGCAAGGCCACAACCCAAAAGTTTCTGAAATTCTAAATAATATTATTTATTGGCTTGGAAAATAAGTTTTGTCAATTGATTTTAAAGAAATTCCACATTAAATAAAATGATCAAATTAGTAATCATTGTTTGCTCCTTTCTACTCACAAATTATTCAACGCCACAAATGAAATAAAATAAATAATCTTTAGTTAATTATGAAGCAATTGGAAAAATGAATGTTTATTCAACACTCGTTAAATATTTATATGCCAGCATGTTAATACTTCAATTGCTTAATAATGGAAACAACAACAGAAACTTCTGGGATCTGCCCATTTGCATAACACATTAGTCAGTCACCAGCAGCTCCCCGCTAGCACTGTGCACACACACATTATTAGACTGGTCAGCACAAGCACACCCACTCACACACACACACACACCTACACATCAGACATCCTTCTGCATAAACACACCATTTGTGAAATTAGCAAGTAGCCGAGGTTTTGATTTAATCTTTTCGACTTACAATACGTTTACAAATTGATATGCATAATAATTCAAGCGGTTACAACAATCATCGCCTTTAATTAAGTATGCCTCGTGAAATGTATATTTCTGAATTTTTTAATTGTTGCTGAACATGCATATCGTATCGTACTTTACAGAATGTACAAAAGTTAATGTTCGAAACTGGCAAAATATCGGTAAGTTGGCCACAAGCCAGCCAAACAAGGCCACAATGTAGAACTAGTGCTCGAAAAAAAAAAAGAAAAGATAATCGATAGCACACCAATATTCCAATATTAATCGAAACGTTAAAACCAATGCTCGATTTAAAAAGTCTATAAATTCACTTATTAAATGCTTGGTTAGGCTTTAAATTAGGCTTAAAATAATAATCTTAATAATTGTGTTAATTTTGCAACACTTGATAATGCACAGTTTATAAGTGCTGCGTTGAGTAGAAGAATGCAATTTATTAAGGCCTTGAATTATAAGAATTGAGTTTTGTTAGTTTTGTTTAATACACACCTACACACAGCCACACACACTCACACACACACACATGTTTATAGATCAGATACTTTGGTGTATACAAAACAAATGTTTAAAGCGTTAAATGCACCGTCTACCAATTCATATTTAAACTTGAAGCTTGATACAAAATCCCAATTCAATACTCATGTTCATTAAACACAATGCTACACAATATATATTGAATATAAATTCATTTAAAAACACATATGGCTTACACACAATACGTATACGCATCGTATGCCATTCGATTGCTTTCCTGCTGGACCAATTCTACTAATGTTTTGAAATTGATGTTTATACTAAGCTCAACTGTTTCTAACTCTCTGTAGCTGTATCGTTTCTAACTTAAATATTATATATATAAATATGTTAATTTAACTAAATACTAATTGATTCGTTTTGCGTCTCGCACCCAACAAAGACAACGTTTGGACGAACCACAATGACCACGTCCCAGGAGCTGGATCGGGCCCAGGAGCGAGCCGACAAGGCCGCTGCCGAATTGAGGCGCACACAGGCCGAGCTACGGGTGACACAGGTACAGTTATTACAATCATCATTTAGCCCATATTCGATGCATACATATATATCTACAAATTATACAAAACTATATATATATATATATATAGATATAATACATATTCGTATTCTGTGCATATAACCAATACATATTACGAGCATCTCTCTCTCTCTCTCGTAACTCGTCTATTTGTGTGCTCTACTAACTAGTAATCTATGCGTTAATCAAAACTCAAATCTCTCTCGCAAATAATATGCAAGTCAAATTTCATATCTCTGTGTGCGTGTGCTACAACAACAATAACAACAACAATAACAAGAACTCGTTCTAAATACCACAATAACAACGCATTGGTTTCAATCCATGAATGAATACTCTTTCTATATACTTTCCACAACAACAACAACAACAAAACATTCTCTAATCTATACATCTCTGTATGAAACACAATCAGCTGTCTTCTTATCGACACCTCCACATCGAGAGCAACAACCAAAACGCACACACACACACACAAACAGCCACACACACACACACACACAGCTAAACATTTTGCACCTGCAAATCAAATCACTTTTAAACGTATTTCAATTACAACGAGTATTCGCGAAATTTAATAACTTATTTAAAATCATACTTTAAGCTAATTATTTTGCATTTTTAATAACAAAACCTAAAATTCAAAACTAATGTATTAATGTAAAATTGAGAAATTTTATTAAAAGAAATTCCAAACTTGAGTCATTTACTCATATAAAATTGGTGAAAAATCTAGAACAACTTCTTATCGCCTGTTGTAAAATTATTAAAATTGTTGATTTGCGCTAAAAGGTTTTACTGCTTTTTTCGCATAACTCGTAGCTGTAACGTAAAAGTAAAATAAAAAAAAAAACAAGAAAAAAACAATTATTAAACTACCTATAAATATTTTGTGTATACTAAAACCTAAACTCTATCTAAATCGTTGTGCTTACATTCATTTTCTATAGGGCGAAACTAAAGAACGTTTTGTGAGTAAATGCTTATAAACAAGAAACAAATGATACTCGTACAAGTTTTTAGTAACAAGATACAGCAACTAAAACATTTTGTGGAACCAAAATCAAAAACAAACATTGGAAACAATCCATATAAAAACAAAACTAAACAAATTAGCTGCCATCTAATACTATATAAATGTCATGTGTTTTACTTACTGTACAATAATACTATTCGTAACTTGCATTGCCTAACATACTAACTAACCTACATATACTTATATACACAATACATATACATATACATATATATATATATATATTAATATATATATATTAAACATTCGTTCAGCCATTGTCCTTGTACAAAGTTGCTTTGAGTCCATCTAAATCCATCAATCATTGTGTGGATTGCGAACATCTATTTGTGACTCCTGCATGAGTTTTGTGTGTGTTTGTCGAGTCCCCAAAACGAACAAAATTACCATCCGAAAGCCACACATAACCAAACAAATGAACTCTGACGAAGAAGCAGCTGTTTTTTTAATCAATTTAATATTACATTTTGTGATTAGTTCTTATTGTGTTATAATTTAACAATAATTGATGAACTTTCGCACAACTTAAGTTTCTCTAAAGGATTGACAAACTCAAGTCATTAACTATCAAAGTAGATGATTTCCACAGCTTTAAAGAAGCTTTCTTTACTCTTGTAGACACATACAGCCAATCGAAACTTTATATTTACTTTATAAAAATGTGTATAAAAAGGAAACGGGTTGACAAAAAACATTTCATTATCATCTTGTAAGCCATTTTCGAGCTGAGCACTTCGCATACACAATTTCAGTGTGAATAAAAGACAGTTTTAAGTATAAAGTACACAAGGAATTACTCAAAAACTTTTTCCTAGGGGGCCACACACAGCTTCTCCCAAACACGCAAATACACACATACACAGACACACATACACAGACACACATATACAGACACACATACAGAGACACACATGCACAACAACTCAGGCAAGACGTGAAGCCAATTTTGCAACGTGACTTTGGCAACTGTTTTCAGAGAGCTCTGCTGGAAAGTTGCAAAACTTGCGCATGATTTACTTAAGCTGTTAATTTCTTCAACTCATACACTCACACACACACCCATAAACACACCCGCTCGCACACACATATACGTTTGCCTTAAAGTCTTTGCCTTACGTTTGCCTTATTCCTTCACACATTCTTCTTTGTCTTTGTCTCATTTTGCACCCGAGCGCCACCTATCGCTGTCAGTTTGCTCAGCCTCATTGCCTGCTCTCTCGCTCTCTATCTCTCTCTGTCTTTGTCTATTTGTCCTTGTCGTTTATCAAGTGCCATCCACAAGTCCATTGTCAATTCGCTTCGTGCTCAACATTCGCAGCATAAATATCGCTCGCTATAGAAGTTGTTTATCGTAATCGTAATCGCAATCGCAATCGTTATCGTTATCGTAATTATTATTATTATAAGTACTCGTACTTGTTGTTTTATCTATTTATGTATTGTGTCTGACAATCAGTCAGTCAGCGAGCCATTCAGTCAGTCATTCATTTAAGAGACCATCCACATCATGCGTGCCTGTAAATAATATCCGTATCCACATCCAATTTACCCCACCCCCCCAACAACAACAACAATTAACAACTCGATAACGATAACGCCAAACCCAAAAACCGCAGTCGGATGCGGAAAGGGCACGCGAAGAAGGGGCCGCCCTGCAGGAGAAACTGGAAAAGAGCCAGGGCGAAGTGTATCGACTGAAGGCGAAGCTGGAGAACGCCCAGGGTGAGCAGGAAAGTCTGCGCCAGGAGCTGGAGAAGGCCCAGAGCGGCGTCTCTCGTATACACGCCGATCGCGATCGGGTAGGCACAATAGAACCTCTAACTCCCCCTAACCCCTACGCACTACCCATTAGCACCTAAACTCCCAACTACCCCACAACCATCCTTCCAATTCACTCACACCCGGTTGGTATCTGTGCCGCAGGCATTCTCCGAGGTGGAGAAGATCAAGGAGGAGATGGAACGCACTCAGGCAACGTTGGGCAAGGCGCAGCTGCAGCATGAGAAGCTGCAAAATTCGCTGGACAAGGCGCAGAACGAGGTCGATCATCTGCAGGATAAACTAGATAAGGCCGGCACCGAGAACCGGCGACTCGTCCTCGAAAAGGAGAAGCTCACCTATGACTACGATAATCTGCAATCGCAGCTGGACAAGGCACTCGGTCAGGCGGCGCGCATGCAGAAGGAGCGTGAAACTCTCACCCTGGACACGGATCGCATACGCGAGAAGCTCGAGAAGACGCAGGTATGCGGTAATCGTTGCCAATCCACACATTCAAGGTGCCATCACACACAAAATCATACACACACACAGACACCCACATGTCGAGCCATGCAACACGCGTAGAGCCTTGTGCAACCTGTACCCCAATCGATGTCTGTGCCATGTAACTGTAAAGTGTTGTGACTAACCCCTAACCCCAAAAACTAACCTAACTCAAAGCCCGTCTCAACTGTACATAACACACACACACACACACACACATACATGCTACTTATCTATCAGTGTTTGCTCTGAAATCGAATACATATTAAATCCCAAGAAAAATCTTTATTTTCAATCTATAATTTTTTGGCTCTTTTAAATTTTATTTGATTTAAGTTATATTTATTTATTGAAAATAAATTAGAGTTTAGTTTTCTTTAAAAGTTTTATTGAAATATTGAATTTCAAAAGGAAAAGTTAAATTATTGAATTTTTTGTATATTTATCTATCTATTGATCTATAATTGCCATTTTGCCCTTTCGCTGACTTATTTAATCAAACCACAAATTCCAATCACCTTCAGAGCAAGCACTTTACTCAATACTATTCTCAATACTTAAGCCGATTGCTGTGTATCATATCATATATAAACCTGCATATACCAATTTACCAATATATATATAATAATATATAAATATCGTACACATACTTCCTATGCATATTCGTATCTATCTTTCAACTATATGCTATATGTGATATATATATATATATATGAATACACTCGCGAATACATTCACAACAAAACAGACGCAGCTAGCGCGCATACAAAAGGAGCGGGATCAGTTCTCCGATGAGCTGGAAACGCTCAAGGAGCGATCAGAATCCTCACAGACGCTTCTAATGAAGGCTGCTCGCGATCGAGAAGCGATGCAAACCGATCTGGAAGTGCTCAAGGAGCGTTACGAGAAATCGCATGCCATACAGCAGAAACTGCAGGTAATTTCACCAACCCAACTGAGAACCACTAAAATAAAGGTATTTCCACACACACATACTGAATTGGCAATAAACCTGTATACTTCTATTATAAGGCATACATATACTAATCGCATAATCCAAAAACAAAAAAAAAAATACAAAGCATGTGAAACTGAAAACTACCAGTGAAATTGGCTGTTTGTAAATTTGTAGCTTCCTTTAAAAAAAAAATGAATAATGAATATATAAACACTGCTTGGCCCTTATTAAGACACCCATCAGATCCCATTAGAGCCCACAGCTATACTTAGTCCCTTGCTTTTGCTGTAATTGCAGATGGAGCGCGATGATGCTGTTACCGAGGTGGAGATACTCAAGGAGAAGCTGGACAAGGCGCTGTATGCCAGTCAGAAGCTGATCGATGAGAAGGACACCTCCAACAAGGAGTTCGAGAAGATGCTGGAGAAGTACGATCGTGCTCAAACCGAGATCTATCGCTTGCAATCCCGTTGCGATTCTGCTGAGGCAGATCGGGCCCGTCTAGAGGTGGAGGCGGAGCGTTCCGGCCTAGCCGCCTCAAAGGCGCGTGAGGATCTGCGCAAACTGCAGGATGAGAGCACACGGTTGCAGGAGGCTTGCGATCGGGCTGCCCTGCAGCTCAGTCGTGCCAAGGAGTGCGAGGACAATGCGCGCAGTGAGCTGGAGCACAATCGGGATCGCTTTGATAAGGTGCAAGCGGATATTCGTCGCTCCCAGGGTGAGAAGGAGCACCTCCAATCGGAGCTGGAGCGCGTCACCTACGAACTAGAGCGTGCACATGCGGCTCAAACGAAGGCAGCGGCCAGCGTGGAGGCTGCGAAAGATGAGGCAGCCCACTATGCCGTCGAGCTGGAGAAGATGCGCGAACGATACGAGAAGAACCAAGTGGAGCTGCGCAAGTTGCAGGATACGGATACGTTCGGACGTGAGACGCGCCGGTTGAAAGAGGAGAACGAACGGCTGCGTGAGAAGCTGGACAAGACACTGATGGAACTGGAGACGATACGCGGCAAGTCACAGTACGAGTCGGAATCGTTTGAGAAGTACAAGGATAAATATGAAAAGATCGAGAACGAGATACAGAACATGGAGTCGAAGCTGCACGAGACGAGTCTACAGCTGGAGCTGTCGAAGGGCGAGGTGGCCAAACTGCTGGCCAACCAGGACAAGCAACGGAGCGAACTGGAGCGTGCCCACATCGAGCGGGAGAAGGCGCGCGACAAGCACGAGAAACTGCTGAAGGAGGTCGATCGTTTGCGCCTGCAACAGTCCTCGGTGAGCCCCGGCGAACCGGTGCGCTCGTCCGCATCGATGTCGATCTCGGCGGGCGAGCGACAGGAGATCGATCGGCTGCGTGATCGCCTCGAGAAGGCGCTGCAGTCGCGCGATGCTACCGAACTGGAGGCCGGTCGCTTGGCCAAGGAACTGGAGAAGGCACAAATGCATTTGGCCAAACAGCAGGAGAACACCGAGTCTGCGCGCATCGAATTCGAGCGAATGGGCGCCGAACTGGGCCGCCTGCACGATCGTCTCGAGAAGTCCGAGTCGGAGAAGGAAACGCTGCGATCGCAAGCCGGACGCAGTGGCGCCGCTGGCGGCGCCCATCCGCAGTTGGAGAAGCACGTCCAAAAACTGGAAAACGATGTCAAACAGCTGGCCATGGAGCGAGAGCAGCTGGTGCTGCAACTGGAGAAGAGTCAGGAGATACTCATGAACTTCCAGAAGGAGCTGCAGAATGCCGAACAGGAATTGCAAAAGACACGCGAGGAGAATCGCAAGTTGCGCAACGGCCAGCCCGTTGCGCCCGCCGCACCCGCCGAGCTGCAGGCCATGCAAAAGGAGATACAGGTGCTGCAACAAAAGCTGCAGGAGTCGGAGCGAGCTCTGGCGGCAGCAGGACCACAGCAACAGCAGGCGGCCGCTGCAACAGCAGCCGCGGGCGCCTCGCGCGAGGAGATCGAACAGTGGCGCAAGGTCATCGAGCAGGAGAAGAATCGTGCCGACATGGCCGACAAGGCTGCCCAGGAGATGCACAAGCGCATACAGGTTCGTTAAGCACAACCGAAATCCAAATCCAACTGCAAACATAAATTGTAATATTTCTCTCTCTCTCTCTCTCTTTGACTGCTCCAGCTGATGGACCAACACATCAAGGATCAGCATGCCCAGATGCAGAAGATGCAGCAGCAGATGACGCAGCAGCAACAGCAGGCGGCGCAGCAACAGCAACAAACGGCAGCTGCCAGTGCCACCAGCGGCGTCGATGCCAAGGAGCTTGAGAAGGTCAAGGTTGAGTTGCAAGCGGCCTGTACGGAACGTGATCGCTTCCAGCAGCAGCTAGAGCTCCTCGTCCAGGAGCTAGAGAAGAGTCAGGTAAGAAAAAGCAAACCAGTCTCCGACAAACAGATGCCGAAAAGCGTGCAATGAAGTTAGTTTAAAGTTTATACCAGGCAGAATAAAACATATCCGTCTACATGAATTATATTTATTCTTGATCAGCATTAATAACCAAGTCGATCTTAGAGACTATATAAGCTATAAACTTAAATTTTTAATCATAAATATTGAGCTCTTCGGCATCAAGCTGGTGATCACATTAATGATAACGATTGATATCGATATTATATGTTAAGTAACTTACAGAGTTATGTACTATACCAGAGAGATCAAAATGAGCATATATTTTCAATTTTAACTTGCGTTTTTTTTATCAAGCTGATTCTTTGATATTAAAAAAAATATAAGCCTCTTCCGTTAAAATGGTTTTTTTCTCGGTAGTGGAAATTGAAATGTTTCGATATTCCAAAAACAAGCACAGTTATCGACAAAGCTTAACGGTTGAAACTGATTAAGTATATATATACAAATTTGCTTGCTTCTGCCTGTTACATACAATTGCAAAAACAATTATATCTTTGTTAGTAATTTTTACCATCAGCTTTAGTTTTTTTTAATGTTTTCTTAAATTTACACGCTAAACACTTCATTAATATCATCATACTTTTGCAGATGTCTAATCAGGAGCAGGCAAAGCAGTTGCAGACGTCGCAACAGCAGGTGCAACAGCTGCAACAGCAAATTCAAACACTACAACAGCAAATGCAACAGCTGCAGCAAGCGGGTAGTGCGGGAGCAGCGGCAACAGATGTACAGCGCCAGCAGCTGGAGCAGCAGCAGAAGCAGTTGGAGGAGGTGCGCAAGCAGATCGATAACCAAGCGAAGGCCACCGAAAGCGAGCGCAAGATCATTGATGAGCAGCGCAAGCAGATCGAGGCGAAGCGCAAGGACATCGAGGACAAGGAGAAGAAAATGTCCGAGTTCGATGTGCAGCTGCGCAAGCGCAAGGAGCAAATGGATCAATTGGAAAAGTCATTGCAAACGCAAGGTGGCGGGGCGGCGGCCGCCGGCGAGCTAAACAAGAAGCTGATGGACACGCAACGGCAGCTCGAAGCGTAAGTTGAAATGATTCTAAGAAAGTAACGGTTACTCGAACAAAACTACACATATAAATATGAGTTTTGATTATATTTAATAAAAACATTACAACTGTTATTAACATTAATATGCACATAACATAAGCAATTCACAATATTTCGATCAACGATCTATATTAACATAGCGCAATCTGTTAGTGTTATGTAAATAAAAGTGCTCTTTCTACTGTTACTGTTAATTCACTTTAATTGCATTTACAGCTGTGTAAAGGAACTGCAAAACACAAAGGAGGAGCACAAGAAGGCGGCAACCGAAACGGAGCGACTGCTGCAATTGGTACAAATGTCACAGGAGGAGCAGAACGCCAAAGAAAAGACCATTATGGATTTGCAACAGTGAGTGACAACAGCTTAGTTCATAAAATATACAATTACTAATTGCCATTTTTTTTCGCTTCGCAGAGCCTTAAAGATCGCTCAAGCCAAAGTCAAACAAGCACAAACACAACAACAGCAGCAGGCGGACGTAAGTGCAGTTTTTAAAAATCTCAATTTCATTGTGTTATAGATGCAAATTAATCGAAAATTTATTTTCCAGGCTGGACCCGCTGGCTTCTTGAAGAGCTTTTTCTAAACGGAGAGCCACTGAATTGTGTATACAAATACTTGTTAGTCCAACAAGTATTCACAAACCTAACACAAAAAATAACAACAAAAAACAGCACTGTCTACTATTTTGTATACTACCGATTACCGATACCGATTACCGATACCGACTATGCAGTATTTCTTCTACTACTATTTACCACACAGACACACACATTTGTAAATGACATATGTAAAATGCAAGCAAATTATTTGATATATATTGTATTGTAATTAGGTTGCCGCTATACTCAAATTATGGGTGCATTTATGTAAATGTCAGTCAGATCGTAACGCGTACTTTGTAACTCTCTCTATCTTTCAAACTAAAAAATCTCTCGAACATACAATTAAACTTAACTTAAAGTAGACCCTTAACCACCCACATATAATCTCTGTCTCTGTCTCTGTCTCGATTTCTATCCCTATCAAATACTTTCTTTTTCTCTACCTTTCTCTATATGTCTCGCTGTTTGTTGAACTTGATCTTTTTGTCAATTTTCGACCTGAAAGTAGACTAAGCTTTCTACCCAGCACAGCCCTCTGTTTTGTACTCAAACTGAGCTCACACACACAAAGATACAAACTCACACACACACACACACACACATTTTGTCAAGTATCACATGTAATTAAATACTTTTATAATTATGCAATATCTTGAAGATGTGTGTCAGACAGGCATTTGTGTGTGTGAACCCAGAGTCAGTTGAAGTTTCTCTCGGCACAGATATCTGAAAAGATAAACCCAAAATATAATTTGCATACGGCGCGAATGTGATTCACAACCAAAAAAAAAAAAAAGCAAAATGAACAAATAAATAAATAATAATAATTATGAATAAATATACATAAATACGACATATAAATTGTTAGGCGACACATATATATTTATATATATATTTAGTACTAATATATATATATATATATACATTTGGATATGTAGTTATCGATATGCTAGCCTCTGTTATAGTTAGTTAAAACTGAACAAATGCAAAATTACACTCATTAAAACATCAAAAATTTATTCAAATAAATCACACACACTCTTACACACACACACACACACACACACACACTGTACATAGATCATTGAAGCATCTATTTATCGTAGTCGTACGATAAGAACACGAGATACAAATAACAAGTAGAGCAATAATTTATATATCCCAGACAGACATAAATATAAAGCCGTATGTATATTTATATATATATATATATATTTATATACACTATATATATGTATATGTATATTGCAGCTATATTGTATGACGAGTAAATTCAATATTGCGTAGCCTTTAGCCGTGTACCAAAGAATAAACATAACAACAAATAACTATAAATTAACAAAATATGCCTACTATAAAAATATAATTCGAATACAAATTCAAATAAATACGCAAATCGGAACTATATTTTAATTAGTTAAATATACATAAATATCTTGCATCTATCAAGCATATTCCCTAACAAAAACAGCAATAAATCTAGATAAATTTATACTGAAATACACTAAAAAAAAAATCATTTTATGCTTTACTCTCTTGCTGTG
Organism: Drosophila longiperda; assembly: GCA_035042125.1. Taxonomy (NCBI): domain Eukaryota; kingdom Metazoa; phylum Arthropoda; class Insecta; order Diptera; family Drosophilidae; genus Drosophila; species Drosophila longiperda. Next base: position 20,130,736 of record JAWNLV010000107.1, read on the forward strand.
AATGAGCTTTGAGGTGAGACTCGAGATCGTACTTTAGCCCCTTTATATATATATATATATATATATATATATATATGTAGAGTGTTCACTGTCAACATTTTTGCTTTTTATACAAATGGTGTTATTGTTATCGTACACATATACATAAATACATACATACATACTAGCATATACATATATATATATATTTATATATATACATATATTTACATTAATATTATTAGCATATATATAACATATATAGAACGTGTAGCGAATTAATTGATTTAGCTTTGTTTAAACAAGTTCAAATTGTTTTTCACAACCCTCGTTGATCAACTAAAACAACTAACAAATTATCATCACTGCCAATGTTTCCAAGAATAGTGAAAGTTGCAAAATAACCAGCTATGTTCATTTATTATTATGCGATAAAACCAATAAAAATAATAATAGTTACAAGTAAATTATGTTTATATATATATATATGGATAGATTGTCTTCAATTGGATTTAATACGATAACATTTGAGATAGTTGCGCCTTGTTTACTGCTCTCCAATTGGCGAGTTAGTTTTGAGTACCCCTGTTGTTCTGTTCCACAAGCCATGACATTCAGAATTAATAAACAATCATATCATACAACTAAAAATATATCATTGATATTCGATTCGATAATACACTTTCGACAAGTCGATAAGAACAAGAGTAATAGTTTTTTTTATATAACGCATACAACCACCAACCCGATATCGATAAGTCGATAGCATATTTTTGAAATCTTTGTTTTAAAAGCAAAGCTAACAAAATTGATTTATTCCATTAACCAACAATTTTTTCGTCATTATCGTTATCGTTAATATCGATAAATTTACCTAGCAAAATACTCAAAAGTAGTCTCAGCAAGTTAGTCAAGTTTGATAACGAGCTGAAGTACTTAAATTATCATACGTTATTTATATATATTTACAAACATAAATTAATCGATAGGTTGGTGACGCTATCGAATCGACGCATTCGATAAGCGTGCGCCTTGTGTACATAACTAAGGGCCCCCAAAAAGTTCCTAAACCAGGAACGACGGGTAAAAAGCGCAGAAAACAAGAGTCAAGTCAAGTCAAGTGTAGAAATTAGAAAACGGCTACATTGCCCCAGGTTGGCAGCCCCCAAGCCGCCTCAAAAGCCTGCAATGTGTACATACACAAACATATATATATATATATATATATATATATAAATTTAAATACATTAGATATTAAAAGTATTTGAGTTCAAAGTAAAGTAAATACATTTTTCTACACGACAACCGATTGGCCACGTAAATAATTATAAAAGCCTTGAAAGGCTATTTAAACGTCTAAGTAATTTAAATATATATATATTTATATGAGTTACAAGTCAAGTAAATACATTTTTCAACACTGCAACAGGTTGGCAGATCCACAACAGCGCCAACTGTGTAATTGTTAAAATGTCACAGTATAGTTTTAAGATGACATCTAAAGTTAAATATTAATATTAATATTGTATAATATTAAGCATATAACAGAAGCTGTATTATATATGACACATTAATATATTCATTAATATATATATATATATATATATATATATATTTCTACTTATCATCAATACTTTCATTAACATTTATACACAAACAACAACAAGAGCAACAAACTTTTAAATCAAGCAATTAACGACAAATCAAGAACAAACCAAATCGTTGCGACACATCACAGTCGCTCTCAAACTGCGTATACACAATATTGACAATATTTGACAGACACCCACACAGAAGCACTCACACAAGCTACACTGAAAAAAAAAAAACAAAACAAACACATACAAACAAAACACCAAACCCACATTTCAAACTATATCAAAATAGTAAAGTTAACAATAAGATTTGTTGAAGGCCAACATATCGGGTTTAGCAAATGATATAGCACTAAATAATATACTATGTAAATGAAAGATAACAGATTACATCTATTCTCTATTCTCTATATATATATATATATATATATATATATATATATATATATATACATCTATATCCTTATATCCATATATCTGTAACTGTATCTTTCTCTTTCTGTGGACAGGTATTCAAGATTCGATGCACTCTCTCCGAGTTATAGATATGAAAACGTAAACAAAAAAAACTTGCCTTTAAAATACGATCAACATATTATTAGATAGTTTGAACTAAACAACAATAACAAAAACTAACGGTACATTGTCTATATATACATACATATACATATATGATGTAAACTTAACTTAAAAGTAAATATATATATATATATATATTATAAATAAATAATACAAAAAACACACTTTAATCATATTATCCCCGCCGTCGTGTACCCAAATTACAAACTTATACGAAAAACTCGTACAATTAATACAAAATAATAGCAAAAAGCTGCTTCAAATTTTTCTATACAACCAAAAGAAAAAAAAAACTAGAAATTCTAATATGTAATTAGCAAATTGTAAAACTTAATATTATAGGCACACACACTAACAAAATTGATTAATGTAGTTATTACATTAAGATCCATAATGAATTTAATATAAAAAAAAAAAAAATTCTTTAATTTATTTTGATTTATTTTTGTTTTTTGGTTGGTGCCGAGAATGGAAAAAGAAATCATAATAACCGCATCGTGTGTACTTTAATGTACATATGTAGACTATACGTAGCAAATACATATACCCAAACATATACATACGATAGATGAATATACATACATACATACATGATATACATCCAAGCCTAGATATGTATTCAAAAATAAAACACGTATAGAAAAAAGCGCAAATAAACAAGAAAAACAGAATCAGAAAAACGTATGCCGAGAAAATCCGAAAATGCGATCATAAAGAACTAACAAATAAACAGCAGCAATAACAAGAAGAAGAAAAAGAAGAAGAACAGCATTGAAACTTATTTAGAGAGAAGCGTCAAGAGATGCCAGCATAAAAATACTACGAGAAAGAATACAAAACAGAATAAAAAAAATTTATAGGCAAAAGTAAAAAATTCGTGTAAACATTTTTTTAACAAGTTTGGTGATCTACGATATTGATTATTGATAAATAAAGTAAAAAATAAATACTTATACATATATATATATATATATATATATGTATATATATATATAGTTAAGCCATTATATATATACACGCATACATACATATATATATATATAAATATATATATATATATATATGTATATACACATATTGAATATATACATACATGAACTAAATAAGTTTACAAGGTATATGCATTAAACAAACAAACAAACAAACAAAAACAACAACAACAGCAACAAGAAGGCAACCGCAGCAAACTAAAAACAAAAACAACAAATATTAAATTTAATATAAAAATTTAATAAAATTAAAAAAAAAAATAAGACAAAAGAATAACAAAATAAATAAATTTATTATATACATACATAGAAGAATATTAAAATCAAGAAATGAAATGGTATGAAATGAAACGATTATTTGAAACATGTTCATTATATATAAATGTCATTACAAATGTTCTTCAAAACTGCCTACCAATAAAATATATTTCAAATAATATGCAATTGTGTTTTTTTTTTTGCAATTGTTCTCCAATTGTTGGTTTTTCAGAAATACTTTAAGATTTTGAATCTTAACAGTAACTGTAAGGATTTGAATCGGAAGCGCAACCAGCTTCACGCAACGCAAAGGGTACCACTACTGTTAAGTAAATTTACTTTAACAGAATGCGCAGTGCAGTGCAACTGCTTGCGGCTCACAAGCAGTGTCTGTTGTATCAATGACAAGCAGTGCCTCTTTAATTTCCAATCAGAAATTCTAGCGCCAGAATAAACAAAACATATAATAAACAAAAGCACTGCTAAGCTTGAAATTGCATAAATACCTAAATTAAATGAAAATGCAATCAGCTCGAATCAGATTGATAAATCAAACATTCATTACACGTCTGGCAAATGCACTTAAACTGAATACCAACCAGAATCCCATCTTTAATGAGCTAACAAATTGAACGAAGAGCGAAGGACAAGCATCAGCGCTAGTCATGGCAAATGGAAATGGAATCGCATTGCCAGCTGCCCTATAAAATATTAAAAGTCATCCACCCACACACACAAATACACATACAAATTGTATACAGATGATGTAATCATACACATACATATGTATGTGTTTGCAGGGGTCACATGTAGCATTTACTGTTAATACATATGTATGCACATTAACATATGTATATAACATATATATCTATATGTATATATATAGTTAGTTATTACTTGGCAGCTACAAATGTATATAACATATATGTATATATATAGTTAGTTATTACTTGGCCGCTACAATTGGATTAGCGCCCCAGCTTTGCAGCAAGCTTCGGCAGCAAAAGCTCCTCTTCGCTAGGCGCATGTGCTGCTGTCGCTGTCGCCGTTGGGTTCGCTGCTGCTGTTTATCGATTGACCTAATTTTTTGGGTACATACTTCTAGTTGGATTCTTATCGCTCTTTTCAACCGTTTTTGTTTGTTTCGCGCTGCGTAGCTTTTTATTTCTGTTGCTGTTCGTCTTCTTGTCATTGTTGGCTGGGGCCGAATTCCAATGGCTTCGTCCTTTCAACGTCCTTTCCACTGTTGGGAAGCTTTTTCTGCAACTTAATGGCCAAATTCGCTGGGAAAATGAAAAGCCTTGAAGCGTGTGTCCTCTTTTCCTACATATCGCATACATATATATTTCGCCAGAGGGGTGTGGCCACTCCTATCACCCACACCCCATTTGTATGAGCGTATGTATCCACGGTATTTTTGGGGCGTGGGTTTTTTAGGTTTGGGTCTTCTGGGATGCATGGGGATTATTACCGGTTTCCATTTGCTGCTGCTTGTTATAAATATACTCATTATGTCATCAGCAAAAGCTGCAGCTAAGAGCTAGTTGTACCCTCTCTCTCCCCTCTCCCCTCTCCCCTATCCACTCTACCACTGTCACTCCTACTCGCTACGTGCTTAAATGGGGAAGTAAAGAGCCAATAAGTAAGCTACGAATTCCAATTGAAATTAAATTGCACAAATGTTATAAAGCCTAAACTGTTTAAAAAATAAAAAATTAAGTTTTGTATTTGGTGTATGCATTTCCAAAGTTGTACTTCAAGTGATATTTAATAATTCAAATAAATATTAATTTTTATTTTAATAAGCTTAACAACTTGTAAAAACCCAATTAAAAATTAAAGAATTTGAAAAAATAAAGAAATTAAATAGATTTTAATTAAACTTTATTATTTTGAAAATTTAGTGAGTAAATTAGGTCATCAAGAAATCAGACTCATAAGTATTTATATTTCAGAACAACGAAGTTTTTTTAATTTTCGTATACATTAAACGTACTTCTATTTATTTCTCATCTATGATATTTTCATGGCAAAATGACCCATTTATCAAGGCAGTTAAAACAAACAAAAGAAGTACTTTTTAAATGCGTATCTACAAATACATTGATATCTATGTTTGTGTGCGAGAGTGTGTGATTGCATGTAAATATATGGGCATGTTTATTTGTGTTATATAAACAAACGGTTTTCCGGTCGACCCAGAAACATGTTTGTGAAGCAATTACGAGTGTAAAAGTTCCCAAAAAAAGTGCAAGATGAAAACTCAACGAACGAAAATTCACGAACTGAACGAAATGAACAGCAAGCTGTAAAATAAGTTTATGCTTAAGCAACGGAACCGAAACAACAATGAGCATAAAGTACTGTTGTGTATCGCAGCGAGAACCCATATGCATGAAACATATATATGCATATCTATATAAATATATAGATAAATACATACATAGATGCATGTGGATACTACGCGTATATGACACGTGTAATTGACCTACTTTCCCTATTCGACGCAAGCAGCGCAGCAAACGCACAAGCATACATACACATATAATTCCGTACCTATGCGTAGAAAAAAAACACGATACAGAAAGCGTGGCAGAGAGTGGGGGAGAGAGAGAGCTACTCTATGTGAATATACCAGCTGTGCGACATTGCAATACACTTGTGTCTGAGAGAAAGAATAGAGGAAGAGGCGAATTGATCAATGTTCTCGTCTATTGACATGTTAATAGTCGCAATTTGTTTTAATTTACCGATCTGAGTTATGCTGCTGCTGCTCCACACATACACTCACACAAATAGATAAATGGGTAAAGAAACAAAAGTGAACCATGAAAAAAGAGAGAGAGAGAGTGCGTTGAAAGCTCGCTACTTGCAGCTTTTATGCTTGAGCGACAAATAGTTTTGTAGCCGACGACCTATTTATTGTGGCTATCTGCCCAGCGTTGCCATACACTCAGCAGATATATAATGTGCCAGCGCCAAAACAAACACGCCCCTTTAATAAGAACAAAGAAAAATGTATGATTTTTGTTTTAATTAACTAAATATTGGAAAAAATAACAACCAGCTGCTAAATATAAATATATACTACTTATTGGTTGGTATTGTACCGTATCTGGCTGATAGTTTTGTTTGTTCTTTGTCGCGTCAGATGATAAAGTCAATTAGCAGAAAACAAGCGCTCAAGTGCAAAACGTTGGCAACGCTCAAAGAAGCGAGTAATTAATTAGCTTGCAAAGGCAAACACACACACACACACGCACGTACGCACATATACATATATGTAAGTAGTTCCCGCTTTTTGTTTTTGTCTTGAACTGGAAAGCACTTTTGTGCCGCTTTGGCTGATATAATTGGCTGGTGGACATTTGTGGTTTTCACTAATAAAACAGTTGAATACCCTTGCAAATTTGCAGCAGCTGATGAATGATATTTTGCTGCATAACTGATAACTATCAGCTATATATAACTTGCCTGCTTACCAGTGGAAATATTAATTTCTTATTTAATTTTAAATGCATTTAAAATGTTACAAATTCAGTCAGTTTTCTATAGGGTATCGTCATCGTCGGCCTTGAAGTGAGAGCTTTTCCAGCGCACTTTTAATTAAGTTTACATAGCATACTAAAGTAGTTGCTGACAGTGCACAGTCAGCAGGCCAATCGATGTGGCATTCTTAGCACTATTTCGCTCTGCTGATGTAATCATTTATTGCCTGCCAAATTGTCTGGCAACAGCGGTCAGCTGTAAGTATTTGTATCTGCAATATACTTACCCACTTAGCACTGCCAAGTAGTTGTTGATTTAAGCACCGAAAATTTTGAAAAGCAAACACTCATGAATATGTTTGCTCCTTTTCTTATTGTGTATGTGTGTGTGTATTTGGGGAATGAGGCATAATTTAGCTGCTTTACTTGCTACGTGACCACAAATTTTTCTGTGCGACTGTCAGTCGTGTCTCTTATTTATTCCGTACGTGCTTCAAATCTTGCCAAGCCGAATATGAAACACACTACTGCATCAGGTACGCATAGCATGCTAATGCTCAAAGACAAACGCTGGCATTGCAATAGGGCCTAACCGACTGCAAGATACTTTGCTATTATTAAATCATTCACCAAAATTTTTCAGATCTAATTAAAAAAATGTGGCAGCCATTTCAAAGGAACGGGGGTTTGAGGCGGTAGGGGTGACATATGCATAGTACCATGCCAAAAAAATATAAAACAATTTTAGTGACTCTGGCTTTAAAGTTGTGGGTGTTATGTGGCTTTATCGATTTGCGATTATCGATTTTATCGATTTCCTTTTCTTTAAGTCGAGATATCACTCCAATATTTACATTTTGTGGTGCAGAGTATAAAAAGTCTATAGATATAGTCTTCAAATGGATAAGTGTACGGAAAATGAATAAATCATTTTTTTAAATATGATTAATTTTCAAGCTAAATACAAAATTTCTCTAAGATCGAGTGGATTAGAAAAAGTATACTTTATAGGCATATTTATGCCAGTATATAATAATATATTATTTAATTTTAATATAAAGAACTCGAAATGGATTTTTTAGAATGTTTTCTGTATTTTATTTTTATATATTTGCATCACTACAGAATATTTAACGGCTTAATTCAAATAACTAAACCTACTCTCTAAAGAATGTAAATGTTCAGCGTACATATATATCGTATGTATATCATCTAAGAATCATTTCGAATAACAGAAATGATATTATGCTTAAAGAGAACCCTAGAAAATCAATACACTTGTACATATAAAATGTATATGGAATATGCTAAAAACGTTGCAATATCTAATGGCATGGAAATAAAATCAGTTAGCTTATTGTGCGCAGTAACTTAAGATCTGAATTTGATGGGCAGTAATCAGATCATGTTGATTATCATTAAAATAATGTACAAGTGGATGATTGTAATTCATATGAGCAGGTCTAACTTAAGTGCTACGCTTAGCATATCAATCTGATCTCTCGGGACTGGACTTGGGATCGCCGCCAAAAGTGATCTCATTAGACACGTAGGGGCTTGGAGCCGCCATCGATTCTTCGCGGCGTCGCTTCTGCTCCCGCTGGCTGCCAAAGCGCTTGTTACGCTTCATGTTCGTGAATCTCACATAGATCTTGCCCCGTCGCTCCGTGCGATAAAAGCACAGCTGCTCCTTGGGGAACAGCTGCAGAATCTCCCGCTCCAACAGATGACTACGCTGCAAAGTTAAGTGCAATCGATTGTCCTCATAATAGCTGCAGATAAGCTGAATGAGCAGCAGCCGCTGCACTGCGTCCAACTGCTCGCTTTGCCCGAGACGCTCCAGCAGAGATTGCGCTTTCGCTGGCGAGGCATGTAGTATGGAGAGCACAGTGACGGCACTCTCCTCACTTCCCGCTTCCAGTTTGGCCAGCTCCGGCTTGATCAGATCCGCCGTAACCATTTCCGTGTGCACCAATTCACTATGATCGCTCAGTGGCAGGGGCACATTAAATGACGACCCATCCCCAATTTCATTCAGTGAGACAAATGGTTCGGAGGGCAGCTGCTTAGAGGCATCGTCCATCAGATCGGAATTGGAGAGGCTCTTCGCGTGCTGCGATTCCAGGGCGGAGCAGTGGCAGCCGTTGCAATGCATATTGTTGCTGTTGCCGCTGCAAGAACGCTCCTCCCCCAGCGGATCATGCAGCGGCACATTCAGCCAGCGCCGCCAGCGCTCCAAATGATGCTCGAACCGTATCCGTGTCCCATATCGAAAATTGCGCAGCAGATCGTTCAGATGATGACGCTTTAGCATCTGCAGCTCCTGCATATTAATTGCCTCCTCTGAAAAATGATGACATAAAAGAGACACGCTTAAAACACAGTCAGAAGTTAAACAGAGAGAGAGAGAGAGAGAGCGACAGTGAGAGAAAGAGAGATTGAGTGAGTTCGCCTAGCTTCTTACGTTTAGCTGTGCTTTTTTCATCCCTCCTGATTTGATATATTTTCAGCTTTAATTTTATATAATAATTTAAATAACTTAATAAATTTCAAAAATGTTTGAATTTGTCAGTTTGTTATTATAGACATTGACAACACCAAAAGGTATATATTCCTGATCAGCATCATTAGCCTAATGGGCATTTTCTTTTATCTGTCTGTCTATCTATTTATATTCAAAATAAATCGCCGGTTTTTAATCTTTTTTGATTAAGCCAAGAAGCTGTGTTTAACGGCCAAATCAAACCACTATATCATATGACTGCCAAAGGAACAATCGATCGAAAGATTAGTTCGTGCACAAACACAACAAAAGTTTACCAAGATACATGAACTCAACTTACCCAATAATAACCATTATTATTATTATTATATTCTTCACATTTGGATTAAAAATTTATCAGATATGACTACTATACACTATAGCAGAATTAGAAACAGACCGCCAAAAGCTGCATTCGTTGTTTATCTACTTGTAGTATATTAGAAGGTTTTCTGAAAGCGCTGAGAAATCCTAAATGCACATCCCAGCTTAGTGTGTCACCTTAACCAGGAAAATATGCAGTAACCTAGGGATTCTTGTAATGAGCTTCAAGGACATAGAAGCCCTCAACACACAAAGATTCTGACATTCATGCAGGAGCTGTGGTTGAAGGAGGATCTATAGGCTAAAAACGGGGCACAATATATCTAATAGGTCGCAGTGCTGGCATTCCAATTTATAATAAAATGTAAATAGCTAGTTATCCGAAACAAAGTAATTCGTTATGCTCGTTATTATTCTCGTATCACTTAAAAAAAACAATCAGCATTGTTTATTATATCAAATAGCTTTCATAGAAACAATTTAAAATTTAGTAGATGGGCATTTAAGTCCGTTCCGTAATCATCAGCATACCTCCGATTGCTGTTCGTTTTTGTTTTAATATTTATAGAATTAACACTTAGTAAAAGTTCAGGTGTTCATCCCGATATTGGGTAATTTAAAAGAAGCCTTGTGATATTTAGCAGCTTATCTATATGTTTATATCAGCTGCAGAATAAAGCATCTTAACAACAACACGCTGCTGATTGTTCTAAGTGATGAATGTCCATGATTATATTGATACATTGAAGTGACCTATTCGTGAATCAATTTCTATATGCATATACAAATACATATATATATATATATATATATATATATATATATATATGTGTGTATGTGGGTATGTATGTATGTATATATAATTAACAGTATCTACACACAACTGTATTGGTCTAACAAAAGTTTCATCCATCAAAATAAAATGTGATGATTCTGCTTTGTTTTGTTTTGGTTTTTGTTTACCTTGCATATATGGCAACAGCTCGCTTACGTTCCAAGACTTGAGCAGCTGAGCCAGCTCATCGTATTCGCCGTTTTTTGGCAAATTATCTATATACATCATTTTGTGTGTGTTGGTTTGCTTGATATGTATGTAGGTTTCATACGGGGCCTACAACCGGGTGTACATCCTTTCGTCACGAACGAAACAGCGGCACTGAATTTTGCAACAGGCGCGAAGCGCGTACATAGCTTCTATATGCTCAATACCTGGGCTGGCACAAAACGCAACCAACACACACAAACACACACACACACGTATAGCTTGTCTATGCATGTATTTCGTCGTTGTTTGCATTCGATTGTGTACATAAATACATACATAGTACAGTCATGCCATCGTTGTTTCATCGTTTCGTCTTTTCGTCGTTTCGTTGCTTGTTTCGTCGAACGCTGTTCGCGTTTTCGTAGTCGTTGCTCGTAGTCGTCTTCATCGCTTTTATGCCTCAGCGTTCTTACATACATACACATCCATACATGTATGCATAACAGTGACGTAGTTTAACAGGGTGCCCTGGACAACTGTTTTCACTAATGTTTAGCAAGAGGTTGTTTTTTATTTTGTAATTTCATCATTCGTAGCGATTTAAAGTTAAGACAGATATCTTGGTTGAGGTTAAGCATAAGTCTTCTCAGTTAAATAAATAGTTAAGTAGGTAATTTAATAATTCGAACTATAATACAAACTTTAATTTTACCCACAAATACTCTCTGTTCTTAACATATTAAACCCATATTAAATTTCAAGAAATACCAATAAACAATTGTTATTTAATTTTATACTTTTGTAAATTGTTGTAACAGAATTTTAATTATACTTATTACGTATGTAGTTCTAGTAATTCTGGCAAATCAGCGCTTTTGCTAGTACTACAAATACAACCCCTCGCAAAGAAATCGCTGACTACGCAGCTGGCTGCACAAATGTAAGTAAATATGTTTACATAATACTTCAACATGTGTTATGTATGTACATAATACGTACGTAACTACATACATATACAATTACTGGCGACATGTGCCCAAGTCCTGTTGTTGTTGCTATGTAAATATTATATATATATATGTACAAGTGTATACAAATGCTGTGTATTCATGTATGTGTTTATTATGTTGATAAAAGCTTTTTAAACAGTCGCACCAAGAAGAAGAAGAAATATTAACTAAACACTAAATGTGATGTTTAAGAGAACCAAAAACTCCGGCAACGCTCGCCGTGTGTTGAGATTTGTAAATTGATTGTTATCCGATCGTCGTCGTTCAAATGTTGTGTAAAACGATTCGAACTAGCGGCGAGGCCAACAGCTAAATTGTTATGCGCGTGTATATTGTTATTTGTTGTTGTTTTTTTTTATGTGGATGGGGTGATGGGTGCAACCACCTTTCAGCGCTGACTGCCCCCACACTATCTAATGCACAATACTGAATGCTGGCAACGCCTGCAGTTGTGCAGCTGGCCAAGCGTGGAGCGGGGACTAGTTCTTTCCCGCTCTCTCTACCTCTCCCTCTCTCCAGCTGCTAACTTCATTGACGCAACTCAAAAATCAACTTGAAGACGTTGCTGGAGTTGGTGTTGGACTCGGAGTCGGAGGGGTAGCCGGTTGCTGTTGTAAAGTAGCCAAGCGCTACGCAGGTTCAATGAACTTCTTTTGTTAATGTTTTGCTTGCTGCTTCTTTTCTTTTTGGTTTTTTTTTCTTTCTTTTCTTTTTTGTTTACTTAACCCGCTTTATTGTTGCTGTCCTTTTCTTTTTTTGTTCCTTTTTGGCCTACGATGTATTCGTCAGTTGCTCTACTTATGTCTTATAAAATACCCTGTTCCCATTTAAAAAAGTATCCTGATTTGACTTGATCAACGTCAGTAGACAACAACATTAAAAAAAGAAAGAAAAAATATATATTTTAAAATTCATCGGACAGTAATAATTGTAGTAACAGAATTTAATAACTACGTGCAAAAAACACATACCAATAATAATTGTGTTACAGAGTATCTCTTAGTCAGGCTGTCTTAACTAGCACAATCTTACTAGTATTTTGGGCACTGTTCATATGACAAAACCACGAACTCCGCGTGGCTTGTTGTTGTACCGTTGAAATGATTTCAGTATCTCACGCTACAACGTACTGCATATAGTAAATAGTCTTGGAATGGTGGGGAAGCGGAGGTAAACCATGAAGCTAAATGGAAAACCGAAGTGAGTCAGTCTAAAATTACGGATACGGATGCGCGAGCTTCTTGCGTTTTTCCCCTGTTCCCTTTTCAATTAACTGCTGTTTTATGCTATTGAAAAAATCTTTTATACGGCGACTACCCAACGCGACTACCCTAAAAGCGAGTACCTACGTTTTCTTCCTCTTCTAATTCTTATTTTTCCCTAACGCTAATGAAGTTCAGCCCCTTGGAAAACGCACACCCATTTTCGTTATTTTATTAATTAAATTCATATTTTTAAAACGCACTGTCTTTGATTACCAATTAAGTGCAAATTCCATAATTGGTATCTAGATCTATACGTAGTATATCGATTTCCTTTCGTTAATTAATGAATGTATTGAAATTCTTTAAGTCGCTCGCTTCGTTAACACTATTTATATTTATTTTAATAGTTGATAATCGCTGTGTTTATAAAATGTAGTTGTTTGAACTATCAAAAATACGGAGATATTATTATTATAAATTTTAAAGAAAATTTAAACTTTGTCATCTACATTTAACTACATTTAATAAAAACCGACCATTGCAATAAAATATATATGAACAAAAAAAGCAGTTTGAGTTATGAGTTTGGCTAAAATAAATTGGTAAACAAATAAGTTCTTCTAGTTCTAAGTTCTAAGCTTCCGATTGATCATCGGAGCTATAATAGGCATATTTATCAAAAATATATAAATAATGGCGTCACCCCATATGAATTTCTTTGACAAAATTTTAAAACACTCCACAAGGTCAGAGAAATACCAGGTGAGATAAATATCATTAATTTCTAATCTGTATATACATATGTGTTTCTAAACTAAGTATCAATTCACTAGAAAATCGTTGCACATATCAACTTATTTATAATTGTTATAATTTCTAGAAGTACCCAAAAAAATACACGCATCCCAAAATGGTTGGTAAAATTATAGCGAACAATAAAAGATTTATATATGTATTTTCTTGTAGCAAGCTCTATGTGATTTTTACAACACATACTTGTACAAATAGTTTGATGTAAATGTGATACATTATCTTTATTCGATATGAAGCCCGGGATCTGATAATGATAATGAATTTCTGTTATAGATTCAAGCTAATCAATTGCAACAATGCAACATGAGTAAATAGGCTTGAATGGCTCAACTAATTCTAAATAGAAATGGTCATGGGGTAGCAACCCCAGCTAACAGCAACTGGTTTCACCATTCACACAAAGATGCAAAGAATTTCATAGATACTTTCCACCCCGTGGATACTTTCATGCTTCTGTGGCGATTGCATTCCCGGGCTGATAAGACGCAATTGTTACAATATGGGCAAAGTTGACGTGTCGCATAGAAATTCGTTCAGGTAGAAATACGCAAAACAAAGAAACTGCATACATACTGAAAATGCGATACGTAAAAAAAAGAAAATAAAACAAAAATAAATAATGTGAAATGAACATGCGCAGTATCAAGACAAAATTGCCTGGGGTTTGCCACGGTCGAGGTTTGCAGCGGAAGCTGAGTGGGGTGCGGACTGTGTAAATGGTAAAGTAAACCAAATCAAAAAGTAAAAAAAATGAAGTAAAAAACTTTTACAGAAACGGCGTCAAAACCAAAACTGCGGCTGCGGCATGAAATGGAATTCCGCGTAACTGATAAGCGCTCGGCTCCTAATCAAATTCATTGCGGAAACAAGCCACAGCTCTGCTGAAATTGTGTTCCCCCTTTGAGTAGAGTATTCGTTACATTATCAAAAAGACGCTAACTGCGCAGCTATGTGTGTTTTTAGCTAATCCACAGGAGCAGCAGCTGCGCAATTTGCAGCAGCAGCAGCAACGCAATTTTTGCCAATACCAAGGCAGGCATTTGTTTGAGAAAAACGGCATATGTCCAGTGGATGAGCCTCAAACGACGACTTTGCCCAATAAGCGCAAGAAATGCCAATGCAGACATTTGTGGGTGGCTCAGCGAGCTTAAAAGCTGCGTGACGAAGAAGAAGAAAACGACGACAGCTACGATGACACGAAGCATTGTGTGGAGCTCTGTTTGTCTCTCGTTGACCTACACTGGCTTCCCCTACAGCAAGCATACATATAAAAGCCTCATTATATACTAACAAAAAACACAATACAATACATATACATACGCTACATATAAATAAATATATATACTCCTATATGGAACGCAATTTTGGTTGTAAGCTGGATGGTCGCAGGCGAAAGGCAACGTGAGCGCCACATTCGCCAATGATGATTCGCTGGCATTAGACGACGCGCATATTCCAACAGCTGGAAAACGGTCTGTGGTGGTGTTGGTGTTGGTGTGCTAGTGTTGGCAAACAGCAACAGCAATCAGCAATCTGCGTTTGGCTTTGCCTCAACTCTTTGGGGTCAGTCATCAAGTTTCTAGCAAGGCAAACGGTAAACGCTCAGCGCAAAAGTGTCAATGATTGCCATCCGTTTATGCGAAGATCCCTAATCGTGATAAATAATAAAACAAAATAAATAAATTGCAAATGAATCGCATTAAAACTGGACTCTTCAATTGTGGCAATTGTTGGACATAAATCAATAACATTTTCAATTGCAATTAACAATATCACGATTATGGAATTTTACATAAAAGTTGTATTAGATGAAAAACTGTAAGTATTTTGCAACCAATGTAGACACTCAGAAACTTGAACGTGCCGTTGTTTAAAAGTATTGAAATAATTTTATTGGCACATCAAACATATTGTTAAAATTTTGATTGATGATAAGTGGAATTATTTATGTAGCGACTGCTGTTGTTGTGGATATGAAACCACCTTGAAACCAAGGACACCTACACGCGCAATTTTCATATAAATATTTAAACACACAAAAAAATCAATCAAGGAATTGTTAAGTTACTATTATAATATAGTATATATATACTCAGAGTGGCTCCAACAACTGTTCGAGCAAAAAATGGAATGTGAACCTTAACAGAGCTTTTAGCGTTGCCAGCCATTTGCACCCTCTAATTAGTCACTCGTGCGCATTTCAAGGTTTTCCAGTTGTCAACTATATAAACATTTATATATATGTGTGTAATATAGTTGGTCTCTCTCACAACTTTTATACAATAGCTAAATTATAAGTTTAAAGTTCAAAAGCGCAATGTGCAAAGCTGAGCTCACTAAAAAAACAAAACAAAAATGCCCGTTTCTAACATGCCCAAGTATATATATATATATATATATATATATATATATATATGTGTGTGTATACTATACACTCATTCGACTAGAACTGGAGAAGCTCAATTAAGTCAAACGGACGTGCACAAAAACATGTTTTCAGTTTTATTATTTGTGCCTTGTTGTGTTTTTTTTTTTGCCTAGTGACAGTTATCATTGGGGAAAACTCAACTTAACTCAAAAGCAGCACAGATCTGATATGTGTCATATTAATATATGTATTTAGTATATATTTCTCCAAATCTCACACATCTCGTATGAATGGCATTAATTTTTATGCGTTGACAGCTGATGTGACAACAAAATGGTTTTATGAGCTAAAAAAAAACTTTCTAAAACTGCAGTAATGTCGGGAAACATGAAATAACTATCAGAAAATCTATATATACATACATACCCACATAGCATATAGGTCAATATACAGATGTTAGTTTGAACATAAACTTGTGCGTTTTTATTAAAGACTGAGCAGAGATAAGAGTGTTGATTATAAAATGTATTTCATAAAATATTGTATGTAGGTCAAGTTTGCTCTTCAATTGTGTATATAGAGTTTAAACAAAAATAAAGAAATGCTAATAACTTGGGTTAGTTCTTCGTTAAATTTTCAATATTATATCAAGATGTAAAAATAGATATATCTCGCGACTCTAGAATTATGGATATTAAAAATCATCTTCAAAAATCAAACATGTTAATAGTTTCATTTGTAAACATATAATTATACGGTAAATCAAAGGAATATGCTCATAAAAATATGATGTTTTACAGTTTACATTAAAAGTAAAGTTTGCTTTTCAGTGTAAATTTCGAATTAGATTCTTGCTTTGAAATCAGCTTCTCTTCTCCAAAATATCCAATTAGACATTTCGATTTCCATTAGCTGCAGCTTTATGCGGAGAGCTTTTCATCTTAGTACTGCATTTCAAAATGTGTGTTGCTTAAACAAATTTTAGTTTGATAGATGTGTGTTTGTGTTTGTGGTGGGGTTAGTAATGTGGGCGTGGCAGGGACTGCGTGTAGATTGTAATTGAAAGATTACTTTAGCTGCGAATCCAAATGCGATCGTGCTTGTGGCGCATTAACTTTTGGCCCACAAAATGATTTCTTTGTCTTTTGTATGTGGCCAGATTTATGTGGTCAACAGAAGAGAAGAGGAAAGCGGCGAAGAGGGACTACGGCTAACTTAATGAAATCACATGCAACACACGTTTCGCTCGTAAAGGCGTCAAAATACGAAAGAGCATAGAGGAAAGAAGGCAAAGGCAAAGAAAGACATAAAAACATGCACAAAGCAAGAAGTCGTAGATGTTGGCAAAGGGGAGGGCGGCAATGGTCTGGAGTGGGGTAGAAGAAAATATTTTGGTAGCTTTCTTTCTTTCTTTCGTTTAACGAGTGTGCGTGGCTCTTAAAAATTTAACAACATAAAAACATAAAGCGAAATAAAACCGACAACAAAAAGAACAGCAATAATAACAACAGCGTCTGTGGCGTCATCGACAAAAGTTTTCGTTTCGCTTTTTGGAACTGGTTTGATTTCGATTCTCTTAATTTTGATGTCGTCATCAGCGCACAGTATATACACAGCGAAGCGTAATGAGCAATATGCGATAGGCAACATTAACAATAACAACAGCGAGAACAATGCAAATTAGTCATTTGATGCAATTTCCGCCCACTTGACGTTTGCATCTGTAGCTGCAGCTGCAGCTTTTCGCATGACAAGTGCACACAAGCAACACTAGTTAAACTCAACGAAGGCAGCGTTAACAACGCGCGAGGGGTATAACAGAAGGCAAGAAGCAGAAGGCAGGCAGGCAGGTTACAAAAAAAAAAAAACGAGCACCGCGCGCTTTTGCACCAATAACCCAGTTTCAGTTTCTAGTTTGCACTTAGCGCGCATACAAATTCTTAGTATGTGTGTGTTTGAGTGTGTAAACATGTGCAATGTGGTAGGCACAAGAAGTGAACACAAAGAAAAGCAGCAGAGTAGAATTGCAATAAGCAAAGCTGTTATTGCTGCCTTTCGTTGAGTTGTTCGCTTTTGTAAATAACAAGTTTTCTAGTTGTACAAAATGATGACACACTTTTTACACACACTACATATGTGCATGTAGATGTTATATTATTATATTAGATTTGTGTGTGAGTATATTTCCTGCGACCAGCAAACTAATCAGAGTCTCTCTGCTCACGTTTTCTAATTAAATTTTGTGGCTTTTATCAAGCATTTTGCATACGCCCACTCTTCGGATATATCTTTGCAATTTATCTAAGTATAATGTCAGCGAATATTTTTTTGGTTTTTTCTTCTTTTCTCAGTTGTGAAACGAATCTTTTCATTGCGTTTCAATAAAAAACGTCAAAGACGGAAAATTTCAGCGGCGCGTCAGCAGAGACAAAAGCTACAAAACTACAAAGCTGCAAACTTACACATGTATGTACATTTACAAAAAAAAACATAAAGAAACACAGAAAAAAGAGCAGCGCAGCAGCACAACCACAAATTGAATGTGTGTCAACGACAAAACTACACCAACACACGAACAATTCTCGCCTATATACAATGGCAAAGAGCTTTCACGAGGCTCGATGTGCTACTCTTCTACACACTAGCAAACACATACACAGACGAATTATAAATGTGTATATATATATGCATATGTAGCTTATATTTACTGTACTTGCGCGCTGACTTATATAAAACTGGTTTGTCGCCGTGTTGCTCTCGCTGGCTTCATTGTCGATTCATTCGTGCGTCGAACGTTGGACCGTGCGGTTCGTTGTGCGCTTGTAGCGCCTTAAAAAAAATAGATAAATACAATCAAGTGAAAAGAATTAAAACCAAAGGAGAACACAGAATAAAAAAAATCCATTGTTGCTAACGTCGAAAATAGTCAAATAGTGTGTGGCGCGACGGTTGGTGGTGGTTGTGGTTCAGCGCGCGGCGCTTTCTTGGTGGTGGTTTTTTCGAATGAACTTTGCCAGAAGAATACGAAGACTACATGTGTATGCTGCATATGTGTGTGTGTACGATTTATACCATGATGTGCATCATGTGAGCAATATAAAAACTAAGGGGGGAGGGGGCAAATCGTGTATAAAACGAAATTCAAAAAACAATAAAAAATAATAATTTAAAAAAGCCCGCGCATTACGTAAAATTCGCGCCTCATTTTCATTAAATACAAGAGAAAAAAATAAAACAGATGTAAAAAAGGTGACTTTTTTCTGCTGCTGCTGAGAACCAGGAACTTGAATGACACATTTTCTGAATCGACCGACAATTACGCAACTTGCAAATGGTTTTGTGAAGAGAGTAAAGGGGGAAAAAGAAGAGCTGTCATCTCGCTTGCTCTTTTGATTAAACACATTTATTCCGACATGTTTGAATGGCCTTTGCAATGGGCTTTTTATATTATCGGATGACGGCAAGTCTGGAAAGTATGCGTACATGTGTGTGTGTGTATATCTACTTGATTTCATATTTATTCACCTAAATTCAAAAGAGAGAAAAAAGCTCCGGGCAAACGTCAAAATTTATGAAACATTAACACACACGCACGCACTCATAAACATGCATACATACGCGTATTCTAACGAAGTGCTTTCGTACGCTCGTTCGTTAAGTTGTCTTTCGTCGAATTTCGCTCGTGAGTTGCTGTCGGCAGTTGCTCTGTGTTTGCTCGCGCCATTTGCAGCTGCACAGCGAACAAAGTTGGCCGCGTTTCTGGCGTCGCATGTTCCGTACATATGGGAAGCGTTACACAAATCTAATGGAATTTTTTTTTTCCGCTCGCGCGCCACTTGTGCTTTTTTCGTGTATTTGTTTTACAAGTTTTTTCCACAAAATTTGCTGCTGAACGATTTTTTTAATCAACGTACTGCAACCTATGTGGGAGCGAGACGGGGACTCACTGTGCTTTTTATATAGTCAGTCTTTTTCTCTCTCCTATACAAATTGCGGGCGTATCAACATGTTCGATCGCCGATTATGCTTTCCGCATCCTGGAATTGGATTTGTGTCTGCATTTCAAAGTGTGATCCTAGCTATTAAATAGTGCCTACTCTTAAGATTGGAATATTTGTACATTGTTCTGTAATTATATTTTCCCCGACATGATATTAAAATAAAAAAAAAAAAAAAAATTCTCTCCTTTAAAGAACAGTCTGGAAACGTTTTCATTTATTACAAATTTTATCAATTCCCCCAACAAAATCACATGCATGCATATTTCTAGCTCTGTCGCACTCGCACGCATATGCTTTATCAAATGGGGTATGCTTTTTCCACGAACGAGAACTGGCGACGCAAGCGATTGAAACCGTTACGACTACTGACTTTGAACGGAACAAACAGCCGCGCAGTCTGTTTCTGTTTTTCCGTCTTGTTGCTAAGTCAGTCAATGAGACATGTCTGTGTATATGGTTTTTTTTGTTTTCATGAATAAATAAAACTACAGTGGGTAGGACAGAACTGGGAGAGTAAAAATTAATTGTGGATGAGTGAGTGTGCATTTTATCGACCACGAAATATAAAGAATAATAAGATAATAATAAAGAAATCAAATGAACATGAAAAGCTTTTTGGATCAAGTTGCTGTTAACACAAACACCTGGCTCAATGTTCAATTAGCGAAATGATGCTAAACAGGCCAGCAGTAACCAAATCAATCTCGAAATTGAGGCAATCTTTCGATATGCATTTGAAAACAAACAAGCCTTTTCTCCCCCCTCTCCCCTTTGTCAAACACGATGCTCTCACCCTGATGACAGGTGAGAACACTGAGCATGGGAAATTAGTTATTTTTTTCAGTTTGGGGTGGTTAAGAGAAACACGCATATAAATATGTGTGTGTGTGTGTGAATTATGAGGATGAGTATGTAAATGGCGGATGAGGCGCCCAACGGATCGTTGATCATGTGCCAGGCACCACTATAATAGAGGCGCAGACTATTTTCTATATACATAGAAATGTATATATTGAAAAAAAAAACTTGTATTCCCAGCACTTTGTGTACAATGAATGACTAAGAAAAATGCGGTTTGTATAGAAAATGCATTTGTTTGAGTTAGTTTTAATTGTTTTGATTGCTGCTGCTGTCATTTGGCTGGCTGATGATGCAATTTTCCTGTCTGAATTATTTAGAATTTATATAAAGTGCTTTGTTTAAGGTTCTGTACCAGGTAGTCATGGGACAAATGTGCTCAGCTCATTAAATGCCGCATTCAAATGGAACGAAATTCCATATCTGAGGTGATGTGGTAATTTTTTCATATTGCGATTAGAATACAGAGATAGAACTCGTTATATGTCTTAGTATCACATCTAACAAACTTAATAATCAATATCAATGTTGTTTTATTTCGAGATTGTATTTTTAACATAAAAAATATAACGGTACATAATAATTTACATTTAAATAAGAAATTAAATAAAATATCTTCTGTCAAGGTAATACGTAAAAAAATATGATATGTTTAATAAAAATTTGTAAAATTTAATATAAAGTTTTATTTCAAGCATTATGTAATACTATACCTAACATGAAAAAAATATATAGGAAGTAGTTATTTAATACTGATCAAATTATTTATATATTTCTGTAATCATAAAAATATAAAATAGTACAATTAATGCAATGCAATGTTTTGCTGCTTAGAAAAAATATTAGATAAACTTTAATCTAAATAAAATTCTAGTTAAATAATGCTCTATGCAGTATAGCAAAGATATACATCGAATAGAAATAAACTAAATTGTGCTGATAATATCAAATTGCATTCAACAATGGCGAGAATTATATATTTTGTAATAGTCTTGTGCACTTAATTGCTGTAAACACATATTTATGCAATGTACCATATATATATATATATCGGCAATGCGATTCATTGCCACTCATATATATATATATATATATATATATATAGTTGTGTGATTTTGTTTGAATTATTAGCAGTTTGCACTGCGTCTGCCGGTGGGAGGGAGGGGGGAGAAAAGCAAACAAGTTGCCATGAAATCACGTACATATATCGTTTATTTCTATTGCTATATAGACTACAGTCATGTATAATAAAACGGTTTTATATATTTGTTTGCGTAAATGTACATTTTGCATTCAAGCTTGGAGTTTTGCAACAAAGTTTGCTGTGGGATCGTTCACAGGGTCATAGAGTCTAAGGCCTTAAAAGGGTAGATAAAGAGGAGGGGCTGTGGAGGGAACACTCCGCACACCAACAAAGTTTCACAGTGTCAGGCCCCGCTGACCTTGGGCGCAGCAACTTTAGTTAATAAAATAAAATACAAACAGACAAATGAGCAGACAGCTAGAAAGACAGACAGATCTGTCTACAGAGGTGTGTGTGTGTGTGTGTGTTAAGTATGTACATACATCTATACACATCTATATATATAAATATATATATACAAATATATTTACAGACAGTTAGTCACTGGCAAAGCCAAGCTTTCGACTCCATGTTTCACATTTCGTATTCTACAGCAAATAAACTTATTGGTCACAGAGCGAGAGAGATGACGCCATTTTGCAGCTGTAGCTGTATTTGTATAGATATATATATATATATATTTGTATATATATGCATTTGTGAACAAATATGTTTGTAGCTAGATATTTTTACATATTTGTCGCTCAATGACAACAACTCCAATGAGCCATGAAGGCATCTCCAGTTCCCAAAGCATACCACAATTTGGATCTTCTGTAATTATAATCCTGCTTTGCGCTCTCTGATTTCACATATTTCATAAATCTCAAATGATCTGCGGTTGTTAGCTGTATTTTGTATTTTGTACGATTCTTTTCTAACACAAAACGCTCACATTTTGGCATTTAATAAGAAGTTGGCCTTGAAGCGACGAGTTGTACCTGTGTGTGTGTGTGTGTGAGAGTGTGAGCGGTTTCGAGTGCCTCATTGTGTGTGTGTGTCTGACTGTGGGATCAAATATACCTACGTGTAGAATAAACATTAATATAAGACTATAGGTAAGCGTCTAGACTTTGATAAATGGGATTAGATGGCAAGAGCAACTGTAGATTCGAGCAACCAGTTATCCAAGAAAACATGATCTTAACTCGACTCTTTAGGAGACACGCAAATATGTGGAACCTACTTGGATGTCTGTACTCAACTCAAAACATTACACAGCAAAAAAAAATTATATTCATGATTCAATTACAAAATTAGCAGAAATGACAAGTCTTAAGTCATTGTTTTTTTTTATTTTTAATTTTTTAATTTGATGAAGACATTCTTCACATTGTAGTTTACTTAATTGTTAATTCAAATTATTAATTTAAATTTGTACAATTATTAACATTGGTCTGGGGTAAAAATCTAAAGTACTTTCCGTATTTTTATCTTGATCGCACAACTTAATGAGTTATTTGAATTCCTTTTTTTTTTTTAGTTCTAAGAATTCGCTTGTAGACTAATAAAAGTTAAATTAAAATTTTCTAATATAGACTGATTGCTAAGCAATATTTATATATTAATTATAAAAGTCATTGGCTTTTGTTTTTCTTGTAAAAAAATACTTTTTGTGTGTCAGTAGCAAAATAAAATATTTAAATTCAAAGAAATTACTTTTAATTTGTATATTTTAGTTTAGAGCACACAAATTGTTAATAAGTTTATTTATTGGGTCTGTGGTATACTTTTAGGCTTACTAGATTGCCCAGAAGATAGGTGATATATATGCATGTTTATCGTCCCCATATCTCCACAAGATCTTTGATGCCGTGGCCACGTTCCGAGGTAAAAACAATAGTGGCGCCCTTGGATCCAGGTCCGCCGGCTACCAAAACGGCCGTGGCACCATTCTTCTTCATCTTATCGGTGACCTTAATTGCCGTGATTGTCAAAGCATTTAGGTCATTCTACGAGTTGAAGAAATACCGTTCATAAAAAGAAGTAACCGACATAATTGGCCAATGCACGCACCTTCTGCTTGAAAACATATTTCTTGTTCACCACCAAGCCCACAAAGAAGGCCTTCGAAACGGTATCCTTGGCCAGATGATAGTCGTTGGATCCAATCTCACCCCACAGATAGTCGTTGCCACCATAAACGGACGTAACCAGGGCACAGCAAACGAATAAGCCCAGCAGCATAACTGTATTTACGGTCTTAGCCATATTGTAATCAATAACAAACCACTTGAAATCAAAATGTGCCTCGACGCAATTTAGCGTTTGCCCTTTTATTGGAAAAATATAGAATTTAGCTACTACTATCTAACTGATAAAGCCTCCCTCAAAGTCCTCTATATACCCATATTTTGTTGTTATCATTAATACTTTTCGGTTTTTTGGCATTCATTTTAATTATTTGTGCCTATATCTCTAAAATTTGAAATGCTCGTGTGATATGGGTAAGTCCAAAATAAATGTGCTTTGACGCCATCGAATAGACCTCAATCCCCTCAGGCCTTAGGCACAC
Organism: Drosophila longiperda; assembly: GCA_035042125.1. Lineage (NCBI taxonomy): Eukaryota > Metazoa > Arthropoda > Insecta > Diptera > Drosophilidae > Drosophila > Drosophila longiperda. The sequence continues at coordinate 20,155,368 of JAWNLV010000107.1, forward strand.
AAGTTGTAAAAAATTAATTAAGTATACCCCGCAAAACACCCTACTCTGCGTACGTCTCCAGAACTATTATCTACAATTTTTTTTTTTTTTTTGGTTTTGAGTAGATTATTAAGTCTAAACTTAGCGGATAACAAGAATCTAATTATAATTGTAAATAAAATTACGATAAGTTATATATTTCATTGGGTAAGCGACTTATAAGTTTAGAGAACGATTAAAGACAGAATATGGACATTGAATGTTGTAAATTTAAGTAAAAAATACGATAAAAATACTTATATCTCTCAACTGTACTCTGAATGAAAATCGTCCATAAGCAATTATTTCTTTAAGCTTTTTTGTTACTTTTATTAAGCATTTAAGATTTTACTGATACAACCATTTTACTATTTTATTCAATAATTTTTCCTGAATTGCAGAGATGAATTTTTCTAAAATTAAAAGTGTGCATTTCAACTTTTTAGAAATATTTTATACTTTTAAGACTAAGCCTAAGAAAAGACTAATTTTTAGAAATTAGTTTTAAGAATATTCAGTAACTATTTTAAAAGATAAGAATGAAAACAAGAAAGTTTTCAGGGCGATTTTCTAGAATTAAGAAAGAAATTTTTTTTGAATGTATGTCTTACATAAACTATGTAATAGAAGAATTCTTAAATTTTTTTTTATAAATATGATTTGGTTAAATTGATATTTTTGTTTTTATTATATTTAAATAAACTATCTAAAGGAAGAAGACTTTGTCCAGGATTTCTCTATAAACTTAATTTGTTTAGAGAATAATAAAATAAAATCAGAATTAATGTGGATTTAAGGTTTCCAAAAAAAAATTGTGGTAAAAATTATTGTAACCTCTGCTCATTTTGGTATTATTAAACAGTAAGTAACATATTGTACTAGAAAATAAATATGATGATTATTTTAAGACATGTTTTCAGCAAATTAAGAAGCTAAAGAAAAAATGTTTTACTAATTTAAGTGATTGCTTGGTAAAGATTATATTTTAGTTGTTATGGGTAATATTTTTCAATGTGCCACAAATGTATTTTAAATTTATTTAATTATGTGTTGGTCACTTTAATTGACAAATTTAATAGATAGATAAAAAAAAAACATGAATTAGCCACTTATGAAATTAGTTTCGCAGCGTGCAATAAAATGTAAGCCAAGATAATGTCTCAAAATAAGTCTCTCAGCCATAATCAAATGCTGCCATTGTTGGACACGCCAGAAAAAACGCGCCAAAAGGTTTTATGCGATTGTTGCGCCAGTTTTGGAGCCATTTGTCGAACTGCCGGCGACATGCGAGGGCCGCCAACAGCAGATTTATGGCGCCAATTTCCCCGCCCCGACAGGAGCCGCACTTCCTAGCCGATGGAGTTAAATGTCTGAGAACTATATATGTATGCCTGGCTATATGCATATATATACATATCTGTGCCACACACTAGATGAATTTCTGGCATGACTTGTCGCCTGTTTGCCTGCTAACGTTTTTCAACTGCATAGTTACAAATTGTAAATGTTTGCATACACTGAGCGAAAATTGGAGCACTAAATGGTAAATTGAATGCGTATTTTTAGTGACTTATTTATCTTTAGTATTCAAATTAAAACCAATAAATAATTAAGTTATTAAAGGAAAATGATACAAAATATTTCTAAAAGTTGAATTGCAAACGCTTGTTTTTAAACAAAAAAACCTTTCTGAAATTCTGAAAGATTTAATACAATTTCCTCAGTAGAGTTTTATTTGAACCGACAATTACCAATTATTAATACATTCATTTTTAAATAAAAATCCTTACAAAATTTTTGATTCAAAGGATTTCTTCATGATTAAGAATTGATTTTAAGTGTATATATAAGACATGTGCGTGAGGAATGTACTTTAAACCCAGCAGTGTACAGCTATTTGTGTATGTGTGTAAGTGTGGTTTCATGTTACTTACACTCACACATAGGCATGCACATATGTATATGTGGCTCGCTAATTGCTATTAATCAGTTGGGGGCTGACGTCAGTTGACAGCCTCATTCAATCAGCAATTATGTCGTGCACTATTGACCGCAGCAGCAGCAGCAGCAACAGCAGCAGCAACAGCAGCAGCAACAGCAGCAGCAACAGCTATGGCAGGCTCTGACAAACTGTTTGATTTCGCTAAAGATCTCGGAGCATTACTTGGCTGCCAAATGGGCAAAGCCAGCAACACCAACACCAACCAACCACATGACAACTGCTCAAAACGCAGCGACTTCAATTAAAAGCCCCAGCAGCAATTATTAATAACAGTTGGGCGACTATGGAATACACTGCTCAAACCTAGCTTTAAATGTCTAAAAATGTGCAAGTAAAAAAAAAAAATTATTTTGAATTTTAAAGATTTTATTAATTTTAGAGATAATTATTCAACTATGCTAAAAGTGTTGGATTTTGAACTGGATAATTAAATAATCTGCACTGCAAAATGTTGAGCTGGCGCTAAAAGCAATCCAGGACTGAAAAAGTGAAAAATTCTTAAACTGTGACTACAAATCAGTTGCTTTTAAACTGTATAAGAAAAATCGCTTATATGATTTTTTGAGTACAAAAATAAGCATTTAATATTTGAATTTTATAAGTGAATAAAAAGAAAGTATACAAAACGAATGAACTCATTTCTGTTTAGAGAACAGCATATAAAAACTAGAAATAATGATCGAGTTCAATGCTATGAAGTCATTTGAAAAACAATTCAATACAAAATTGAAAACAATTTAGCTTAAGTCATGTCACATTTTTGGAAGAGTGACAGAGAGAGAGAGGGAGAGAAAGAGAGAGAAAGACTAGAAGAGAAAAAATTGCCGCATGGTGCACACAAATTTGTATTGTGTCATGTTTGATCCATGTACGTACATCTATACTATATATATATATATATATATATTTTATATATATATATATACAGATGGCCATGTGGTGCCTATCCATGCACATTCTATTTGTTTAGCTCAGTAGTTTTAATTATATTTAACGCCGCATTGCAAATTAAAACTGCGCTCGACTCAACTTTTTACAGCAGCATTGCAATTTAATTGCCACAACTGGGCAAATGGGGCTGTGCAACTAACAAGGACACACACAACTCTTGAACAGTTTTAACATGACCCATAAACATTGCTATTGTGATTATGTTTGTTGTTTACCATAAACATAACGAAATTATTACTTTACTATCAACGTAGTCTGAATATGTTTTTTTTTTAGTGTCAATTTACTTTTGGCATAAATGTTTATTACCTAATGTCGAAATCACGCGTTTCTTTGACAAAACAATTTGATTAAAATGGCAATTAAACATCGCCTTAAGTTTGTGTGCATTTCATTTATGTTTATTTATTTATCATCAAATATTTATTTTCAATTTAATTTAATTTATTTGTATCTGTCGTATAATAAATAAAACAAAAAGCAAAAAACAGTAATTGTTGAGTTCTTCTAAGCAATGTATTTTATTATTATTTTATTATTATTTATATTATTATTTATTTGCTTACAATGTTTTCTTTTAGTTTTTATTTTGATTCTAGCAAGCCATTAAATGCTGTTTTTCATTTAGTTTCTTAACTTCATAAAAAAGACTATTTTTAAAATCACCCTTCATATGTGAAATTCACGAATCTGGAGTCCTAAAGCAATAGAAAATTGCATACTTAAACATACGTATATATTATTATATCTAAAGAAATGTGCATATATCGCATATATATATATATATATATATATACAACGCCAACATTAAAAACACCTATAATCATTTTAGAACTGCATTTGTTCTCATTTTATCAAATGAAAAACAGAAGAATTTAAATATAGTAGGATAAATGCATATAATGCAAATATTTTGTTAAGTGATGAGATATAAATGAATTTGGGTTGTTCATAATTACGGTTTAATGCATCTAATGCAAATATGTTGTTAATTTGTGGTATTAGTATTTATTTCAACATGCTGCTTAATTATAATTGACTAAACACCCTGCTGCAGTCAGAAATGAATGTAAATGTGACAAAATTGAAATGTGCACGAGCCATGCCAGATGGAAACAGGGACTGGTTGTCTTTCTAGTTGGTGTCGCTTATAGTAATGGACATTAACATGGGGCATGTCGGCATTAGTTTGAGGCCCCAATCTGGTCGGCGTCGGCGTCCGCCCTCAACTTGTGTGCCGACGACATATGTGGGTCATGTGGAGAGCGGATTGTCACTAAAACTAATGTGGCAACTGACATATAGATAAAACCAACTAGTGGGGGGGCAAGGCGTGCCGTAAGGGGCAGTGCAGAGTCATCACAAGTGGATTTATGACACCAAAGCGTATCAATTATATATTAAATATGCATATGTCTGAGCTGAGCTGGCATGCAAGTTAAATTGGCCAAAAATCAAGCAAAACCGAGTGAGTTTTAATAATTGATCAGCCTGGGGCGCAGTTGCAGATAAGGCCGTTAAGTGGGGCAAGCTTGTTAGGCGAGGAAAACGAAAATAAAAAAAACAAAAAAAAAAAGGAGCGTGTGAAATCCCATTTGGCTAATGGCCAACGGCGCTGAGAGAATCGTCGCAAAACAGGAAATCAACCTGTTTACCCCAATCTCCCGAAAGACACGAAACCCGAAACACTGAAAATCTGCTGCTGCTGCTGCTGCTGCTGCTGCTGGTCGTGACTCAACTACAACTTCAACTGGCTGTAGAGAGCGGGTCGGGAAAACTCGATTCTCGATTCTCGATTCTTGTTGCGCTCTTCTCGTTTCGCGTTCCCCGTTTTCCGCGGAAAACAAAAGTAGGGCACAAGAACGAGCACATTTTACAAATGTCTCTGCAATAAAAAACAAAAAGCGAATCAAGCAAGATTCGCCAATTTGATGATGTATGACTAAGAGATGCCCTGTTCCTATTTTCAATTTGAGTTAAAAATAATAAATTTGTAATCCATTTCTTTAAGTGAAGATTATCAAGTAAATTCTTAACAATTTATATATAGCAAAAAAACCTAAGTAATCTGTTTTTAAATAAAAATAGTAATTAAATTGAAATTTTGATTACAAAAAACTTTAACAATAATTGCTTTAATATTTTAGTATTATTATAAAAAATATAAAAAACTGCTTACTTTTAAATACATGTAAGTGAAAATTAAAAAAAAAAAAATATTTATAGCTTAAAAAAAATTTGGTCTGAATTTTTTTGGAGAGTGCGTGGCGATTTAATAATAGATGAAAATTTACTTAATGTACTTGTACTAAATAACTTCGTACATACTACATTTAATGTTTCTACACTAGAAATACAAATTTTCTTGCATTTTAAAAAATTGCCCTAAAACTTATAAAAACTTATAAATAATTTGCAAATAATCAAAAAAACACTTCTTGAAATAAGAAAGGAAATTTTTTTATATAATTCTTAATAATAGAACATAATTAAAGTATAAGTGTAGACCATTATATATAATAAAGTAATAAAATTTACTTTCTTGCCAGCTATTTATAAATCTTAAATTATTATATATGTGAAAGCTTCTGGTACTTATGTTTTTTAATAACATAAGTGTCTAAAATGCTATTGTTAGAGTTCGTTGTGCACATATAAAAAAATAAGCTTAGAAACACATTTTCTTTAAATCTGAAAAGAATATATTCAAGGGAAATAAAAAAAAGGTAAGTTGAACATGGTATATAAAAATTTGATGATTTTCTAAAATGTAAATCAATTTATTTTTTGCAACAATCAATATTTATGAAACTGGGCAATAGACTGGAAGAATAAGTAACGATAACTTGTAAAAACTCCATTTTGAAGACTAAATTCTAGATCATATAAAATAGAATATATATCCTTTCCAGATCGCAAAAAGGACTCCTCACGAACGTTGCATAAATGGACATATTTATAATAGTCCAGTTGCACAGTTGAAATGTTTACAGGGTATGCCAAGTGGAAAACTGGTTTACTAATTCTTGCTGTTGTTGAGTGTGCCGCATGACACGTTGGCCTGATTGCGAACTTTTGCGCGATGCGACGCGCCTATTTCCACTTGCCACATGCCACTTGCCACTTGCCTTCAGCAGCAGGATCATCATCGTCAGCAGCAGCAGCAGCAGCAGCAGCAGGACATTATACAATACAGTCAGTTCCAGGCAGTGCTTGCTCTTCCAGCTGCGGGGGTTGTTGCTGCTGCTGCGTGTGTACACAGGGTGTGTCATGTTTTTTTTGCCACCCTCGCTAAAAAGCATGTAAAAGTATTCAGAAACATGCGAGTACGTTTTGAGGGTTGTCGCTGCGATTGCCTATGTGTATGTGCGTGTGTTTTTTGCATGTGTTTGTGTGTGTGTGTGTAAGTTTGCTTATTTGTTTGTTGCCATAAAAGTCAAACAGGATGGCGACTCACAGATTGGGTGGCTCGGGTGGCGCCGTAAGCTCAAACATGGCCATTTGGGGGTAGCTACGAGCTACTTGCTACTTGCTACTTGCTACTTTCCACTGCTACTTGGCAAGCGATGATATCAGCAGAGAGTTGTGAGCGGTGATACGCTAAAATCGATAATCAGCCTCTTTTCACAGCTGGCTGCCAAACAATGAAGTCACATTTAACATCATGCACTAAGCACAAAATCAATAAGCTCTCTTTTAATTGCGTATACGCCGAGTTAGCAAGTAAGAAAAAAAAACTATAAAATATAAGCAGGGGGCTTTAATTAAAACAGATTTGTTGATGAGAAAATAAACAGCATTTTAAAACTCATTTTAAATGTTAGCAAATTAATGCATTCTGCTTAAGCAATCGACAGACTTAGAAAAATCTTCATTCTCTTGACAGGACTTGGTAGAAAAAAAGTCATCTAATTAAAATGTGGCCATTTTTTTGACAACCAAATGGAATTCTTTAAAAATCACATCAAAATCATCAAATTGAGTTGACTTAGCCACAAAATGATTTAGTATTATAGGGAAAATTTTAAAGACATTGAAACTCTCAGAAATAAAATTACTATCAATGCCGGAAGGGATATTTAATGGCTATATGCTCAGAATGGCACAATAGATCCAATAATAATAAAGCATAAAGAATTTTAGAAGGATTTAGAAGCTTTTTTTTGGTTGCACTGTTTTGAAAGGTATTAAATAAAATTTTAGGTAATTGGTAAGTGAAGAAGAAATAAACTATTTAACTAAAAATATATGTGAAAAACTAATATAAATTTGGAAATGCTTAGGATATTAGAAATATAATTTTAAGAAATGTGTTTTTATATTTTGAAATTATTTCTATAAACAAGAAAAAGTTTCTAATGAATTCAATTCAGCTGTAGTTGAAAAATCACTGTATTAAAATCAAATAATTCATTTTAAAATTTACTCATATTTTAATCGATTTGTTTCTTTGCCGTAAAAAAGGCCTTTTATTGGCCATAGCTAATTGAATTGCGTTTATTCGCTGAGTTTATTTTGAGCTGAATGCATAAATTGCGTTTGCCCATTAAAACGCACAGAAATCAGCATATTTGAGTAAGCAAAACTCAGACAGAACGGCAACAAAAAACATAGTGACCTATATAGTAATATAGTAGTATGAAATCGGCGATTCGTATTTTTATTATTTGTGATTCCGCTTGATCGTGTGGCATCATTTAAAATTCAAATTGCAACAAAGACTTCACAGATGCGAAGAGCCCCTTAAAACTATATATGGATGTATATGCTTGATATTCTTCTTTATTTTTTTTATTTCTTTTTTTTTGCTTGGATATTTTGGTCAATTTCTTCAGGTTTCATTACGGGTTCAAGAACCTGCAGATTTATGCACAAACATTGTGAGAAGAAATGTGAAAATCTAAGCGGAAATCAAAAATCTCTGCTGCACAATTTTGTGGCTCGATGTTTGCAATTAATTAGATATTTGGACATACATTTAATTATTGTAGATTAATAAATGGAAGTCATTTAATTGAATGTAGTATAATTTATAATTATGAGCTAATTTAGTTTGCCTAATTTAAACTGAATACATTCAAATTGAATAGTTAGTCTGACCAACTTTTGGCTTATACAATTGGACACAATTATTTTGTTAATTGAATTAAATAATTTACTAAATTCATAAAAATTAAATGCAAATTTATGAGCAGGGAATATATGAGAGAATATTTCAATTGTACTCTAAACATTACTTTAAGAATTAAATAATATTTATCCAGTCAGACAAAATATTCATAAATGAATCTGCCTGTTAATTCGAACTTATTCAAATATTTTAAGACTAAACTCTAATCAAATTAGTATATATAACATTAATTTATTTTTAACATGCGTTCAAATTCAATAACAAAATTCTAAACTAATCTTTTCGCTCAATTACCCAATCTTAATTTTAACTAATTTTGGTCATTTTGGATTCTCTGTGAAATTGATTTCGGTTTCCGCTATCCTTTTTTGTGAACAATGAAAAACACTCTAAAATTTCAAGTTTTATTTGCTTTGTAATGGATTTCCTCCCAACTTGAAATCTGTTTCCCTTTATGATAACAATGGAAACCAAATCTTCTTAAACGGATTCGTGAACAATGTTTGGGACAAATTATTTGATTTTTCAGGTGTCGACAATTATTCCTATTTGTTTACGTAATGTCGAGTTTCAATTAAATTGTGGGTGTTCAACCCCTTCAAGCCAATAATTAAGTGATTTGATATGCCGCACAGGCATCAAAACACGCGTCTAATTATGCAACCAATCATATTATTAACCCACCTGCCCCAATTAGACATTAATTGCTGTGCTGTGTTGAGTGGGTCATATAAATACGGGAATCCTTTGGAGCAATGTCAGTTAGTAGTTCGCAATGTTCCCGAAGTATCTAAGCCGAGACTATCCGCTGGAGAAGCATCTGTTCTTTGTGACCAGGTACACCTTTAGTTTGCTCGGATTGCGCTTTGAGCAGGCTCCAACTTTCAGCAGCACGATTTGGCTGGTCTTCAACTTTGTGAATCTGGCACATTGCTGCCAAGCCGAGTTCAGCTTTGGCTGGCATCACCTTCGCATCAGTCCGGTGGATGCCATGGATGCATTCTGTCCGCTCGCCTGCAGCGCGACGACGCTCTTCAAGATGATCTGCATGTGGCGGAGTCGCGCCGAGGTTGCCTCCCTCATGCAACGTATTCGCACGCTGACGGAGCAGCAGTCCAATGTTGAGCGGCAGTCGCTAAAGAGAAACTATTATCGCCTGGCCACATTGATGTGCATGGTAATCTTTGGGCTCGGGTGCATCAATACGAGTGCCTTTGTGGTGCGTTCGCTCTTGGAGATGTGGTTCCGTCGCGATCTACCATTCAAATACGATATGCCATTCAGAATGCTGTAAGTTTACACTCGACTGATCAGCTGAATTGAGAATAAATAAAATCTATAATCTCTATAATCTGGCAGATTTCCGCCCATAGCTCATCGCCTCCCCATGTATCCCTTGGCCTTTATCTACTCCACCTGGAGTGGTCTGGTTACAGTCAGTGCCTTTGTTGCCACCGATGGTTTCTTCTTCAGTTTCACACTCTACAGTATATTCCTGCTAAAAGCGTTGCAAATGGACATACAGCTCGTCCTAAGACCAGTAAAAGGTGAACTCAAATACAGATTCTATGCTCCTTTGATTGCTTCAGGGTATTTCCAGTGCAGATCCAAGTCCACGGGAATGCGAGATGTGCTGCCAGCAGTTGAGGAATATCATCGATCGCCACAACGATATTGTGGGCATTGTTCAGCGCTTTTCTGTGATTATGGCCACGCCCACTTTTGCCCAATTTGTATCGGCTAGCTTGGTGATAGCCACCAGTGTAATCGATATACTTTTGGTAAGCATAAACCAGGGGGTTATTTTTAAAAATATACTTTTTCGGTTATCCTTGTGGAGGATATTATAATTATTTCGTGATGGTGATGACCCTATTAAGTATATACATTCTTGATCAGTCAATATAGAGAGGGCCATCTAGCATTGAATGAAGAAAACATTATAAAGCAATATTCGTATTATTTGAAATATAAAATATATTTTAGCTTCCATGGCAAACATATGCAAAGAAATATTTGTCTGAAAAATATTTATTCTGTCGATTCGTCGACTACGATAATACTTAATATTCCCTATAAAAAGTTGTGGTTCCAGATAGGAGCAGGTTAAGAAATTTCTTATAGCACAGGAAATGAAGAGAAATGGGAAAAAAAAGGAATGCAGTGCATATTTTTTTACACAATCCCGAAATGTTCCCTGATTGAATGGCTGGAAATACGTGCACATACATACATACGTACATAAATACGTACATAAATATGCACAAATGCACGCAAATGTAGGTAACGGGATTCAGCAGAATACGCTTGCATCGACTATCATGCGATCTCTTTCTCGCTCGCATATTTATACGTACAGAAAACAGCTGTTACAGCTGTTGATGGAAATGAGATCAATATGAGAATATATTTTTGCTCATAACTTGGGTGTTTCTTGTCCAATCTTGTTGAAATTTGGGCAGTTAATCAATATTATGTTTATGCATATTAAGTGGTAACTAGAATAGAGTCTGACCTTAAAATGAGAAATCTAAAAAAGCAAGTTTCCAACTCTTATAGTCTCTGGGATCCGCGTGTGTTTATACAGACATACTGACAGACGAACATGGCTAAATCGTCTATGTTGATGATCCTGATCAATAATATATGTACCTCATGGGGTCGGAGTTGCTTCCTTCTGCCCGTTAAATAAATTTGCATAAAAATATTATACCCTTTTTTTAAATGGATTGAGAACATAAAAATGATTTGTAACAATATTTAAATTATTATGTTTCCAACACTTTTGGCAAATAACTATTAGCATTGGTCTAATACATCGTACTGCATCCGTTGAAAGAGTCGATTGGTTTTCTTAAATTAGTAATAAAATTAATATAGGACACCTCTAAACTATCCGTTCTGTGTTGTATTTACTTTAGTTCTCCGGCTACAACATTATACGCTATGTGGTCTATGCGGGCACAGTTAGCGCCAGTCTGTGGCAGTATTGCTATGGCGGCACTGAAATGTCAATAGCGGTAAGTTGAGCTCGCATGTCAGCCAGATAAAATATATATTATACCATAACACGTTGCAGAGTTTGGATCTGGGCGAGGCAGCCTACAATAGTCACTGGTATCAGTGGAATAGGGAGGTGCGCCAGCGAGTCTATCTGCTCATAATGCGGGCACAGCGACCCATCATCATTCAGGTGCCCTTCTTTGAGCCATCCCTGCCTACTTTCACATCGGTACACAGGATATCCAGTTTTAAGAGACGGACATTTTTTTTACAGTTTTGTTTTGTTTTCTTTGTCCGCAGGTCATCAAGTTTACGGGCTCCATTGTGGCGCTGGCCAAGACAATACTTTAACCGACAAAAACAAAAAAAGCAGTTTTGTTCTCCACTAGACTGCAGTTATCGCAACTGGATGGCGCCACAAGATTGACTTGGATTTACTTAAGACACGTTACACTTTGTCCTGAAAGTATGCATCACTCTTTTCAGCTATCCAATTACTTATCAGCCATTGAATGCATCCAAAATATGGAAATGGTGCACCTAATCACATAAATATAATCAATAATCGTATAGCAAAAAGTTGGCTAACAACAATTTGGGCGTGACAAAAACCCATTAAAATGGGCATGGCTATTTTAAGCAACTATTTATATTATCAAAGTTTCAAGTTGTTAATAAAAAACTATTTAAAGATAAAAGTTCGTAGCTGAATTTCAGTTAAAATATAAAATATTTATCGCTTTATTTAAGTATTTAAGGTCTGCTGGCATTTCTAGCTTTAAGTGTCCAAGGATGCAGGACAATGAAGCCGAAACGCAACTCAGCAGTTGGTTCAAGTTGGAAATATGCATTTGCCCAGTTTCATATAAGAAATTTGCATTTGGTTTTGGTTGGTTTCGATAACAACAACAACAACAACAACAACAACAACAACAACAACAACAATGAGCCACTGAAAGTGACGTCAAAGGGCGCCCAGTAACGAGGACAAAAACAACAACGACAAAAATGACCCTTATGCGAACTGGTTGATTAGAAGCCCCATCAGGCTGATGACGTAACAAAATGGAAGCCAACTGGCAGCAGGCTGGCCAACTGGGCTTATGGCTCGTATACGTAACGAGCTTAAAAGGTAAGCAACTTAATTGTTGTTGTTACCAGCAAAATTGCTTCAATCAACTGTAAATTTTAAACACATGAATTCGCCCTTATGGCCATGTTCAAAACAATTTAGCGTTTTGATTTTGCATTTTTCGATTAGACGTAATTTCTGATTAGATTTGTTTGTTCAAGTGCAGATTAGCGTGGAGCTGATGACCAGTATTTTCTTGGACATTTCAGTCCACTGACGATTGCTGATCTCAGCACACAGCACAGAAATGCTACTTCGATTGCTGATTGCCAGCGTTTTGCTCTTGGCCATTGGCCATGCACAGGGCGGTAAGTGGAAGTGGCCAATTCTAATAGTACAGTTATGGAATATACATTTTATATGTTTATTATGTTTATTTTAATCTAAAGTCACCTCTCGAGTTTTATCTATAAGTGTATTTCTTTTCAATTCTTTTATTATATATTTTTTATTTAATTTGTTTCAAAACAATTCGACAATTTAAAGCAAACACTTAATAAATATATAAAACGAAATTAAACTTAAAAAAATATATAAATAATTAACAGAAAGAAACAATAAAATAAAAATTTTATTTAATAAAACTCTTATTTTTTTTTTTAAATATTTCTTTAAAACTCTTTTATTTTTATTTTATATTTTTATTCAATGTGAATCAAGAAAGTCGAAGATCTTAAACATCCTTCTAATAAATATAATTTTAAAGTTAAACATACAAAAAAATAACATTAAATTAAAATTTGATCAAACAAAATTCGAAATCAGATATATATTTTTGTCAAATTAACAAAATGTGCCAAAGAAAAAACAAATAATTTAAGAACTCAAACTTCTGCTTTAGAAACATTATTTCTGAGCAATAACTAAAAACGATTATTTTTTAACTTTATAAGTTGTTTAATAAGATGGCTAACAGCTTATCACTAGCCATAAACCATAACTGTTACTGGTGATTGCACATGACCAGAGCAGAGATTAGGCCAATAAACTGTTATTTTACGTCTAGTATTTGCTGGAATATTTGAAAATGTTATCGTAATCAATATTGAGATATTGTTTATGTTTTATATACAAATTGGAGTTAAGTCTTTTCTATACTAAAACTTAAATAAATTGCAGATCGGCAACATGCCCGATTCTCTTTGCGGGATTCGCCTGCTGTGAAGAAGCCTGAGGAGATGCAGAGTAGCTACTGGCGTGAGAATGCTCAGAAGACGCTGGCAGCCAAGTTGGCCGCTTTGGAATTGGCGCACACGAAGAAGGCGAAGAATGTGATACTCTTTCTGGGAGATGGCATGTCCATTCATACGGTGACGGCGACCCGCAATCTGCTGGGCGATAGCTCCGCCAAGGTCTACTTTGAGCAGTTCCCCTACACGGGTCTGTCCAAGACGTACTGCGTCAATCGGCAGGTGGGCGATTCGGCATGCACCTCGACAGCATATTTGGGCGGAGTGAAGGGCAACTACGGCACAATTGGCGTGAATGCGAATGTGCCACGTTACGATTGCAAGGCCGCCTATCAGGCAGAGAATCAGGTGGATAGCATTGCCAAGTGGGCACAGGATGTGGGCAAGGATGTGGGCTTTGTGACCAGTTCAAGGGTGACGCACGCCTCGCCAGCTGGTCTTTATGCGCACACCTCCGATCGCAATTGGGAGAACGATGACGAGGTGATTCAATTTAAATGCAATCCCGAAGAGAGCATTGACATAGCACGTCAACTGGTCGAGTGGGATGTGGGTAAGCGACTCAAGGTCATCTTGGGAGGCGGTAGGCAGAATTTCCTCAACGAAACAGAGCGGGATGAGGTTGGCTATAAGGGTTATCGCACGGACGGACGCAATCTGATCAAGAGCTGGCTGGAGGACAAGAAGGATGCCAATGCCAGCTATGTGTGGAGTCGCAAGGGTCTCAACCAGCTTAATCTGGACAAAACTGACTATCTGCTTGGTCTCTTTGCCAGTAGCCATCTACCCTACGATGGCGATCGGGAGCGCAGTTCCAAGAACAGCCATCTGGCCGATCCCTCGCTCACCGAACTTACAGAGGCGGCCATTCGTGTCCTCAGCCGCAAGGATGAGGGCTTCTTTCTGTTTGTCGAGGGTGCTCGCATTGACATGGCTCATCATTCCAACTATGCGCGTCGCTCCCTCGAAGACACTGCCGAGTTCGCCAGGGCTGTGCAGAAGGCGCGCGAAATTACCTCCGACCAGGACACGCTCATTGTCGTCACATCCGATCACTCGCATGTGCTCACCATTAACGGTTATCCGGTAAGTAAGCGACAAGCATTCAAATATGAATTCTGCTCTAGGAATTGCTTTAACTATGGCAACCAAATAAGACACCTCAAACTTTGGCTTTCAATTGGAGATTCTACTATTAGTCTTTGCAACAGGAACTCTAAAGTAATAGTTATCAGACATCTGGTTCTATAAAAACTTATAATATATTCTGAAACTGAATTAATAGCTGTGACTCTGAAAGTTTGTACTTTTATAGTGTGGCTCCAAATCTGTTACATAAAATCACTTTTAAGTTGTAGCTATTATGATATACTTTTCCAGTTATTTGTGAAAATAACTACTTAGGAAACTCAAATAATTAAGAGTAAGAAGTAAGAACAAAATAAGTATAAATGCTGTAGCCGAGTGAGCTCGCTACACAGCTGTTAAATATATTCCAATTTTATTTTCATATTTTCCTTTAAATAGTTTTGCACCCAAATGTGAGCAAGCTCAGGTATTGAAGAGCAAAGAAGTAAGACTGATGTAGTGAAGCGATATCGACTAAGATATACCCGGAACACAGTTGTTAAAAAATATTCTAATTTAATTAGTACATTTCCCTTTCCCTTTCCCCAGATATGAGCAGGCTAAGTAATTTGTTATAGCAAGCACAGGCACTGAAGTGTAAAAAAAATACGAATGCAGTGCATATTTTTATTCACAACTGATCCCTAATTTGCTGGCGAGAAACACGTGCAAATATATACATACATACATCCTTACATGTATTCATTCATATATCCATACATACATATATACATATATGCACACATGCATATATACGTACACGCTATTGAAAGTAACGGAGTTTTGCAGAATATATTAACGCTTGCATCGATTATCATGCCATCTCATTCTCACGCATTCACTCGCATATTTATGCGTACAGAAAATGTTTGCGGCTGATGGCAGAAATGAGATCAATTTGACAGTATTTTTTTTTTGCTTTTCCGATCTTGATGAAATTTAGACAGTTGATATATATATATTATGTATCTGCATATTATGTATTAATTAGAAGATTCTGCCTTTAAAATTTTGGAATTTATTGCTATTGGAGATCGAAATGTATCGACAATCGAAAAACTGTGGCAGTTATCGATAAAATAAAGCAAACTTGATCAGTGCCGGATATATGAGTAGCTATATTTTAAATATGAAGCACCTTGCTATTGTCTTTAAGATACGCGTTTACATACAGACAGACGGTCAGACAGACATGGCTATATCGACTCAGCTGTTGATCCTGATCAAGAATATATATACATTCATTTGCAGAAAACAATAATAAAACAATAATTATTGACTCCACCTCTAATAGATAGAATTATTTATTATTTAATAATCATTAAATTAAAAGAAAAATATAGAATCATTTTCTCATCATATTTTATAAAAGAATTTATAAATAGAGTTTTGGCTTGCTTGTGCCTCTCTAAATCCCGTTATATTCATTTACAGAGACGAGAGCAGGATATAACCGGATTGGCCAACAAGTTGGCCGATGACAATTTGCCGTATAACATTCTCTCCTATGCAAACGGACCGGGCTATGCGGGCACCTACACCAAGAAGGATGCTCGCAAGCGGATCACACAGGAGCACACGGAAAATCCGATGTATGTCAGCCCCGCGATGGTGCCCCTCAGCTCTGACACGCATGGCGGCGACGATGTGGCCGTTTTTGCCTCTGGCCCCTATGCACAGTACTTCAGTGGCAACTACGAGCAGACCAACATACCAGCCATGATGGCCAGGGCCGCCGGCATCGGACCCTATGCCAATGTCCAGCCCTAGAGCACAATTTGTTCTACTGTTTGAGCGTGTGTTTTATTGTCAATTTGAGTTACAAAATGCAATTAAAACATATGCGAAACAGTTAAATGCAATTCTCATTACAATTTTTTATTTATACCCATTAAAAATGTTGCACCAAAGTTGTGGAAATATTTGCAACAAAAAAGCGCATACTTAAAGCAAATAATGGTTAATCTTAATTAGCACTGACAGATATCGATTAACGTTCTTGGAAACTGAAATAAATACTAATTTCATAATTTAGACTTTTTGAGTAGTTAGGATATTTGGCGGTCGAACTGTCTTGAAAATTGGACACTTGCTTTGAACTGAAATTGGTTTTAATTGAATGCCAATTGGCAGCAAAAGCAGCGCAATTTCCTGTCAATTCGTTCATAAAAGAGACAGAAACCGGTGAGCTGCTGTTGCAGGTGCACAATCAAATTCAATTAACCGACGGCCTCAATGCACTCACTGAAACTCAATCAATCAGTCAATCAGCTGGCGTGATTGATAACTTCAAGTGCCAAGCGGTATATTCGAGTGTTTTGCAATGCAATTGCATATTTTTATGAATATAGAGTGGATTGCTGAGCCAGCGATTGACAGATAATACTCGGTGTGCTCCAGTTTCAACCGATTGTTGCCAGCACCATGCTTTTGCATTCCAGTTGGTTGCATTGAGGAGCAGGTGTATGCAACAAAAACCAAAACCACAACTCGCAGTTTGCCGTTTGCAGCAGCAGTTCAGCACTTGTAATTGTGCAAAATCTCGTGTGTGGTTTTTGACATTCCAATGAAGTGCTGCCGTGTGGCGAGCAGATACTTTTGGTCATTGTCAACCATTCGCTTGAGGGGCAGTTGCAGTCATGGTTGACAATACACACATACACAACTGCAAATGTTTACTGCACACACATACGTTGACAATTTAATTAAAAGTTGCAACTTGTTAACTCAACCGGCAAATTCTGCAGCTGATTCTCGTCCAATTTTGTATTCCTCATCTTGAATAGAATAACACAATTTACAATAACTTATGCATAAGTAAATATAATTATATATAATAATATTAGCTTAAATCTTCAAAGCACTCCAACTCTGTGTAAATTGATTTTCTTGGAATGTTACAATTTATGCTAACAGTGCAAATAATTATTATCTTATTGTGGAATTCATCGAATGATATCACATATTTTATATCAGTCAATTTCTAATGTGTGTTGACACAAAACGCCTATTAATCTATCATGTAAATAAATCTGAGGCACCATTTATCTATGTATTTCATAGTTTGTGATACGAGAACTAGTTTGATTTATTGTAGTGAAAGTTTTATCAAAAAAGATTTGATAGATGTAAAGTAAGAAATGTTCACACTTATATTTTGGTCCAGGGAAAAACTTTGAAAATATGTCAAAATAAAATGATTTAAGGCGAAGCGTTTGTGTACATAAAGGGCAAGAAAAGTTTTCAAAAAGTTTACTTTTAAATTATATAAATTGAAAGGTCTGAAATAACTTTTTTTGACTGCCGCCTTCTTAGCAATATTTAAAAGATATTTTCATATTATACAAATATCATAAAAATATATCCACTGTGCCTATTTAAATTGAGGATACATTGCATACATACACATATACATATTGAAGTCTACAATCCTTTCGAAAAGGACACGTCGCACATTTGAACCATGCAATTTATTTTCTGTTTTGCGTTTGCTTTCCAGCTTTTTGATTATTTCCGTTTGCCATTCCAATTTAATAAGATTATGTTTTTAATTTGTTAGCAAAGCCAAAGGACATTCCAACTGGACGCCCATTTTCGGGCATGTTTGGGAGCTGTGGTATAGAGGCGTAAAGGGCAAAGGGTGCGGCTCGGTAGAGTGGATGGGGGGAGTGGCAGCCACAAGAAAGTTACACAAAGTTTTACTGTGTGTGAAAGCCAAGCGAACTCAAACCCAAAGACCTAAAACCCACTTGGCCAGTGCAGTGGTGCCTAGGAAACTGGGTCAGCAGCGACATGAGTGCAGAGTGAGCTAGAGCGCGAAAGTGTATGAGTGTGTGTGTGTGTTTGTGTACTTCTCCATCTCTTGCCCAGCCACACGCACATACTCTCACACGTACATAGAAAGAGAGGTAGAGAGAGAGAGAGAGAGAGACAAGAGAGAAACAAAGAAAAACCGGTAGAGAGCTAGAGAGTATGTCAGCTGAAAAGAAATCCAGTTGTTGTTGTTGGTTTTTGTGTGGTTTCGTGGGATCCACCGACCAGCAAATTTGGTGTAAGCTCTGCCAACTTGTCCATTTCTATTGCATTCAAATGAAAACGGAGGGGAAAATCGACAACAATTATGCGCAATGCGCATACACAAAATGCTGTCGTTGCCAAGTTGAGAAAAAATACAACAAAAACAACAACGACGACACGCTAGAAAGAAGACAGAGAGAAAAGAAATAATGATTGCCCTCGCAGGCAGCATACAGAAAATATGTGTGTCCAAACTAATGGCGCTGACTCAGCCGTAGCCGTAGCTACAGTCGCTGACGCCGACGCTGCCAGCGAGCATGAGCTTAACGTGAGCCACAAAAAGCTTCGCTAAACTACACAAAAACAAATACAGTTACATACATAGTGGCGAGCACACGAACACGTGACGCTAGCGAGCGATGTGTGTGTGCTTGTGTGTGTGGAAGCTGTCGCTGTTGCTGCCGCAGTCGCAGCTTTTTAACGAAACTTTCTCGCTCACCCTCTCCCTCTCTCTTTCTATCTCACAGTGTAGCGCGCGCGCACTTCTAAGCACATTCAAATTGAACGCGCTTTTTGTATCTTTCCGATACACATTATGTACAACAAATAGCATGTGTATGTACGGAACAGACGCAATGATTTTTTTCTGCGCAGCGACTGCGACGTCGACGCCGTACTTAAGTGTGCCACATTTTTTTTATGCTTTTTTGCTGCCGTCTTCACCCGGTTGCCAAGCGCGCACACAATTACAGTTATAGCAACAACTACAGCTACATCTACAGATACAGATAGAGTGTACATACATACAAGCATTTGTAATTAATTTTTTTCCAGCCTTATGTCAAAATTCATGTGAATTAACTGGCAACGATAGCGATAACTGCAGCATTTCAATTAATACTGTGTTCGTGTCAATGTATTTACACGTTCATGCAATATCTTGGCAAGCTGCAAAACTCTTTTTCGCCCCTCTATACGTATATATAAATATATTTATATATATATATAGTTTTATCGACATTTCGCTGTTGCCGTCTGTTTACTTAACCTAAATGCGTAACGCGGCCCATCAAACTACCCACTCTTTGTGTGTGTCTGTGTGGAGGGGGTAGAAGGGGGCTTACGTAAGTCTGGGTACGGAAATAAGCTACATATGTATTCCCGAGAGAAAGAGAGCGCTTAGGAGGGGACCGCCCTTTACCAAAACAAATAAAGCTTTTTTAAGTGTACGCCTACACCCGAAAAAGAAAACCAAGTTGGAAACAATACCAAAAAAGCAAAAAAGAGTGGTTTGAAGAGAAACACAATTGTTTTAAAATTTTGCCATTTATACATATATTTTATATTATTTCTCTTAAGTGTAGTGTTACTTATTTCGATTGTAATGATTATATATATATATATATTTATTTATAATTATATATTTCATTTATATGTTATTATTTTGTTGAACGCATGTACATAAGAATCA
The DNA here is from genome assembly GCA_035042125.1 of Drosophila longiperda. Taxonomy (NCBI): domain Eukaryota; kingdom Metazoa; phylum Arthropoda; class Insecta; order Diptera; family Drosophilidae; genus Drosophila; species Drosophila longiperda. The sequence continues at coordinate 20,175,411 of JAWNLV010000107.1, forward strand.
GAAATCTTTAACACTTTCTAATCAAAACTTCATTGATATATGCTGTTAACGCCCTTTTAACTGCAAGTATATTTGAAATTGGATGTTTATATATATATTGGTAATTTGTTTGTATGTTTGAATGCTGTATGCATGTATGTGTATGTATATGTGACCCGCCTTGGCCTAATTGCTTAGTATTGTACACATTTCAATTCGCATGATTTCTCAAAATATAATCAAATGTACATTAATGTTTGTGAGGCGGCTTTGTTGCTTGCTATTAAACATTTAATTAACTAAACATAGGAATTTAAAGGTTTTTAAAATAAATTCACTACATCCACATTTCAAAGCTTTAATCTTTGCGCAACTGTCAAACATCAAACATATCTATACATCATCCGACTCTGATCTCTACAATTTAATGCGCAAGTAACAAGGTATAAGTTCCAATGCAATAGTTTGTATCTGTTTCGTGGTGTTCTTTTTCAGGTTAATAATAGTAAAACATTAAGGACTTATATTTATATTTATATAAATTAAGTAATGCCTATTTATATAAATATAAACGCGCACACATTGATGTATGTTTAAGAGAGCATCATAAAGCACTTGAAACAGTTTAAAAATACAAAGAACTAAATGAGAATTACTTTATGATTGAAAAAATTAAAGATGTTTAAAAAATCTACCTCAGGCGAGTTTATGACTTGACTTGATTTGAATTTGATTTACAATATAATTTCTGCTTTCGTATTTATAAATATATTTGATGAGTGCATGTTTTTTTTTTTAGTTTTTTTATGTTACATGAACATGTCTATATATATATAAGTATATATATATATATATTTAATTTATATGTGCCAGTTGTTGCTGCTATGTCCTTTTTAGATCGTTGCTGTTATACAATTTATAATTATTATTGTTTTTTTTGTGATTTTTGATTTATCAATAGCAACAACAACTACATATTTACATCGCATTTGTTAGTTTTTTTTTTTTGCATTTTCAAGTACATTTTGCAATTTTTTTTTCTTTTATTTTATTTTTTATTTATTAGATAGTTTTTGTGATTTTTTTCGTTTTTCATTTGATTTACTTCGATCTAGCATTATGTTGGGGAAACGGGTCGACAGCTAATTGCTACCTGAGCCCAGGTATAAAACCACAGGTAAATACAGGAATTTTGTTTATAATTATAATACAACTCAATTAAAATTTCCTTAAAATCTTCTTTCATATGGTGTACACATCTCTCAACACAATTACCACTAAATACAAGTCTCGAATTTATCATCGTATCTAACAGTTGGGAGGACGACTGTCTATTCTCTTTTCTCTTTTCTCGTTATGTTATTTATCTTTCACTTCTTTTCTTTTTTTGTAGTTTTTTTTTTTTTTGTTGCGTTCGTAATTCCATTTGTTTCATAAGTTGCTTAAAACGATTTACCTAAAAGCTAAACACATCTCGTTAGTATATATATATATATAATTGATTTTAAGGTTTCGGCTGCTGCTGCTCCTCCTTTCTCTCTCGGTCTTTAATCGAGTCCGTTGTGATTGTTCTCTCAGTTGATATTGACCTCTTGGTTATCGGCTCCTTCGACGGCCATGTTCAGCGGTTGAGTGACATTTGACTTGGCCAGACAGGAGCGTGCGACGGATTCAAAGAGCCTGCAAAGATGGTAAGAATGTTGTAAGCGAAATCAATCAACTAGCTGCTTTGAGCATCACTTAATATGACTTACTCTCTATATTTATTTTGTAAATTGACTTATATCATTAAACTTTATTTTTATTTAAATTTAAAAAATTTTAATTTAGTTTTAATATAGATGTAATTTTTGTTGATCTTTAATACGAGTGGCATGAAAATAACGGAGGGGTGAATGTGTTGGGCGGGGTGTTGGAAGATGTAATAACAATACTTAAAACTTAAATGGTTGCTCTTTTTATCAATATATTATGCAGCACACTAAATGCTGTTCAAGATCAGAAATCGCTTAAATACAATCAGACATTCACCAAAATATCTGAAAACAAAATGAACGAATGAAATAATAAATAACCACGCAACTGGTGTAAAACAACAACAAACAGTGGGTGTTTGTCTGTGGCGGGTGTGTGATGCGTGTGGCTGTGTTCTCGGGTTAGTGTGCATACTCTCAAACTACGACTGGATTGACCAAACTGTATATGTATGTATATGGCATATATATGTATATATATAGACACAAAAGCTTACTTGGTAATCTCTGGTGCGCAATGAACGAAATCATGATCCCAGAACTTGTAAATTGGATTCTTGATCAGCTCAATGAATGTGATGAGGAGGCCCCATGGATGCGGGCGATTTACGATTAGGCGCTCGAGCAGCACACGCGTGATTTGCTCTTGAATAGCCTCCGAATTGGCCTCGGCAAACAGATGCAGCACCGCACAGCTGAAGTAGTGCGTGTGACTGTTTGGATAACGCAACTGATTGGCAATGGCATTGAGGAACAGATAGCGACCCTCGGTGTCCAGATCCACAGCCAAGTTTTGGAATATATCCATGTGAGCGCTGTGCGCAATGTTCGATGTGTTCGGCACAAAGTTCTTGTTTCTGTTGCAAATATTTTGATTAATATTATGAAAACATACAAACAATATTTAATGACTGAAAGACAGAGACTGACCTGATTAGGGCTATGGCCTGAGTTCCCACATACATGACCAGGGCGTTCATGAGGGTCATGTTGTAGCGTGTGCCCGGCTCACTGGTCACTTGCAGATGACCGCGCAGTTCCGACAGAAATGTGACGGGGGCGCGGGCCTTCAAGTACGAGTCGAGATCCTTCTTGAAGTTGGGCGGCTGGATGTTCATGATGTAGCTGCTGCACACCTTGGGCGCGTTGCTGCTGTCGGAGAGCATGTCCACCTTCAGATTGGGCGTAAACGGATCGGGTAGACGCATATTGCGTGGAAACGCCGACAATATAATATTACGCATCTGGACGCAATTGGGCGGTATGGTGTCACAGAAACCGAAATGATAGTCGCACAGGAATTCGGGGAAATCGTGCAGCAGGACGAGGAGAACGCGCAGCGTGCCCTTGTAGAGCATCTGGACGGGTTTGCCCAGTTCGGTGTTGCGCAAGAATGGTGCAAGATACTTGAAGAGATCCTGCAACAGCTGGGCGTAGAGGGGCCAGCCCTTCTGGCCGGGTATCAGCACCAGAATGCGGCCAAGGAAGACGCGATGTGAGATTAACTCCAGCCAGGCGAAACAGAAGCCGGGCGCCACAGTTGGACTGAGCAGGTGATATGTGTAGGCAAAGGCCGACACGATGCTATGCATCAGCGGCTCGGGCAGACCGTCGGAGGAGCACAGCTCCATGAAGAGCATCATAAAGAAGCGATGATAGCCCACTTGCTGGAAGGCAACGCCACGTATCTCGTGATCCTTGAGCAGCGTGCCCAGCACAATGCCCAGCACTTTGTTGAGCAGATTAATTTTTGTCGTCGGATTACCACCTTCGCCCGAATGTCGCACCAGCATCGCAATCAAATGCACAAAAGCATCGATCCATTGGAATATCTTGTTCTTCACCTGGTTAATCGGCATGCTCAGCTCGGAAAACATGCGATAGACAACATCCGTGCAGATGTGCGTCGCTTGCCGGAAGAAGCGTGTAATCAAATCGTCCGTCTTCAAAATGCCGTAGGTGTTCATCTTTTGCACAAAGGTGCCAAAATTGCGGGCATCGCGTGTTGTCTGCTGATTCTGCTGTGTGTAGAGTGCAACCCAGTCCTTCAGCAAGAATTCTGTCTTCTCTTGCAGACCAGGCGGATCATCCGTGTCGCATGACTATTCAAATAAATAATTCAATATACAGTTGTATAAATCGAGGATAACTCTTCACTTACCCTCACATGATGCATGCCAGAGTGAATGTAGTGGGATGCGCCTGCGAGATATCGCTCGCCCGTGTTGAATGAGCCATAATCGCTGGTATTCAGGTTGCCCGACCAGAGTGTCTCAATTGCATTGACAATGCATTCGGGATACCGCTGACGATGCTGTGTGAGCCGGCCGAGCAGCTCAACGGTGGCCATAAACTCATTGTCGGAGACAATGTTAATCGCCCGATCCTCCATTATGAGACGCTCGAGCAGAGCAATGCCAAATGAGATGGCCACATAGTTGTTGCCGTTGTCCATGCAGTCGCGCAACATGCCATCGAACTGATTGAGATTGACAAAGTGCGATGTGATCAAGGCGCGTGCCGCTTCCACATTGTAGCGCACCTCCTCGCGCAATTCAAAGAAGCATTTGGTCACAGCACGCTCCGTGTTGGGTGCACCGAAGCTGTTGTGCAGCAGACTGAGGATGCGCAAGTGAATGTCACGATAGAGTTTCATCTGTTCCATGTGATCCTGCACGTTGATGAGGCCCTCGGTTAGGCCCTCTACGGCCCGTGTTAGCATTATAAATGCAGATTCCTGATCACGAAGACGCCTTGTGGCCATCAGTGCGTTGAGGAGAACATGCATCTTGTTGGCCTGCAGCTGCAGTGTCGGCACATTGATGGCGGTATTCATGAACGCCTCCATTTTGCTGGCCACCTCGGCATACACCATGGCGCTGTCATCGTTGGCAAACACATTCGGCACCTGGATATCCTGCGGCTTGGGCACAAACAAGGCAATATCACGATCGCTCATCTGCTGGAACCCGGGAATGCTTCGCGCAAACTCTGAATAGACGGCATACTGCAAAAGCGGTACTGGGCCCACCTTGAGACGTACTGGCTCCGGCAGACGCTCCTGCTGATAGCTCAGGATTTGGGCATCCACAAAACGGTTACCCTCCTCGCGTGCAATTTTCCTAGTCTCAAAATCGGTCGACAACCGACGATCGATCTCGAGCGCCGACTTCTCGCCGGATGTCTTCTGTATGAAGGCACAGACAAGCTCCATATTCTCATTGGCCAGCTGTATGGAGGCGGCCTGTATTTCGGACATGCTTGGCACACCAGTCAACGCGGACATGAAGGCCTTGTGCAGATTCTGACTGATTGCGCGCGCAATCTCTTCCTTGCCGGTGATCATGGCCATGCTAGCGGCCAGATTACGCACCATTTGATGGGCGGCGGTGCGCATGCGATTCTCGTCCGCATCCAGGGCGAAATCTTTGCGTATGATCTGCTCGGTGGTAGCGCACGCAATGCGTATACTGCGATCCACAACCGGTTGCAGCCAATCGGTTATTGTGCGCTCGATGGCATTTACGACGATATGCTTGATGCCCGGATTGGCGTGTAGGAACGGTACGTTGGCGGGCAGCACCAGTTGCTGGGCAATCAATTGGAAATTGTTCACACTCACCTCGACGTAAGAGTAACGTGGCTCGGGCGGTGGCAAAACCACCTGGCTGGGATCGGTTGGCAAATTTGGCGAGGAGACCGAACCACCGGGCGTATTTGCATTGTTGCTCATCATAATGGCCTGTGGATCCACCTCAGCGGATGGTGGCGGCGGTGGTGCCTGCTGCTGCTGCTGTTGTTGTTGTTGTTGCTGCTGCTGCTGTTGTTGTACTTGTTGCTGCTGTTGTTGTTGCTGCTGCTGTTGTTGTTGCTGCTGCTGTTGTTGTTGTTGCTGCTGAATTTGCTGCTGCTGCTGTTGTTGTTGGGGTGGTGGTTCTGTCGGCTTGGGTTTTGGCTGCGACATTTGCTGCTCGATGAGCATAGGACGCGTCGGACACTTTAGATAGATGACCGGGCGGAGCTTTTCTAGCTCCAAATTGAGCGTTTTGCAAAGAACTTCAATTTCGAATTTGAGATTGAGCTTGAGATCCGGTTCCTGATGCAGTTCACCCAGCACAAACATAATGGCCATTGTCCACGGATTTGGTGATTTAAAAACTCGCGATTTGGCCGATGATTCCAAAATTTTGGCAACAAATGGCACCACAAACAGCAACTCCTGCTGACCCTTGTGATAGGCCTCGGCCAGCAGTGATTTGAGGTCGAGATCCTCCAGTAGAATGGGCCGACTCCGACCAAGAGTCATCATGCCCAGCCAATGGCCAAGATTCTTGAGCAAACTGCGATCTGAAAAATTGATGACGCCCTTGTCGGAGCGCAGAAGCACTTTAATATTGCGTAACGTCTCCTTGGTCACATAGCGATTGATCTCGATGTTCTTGAGTGCGTCGAGAAAGTTGTAGTAGAGCGTATGAAAGTTAAATTCCATGGAGGCGCGCTTGAGTACTAAATACTGCGCCAGCCAGGGCCAATACTCTTTGGTCATGATCTCCTTGATCTCCTCGCATTTCTGTGGTATATTCAGCTGGCTAAGATTGTTGAATATGAATGCGGTCTTGTCCTGCACGGGTTCCGGCGGTACAGTGACCTTCTCCTCCTGATTGGCCACCAGTAACGTATCAATATTGGTCGCATTTGCAATTGATTTCATGCGCGTGGCATGCGACACGGCAACCGGTGGCTTCTGTACGTTCTGTGCGGCGGCCATGTTGCCTGAAAATTAAATACGATATGGATTCAGTGCAAATCGCATGTTAGCTGAGTAGGGAATCACTTACCAGGCATTGAATTAGGACGGTAGAGCGGTTCCGCTCCGCCCTGGGCGATTACCGATGAGGGTATGGTGTTGCTCAGCCCGATTAGTTTGTGTGGCGGCGGCTCCTGGCCGTGCATGCCGAATTCCACGTATTGGATCAGATGCTGCGGAAATTCGGTGAAGTGCGGTATGGATCGTATGTGCTCACAGTATTTGTTGTAGGTGTGCAGACGGGTCTTGAACCGATCCAGGGCCGTCACACCAAAATAGTAGAGCTTGGAGCCCTCCGGTTTGCGCAGTGCATCCAGCACGCAGCGCAGCGACAATCCCAGAGCTACAAATGTCGGCACCAGATTGCGATCAATGATGCCGCCAAATAGTTGTGCGGTTATTTGCAGCTCCTTCTCGGGATAATGGGCGAAGAAGCGATACTCCTCGAACAGATTGCGCAGCATGCACAAGAATACTTCCTGTTCGCGGCGATTGGCCGACTCCTTGAAGCGTTGCAGTATGTCGAGGACCTCATCGATCGAGAGCGTCGGATTCGGTTGGTGATTGTAGATGCGCTGAAAGTATGAGTTCGCCTCATCCTCCACCTCCTTAGAAACTGGCATTTGTAGATCGGTCATCACCGGATTGTTTGGATTTGGCGGCGTTGGCGTCGGCTGCGGCCCAGCTGGCAGCATACGGCCGAGATTACCCACATTCGGTGGCGGTGGCGCTGGGATTTGTATTGGAATGGGCGGATAGGGGTTGGCGCCGGGATTCATTAAACGCGACGGAGATGCTGGAGTAGAAACCAAGTTGTCTGTAGCCGTTCATAAAGATAGGTAGTATAAATATAAAGCCAAATTACAAACATGCAGCACCACACACAAACCATACATCACCAAACCAAACAAAAAAAAAAAAACACCACAAGAAAAAACTTTCTAGTCGAGAATTTTCCTGTTGGTAAATATGAATGCATGATTTTATACCGTGTTTTTTGAGCGATCTTAATGAAATTTTTACAAATGATCAATTTCAATTCAAAGACAAAAATGTTGTGTTTCGGGGACAAATAGTTTTACATATACTGAAGGATGAAATCTTCTTATTCAAAGCAGAAAACAGCAAGCAAACACAAATAGGCGCTAGTGGACACCACTTGGTTCCCATATTTATATACTTACTCAGCATGTTGCCAAAGTTGAAGGCGCCATTGGGGCCACCCAGATTGAGGCCAGCCAGATTGTTAGACATGTTGGTCAGCGGATCCATGCCGCCCGGTCCAAACATTTGCTGTGCGTTCAGGTTGCCCGAAAACGGTTGCGGCGGTGGTGGCACCGAACCTGGCACAATGCCCGGCCCCGGCAAATCCATGCCGCGATGTCCACGCAAAATGCTTGGCGGTGGTGGCACAAGTCCCTGCGGACCGCCCGCCTGCTGCTGCTGCTGTTGTTGTTGCTGCTGTTGTTGTTGTTGTTGGGCGGCGCGCGCCTTGTTGGCCATGATGGCCACATTGGCGGCCATTTGCATTATTATTTCGGCAATTTCGGGTTGCATACAGTTGTTGATGCACGCCTGCAGGCAACTGATCATTGTGGTCACTGTCTCGGGCAAAAGCTGTGCCTGCTTGGGCGGCAGCTGATCCTCGGGCAATTTGGCGTTGGTCACCTGCGGACAACGGCGCTGCAGCACCTTAATCATGGCTTGCATGAAGGGCTCGCCATGGTCGCGTATTTTATCGCTAAGCCACTTCTCCAGCTTTAAATACTCGCGTCTCGAGGCCAAACAGGCCAGATCGATGATGAACAGAAAGGAACGCGCATTGAGCAGCGAGGAGAGCGCTTTCAGATCTTGTGCCAAGTCCAGGATTCGAGAAAGCTTCACCTGATCGAATTCGCTGCCACGCAAATACCATTCGGACATGGCGTTCATGATGGTCGGCCGCAATTGGAAGTTTGTAGAGCTCCAGGCGCTAGCCAGTATCACATTCGAATTGGGATGATTGCCAAGGAACGTGGGCACGAGCTGATTGAAGAGATCCTGGCGCAGTGGCGTTAACGGCGGATTTATTTGCAATAGTGCCAGAAAGAGCACATCCGGACAGTTTTGAGCCGGAAACTTGAACAGCTCGTGTACTTGACTAAAATAGCCCTTGTCCCCTATCGACAGAAGCACCTCAACCAGATGCAGGGACTTCCAGGCAGCAATCTCCTTATTCTCAGCATCGGGCGGAGTTTTTAGCACATCTAGCCCCGGCTGACTGAAGACATAGTCGGCAAATGAGAAGAGATCGGGATTCTTTAGCATAGTTGTTATCAGCGACAATTGACCCTCTGTGTTCGCCCAGTGGCGGTAAATGCATTCCGGTTGCGGAAACTGATTCGACTGTGTGGCCAATCGCAGTATGGTCAGCAGCAAGTCTAAGCCGATGCGATCCTTCAGCACAAACTCTGAATGATCGAGCTCTGCAGATATAATTTTATGGATAATATATTATTATATCACTATATCCACTAAGCGTAGACTCGATAATTTTTCAATTCGTTTTTAAAAGCTAATACAAATAATTCTTGAGATTATAAATAAAATTTCATATAACAAACTAGAGTAACAGAGACCAGCAAATTACAAAATACTATAAGTAAAAACAGTAAATGTTAAACGTTAGTCAATCAAGTCAAAGATTGCTTGATTTGAAACGAGAAACAGATCTGATTTTTACTAATGCATATTTGATTAGATTCTTTTCAGCTATTCAAGCGATAATGGTTAATCTACCAGTCATTTTGTGGACTTACCCATGCAAACATCCTTCCAGTTGAGCTGTGGCACCAGATCCTTGAGCGCCTGGACGAAGACGTCTGGCTTCCATGTTTGTGTCGCATCCGTCGTTTCCTTTTTGTCCTTCTTCTCGCTGGTGACGCTGCTGGATTCGCTGTTGCCATCGTTATTGTTATTGCTGGTGTTCTGTTGCGCCGACTGGGAAGCGGAGGAGCTGCTTCCCCCTACACCAGCCTGCTGCCCCTGGCCCGGCCAGAAATTGGCTGGAGTCGGTAGATTAACATTGCAATCAAGCAGCGACGAGTGACGCCGGCACATGAGTCCAACGATTTTGGCAACATCTTTTGGCTGCAATTCCCGGGAGCCGCTGCCGCAACACAACTGATTCTTGCACTCTTCAATGCTCGATGTAAATTCATAACCGATTTCAAGGATTAAATTAATCCAAGATGTGTCCATAATATTGTTTTTGCCCTGCAAAATTAATTATTAATTATAAAGCTGAAATAAAAAAGAGAAGCGAACTTATTTGGGTGTAGTGCACAAACCTGATTTGTAAATATTATCTCGCATAAATGGTCATAGATATCCTCAACGCCAACTTCATTCAGATTATCTGCATTTGAGCTGATCCAGCTGCTGGTGTTCGAATTCGTCGTTTCCTCCTCTGCATCAGTTTCGTTGGATTTTGCTGCCGTTGTAGGTGTTGCGCCCCGATATAATAACGGCGCTAAAACCAATGGGACCAACTCTCTTGGAAATTCCTCGCGTAACTTGTCCAAGAACTGCTTTTCCAACTGTGGCGTGACGTATTCGCCCAAACAGCACAGCAAATACTGCAGTAAATCAAACGAGATATCGTGTAAGCCGCTCGCAGCAGCTGCTGTGGCAGCGTTTTGACCCAAATATGAATTGAGCAACTCGGGCAAGGAGTTTCGCAGATTATCCCTGGCGCTCTGTCGGAGTTCGGGATGAGAACTATGTGTCACCGCTAGCGCAAAGATGCACTCGCAAAGTTTGTTTATGCCGGTATGCTTAGCCACCTGTCCAATGAGCTCGGAAAGACCAATAGGCTTCAGACTCTGTAATAAGTACAGCAGCAGCAAATGCTGAGTTTATTTTTGTGGTTTTCTATTTGTGAAGGCGAACAAACCTTTTGTTTGGAAAAATGCTGATCGAAGGCAATACAAATGTTAGTCACAAACGAGGAGCACTGCAATTGGCGCTGCAATTGGGCGCCCAGGAGCTTCGCCTGCAGCTGCGCGTTGCCGGTCGGTGTCGGATCGTTCAAGTTGAGTACCGTGAACAGATAGCGCAAGCAGCTGCGATCCGCGTCGACGCCGTAATCTTGGATGAGCTGCAGGCGAAATTCACACAGAGAAGAGAAAAGAGCAGAGTTGATGGTGATTAATATACAGAGTTGCACTGGCGATTACCTGAGCATGTTGCCGTGCCCGGGCAACAGAAGTTCGAGATCGATAACTCATGAGCAATTTTTGCAAAAAATGGTCACCACACAATTATGTTCTGATAAATAATAAATGCCCCTAATCGTAATTAGTATTATGTTCTTTTTCTTCGATTTTCATTGCACACTTTAAAATTTTGACAACAAAAAAAAGAGAAACTAGTGTCATAGCCAGCTTCACTCCGATCAACAAAATACAAAATACTCAAATAATGAAATCTAGAAAAACCTTTGAAATACTTACAAGCTGAACGAAGTGTACGCAAAAGCGAGACAACAACAGTTGTAACCACGCAGCTGCTTCACAACAAATATGCAAAACGAAAAGAAAAAAAAAAGTGACATACAAAGTGCTACTCCTCACTTAACTTGGGATTTTTATGCCTACGCACACGCAAGGGGGTGAAGGGTAAGAAGCTAAGACGAGGGTTTTATAGCAATGTATTGATATTGGTGGCCAGACAAGAAAAATGTATACATGCAAAACAAATATGGGAATAATACAATTTCACTGCTGCTACTGTTGCTGCTTACCACAAGTCCGAGTTTTTACAATATAAGGATTTTTTTTTTTTTTTTATGAATTTGGCAGTTTATTGCGCACACCAAAAAATCTCATGTATAGACAGTAAATGTCCATACAATGAGAAACTGAAGGGCTGGCGACAGCGCAGCTGGCAAAAAAAGTTTGTACGCGTTTTCGCTTTTTCTGGTATTTCTTTTTTTGCACAGTTTCAGAGAAGATCTAACTAAACCGCACAAAAGAGCGGCATGCACTGTTAATATTTGTTATTAAGGCTTGTATTGCACATTCTTAACAACTAGCAACTTAACAAAAAAGGTAATTTTTACAAGAAACTCGCGCAACGCAGAGAAATTTTCTGCTTTTACACAAACTGTAATGGCGTCGGCAAAAATGCATGAGTGAGCGAAATGGCAATATAGATGATGTGTGCAATTAAGTTGGCAGCACTAACATCGCTCACGATATGTGCACACTTTGCCAACACTCGTTTACTGTTTCAATGCTATTGCAATTGCTGCTGATTTTTGTTGTTGTTGGTGTTATTACTATTTGGTTATGTATTTGAAACAAGGTTAAATGTTAAAACGTACCTGCTTTATTTGCTCGCTGTTCTCATTAAAATTTCGTTTGTTCACGTGTTTGACCAAATTACGTATCTGCGTTAGCGGTGTTTTTAATTGGTTCTCAACGTTCATAATTCTACGTATCGAATCGTTGGTAGTGTTCGGTGAGCTTTTTCTTTTCTTTCTTTTGGGTTGTTTTTGTATCGGCCGCTCTGTGTTTCGTTGTTTCAGATGGACTGAGCGCTAAATTGTGTGCTTGTGGTGGGTGGCGGTGGAGGTGTTGATAACGCCAAAAATTATTTTCATACGTATTTACCAATACCGATCGGATTGTCTTTGTGTTGGTGGTTGACGTATTTGTTGCTCTGTTGTGTCTTCTTCTTGCTCTCGAAGACGTAAACGTAAACTGTGCTGCGAATTTCTTTTCTAATTTGCGGCGCAAATTATTATTATTTAGTATTCGTTTTTTTTCTGTCTATTTTTATTTTTCTTTTCAATGTTTTCGTTTGATATTACATGGCACTTGGCTGAGGCCCCCCTTCATAGGGGCCAGCAACAGCTCTACATCGCTGGCATCTATTTTGACAACAACAAAATTGTACAAGTCATTATTGGCTAGCTGTGCTTCGACTGACTATTTATTTGGATATCTTTTTCCTCGACCAAAAACTTTTGACTAGCACCAGCACACACGTAATGGAAATGAATGAATCGCACGTACGCACACAGACAGCAACACACACAAATACACTACTCAACGCACAAAGAAATTTCTCTTGCACGTTTTATCCAAAGGGTTTTCGATAGAAAATAAATTGAGAGTGCCTGTGCACTGTTCAAGTTTGATAATTATTGCGGAAAATTGTATTGCTTCAAGTTGTAATTCAGATTAGGTTAATCGCTATTCGATCGCTTAAATTTTGGTTCGTGTCTGTTTCACAATTAGAGATGTACAAGAAACGTCGTTTCAATGTTATCATCGATGTGCAGATTCACGATATCGGCAGTGTTGGAAAACGTTCACATGTGCAAACAGCTGTTGAATGTGTTTAATTAATGAGTTAGTTACTAATGTTAATTTATATATTACAGCGTCAAAATATTTATGCAAATTATTTGACTTACTTAAGTTCGTTACAGTGCTATTAGCAGTTGCTAAAGTGTGTTTCCATTTGTTGCCCCCATAAGTCATCATGCAGTCTGCACGTGCAACGCGGTCGTACAACATACAAAAGGTACGTAACAAGAACGCACTTTACTTAAATTAGCCAATCAAGTTAAATGTGTGCAGCGCGTAGTCCAATTGTCAGTGCATTATTGAAACAAAATGTGGTCACGTGGAGAGCCAGCGCCTCCAGGAGGCTAAAGAAGTGCTTCACATCACGCTTCCTGAGTACCAGCAGTCGAACCGACGTCGATACTGGTGCAGCAGCCGTTACGACCCATGCTCTTGCCAATCAATCAAAAACAGTGAGTGATTTCCAAGAGCTCTACGAAGCAACAAAAAAGAAATTTCAATGTAAGCCTTAGCCAATCAATACTGGCAGAGTATATAGCTAAATCCAAATAATAGACAACAAGAACAAGAAAAAAAAACGAAAACTCTATTTTTAGCTGGGTTAAGTCGTTAAAGCTCTCCACATATTATGTGATTATTTTGTTTGCTTCAGCCAAAAAACTGCCTGTGGATGTACATCCAGATGCCGTATTTGCGTGCAATGAACTCGACCTTAGCGAGGTGCAGGTCTATGGCTTCGACTATGATTATACGCTGGCCTGCTACAAGCCCATATTGGAGGATTTACTCTACAATTTGGCCCGTGAAATGCTAGTTAAGCGCTTCCGTTATCCCGATGATATACTCGATCTCGAATATGAGCCAAACTTTGCAGTGAGAGGATTGCATTATGATGTGGAGAAGGGTCTGCTGGTGAAGCTCGACTCGTTTCTGCAGCTGCAGCTGGGATCCGTTTATCGTGGTCGCACCAAAGTGGGCGAAGAGGAGGTCCTTAAGCTCTACCACAATCGTCTGCTGCCCATTGCATATGTGGAGGGTCCAAATAGTGGCCACAGGGTATGCACTTCTAATCCCTACAGAATTACCTTTACTAACAATATGTCTCTGTCAATCTTAGCACAATACAAACTCCAAAATGGTGCAGCTTGCTGATCTGTTCTCTGTGCCCGAAATGTGCTTGCTGTGCAATGTTATCGAATATTTTGAATGCAATCGCATCGATTATAACCCAGAGATTGTGTTCCACGACACTCGCACCGCAATGGGTGCGTGTCATCCCATAATGCATGCCACCGTTATGAAGGATACCGAAAAGTACATTGAACGCAACTCGAAGTTGGTCGACTATTTTAAGAAGCTGCAGCATTCGGGCAAAAATCTCTTTTTGGTGACCAACAGTCCCTTCTCATTTGTGTAAGTTCTGCTCGCATTAAAATGATCTGTGATCTATAATCAATATCAACTAAATCATTAGGAATTGCGGCATGACTTATCTGGTGGGCAAAAACTGGCGAGATTTCTTCGATGTGGTCATTGTGCAGGCACGAAAACCCAAATTCTTTACCGATGAATCTCGACCAATAAGGCTGTATGATGAGAAAACCAGATCGCATCTGTGGGATCGTGTTTTTAAGCTCGAAAAAGGCAAAATCTATTATGAGGTATATCTAAGAAAATAATTAACATGACTACATATGAAATTAAATGCAGTGATCGCAGGCTAAATATTATTTCAAGAAATTCTAATTGAGAAACGTTAATTGCCAAATAAATACTTGCTACAAATTAATTCAGAAGATATTTCTGAAAATAAAATTTATAAACATTTGATGTCTAAAGCAGCTTAAGATGCGAGCTGTGCAAATGTTAAACTTAATAAATAAGTTATATTATAAGCTGGTAAATGAATCATTTAATGTTATCCATTTCCATTTTTTCTGCAGGGCTCTGTGCGACAGCTGCAGGAGTTGAAGGGCTGGCGTGGACACTCGGTGCTCTACTTTGGGGATCATCCCTACAGCGACCTGGCGGATGTGACTCTAAAGCACAGCTGGAGAACAGGCGCCATTATCAGCGAACTAGCTGTGCGAAAAATTAAAACCAAAACTAAATCTCGATCTATATTAACCCAGTATAATTGCAGCATGAAATCCAGACATTAAATCTTGATGATTTTAAGACGAGCGCAAATTGGCTGCAAATGCTGACACAGTTGATTGAGGACACCCAGGACGATGACAGCGAGGCGGCTCAGTTGAATCTGCGTGCCTGGATGGATGAACGTGATCAATTGCGGTATGCGAAATTAATTTAAACCACTCATAGCTGTATAATTAAATTCAATTTAAATTAATTACAGCAACAAAACAAAGAACGTGTTCAACGAACAGTTTGGCAGCGTTTTTCGCACGTATCACAATCCCACGTATTTCTCGAGAAGATTGTTCCGCTTCGCTGACATCTACACCAGTGACATTACGAATTTACACAAGTTCTCTACGTCGCACACGTTCTATCCACGACGCGGCGTCATGCCACACGAATATGCCTCACATTTCATTTAGGAGCTCTCTATCTATCTTCAACCCTCAGCTAGTAGACAAATGTATGTAGTTATAGGTCGAAAAGTGCCAGTGTTTCTTGTTGTTTAGCTTGAATCTTAGAAAATTTATATATATATATAGATAACTAGTATGATTGTTATTCGAATTTGCATAGCTGCTCAATAAAATCGTTGTAATAGTTGATAAATATCACTTTCGTCTCGCTGGCCAAATTGTTGAGGGCTGCTCGCATCGTCTTCAATTGCGCCACGCTACATTTGTGCTTGCCCCAGGCAATCAGATCGAATAAATGCGTCAGCTTGGTAACATACTCGAGAGAGTTGATGCCACACTGCGCCGCTGTGCCCTCTAGCTGGAACTCAATGATGCGTGACAGCTGGCCATAATCCAAGTCATCCAATGCGACGCCATCTGTGGAGTTGGTTTAGAAACTGATATTTAGCAGCGCTGGATTTAAAACAGTATTCACTAACCTTCCATGGCTGCAAAGCATGCCTCAATCAGCTCCTTGGCCAGACTCATCTTTAAGCTATGATAGTCCAGCAGCCAATTGTTGAGTTTATCAAAAGATTTGTACAAATTACGACGCACCCCCGAATCATTGCAGTGCTCCAGCAGTGCTAGAAACTGATCGTACCACGTGGTCAATTGTGGCTTTTGGCATTCTCTGCAGCAGATGTCTCCATTTTCGTCTGGATGCAGCCACCAGCTGAGGCTGCTTTGGTTGGGCACAAAAATCTTCCCACATTGCGTCCTCTCGCAACGATAGCGATGGAATTGTAGCTGTGGAATATAAATGAGGTTTTTATCAATGATTTACATAAATATTTCTAACATATAGTTAGAAAACAAATATAAATGAAAATTTTGCTGCATTGCTTGTGATTCCATTATCTTTATGGAACTGTACCAAAATTGCAAATGTCGTAAACACGAAATACAATATTCTTTGCGACATTATCAGTACAATGATGAATGAAAATTTTACTCTAATTTAAACAGCAACATTTTAAAAAAACAATATAAGGCATACATAAATTTCAGACCATATTCAGCGATCTAAAGATTGATTTTTTTTTTTAACTAACAAAAGGCATACAAAAAATTAAAGTTTCTGCAAGTTTACCACAGTAAAAACCAACTATAACGCACATAATCCTGATCCGGCTGTGCACATGAGCACTTATCGCAGCAGCAGGTAAATTTATAAATTCTCTTTAGTTGTTGCCGTCTCTCTGCACACATCGAGTTCCTGTAGTCCAGTGTGTAGCAATTGTAGATCTCCTCGCCTGCCTCGATTGGCCGGGCTGCAAAATTGCTGACCGCACATCCATCGAACCGGGTGTGAATGGAGGGTGCACAGGAGTGATTACAAAGACTCAGATATGGTAGATTGATGGCCGTGTGGAGCGAAAACTGGGCAAACTTATGCAAGCAGCCGCGTTTCAAGTGATGTGGTCCTTGCCAAAGTGCAGGCTGGAGCAGCGGAAACTCATTGGCGGGCAACGAGCAGAGCGAGATGGCATTGCCCACATGGGCGTTGACAAGCAGCTGTCCAGCGATGCGCAAAATCAATGCAGCAACTATCAAATGCCAATCATCAGGAGACGCATTGCTGCCGCTCGATAATTGTTCGTAGAAATGCGAACACTGAAACAGATAAACTTGCAACAAGTTGGCGCAGAGCGAGTAATAAATGAGCTCCGATTTGGGCAACTTATCCAGGTGCGTTAACATGCCCATGCTTTGCTGAAATGGAGGAGTAGCCGAACAGTTTACATCGGTAGCAGCCGTTTGCATTAGGCGATGCCACAATTCTCGAGCATTTGAGGCGCTTTGAAGTTGCGGCAGCCAATCCGGCAGATAGGTGAGAAGCAGTCGCATGGCGAGATGCGATACGCCCAGCATGCTCAGTAGATTCTTTCGATAGGCCGCACACTCGTAGCTGTGAATGCGATTATGCAGCTCACGACAGCGGCGGGAACAGTAAACCACACGCTGATGACATTGCGGACAGGGAATGGGTGCACAGAGTAGGCTGGCGGCGCATTTCTGGCAGATCAGTCGCTGCTCAATCGGTACAAAACATTCGGCTTGCTCAGTGAATATAACGACACCCTCACTTATTGGCTTTGTGGCAATCATGTGGCGTCCTCTGCTGCCGGAATCCATTGAGCTGTAAGAAGAATTATATTCAACTACCGATTTGTGGTATTTGGTTGGTATTTGCTATAATCTCTTACATTTTGTGTCTGTTTTCAACGAATTTCTGTAGTTCTTGTGGCGGCTCCACTTCTTGTCTGCCTTGGAGTATCTTCAGTTCTTGCTTCAGTTGCTCCAATTGCTGACAGTAGCTGTGATTAAGCTGAAGCTCCTCCAAACAAGACAAATGTTCGCCCAGCTTTTTTGCATCGCCCAGCTTCCAAGCGCAGTGGGCCTGCCGCATTATGAGCTTGTGCTGCAGTTTCTTGGGGTAGCCAAACTCCAGGGCACAGACGCAGTCATCGTAGGCCTGCTCGTAGTAGCCGTAATCCTGCAGCGCCATGCCGCGATTGGCGAAACTTAAACAGAGTTCATCGAAGGCGGTTTCTGCTTCCAGAATTGCTTGTGTGTACAGGCGGCACGCGCTGAGTAGGCATTCCGCCTGGTCGGCATTGTTTTTACTTGATTTCGTTTGGTACACTCGGTTGCCCAGTTTCCGCAAGTAACGCGAACGTTCAGCACATTTTTGTCTATCTTGTGGCTGCTCCAAATCCTCTAGCAATTGTGTCGACAGTCGGTTGAAGCGTTGACGCTTAGGCGCCGGCAGCGCATGTATCATCTTAATAGTCTCCAATTCATTTTGATATTTGCCATCATATGTAATCAATTCATCTTGTTCTGAGAATATCTCTGCCAAACGATTCATTTTTATCTCTCTCAATTGTTACAGATGGACAATCAGCTAATGCAAACATCTGTTTAACTTCTAGAAAACTATCGATATCGATTAAAACATGCATCTACGCTCTGTTATCCTCAATTCATTAACATTTCCGCCAAATCAGCTCAAACCAGTTGACTTGAACTTATGAATAATGACTTGATAGAGTGAGAAAGGAAGAGCTATTACGATTATCGATAACAAACAGCTGTGCGCTGTTATGGTTATGTTATTGATCTTTTATCGGATGGCAAAAGAAAACTTAAACACGAAAGGTAATCACAAATTAAATTAAATATATATTTGCAATTACAATGGATTTGCAACAACTGGAAGAAGAAGCACGGCAGGCGGCGCTCAAGGATATACAGAACATGCTGCAGCGACCAGGGCAGCTGGAAAAAGTGGAGCAATACCGTCATCGCATTGCAAGGAAAAAAGCATCGGTGGAGGCGTTACTGAAGACCGGTATGCAGAACCAGCTGGAAGGTGTTCGTGTTGGCCTGAAGCAACTGGAGACGTGCATGCAGGATGTGCGTGAGGTGCGTCGCCGCATGGTCGAAGTAGAGCGACTGCTAGAGGGCGTGCCCGAAATCTACGATGCCCTGGAAGTAGTGCGCGAGGAGAACACAAAACACTCCCAGTACGCGACGGCGATGGAGAACCTCAAGCACATCTTCAACGTGGATGCGAGTGTGCAGAAGACAATGGCGCTCATTGACGAGGACAAACTGTTAAATGCGCACCAGTGCCTGGCGGATTTGGAAAATTCTCGCGACGATCTGCTGTACGAGCTGCACAAGCAGCCCAAGCAGCATGCCTCCGATAAGATTACGCTCAAGCGTCACTTTGAGAAGGTCGATCAGGTGTCGCAGGCGCTGGAGAAGAAACTGCGTCTCATTATTAGCCGCACGCTGAATACGGTGCGCAAAAAGCCAACAGTAATTGTGACCGCTTTGCGCATCATCGAGCGCGAGGAGAAGAACGATCAGTTTGCCCTGCAGCAGCAGAAAGTTACAAATTTTCTGCCACCCGGTCGGCCAAAGGCGTGGCGCAAAATGATTATGGATGTGCTGCAGGCAGCTGTCGGCACACGAATCGAGGGCTCCAAACTGGAGGAGCGTGCGGACAATAAGCTGTGGCTGGTGCGTGACTTAGAGATACTACGTCAGATCATTCTGGAGGACTTGCGTGTGGTCAAGTCACTGTGCGTGCCCTGTTTTCCGCCACACTATGATATTTTCAATGAGTATGTCAAGTTCTATCATGATGGCCTCTCGAGCTATGTGAGTATATATCATGGTATATCCTGGTTTCTTTAAACTGAAATTATTCGCCTAATTCGCAGCTGGACAATATTGTAAAGTCAGGACTGCAGGGCAATGAGTATGTCTCGATGCTGGCCTGGGTGATGCACACATATCCGGGCGCTGATCTCATGTCGCATGTTGATCTCAATGTAGATGTGCTAAAGTTGCCGCATCCGCTGCTGCATCCGGAGCACTTGAAATCGCTGGAGGACGAGTATCTGCAGAATATGGAGCGCAACTATCAGGATTGGATGAAAAAGACGGTTGATTCGGAGAAACAGGAGTGGTACTCAGAAATGATGCCCGATCAGAGGGATCATTATTACAACAGTGCTGGACCTGTCATCATATTCGAGATGATTGACCAGCATCTGCAGGTCACAAATACGATACACCAGGAGCTGACATTCAAAGCGCTCGTCCTGAGCATTCAACAAGTGGAACTCTTTGGACAGACGTATCTAAAGAATGTCATCGAATTGAAGGAGCATCATTTTCGCAATCGCGATCAGATCAAATATTTTACACATTATATCATTACGATTGTGAACAACAGCCAGAATGTTGTAGAGATGGCCCAGCAGATGAAGCATCTGTTCTGGCCCAAATCTCGCACCGAACACTACGAGGACTTTGAGAAGCTGCTGGCCACGTTTCAGCGCATTCGTGCGCATGCCGCCAACTATTTGCTGGAGGAGGCATTCTTGGACATGGAGTGCCATTTCAATGATCTGTTCACCATCAAGTGGCTGGGAAGCAGCATTGCTGTGGACACAATTTGTGTCACACTCGATGATTACTTCCAGGACTATAATCATCTGCTTCCCGCCAACTTCGAGATGGTTATCAACGAGGCACAGAAACTTCTGGCCAAACGTTACATTCGCGCCCTGCTCTCCAAGAGACTGTCGAAGACGCGCAGCGAGTGTGATGCGATCACACGCAAAATTAACCAGGAGGCGAAGCGCATTAAACAGTTTTTTGAGAAGATTGCGCCAAAGATTTCACTTAGCGATTCTCCGCTGGATTTGATAACGACGCTGTCTTCTCTAATTATAGCGGATATTGAATTACTTGCCTTGGATTTGCATACGCTGCTGGGCAGCTATCCATCGCTCACCGAGGATCATCTGGTGCGATTATTCTACATACGCAACGATGTAAAGGCGGCCGAGGTGCGCGAGAAGGTGCAGGATGCCATGAAATCCAAGAAGTCAATGATCAGCATTGCCAAGCAGGATTGCATCTTCAAAGAGATCGTATTCAGTGATAAGCTGTGGTAGTGCAACGAAAATATAAACTATTTACTGGGCATACTTATCCTACTTATTCCACACGCACAGTGCTCGCTCGCTAAATGGAGTTTCCAAAAATTAATGCTACATCGCAAGCAAATGCAAAATTAAAAATGTATTTATATATGTACACATTAAATAAGTTAATATCTCAAAGTTATTTTCATATAGTTTTTAGATTCAAAGTGTTTACTGTATTTAAAATACAATTAAGATTTTTGAAATGTTTTGAGAGAAAAAATTTGAAATGTAAATTCCCGTATGGCTTACGCAGATCATATTTATCGATATATATCGTTATATCGTAACAGCCACAATTCTAAAGCTTATGGGTTCTAATTGATTTTTAATATATTGACATATTTTTGATTAGCTTAAACTTCTATAGTCGAAGAGATATTCTTATATTGATGTCATTTTAATCATAGCGAAATTAAGCTAGCGTTGTCCGTCAGTATTAATACGGGCATGTCGCAAGCTGTCATCAATAAGCCAAAATTTAAAAGTTATACAATATAACTGAATAATAATTTGCAGACCTGTACACTTACAAATAAATAATGAAATGTATGTACGCAATATATTTAATGTTTAGTTTTTTTATTTTTGGTCTCCCTTTAGTAAATAAAAAAAAACCTTCCACCTCCGTATCCGATATATCAGACCATAAGCCCTTCCATACGAAAATTTTTAAAATGGAATATAATATTGTCTGTTCACAAAAGATTTGGAAAATTTATAAGTCTGTATTTGTATATCAATAATCTTTTTAACGACCTAAACTTTATTTTATTTTTATAATTTAATTTTATTGCTTTAAATCTGCCGTACTTCGATTTAAATGGCGTTTTTATATATATTAAAACTATTCCAAAATTTGAGGAAATATTCCAACATTCAGTTTTGAGATAAAAATATACTATACATTAGCGTTACCACAATTATTTTGAATAAATTCTTTATTTTGTAATTTTTAAAGGATAATTAATTCATTTAAAATTTAAATTTTGCTACTTATTGAACATAATGTTCTAATTGAATTACTGTTTAATTGCAGTTGCTACCACTTGCGACTACTCTGTTTACATACTTTGAAAGGTATTTAACATTCTACACCAACTCACAGAAGAGCAACAATTCACTTTCCGTTTACCCTTCGCCATCGGTCAGCTGTTGTAAATTCTTTGGCGCGCTTTTGCTCGGAGCTTTCTGGCTGCGAAAGCTCTCAGCATGTGCAGACCAGTAGCAGTGGAGCCCATGGGTGGGGGTGAAAGCGCGGTGCGCCAGTGGGCGCAGCATAAGAATTGTGAAGCAGCACGTTTCCATATGATTTTCAGTTTTGTTTGGCTCTGTGTCAACAGTAGACGGCCGCCGCAACATTTTTTCAATATTTAGTTATGTTTGTAGTGCAGTAATTTTCAAACATATTCAAACATTGTCAAGCATAACAATAAACAATATATAAAGTACAATATATAATAATTAAGTGCAACAAATAATAAAAACTTAAGCTATTTTCGGTGAGTGGAAAGTGGAGGGGATTGGAGTTCAGGAAGCTTTAGGTCGCTACATAAATACAATATATATGCATGAATATATGTATGTATGCATACATGTTTATATGTAAGCGTATGCAATAATTTGTTTGTTATAATATTGTGAATTTTTGAGTGAACCTTGAACATTTTTTTATATTTTTTTTTGTCACTTTTGTCAAATTTATATAAAATCAATGTTAGGCTCTTCTCGCTTTCTCGCCGCAGAGGCCAATTGTGTGAATGTTTTTTGTATCTGTGAGTGTGAAGTAAACATAAATTGTATAAGCGGCGACTGGATTTTGTGCTGCTGGGGTTGCTAACTAGAAAAGTGACTGGTGGACCAGCTTGGTCAGGCTAAGGCGAATATTTGTTCTGCTATGTGCTATGTTCACCCGTTCAACACCAACTCAATGCGCTATTAATAAATACATACTGTTAATGCTTTCTGTGTGTGTGCGTGTGTGTGTGTTGCTGTGCGACAATTTGCGCTCTATCTCTCACTCTCATACAATGCGAGTCTTATCAGTAAATTGTGCCGCCTTTATTTTGCTTATCAGAATTTAAGCATGCACCGTTACTTTGTCAGCTGCTTTTCAAAAGCAATTTGTTTTGTCTGAATTGTATTTGTGATTTTTTTTTTATTGTTACTAACCAATACTGTAGCAAAACATCTAAATAAGCAAATGAATTTCGCCGGCACACATGTGTGTAACACCAGAAACCCACCCCCAACCCAAACCAGCACACCGCTGACCAACCACCACAAACTGCATATAAAACACAGACATATACAGTTGCAGTTAGAGTTTTGCCGGCTTTTCAAACAATTCTAAGCGTTGGGTATTTTAGTTCTCAGTGGCTTTTTGGCAATTTTCTCCTTTGTTGCATTGAAATTTCTTATCTTTTTTAAAAACAAATTCAAATAAAACCATTTTGAAAATACTTCAATATTCAGAAAATTATTGAGATTCGTAGACAATACAAGCAGAAAAATATGAACAAATGTTTGGCTTTCGATTAACAAATTTTGAATATAAAATTTGTTAACTAATTCGGAATTAAATTACAAAATTAAATGCCAAATTGATTGTTATAAAATTTACTTTTATTTTCAAATGATGAAAATAAGAATAATTAAGCAGTTTTGCAATATAGTGGAGGGTAAAAAACAATAATCTGCTGGCTTAACGCAGTTTCAAAAAGTTACAGTTAGTAAAAGATAGTGCAAATGTTTATTCTGAGATACATACATTTTTACCCAGTGTTTTTACAATTTTTGCAAAACTTTCATGAAAAAAGAATTTTGATATTTTTATAATGGAAATTTTCAAATGGATATATAGACTTTCAACAACGGAATAGAGTCAAATCATTTTATATACTCATTCTTGTTATTATTCTTATTCTTTAATAACAGATGATTGTGAAACTTTTAATATTTAATTCGTTCTGTTTTGCAGTTGTGGAGGATTCGATTAGTTGATTGACTATATACGATATGAGCAAACTGCATCGGGATCACAAAATCGTCGTCATCGGCGCGGGAGCATCGGGAATTGCATGTGCCACCAAACTGTTGGAGTATGGCTTCCAAAATGTGCTCGTTGTGGAGGCAGAGTCGCGCATAGGCGGACGAATACATACGATACCCTTTGGAGATAATGTCATTGATCTGGGCGCACAATGGTGCCACGGGGAGCAGGATAACATTGTGCACGATCTGGCCAGCAAGCACGGCCTGCTGGAGTCAACGGGCCCCGTCTATGAGAACTATCAATGTGTGCGCAGCAATCGTGAGGTGCTTCCGGAAAGTGTCGCAAACAGACTGAAGGCAATCGTTGGGGATTCATTGGTTACGCGGCAGTTGGAGCTGCAGCACTGCAGCGGCTCCTTGGGCAGCTATCTGGTCAATAAGTTCTATGAGATGCTGCGCCGTCCGGAGAATGCGGATATTGATCAGATTATTGCTGGGGAATTCTTTGATAACTATCGGAAATTTGAGAACTCTGTGGAGGCATCCGATACACTGGAACAGGTGTCAGGGCGTGGTTATCTGGACTACTGGGAATGCGAGGGCGACATTCTGCTCAACTGGAAGGACAAGGGCTTTGTGGAGCTGTTGCGTCTGCTCATGCATAGTCGCGAAACGGAGCCGGATGCAGAGATGGATTTGGGCATTTTGGAGCAGCGAGTGCTCTTCAATAGTACCATTGCCAAGATCATTTGGAATCGCAATGATGCTAGAGTGGAACTGCGGCTCAGCAATGGTGAAAGTTGTGTGGCTGATCATGTGATTGTTACCGTTTCCTTGGGCGTGCTCAAGGAGCAGCATCTGCAGCTCTTCGAGCCCAAGTTGCCGGTGGCCAAGCAGCGACCCATCGAGGGACTGGCTTACGGAACGGTGAACAAGATCTTTGTGGAGTTTCCACAAGCTTTCTGGCCGGATGACTGGACTGGCTTTACGCTGCTGTGGCGTGCCGAGGATCTGGTCGATATACGCAATACCCCACGTGCCTGGCTGGAGGATGTCTTTGGCTTCTATCGAGTTAGCTATCAGCCACATGTGCTCGCCGGCTGGATAATCAATGCCAATGGCAGGCATATGGAATCCTTGCAACCGGATGAAGTCTCAGCTGGCTGCATGTATCTCTTCCGGCGTTTTCTACACTGGCACATACCTGAACCGTTGAGTTTTCGCACCTCCGCCTGGCATACAAATCCCCACTTTCGCGGCTCCTACTCCTTTCGCTCCATGGATACGGAACGCCTCGGCACCGGAGCCAGTGAGCTGTCGCAACCACTAACCGTGGTCACCATGACACCTCAATCTCCCGGCAGAAATAGGTGTGGACCACAGCAGAGTCGCTGTGATAAGCCAATTGTACAGTTTGCGGGGGAGGCGAGCAGCGAACACTATTATTCCACTGTGCATGGCGCCGTTGAGGCTGGTTGGCGTGAGGCGAAGAGATTGGCGGACTTTTATGGATTGAGCGAGACAACGACGACGACGACGACAACCCGGTCGCAGCTATAACAATGAGTTTTGTGGCCCCTCGGGGCCCTATTTTGTAAGTGCAATAATGTGTTAAAGTATAAACTGAAAAAGTGATGAAACTGCTAATGGGTTCCCTCAATCAATTCAACTGAACAATACTTCCTGAATAGTCTTCATAAGCTAAACATATACTAAATATATATTTATATACATATACAATTTAGCACAATAAAAATTGTTGATATGCATAAAATGAGAAATTGCTTAAAAGTAAATTTTGTATTATTTTATATTAATATAAATGCTATAAATTTGCGAAAAGCTTTCGATACTTTCCAACTTTTATCAAAAAATATTTCAAAATTCCTAATAACAACATAACTATGATCGTTGAGTAACTGGACAATAAATTCATCAACATCATTATGGGATTGACTTAAGAATTCCTAAATAAAGAATTAAATGCTAAATCCTTTCATTGCCATCATCTAAGGATTATCTTGTAAATATAATTGACTTAAGCTGAATAAACTTCAAATTGAAAAGGATTTCGTTAACGGCTCTTCCAATAAATAAGCATTTTTAGATCTATGGGAAACGTAAGTAAATGGTTTATAAAGAATGCTTAGTGACATAAAATCCAAAATTTAACATTGGTGTTGTAGAAAGAGCAATGATTACCATCCAACATCCAACAGTATGAATTCCAAGAGACTTGGTTAGTTCTTAGAGAATAAATCGAAATTACTCATAACGGGAGCCGGCGCCGCTGGCCTCGGCTGTGCCGCAGAGCTGAAGAACATTGGCTCAATGGGTGCATGGCAAGCAATCTGTTGGGATCGACGGGCGGAATGTTTCTCCAATGGGAAGCGCATATCTCGTGCGCTGATCACGAAGCTGGTGAGCATCATGTCGTACATAGTCACCAAAGGGCGCTCGGAGCTCGTCAATCGAGATGCCATCTATGACTTGTATCTGATAGAAAAGTTCATCTAGGAGCTCTCGAAACACAGTTTTAGACACATCAATCGCGAGTTTGCCACGAAGATTATAGAGGGCAGCACCATCGATGCTGGTATCCAATTTGCGGGACAAGGGGCAGACAATGTGCATGTTTGGAATAGTCGAATTAAAATAATTTTAAATTTTTGGAGGGAAAATTTTTAAAAATTTCAAAATGTATTATGAAGTTGACAGAAGACAGAGAGAAGATTTCCTTGTTATTTGAGTTGTTTATAAATCATGTTCCGTCCGCGATAAGTCTTTCCCATGTGCTGACTTCTGCGGATTATTTGAAACTTCCCTTAGCATCTGCTAACTCCTATTCTCGACAAAGTTTAGAAACTGAGCATTTCAGTTTGAATAATTATTTTCTACATGGATCACCTGATCGTATTAAATTTCTCTATGCCTTGGGAATATTTTTAGAATCCAAACTTAACTTTGATAAGCATTCATAATTTTCATTTTGTGTCCTGGGTTTCATTAGGAAATCCATATAACGAACCTTATTTTACAAAAACTCTTTATAGTTCACTTGTGCGATCTCTTTTTTAACATGGAAATCTGTATAATGACAATTTTTGCTATTTGAACTTTTCTTAAATGGAATACTAATAATAATTTATATACTTTTCTTAGTAAACTTTTCTTTTTCTGATCGTAAAAATGGTTCAAATTAATTGGCCATCTTATTTTTTAATTCGGATAACCTGAAACACAAACTATGCTTTCCATAACCCATTTCGGATCCTATGCTCCTCTTATAATAGTTTTTATTCCACAATTTTTAGTTTTATGTCACTTATTCAATTTGTTTACCCTAATTGTTCGTTATTTAAATGTTTAAATATATTTGTGCAATTGTGTACAGGGTATCTGCTAGCCTGTCACTCTATTGACTAGAGCGCACTGCCTGGCTTCTAATGATGCACCTACTCCATTTACAGTTTCCCAGAGATGAATCAGCTGGGTGAGCTGAACGCTTGCATCGATCTGAATACGCGCGTGCTGCGAATGGAATGGGATCGCATCGATGGTAGTGTGTATTGGTATTGGTATCCTGCGAGAATGACAATACCTGTGTCGCTGGCAGTGCTCATGAACACCCAAATCTGCTCCAAACGAAGCGCAAGGCAATTTATTTTTTTTTTTTGGTTTCGCTCTCATTTGCAAGAGTTTCGTCCAGCTTGAGGAGCGTTTCTGGCAGGATAAGTGGCGAGATCATTGATCAATCGCAACTGAATAGGTTTCCCGACATATATGGAATTTATGTATACGCGAGTGCGGATGGGATCCTTCGCCGATCTGATCAAGATCATGGATAGCAAAGTGCTCGCCCAGGGCGTGATGTATATGCTGAGGAGGTTTCTGCCCAAACTAAAGATACCGCAGCCGAAGCGAATGCTGACCACCAAGTGTAGCTCGGATCCGGCGCCTATTCGTTTCCCTAGCTGCTGACCCCCACCAACTAAAATACCAATCACGAGCAGCTTGTCCAGCCGGTTTATATGTTCATCCTCGAGCGAGACAAGGCCAACATGTCTTGGAATCATATGCCGATCTTTGCTGGTGAGGCAATTAGCTCCAATTACTAATCAACAGTTCTGGCCGCTGTGGAATCGGGCATCCGGGAATTTCGACGCCTGAGTGGCTTCCAGCTGAAGTAGTGGGATAGAAGGTAACTCTTGACTTTTGACTTTTGAATGTATGTATTTCGTTATTAAATGTGGTAAGTAGATTGCTTTACTGCTCCCTGATGATCTGAGGCTTAAAGTCCAGCGCGGAGGCACGTTGCAATGATTCGGCATAGAGTGGGAGTCGCTGCGTCATGCGGAAGCCCCAGAAGTCCTTGACTTGGCGGCACAAATTGAGATCCAGCTCTGTGACCAGCAGACCATCATTGCAGCGGGATAAGCTCTGTGGAGAAACAGGTTTGGATTGTATATGAGAAATAATAGATTGTTTCGAAAAAGATTAGTTATCTTTACAAAAGGGAATCCAAATGGAATCCTTAGTCTAAAAATGTTTTCTTATAATTCTCTATCTGAGCTATAAGAAATAGTTATTGATCATCAAATGTTATATGCAATGAAGAATGATAAAATTTGTAATTATTGATCGGGTTACAAATTTAACCTACAACTAGTTGCTCATATGGGCATTTCCTAGTAGAGACCTCTCGACTATTGCTCATTTTGTGAGCGATAATTCCGATATAGTATTTATAGTTGTACATCAGTTTGACTTATATATACTCATAAAATACAGTTCGATCTGTTACTAAAATTCTAAAGGTATTCCGGTCAACTTACCGGCGTTCTGGAACCATCTGGCGCTGCTACATATGTGGAGCCGTAGAAGGGTCCAAACTCTTTGTGGGCCGGCTGTCCATCACCGGAGGTGTATTCGTTGGGGAACTGCTCGCTGCCGACCCGATTGATGGGCACCGTGAAATAGCTGTTGGCAATGGCCGCATTGCGAGCCTCAATGCTCCACAGCGGCTCCGACAGTCGCCCAATGGTTGCCGAGGGATTAAACACAATTTCCGCACCATTCACGCCGAACATCATCCAGTTCTGTGGATGATGGCGTCCATAGCAAATGTTGACGGCTATTTTTCCAAATTCCGTCTCGAAAACTGGATGTCCTGTGTTGCCCTCCATATAGTAGGTGGACTCATTGAAGTCACCCACTCGTGGTATGTGATTCTTGCGATGCTTGCCCATGTAACGACCACTGTTTGAAATGATCACAGCCGTATTCCAGATCGTCTCGCCATGCTCCACATCTCTTTCGAGTATCGAGTGTACGATCACCATATTGTATGCCTTGGCCAGCTCCGCCAACATTTTCGTAGTGGGTCCACGTTCCGCCTCCTCGGCGAACTCGCACCAGGGGAACTTCTCGCGCGTGCAAAAGGCAAATGGCATGGCTAAGAAGCAGTATAGAAAATTATTATTATAACTGATTTTTATGTTTTACGTTATGCGTGAGAATTATACTCTTAATGATATATTAAATATCTGAACTTCTAACAATAAATTTTGTATTAATAAACCATTAAACAAAATTGGCTTTTGATTTGCATACAAAAAGTGTTTGCTTTATTTAAAGGATTACTCACTCCATGCTTCCTGGGTGCACACAATGTTGCATCCCGCCTGTGCGGCGGCCTTGATCATGACCTTCACCTTGTTCCAGATACCCTCGCGTTGCTCCGCAATTGGCGCCGTCGTCGGCAGCGCAATGGAATTTTGGATGGCGCCCACTCGCACAATACGCGGCTGGCGCAGCTGCTCCTCACGCGCCCCAAAGCGATAGCCCCTGATCTCAAATCCATTCTGCTCGGCGGTGGCGATGGCATCCACAGGTAGCTGTAGAGTTTGACTGAGAAACGGAGAGAAAGAGAGAGAGAGAGAGAGAGAGAGAGAAATGTAAAATTAAGAGTTAATCTTGTTTTTTATTGCGCACTGATTCGTAAACAAATCGATTGACTTTTAAGTATTTGTTTTTGTTTTGCTCGTCGATTTTTTCGCAAATAAGCTTTTTATTTTATTATATGATCGGCATATGCGTGATATACGTAAATTCTAATTTTAAACTTAATGTGAAACACGAGCACATTTGTGTCTCCGACATGTTTTATTAAATGCTGTTCAAATAAATTTTACTTATCTGTGTAAGCTGTTAAGCTGTGTTGTTTTAGCTCTGTATCTAGTTCATGCTGCACTTTAATCTCTGATAAGCACATAATTTACTTATACATATATTTTACTTACTTCTCCTCCACGCCATACAGAATGCGTTTGACCTCCCTTAGTTCGTCCGCTGGCAAATGCTGCTCCAAGCACTCGTCCAGATTTTTCAATTCAAATTTCGACATTGCTTTGCTTTCGAATATTTAAACTGATTTAATTTACGAGTGTTAAGAACAGCGGATGGGGTGGTTGGGAGTAGACTGAGATATATAGGGAGAGAGGAGAAAAATAGAGGAGGCAACCACTCGCGATCAACGACTAATGCAGAATGATCAAGCCAAATGATCGCAGCAAATGCCGAAGGGAACCTGACTGACTGACTGCCACTGCAAATGCTGCTATTACTCTTCTCTTGCGTTCTCTTTGTATGTGATGCCAGTGCTCTCTCTATTTTAGCATTTGCTCAATTAGCATTGACTGAGCTGCTGAGCGGAGAGTAAAACAAAGCACTTAGCAGGCAACTGCATTAACATTCTCTGCTAAGCAGCTGTTAACTTGTCGGGTTTAGAGCGACAGTTCTCCAAAATTCCAAAATGTCCATAAATTTCAGTCTCTTTCAGAAAAGAAAAACCTAATCTTTCAGTGTGATTTATACGTGGTAATGTAAAGATTTGATATCTAAATTAAATTTTCAAATAAAAAAAGTATGAAATTTTAACTGCAATCTCAAACGAATGTTTGAAATGAAAACCTCTATTAAAATATGTTACAAACTTCACTACAAAATCAAAATACTGTCTATAACCGTATAAAATTTGCAGGCGTTTTAGCTGAACTATAAGCAAATTTACTCTCGATCAAAAAACATAACTCTAAAAAAAAAAAATATATAAAACTTAATTTTTAGATGCTGTGTGTTTTTAACCATTTCTTAAGAAATTTAGTCAGTTGAGGAATTATGTAAATTATATTTCTACTAAAAAGGAAAGAGAAATGAATCGATTTTTGAGAACGGGAGCTGTTTACCAAAAGTAAATAAAGTATAGACAATAACACTTTTTATTTAAAATAATGGAATTACGGAGGTTAGTAATATCTTAAATATATACATTTAAAACAAGAATAAATGAAAAATATATCTCATTAAATTCACAATCACTGCTAGTCACTTAAATCGAAATCTGTTTGGTAAATATATAAAAAACATACTTTCATGACACTTATGCATGTCGAAATTAATGCTTATTTATTTGGATGGTGCCGCTAAAGATTCTTGCTAATAATAAATATTTAATCGATTTTTTTTTAATTGTATGCATTTATTGAAAAAATAAAAAAATCACTTAGTGTTCATCTTCTACACTGGGGTGATTTTGGATCCAGTTAAGACTACTGAGGATTGCGTATGGTGGTGTGGTTGGTAGAGGAGTATGGGCAGATTTCACATGGTAGCCGTGTTCATCGACAAAGTATTTAACGGAAACCCCCCCATCCCTCAGAATTCTCGATCTCTTCATGTTGATCGCCCTTAACGCCGGTGTCAAGCTCAGAGCCAAGCTTAAAACTATCCACGTCCACTTCGTCTTCGCTTTTCATGACATTGGCTTCCTCATTGGCGTAGGCTAATACCAACAGGCAGAAAAGGACGATCTGAAAGGAATTTATTTGAGTGCTTGTGGAATGTGATTCTTATTCGGGAACACTTACAATCAACTTCATTGTGTTTACTGAAAGACTTGGAAAAACAGACTGGCCCGATGAGCTAGGAATGCTTAATGATCGTTAATTAGATAAAATATGGTTTTAACTGCTAAATTTTAAACAATTTTTTTCTTTCTTCGTTTTTGTCTGCTGAGTTCTGCACCTCCATACCAGTTTGCCTTATAAATAGTCAAACAAGCGAAATCTGGTTTCTTTCAACTAGAAAACATTTGGAAGTCGGAATTATAATTAAAATATAAATAAAATATGGTTTTAATAATTTAAAAATTAAACTTAAGAAGAGTGTGTTTTAAATAAAGTATACACATTAACACTTTTTATTTAAAACAATAGAAAAACGGAGGCTAGTAATATCTTATATATATCAATTTAAAACAAGAATAAATGAAAAAATATATCTCATTTAATTCACAATCACTGCTAGTCACTTAAATCGAAATCTGTCTGGTAAATATATAAAACATATACTTTCATGATACTTATGCATGTCGAAATTAATGCTTGGTGTCAACTAAATTTGAGATGATATCCGTTCTTTTTTT
The DNA here is from genome assembly GCA_035042125.1 of Drosophila longiperda. Lineage (NCBI taxonomy): Eukaryota > Metazoa > Arthropoda > Insecta > Diptera > Drosophilidae > Drosophila > Drosophila longiperda. The sequence continues at coordinate 20,207,896 of JAWNLV010000107.1, forward strand.
TGTTTGACTTTTGAACCGCTAAAGATTCTTGATAATAATAAATAGTTAATCGATTTTTTTTAATTGTATGCATTTATTGAAAAAGAAAAAAATCACTTAGTGTTTATTTTCTTCACTGGGGTGATTTTTGATCCACTCCAGACTCCTGAGGATTGCGTCTGGAGTTGGTGGTGGGGTTGGTAGAGGAGGATGGGCAGATTCCGGATGGTAGCCGTATTCATCGGCAGAGTATTTAATGGAAACCTCCACTCCCTCAGGAGATTTGTGGCTGTTTTCACCATGAACAACAAGTGTCTCCTTGTTCTTTAGCTCTCCCTGTTGATCGGCCTTAACGCCGTTGTCAAGCTCAAAGCCATACTGGAAACTATCCACGTTCACCTTAGATTCGCTTCTCAGGAGATTGGCTTCCTCATTGGCGTAGGCTAATACCAACAGGCAGAAAAGGACGATCTGAAAGGAATTTATTTGAGTGCTTGTGGAATATGATTGTTATTCGGGAACACTTACAATCAACTTCATTGTGTTTACTGAAAGACTTGGAAAGACACACTGATAATCACTGCTTGCAGCCTCTATGCTTTTATACAGACTGGCCCGATGAGCTAGGAATGCTTAATGATCGTTAATTAGATAAAATATGGTTTTAACTGCTAAATTTTAAACATTTTTTTTCTTTCTTCTTATTTGTCTGCTGACTGCTGCACTTCCATACCAGTTTGCCTTATAAACAAAACAAGTCAAACAAGCGAAATCTGCTCTCTTTCAACTAGAAAACATTCAGAATTCGGAATTATTATTAGTTAGATTTTAGGGTAATATAATATATATAATTTTTGTGGTAGCCGAATTTTGTCGGATTATATATTATATTATTATTAAGAGCTCATCACACAGCGTATATTTCCTGAGTTCTTCTTAATAATAAATAAAATATGGTTTTAATAATATAAAAATTAAACTTAAAAAAAGTGTTTTTTTGTTTTTAAGAAAACAATCTAAAATCTTCTCGAACCGGTATAAATATAACCACTGAGTTAATTTCGATACTGAAATCGATTTCGATAGGGTGTCAATTCGAATAACTTGTAAACTTATGCATTAAATAATTTTTGCATTTAAGTTTCACTTGATTCGCAGGTTTCTAGTCGTGCGCACAATATAATATACAAGAATTATAATAATTTTCTACCCACTAGACTCCCATTTCGCCAGATATCAGGCTAATTTTGTTTATAAAATTTAAACATTTTAAATATTTAATATACATGAATTTCGTTTGGACAATCATTGTTTGAATAAAATAATTGTTATACAACAGATTTGTTCATTTAATAAGTAATTTCGCTTAAATTGGTTGGTTATATGTTGTTTTGGTTTTGTTGTTTCTTGAATTAGTTTACATAATATAATATTTTGTTTCTTTTATTGTATTCTTTTCATAGTTTTCACTTTTACGCAAAAAGGTACATGTTGTGAAAAGGACTAACGCTGGACAGGAGCATCCGGCAAGGACCGCCTAAGGGGTAAATTGTGTGGATACTTCGAACTCCAACTCGCACTGTGTGTGTGTGTTTGTGTGTGTGTCTCTCTCGCTTTCTAACTAAATGCCGTGCAACATTGGCAATTAACTGTACATTTAGCTTAGCACTTTTGAAGTTTTCTCTTCTTTTTATAGGGTTTAATAACAACTACAACAAAAGAAATATATGGCTAAATTCGTATGGCAAATACTTTGGTGTTTTTCTTTTTTGATCTAACAAATTGCGACGCCCCGCTGCTGAGGTGGCGCGGCTGGGGTGGCAGGAGCGTTATCACTGCACCCAGATGGAGGGCGCCCAGATCGGTTCATTCTCCAGCCGTTGCACGTGCTGGACGAGCTGTTCGAACGATGCCAGCAGCTCGCCGTTGACGATCTCCACATCAAAAAAGTGGCCATAGGTGAAATCAATGCGTTCCGACGATTTTAACATATCCTCGAACTCCTCATCCGTAAAACTGCGAGAATTTGCCTCATCAAACGTGGACTTGGCACGCGCCTCAGTTCGCGTGGACTTCAAAGTGTCCAACTCCGGTGGCTTAATGTGTATGAGGAATGGTTTCAGCTGCGCTGTGCGCAGCGTCTTTATGGCCTGATAGTGTGGACTCAGCACACAAACGCAACCCGCATTTACAATCGATTTCACGCTCTCCGCTGAGGTGCCATACAGGTGTCCCTTGTACTCGCCGTGCTCCACAAATTTGCCAGCTTCAATGTCCGCGTCCATCTTCTCCCGTGCCACAAAAATGTACTCCCGGCCGGGCACCTCGCCAGTGCGCATTGGTCGCGTAGTATCTGCCCGGGGATTAATGGAGAAAACAATGAGTTAATTTCTTGTTAAGTTAGGTGGAGTTTATTCTTACATGGCACTGGACTGCGAAACTTCTCCGGATCGCGTGCGATGAGGCGACGCCTCAACTCGTTGCGTCCAACTCCTGGTGCGCCAATTAGCACAACTGGCCGATAGATGCCGGGACGGGGATACAGTTTGGCGACCTCCTCGTATGTGGCAATCAGTTCGCGATCAAAGTCATCGTTCTCTGTCAAATCGTACATGATTTTTTTAGTCTTTGGCTGCCGACACGAGGAGCTGCTACTGCTCGTCTGCAGCCGCGGCGACCCCGGCGGGGTAGTGCAAAGTGAGGCGCATGAACCCGCTTGAGGATTAGGTGACGTTTGGAGTAGCAGGCGATTTTGAGAGCGATGGTTGTTGTTGTTGTTGTTATGAAGGGATTAGAATGAAATGAGTCAAATACATGCGAGGATCGATCAAATAATATCAATTAGTATGTAAATTGACAAAACTCTGATTGGATCATTTGATTAGTGATTAGTAAAAATATATAATAAATAAAATACAAAAATTTTAAATTGAATTTTAGTTTGGAAATGTGTGTCAAATATATGCTTTTGTAATAACACGATTGATTTGGATTAGAGGATAACAGATCCTCTCATGATCCGTATGTGAATGAATGACTTGACGTGTGCACACATTGGTCCTCGATTTAATCAGAACACTTACGCTTCGATTCCATGTCGATGCCCTCGCGTTGCGTACGCTCGTGCAGAATGCGACGCTCCTGCAGTGCCCGGCTGGGTATAAGGCCAGCACGTGCTGAGCGTTCGTGATCCTTGCGCGCCTGCCACCAATATGCGTCATCCTGGGCCACAATGTGCAGCACATCGCCGCGCTGAAAGGCCAGACCGGCCTCCTTGCAGGGTATGTAGGGGTCCACGTCGGGATTATAGTCGAAGTGGGCGCGTACTCGCACCTTGGACTCACGCTGGGCACCTTTGGTGTCGGCGGGCACCAGCTTAAAGGTAATTGTGCCCTCGGAATTTTGCTACAAATAAACCGAACATTATATTTACAATATATGAATATCTTAAAGATCAAAGAGGTGGATTGGTTAATTACCAGTATGGTGAGCACATCGCCAGGCGTCTTGCCCTCCACATTGATGCTGTTGACCTCGATGACCTCGTCGCCGACGTGTATTAAGCCGGAGCGATCTGCAGCGCCGCCGTGCATTATCCTTGCTATGATTATTTTGCCCGTCTCCTCGTCCGTTTTTATAGTTGCGCCCTAAAAGTATGCAATGGGTTTTTAATCAAGCTAACAGCGCTGTTAGTCTTGTGTATGTATATATGTTAATGTGTGTGTGTATGTTCGTGTGTGTGAGTGTGTGTGTGTGGGGGCTGTACATGTGTGTTTTTGTGCTTTTTAGTGTTCTTCGTATGTTTTCCCATGTTTTGTTAACACCAATGCAAAACATAACAGTACAAAAAGTGTTGGTGTTTGTTGTGTGTGGATTGTTGTTGTTATTTGTTAATTTGTTGTGGTGCCAAGTCTTAAGAGCAGTCTTGTTGAATGGTTGAACTTTACAGTAAGGACATTGTTTACTTACAACAATCGGTTCCGCACTTTGTGCTCCTGTCTGTGTTATTTTTTTTGTTGTTTAACAGTTTTAATTGATTTTTGGTTTATGAGAAAATCAATTCGAATTTTAAAATGTTTTTTTTTGTTAGACAAAAGCAAAAATTTACAATAAAATTTGTTAGCGTTACAAAAACAGTTTTGAAATGAGGTTTTGGGAAATGAATTAAAGCGCAGATAGAAGCAGAGATGGTTTTTGGCAAAACATAAGGAGAAAAACTGAGAGCAAAGGGCAAAGGCATGGAAAGGACTCGTTATATGCAGGATAACAATGACTTCATAGAAATGAGTGCCAGATAAGCAGCTGAGCAATTAAGACAGTAAAAGCACAATATGCATAATGTCGGCATTGAACAATGGATACAATGACAATGAGACTGATGGGCATGAGTTTCAAATGAGTAGCGATGCGAAGAATGAGCATAGTTCATACTCACCAGTGGCTCATTGCTCTTCACGAGCTGCACAATCTTGATGGTCTCCTCGTCCTCATCCATTTCAATTGGCGCCTCGGGCAGATGCGGATAAAAGTCCTTTTGTGCAATGGCATCGTGTGCGAACAGCAGATGCTGTAAACATGAGAAAGTTGCGGTTGCAGTTGAAGTTTCGATTTTTAAATGTTTCCAGTACTCACCTGTAAATGCGAATCCTGCAGCAGATGAAACGCCTCCTTGCAGTCATTATTTAGATGACAGCTCTGCGCCAGCTGCTCCAACACCTCGTAGAGCACCTGGGCTGAGGTGGACAAAACCGGTGCTAAGCGATCGTCGCGACCAACTTTCGCCACCTTTGTGTGCACGTTGACCAGGGCATTAAGCTCCTTGGACTCCAGCAGTGCCTTCAAAAAATCAATCTCCTGGTCATTGGACAAGTTGTCCGATTCCTTCAGCGTCGTTATCAATTTGGACAGCGCTGCAATTGAGACTTGATTAAATAAACAGCCAGCAAAACAAAGAAACAGACGCAATACTCACCTGGATCCCAATTGATATCTGAAGCCATAACTGCAGCTAGCATGCTCCACAAACACACACCCACACACACAATGCCAAAAGTGGTGTTAGTTTGTAAACCTTATGCCTGAAAGATAAATAAAAGTATGGATTTGTAAGTGAGCATTTAATAATAATTTAAGAGTTAGTTATTATTATCTGATTGAATTGTGTAAAGATTAATATAAAAACTTTTTAGATGCCATTGTAATGACAGAATTGATTTGAACTTAAATTAGCCATGTAATTTCTTTCAAACTAACTTTATTTTGTCCTTCCCCATTGAATAAAATCGATGCATTAAATTAAACTTTAGGCGACATTTTGCGAAGGCAAAAGTTTTGTCAATTCAGTCATAAAAAGGCGATGAATGTACAATTTATGCAAAATCAGGAAAGAAATGCTAAAGGTAACTTTTCCTTAGCATGTTGCAAGCAAACAGCTGAGGCATGCCAAACAATTCTTTTGTGTTAGTTTGCCCCAAATGGTAACAACAAAAATGCGATGAAGGCAACAAAGTTGCCAACAAGTCGTATGTGTTATGCCACAGCATTTCTGAGGCTATTAGCTGGTGGCCAATTCGACTTCTTCATTTTTTTTTTTGCAGCTTAAGTTGGCGTCGAACTGGCGTCAATTTCCCCACACTCATTTTAATCTGTGGCTTTCTCTATGTGTTCTGCAAAATGCAATTAGCTGGCATTAGGCTGTGGCCAACTAGACTGCTCCACTTGGCCCGCAGATTTATGCCAGATTAAAAGCGTCACAATTCATGTCCACTGTCGCGTGGGCTGCGCAATTTGTCTCTCTCTCTCTCTCTCTCTCTGTCACTCATTGCTTGCCCCGTTTTTCGTGGCGCCTCGGAAATCTCGTTTTAGCCATAGTCATAAATTGTTGTGGACAGAGAAGAAAAAAGAAGCAAAACATTGCCGCAGACTGCATACATTAAATTTTCAATGGCTGCGCTTCCTGTTGCCGCTGCAGCTTCATGTGCCCCATTGCGCCCAGCCAGCTGGAAAACAAGTGTTTTGCCTACTTTTGCTCTACTTTGAATTGCTTTTCTTCTGCTTCTGCCTCTGCTTTTGCTTCTGTTTCTACTTTTGGCCAGCTGCCAAGCTGCAGCACAAAAGTTCACTAGCACTTTATGCCTGGATAATGGCCTGAACCCTTTGCTATTGTTACCCGACTGCCACGGCAATCGTTAACACCACGCCGGCTATTAGCTTTACGTTTACGGCCAAATGACCATACCAAGGCTGCGACAGCCCAATGGGACTTTGCTTTCCTTTCAGAAGCAGCTTCCTTTGTCACACAGAATGAAAAATTAAAAAAAGATAATTAGAATTATAATGTGTGTACTTCTGATAGGCTTATTTGACAAACTTCGTAAGTGGTATAGAATCATCTTAAAAGACTTTGCAAAGTAGTTAAATTTTGTATTTTCCGCACGAATTATTATTAATTTTTTATTGACAACGTAGCAGTGCTTGGATTGATGCAGTTAAATCAATTTATTTTACTTTTTTTGGTCTGATTGGATTTTTTCTGGGTTTTACTTAATTCATGAAATAAATTTTGAGCCATTTTGCATTTAAACCTCCCCAGACATCTTGTAAAGAAATCTTATAAATAACTCTTGTTAAGAAATTTTATAAGTAATTTTTATTTATAATATTATATATAACTTTAAATTTAATTTAATTAAATTGAGTATTTTTTGTGTTGGCTGACTTTAGTTGACATTAAATAAATAAGGATTATTATTCATATATTTTGGGGTTCTGCGCACTGCGACCTAATAGATCTATTGTGCCCCCTTCTGAGCTTATAGCTCCTCCATCAACCCCAGTTCCTGAACGAATATCAGGATCTCTGATGGGTCGAGAGTTACTATGTCCTTGACATTCATATATATAAATAAATAAGGATACATTGATGACTCTCCATTTTTTTGTCAGCTATTTTCTCAGGTAGTTTTACGTATCTCTTTTCGAAAGAAAGATAAAAAACTTTCTCAGACATCGAGAGTTTCGATTAATTTTCAGCTAAAGAAATAAAGTATCTTTTAATTTAGACTAATTTTTCTGTACTATATTTTTTGCGTGCTACAGGAGAAAGAATCACGCAGTTTGCCATTGGGATAATAATGATTAGATGGCGCCATACATTTATAAATAGCTGTTGGCCAAGTTGATGAACCCTAAACGACATTCGCATGCCACAAATTCTGGGTGATGCGAATGTGCGACACGAAAGAAAGTAATCAACAAAGGCTTCAAAGGATTGCTAACATTTCCTTTGTCCTTGGCAGTGGAGAGTTGAGGTGAGTTGGGGTCAGTTTTGTGGACACTCAAATTAATGAGGCGTTGCTTAGCTGCTGCTCTGCTTTCCAGCTACAAGCGTTTATTATAGAAAACATGCAATGACCTTGAACTATATACTACTCATATATATATATATATATACATAAATATATATATACTTTTCTGTTAATGTGCATGTGTATGTAAAAGAAATATGCCAAAGGTGGCCGAAAACAAAACGCTCAGCTGACTTTGTCAGGGTGAAATGCAACGACGTCAGCAACATAAATGGGGCGGTGAGTGATGTATTGGAAGGTCACAAGGGCGAGGGGGAGTGGTAAGTAGTGATAGCCAATATCCTGATTGGGTGCACTTTGACCTAACTGCCTTGAACTAAAGTGAGCGCAAGCCAACCAGCAAATTATCATCATTAAAAGTTGCCATGATTTGGTAGATTTCATTAAGTTCTTAACTTCACTTTAGATTTACTGGTAAAATGCGTGTATTACATATGAGAACTATATAGTTGAGTACAGACATATATATTTAGTTTTATGAGTTCAAATATACTTCTAACAAATGATTAACTATACAAATCTTCTTTTATTTGGTATATATATTTAAAAGGCAAATATTAGATAAGCAAATTCTGGGATATTTTTCAGAGAGCTACAATTATTTTATTGTTTGTACATTATTAAATAAAAATAAAGTTGATAGTGATTTTTGATTAACTTTGTTTTTTTTATAACTATATATTTTTTGACACCATAGAAGCGTCAAGTGCATTGAAATGGAAATAGTTAATTTTCAATGAAAAATAATTTCAATCTACAATTAACTTTTGCCTCTCAGCAAACTTTTCTATATTTATGCAATTTCGTGAGCGATATTTTTCGTCAGTGTGTTAAATATAATTTGACTAAATTGTTAAAGCTTAATATTTTTGCTGTGAGCAAATTGCATTATGTGTGCCGCAATTACGCTAATTGCCCGTGCGGCTACAAAGGACTTGAGACTCTGTCAAGTGTTTGAGGTTTATGTACTAGTTGCTGCTGCTATTGCTGCTGTTGTTGTAATTAATGATACGTGTCAATGGGCGTAGAAACAAAGGAAGCTACTGTGCCCCTAAGATAACGTAACGCAGGTAACACAATACGCCAGCATTGTGTGGCAGATGTGACGAGAGCTGAAATCAGGGACAAAAATGGGACAGTTTTGTAAATGGAATGAGTTTTTTGATCACAATCGAGTTATTATTGTTGCAGCAAATGCGGCGAGCAGCCTGCGAGTAAAATAAAATTCAAAGTCTGGCAACGCTGCACAAAGAGAAACGACACAGGCAGAGAGCGCGACTGTGAGTGTGTGTGTGTCAAAGAGAGCGCATCGACATGCGAAAAATTTTCATTTAGATTTTAATAAAATATAAAAAAAACATGCAAACACTCGCACACACACATTCGAGCGTAATTCTGAGCAGCAGTAGCTTACCCGAGATAAAATGGAATTCCACAATTTGATGCTCTCCGTGGTTGTTGTTTTTGTTGCCGTTTCTAGTTGTAGTTGTTTACGCTTATGTTGCATATGCTAAATTCTAATTCAATGCGCAAGTTGACAAAAAAAACCTAAACTTTTTTGAAGCTTTTCGCCGTCGCGGCGTTGTTTTATTTTTAAACGCAGACACACAAAAAAACACAGCACTTGGACATTTATTCGTATACATATGTACAATTACATATATATATATATATATCTGTTGGATTTATGGCACAGATTTGTTGCTATTTTTAGTCAGCTCCACAAGGATTTTTTAGTATGTGGGTTTTAATAGAATGCGCTTTGTTTTGCTGTTGTTGCTGTTAACAGAGTTTTACTGCAGGTTCTTCGGGTGCAGAACCGTGCAACTAACGGCAAAAACCAAAAACACACACAGAGCGAGAGAGAGAGCGAGTAGCACAGCGAAAGAAAGCGCGCAGTCAGACAACGACTGCAGCGAGCGACTGACTCGAACTGAGGGAAAGTCGACCAGCCAACTAACTGTCTGACTTCCTCGCTGGCTGCCCCATTCAGAAATCAGATATACACACACTAACAAAAACACACATACACATACACCACCGGACTGCGGAGGGTTAAAAATGCGCATGTCAGCGAAAAAGTGCGAGCATAACATAAAAATATATACAGGGTGTCTCGTTCGATTTGGTTTTATTTGAATGTTCTTGTTTTGCACATAATCTAATTATAGTTTGTCTGCTAACCGAATAGTCCGATGCCGCCCGCACCGCCCAACAGGCCAGCGCCGCCGAAACCACCGACCACCTTTTTGTCATAGCGTGCGCGAAAACCGCCGCCGCCAAAACCGCCACCGCCAAAGCCACCGCCGCCTAGGCCATGTCCAAAGCCCCCTTTGAAGCCGCCGCCTCCAAAAGCACGTCCCCGAATGCGGTAGCTCTCGCGATAGCTGCCAAAGCCACCACCAAAACCAGCAACGCCACCAGCACCACCGAAGCCACCGCCGACCAGTGCCTGGCTCTGTGGCTGTTGTTGTATTAAGGGCACCTGCTGTACAATCGGTACCTGTTGCACGACCGTTGGCACTTGCTGCAGCGTATTGAGACCACCAATGCCACCAAATCCACCCGCTAATCCCGCCGAGCTTAAATCGTGCGCTACTGCAGCACCACAGATCAGCAGCACTGGTAATAGAAAGTTGCAGCAGCTCATCTTGAACGAATTGTTGACCACGTTGTGTGACGCCGGCGCAGGCGCATCAGCGTTTTTATGGCCCCGCTTGGGTGGTGCGTCATGTAGCAGACAACCCCCTCCCCACAACTTATGCTCTGTTTGCGCACGCATTAGGCAAGCAATGAGCGGGAATTGACATACCCGTCTCCATCCACGTGGTCCGGTCTGACCTTCACTCACTTTTTTAATGCTTATGATGAGGTGTGAACTACGCTGGACAAAATCCAAGAGTTGCGATTGGTTACTTAGATAAAACTTTTACTAAGGTTGCCTATATCTATTCTAAAATCAAAAACTTGATCTAAAGTATAAATATAAAATATATTTTTGTGTTTAATTTTTTATTTTAAATCAAGCTTAATTATAGTCTGAAATTAATATTATTTATTTATTGTGTATATTTTTTATTAGTCTAAAACTTTTTCCTAACTTCTATTAAAGAGCAATATCAATTCTGGATTAGGTTTAAAATTTGTTAGTTAGTAATATTCATTTATAGCATTGTTTAGGACAGTTTCAGAAATTTAATTAAAATAATTTTCAGGAAAACAACTTTAATAAGATGCAAGAAACACAAATTTAATATGATCTAAACGGTAAAAATTGTCTAATCAATAAAGATCGACTTCAACCCAAGAAGATCTATCGAAGTAAGCTAAAATTTTTTTACAGTGCAACTCTCAGCCCATGGAAATTTATATTTAGTATATTTTTTGTGTTGGGGAATTTTGGCATCCTATTTGTGAATTGGTAGCGCAAACAGGCCAAGTTGAACAGACAAGGACCACTAATTAATTTGCATAAATAACCGACTTGGGTCTGGCGATCAATTCAGTAGCTGCTGTGAACATGTTGCGGCAAATGGTTAAGTTGCCAATTTTCTTGGGACTGCTCATCAGTCTGGTTGTGGCCACGCCCATTGTGAACGAAGGCGATGAACTTGCGCGTGAGAAGCGCCACTTTGTCGGTGGCGGCGGCGGTGGCATCATTGGAGGAGGCATAATTGGCGGCGGCATTGTTAGTGGCGGCGGTAGTTATGCTAGCACTCCGCTGGTGCAGACAGTGCCTGTTGTAACCACTGTACCCGTTATCACCACTGTGCCGGTGGTGTCCACAATTTCACAAGTTCAAACGATTCCCAGTTACAGCTATGGAGTAGGAGGCGGCGACGTAGGAAGCTATGGGCTGGGAGGCGTTGGCTACGGCGGTGGTTACGGAGGTGGCTACGGTGCTGGCTACGGCGGTGGTTACGGTGGTGGATACGGTGGTGGTTACGGTGGCGGCTTCGGCCGTAGCCTTGGTGGTGGCGGTGCTAGCTTCATTGGCGCCGGCGTTGGTTTTGCCAAATTCAAAGGAGTTGGCTTCGGCGGCGGCTTTTTCGGTTAAATCAAATATCAAGTAAAATAAATAACCCAATAAACAAAAGTGCTTAAAATAGAAAAAATATATATGTTTATTTATATACATATATGTGTGTAAATGTGTGGTTAAGTGTGGATTAGATGATGCCGCAGTTTCTCTGAAGTTGAGCATTTGTTTACGCCCAAGTTTCATTTAAAGTTTGTTTGTTTGCTTATTTTGTCATTACTGAAAATAAATAAATAATACAAACAATGCTCACTTTAACAAATATCATTTGAGGCAAAGCCTAATGAAATCCACTGATTTTCGGTAAAAAAAAGAACACTTTTATAGCGTATAACAAGATCAGCAGTTGTACTTAAGAGAGATCTTCACATGTCAATTACAGTGGAACCAGTTCATAATTTCAATGAATTTGTTGTGGAAAAAATAAATCTGAGTGGTATTCTTTGATATTATTAATTTACAAACATTTAAAATATTTACATGCTTTAAGATGAAATGTATAAAGCTTGTTATAAAACTTATATTAATGATTTATTTTTTAAGGAAACTATGAGTAATAAACTATAAAGAAGCAATAAGTAAATTAGAGTATTAATAATAAAATTATTTTAAAAGTGTATGTATAAGAAAAATAAATAAATATCTATTTTAAATTGATAAATATTTTGCAATAAACTTTTTGGAAGAATATCTTAATGTTTACCTGTTTGTATATTTTTCATACCAATATCCAAATCGGTGCCTTATATCGTTTCGGATTGGCCGCATAAAAATGATATAATAGTTTAATACTTTGTATAAAAATAAACATAAATTGATTTGGCGAAATGAGAACACATACTCAATTTTTAAACATTTATTTTACTCTTAAATGCTTCTTTTATTGAAGTTTATTTTTCTTTAACAATTTCTCTAACTTTTTTAAAATTTAGTTTGGCTAAAATATGATTAAAAAAATGTTGTATGTTGACAGATACAAAATAGGTCAACTGATGCAAACTGCTCTCGACTTGCTCACTTAAGTTACTTGATCTGTTCCACTGTCTACCTGTCGAGACTTCCGCATCTATATCAACATCACAAAAAGTACCCAATATGATTGGGTTAATTTCAGACAAACGACTTCAAAACGTGTACCTTTTATTAATAATTAGTTTTGGCTGTTGTGCCGAGCCAGAATAATTGCAAAAAAAAAAAACAACCATTCAATGGCAAACCAAAGAATGCCATTGAACTCAAATATTTGGCTATAAATTGAAGTGCTGCTTGGCGCACCGCTTTAGTGTTTATCCAAATGTGGTTCTGACTGTGGAATACAATGGAATTCTCGAATCTTAAAATCAGTTTGATGTTTTGCATCTGTGTGTTGCTCTGCGGATTGGTAAGCACCAAGGAGCAGAAGCAGGCGCAGGAGCAGGAGACGGATCAGGAAGTGGTGGTTTTGCCTGACCAGCTCCTGGAGGCGGGTGAAAATGGACAGGCCCAAGATGAGGCGAGTGCCGAGAGTGGACGCAAAGTGCGTCAATACTTTGGACCGCCACCCTTCTTCGGTCCACGACCCTATTACGGTGGTTTCGGTGGCGGCTATGGTGGTGGCTTCGGTGGTGGCTTCGGAGGTGGCTTCGGCGGTGGCTATCGTCAGCGCACTCGCGTCGTCACCCGCACTCGTGTTCGCGGTGGCTACTATGGTGGTGGCTTCGGCGGCGGTTTCTATGGCTAATGTTTGCCAAAGCTCTTCGGTGCTGTTATTTGTGATATTCCATTGTGCTACCTCAATAAATGTGTGATGTTTTCTCGTTTCTTTAACTGGGTGCGCGTTTTTATTGGTGGGGATATTGTGGAGGGAGTGTCGCTGCTTTATGATGAGAAAGTTTACCTCGGCTCTGTCCACTTTGTTCGTACTTATAAATATGCTAAAGAGCTGGCTCAGTTTTGATTTGGCCTTAAAATGTGGCGTTTCATTTGCTTAACGCGGCTGCTGCTGTGGTGCTGTGCTTTATGCCTGGTCTGTGGTGCCTTAGATGAGCTGGAGTACGATCCGGATGTGGCACCACCAGTTGTGGGTTAGTGATTAAACTGTGTATTCCACAATCTTTTTTTTGAGACATTAATATTGTAATTAAAATATATTCGATTGTTTCAAAGAAATCCATTAAATCTACAACTTCAGAGATATTTTTAAATTGCTTGGTTGGTTTTAAGTCGAGACACAGAAAAGCCAATGAAAAATTAATATTTCTATATCTATCCTATATCTAAGATTAGACTTAATATGATTTTAATATTTTTTTGGATTCATATTTTTATTTTAAATCTATGCTTAGGGCTATACCTAAAAAATATGAAAGGCATATTAATGATGATTTCTATTAAAAGTCGAAAAGATTTAAATTTTTTGAGTAATTTAATTAATTTAGGCTTCTATTTCGCTTTTCAACTGCTCTTTCAGCTCCGCGTCCAACTTTAAATCTGTGGCACAGTTTTTTGGTGCAAATGCGTCAGACTTTTCATCGCTTTCAGCCCACCACCAAACAGCCCCACGTGCAACTGCGCAGCACCACGCCGGACACCGATTCCGAATACAGCTTCACGTCTGATCAGCAATTCTATGGAGCACTAAATCCCATTTATCAAACACTTAACTTTTGATTTGGATTTTTATATGACAAACTTAATATTAAAATTAATTAAAGTATGAAAATGCTTTGGATAAAATTGTGTGTCTTAGAATAGTTTGTTGAAGGATCCCTTGAAGCCGCCAAGTCCACCTCCAAAGCCACCTCCAAAGCCACCACCAAAGCCATGTCCGCCAAATCCACCACCAAAGCCATGACCAAGACCCAAGCCGCCCAAGCCGCCAAATTTGCCGCCCAGTCCGCCCAGTCCACCAAAGCCTCCAAGTCCTAAGCCACGTGCAAAACGCTCATTCTCCTGCTGTGGCAACTGCTGCTCCGCATCCAAGTCCACATCGAACAGGTTAACTGGTTCACTTTTCAGCTCCACAGGCGCTGCCCAGTTGCTGCTAATCAGGCAGCTGGCAACTACGAAAATACACAGAATGAGGAACTTCATTTTCTTCTTCTCTTTTTTTTAATTTTTTGGGTTGCTTAGGCAGTTTAGACAGCTGCGCGTGCTGATTTGTACATGATCTCAAATGGCAAAGATTGATGCTTATATATGCTGGACACACTCTAGTACTGTCTACTGACAACCTTCTGAGCTCTTTTAGGGCGGGCAGCTCTTGAGCTATGGGCGGGGCTTCTACATTTAGTTGCTAATTGCGAGTGTCCACATTGGGCGACTTTACTTGCTTTTCATTCCCAAAATATACTTTCATTCATTGAAATTTTTTTCCATCTATACTCTGTTTTATGTAGGAGAGAATCTAGCAATATAATGTTTAAAATACTTATATTCATTAAATATACTACTATTAATACTTATTTCAACGTATGCAGTTCTATTTAGAGTCTTAAGCAAGCATTAACTATATATCTCTATATCTTTATAATATTTGGAAGAATTAAAAAATTATGTTTTTTTAAATAATAAAATTAAAAGAGAAATATTAATAAATTATTTAAAATATGTATATAAATATAAGAATAAATAATTTAGATTTGTTATTTATATTTATAAGAAGTATTTTTGATAGATTAAATATTAATTGAAAATAATTGATATATTTTTATATAATTTATTATTTTTTCTTGTTAATATATACACTATTTTAATTAAAATTGTACATTTTTAAGGTGAGTTAGTTTTATAAAAATCTCTTTTATTTTTTAACTGTAAAAAGCAGTGTATTCCGCAGTCGGTAAACTTTTCCTTTGTTCACACTTCAGCCAGAGTTGGATTGGGTTGGTTTGCTTTAAGCTTGGGTTGGGTTAGCTTCTGGCTCAATCCTCTTCATTATTTGTGTATTTTTTCTGCCTGTGACTTTTGCGTTTGCTTAGGTCTTTAGCTGCTGTGTGTTGTGGGGGGTGAGGGGCTCTTTTTGTTACATCATGTTTGCCGTTGTGTTTACCACCATGCTTGTTGCCGGGCTGGTCTTGAAACGTAATCCAATTGACCTTAATGTGTTTAACTAGCTTTAATTTGTCAGCGGACTTGAAGATTTGGTAATCGAACCTGTTAACTACTTTAGAAATTGTGCTAATTTTAACAATCAAATTCTATTGGATAACTGCTTTTATAAGAACTGGTTTTCGACTATACCTGCTCCCGTATTATTTAATTTTTTTTTATTTATTGCATATTAATTTACTTAGCAGTTTACGATGCCTTCGCAAATAATTTTTATATATATAATTTGTATGGTTGCTGCTATGATGTGGATACCAGTTGCGACTCGGCTTAATCCTCTCCAGCATTGTTGACTTTTGACTGATGCGTGGCCGCCGAACTATGTCCCGGACAAATGCACGCGACCAGACAAGCGGATCCAGGCTGGCATCATAGCTGGCTGCACTGTGGCGCCACCAGGGCATTGCCTCGCACTGCAGTATTGTGAGCAACAAGAGCAGCAACAGAAGACTTGCTGATGAATTATTAATTCCAGCTGTAAAGCGCATCTCGGAAATTGGTGTGTTTGTGTCCTACTTGCGTCGCGGTTAATTAGAAACTGTTGCATTCGGAGTGCAACGCAGTGCGTCTTATATAGAATAAATGTAGGTCGCTTGATATTCCCTTTCCTCTGCAAATGCAACAATATGTTGAACAAGTAGATAAAAACCCCTAGCATACTTCACATTATCTTTAAGACCATCATTGAGGTTACCTGCCTCAAACACACACACACAAACACACAAACACACACACACAAAAACTCACTCAACATTTTATGAGTGATCTGTGAAATATGTAAAATGTTGAGCAGGTCAACAAGAAAATTATATTTGCTGTTTTATTTTTTCCATTGAATTGTAATAAACCATAAATCTATTTTAACATGTATTTCACCACATTTCTCAAAAAATTGGAAATTAAATATTTAAATATAATATATTTAATAAGCTCTAAAAGGCAGATTTGTTTAGTATAAATAATAAGATGTTAGAAAAAAGTTGTATATTCAATATATAAGATATTACGACAAAATACACCTTTAGAGATCCTGTTACCGAAAATCTATATTATTTAAAATCAAGATAGATACATATATAGATGGATAGTATATTAGCTTGCGAGCCTTACAAAACATAATATACGTATCGTTTCCAACAGGTACAGGTTGTTCACAATATTTCGAAAACATTGAAAGAATTGGTTTATCATGGAATTTGTGAATGGCTCAACGGGTAGTTTTGGGTCATTTAAATTTCCGCCTAAGACAGCATGTGCCATCATTAATGGGTACTTGAATTTCACTTTCGTAATTGCAAGTGAAATGAGTCAAAGAGCTATTTGCAAGTTTCCAAACATACATAGATCTTAGGATACCTGACTGAAGTGTCTGGTCAATATGCTCGACTCTGCGCTGCATTTTAGCCTTGCACTTGACACCAACTGGTGGCTGCACTATTAGCGTCTTATGTGTGTTTGTTGGCCTGTGAAATATGCGCAAGTGGTAAAACCAGTTAACAGCAGCAACATTAACATCAGGGCGGCATACAAACTATTCCAAAGTCCCAGTTAGCCCACTTTCGTGATGGCCCGCAACTAACTGCAATTGACACATTTGAGTGAGGAGTTGCGCATTGGAAAAAGATAGAAGAAAACTAGAAAGAACAGCTATTTCTGGCATATCGAATATTCTATACACTTACAGATAATATAATCCAACTAACGTAAAAATTCGTATAATATTCAAGTTTAATTTATGTCTTTCTAGCATGATAATAATGTGTTAAAAAATCAAAAACCATTTTGTAATAATTTTGATTATATTTTGAAGTAATTTTTTAATTTTTTGATGAGATTGCAAGTCTCCTCAATATAGTCCACATATATATGAATATTCGTATATGCTTTAAGCAGACGATTTCTTTAGTGATATGAAAATAATGCCAAATGGAAGGGTATCGAAATTGACACAGAAATGTTGCATAAAAGGAGCAGTCGTCGCCAGTTTTGGCCACAGTCTGCCACCAAAGTTCTCTGAAGAATATGTGCAACAAATTACTGCTATTGCAGCTGCTAGTCCTCTGCCTCATCCTGGCCATTTCGGCACAGGTGCAACAATCGCGACTCCGTCTGCCACCTGGTCACCACAATATGAGATTGGGTCCGTTTCCCGCGCGATTTTCGGGAAAAGGAGCTTACACTTTGGTCGGCAAGCGAGCATCGCCTCCAGTTAAGTGGCAGCAGCAGCAACAGCAAGTGCAGCAAGTGCAACCACCCCAAAAACTCCAGCAACAAAAGCAACAACAACAACAACAACAACTGCGACGCCAGCAGCTATTTCAGTGGGCAACAATGGGTGGAAAAATGCACAACTAAATTCAATTTTTGAAAATGCATTCGAAATTTATTTGGCTAAATAAATAAAATAAATTAGTTTGAATAAGTTAAATTTTAAGATTGCTGCTGCTTCAAAAAGCAGGTGCATAATTTTTCATGGTCATGCTCCGATCAAGGCCACCAACAAAGTAGCCAGGCATGCCAAGTGGGCCACCAGGCTGACCAGGCTGATAGAGTCCTCCTGCATTGGGTGCACCACTCAAGCCGGGCAAATTAGCCAGATTGATTATATTATTCAGTGCCTCAAAGTTATCCTGCGGAGGTTGAGTTCCAAATCCCTGTCCTAGCTGGGCGTTGGGGTACAGTCCTTGAGGATTGCCCTGCATGAAACCAGGATTGGAAGGATAAACCGGATAGCCCCCCAGGCCAACTCCAAGTCCCAGTCCAAAGTTAGTGCTAGCGCCAGGTAGACCCAGGCCAAAGCCTAGACCCATGTTGGGATCAGTTGGATAGTTGTTGCCAATATTCGTTTGGCCAAGTTGTCCTGGCATGCCGAGGAATGGTGATCCAGTTACTCCACCGGCGCCAAGAAACATGCTTGGATAGTTGGGATACCGTGCAAGCTGCATATTTGCCATGGGATTCATGGATAGTCCAGTCATTCCCGTCATCCCTGGCACCTGCATGGCGGGCGTCATGTTGGCCGTATTCCCAGCGATCATCTTTAAATCCGCTTCGGTTGTGGCACCCTTAAGCTGTCGCTCCTCACGTTCCTGATGTTCCTTCAGCGGTTGCGCTGGGCAGCTAGACATGATCAGCAGCAGCAGCGAGATTGGCAGCAAGGATTTCGCGTTGACAGACTTCATTTTGCTTAGATTTGCTTTGCTCAACTGTTTGCTTCCGGCTACTTGGAGGCGCTTTTTATGCGAGGCTGAGTTGGTCAACTTTCTTTCAGTTGGCAATTGGTTTTCTTTTTGGCTCATAAACTGTTACCAAAGCGACTTTTTTTATGAGTGCGCCGAACAGAGCAGCTTGTCTGCGTTTGGTAATCTCTTTATAAACAATTCGCACATTTTGCCTAATGCCAATCGCAAATAAGGTGCTAAGTGTCTCAGACGGTCGACTAACGGTTTGACGCTTCGTCAGCAGTCATGCCGAAAATTGTCGGTTGACTGTGTGTGTTGAATTGTGGTGAATTAGCAAAGTGAAATGCGAGCCGTGTCTGAGTGACCAGTTTGTTTTCAGTTCTGTTGCTGTTTCTGAATCAAAAGACTTTGGCAACGAACTTGCTGCTGGAATGCATGCCAAAAAGTATGCAGTCACATTAGATATCTAAAATAGTTTCTCCTATAAAAGATGAGTCAAAAACATTTATTTTAAATATGAAATATCGTTTAAGAAAAAGCAGATGAATAATTTAAAAATAAATTGAGCAAACAACTGCAGTTCTGTGTAATGTTCTGTGTAAATATTCTTTGGTGTATTTTTTTTTATAGGTTTGTAGTCAATTAATGTTATTTATTAAAATAAAAAACAAGTAGCAAAAATTGGTATGCTTGTCAAAAACCCTCGTTAAACATAGTTAAACAAGTTAGCTTTAATTTAATTTATTTTAATTTAAAAGAATATGTTAAGCCAGTTTTTTTTTTTATTAAGAAACAAAATACAAATAAATATTTTTTATGTCCAAGCGGCTAACCTTATAAGTATTTTTGACTATATGAACGTAAAAAAACTTGGGAATGCGACTAAATGTACCAATACAAATTTCTATATATGTTTTCTCAACAAATCCGATTTGCATGTAAATTGTTTTAAAATATTATTAAATACTTTTAATTGTGTGATTTAATATTACAATAAGTAGTTGTAATATATTTACATATAAATAAATAAATATTACGATCATAATAATATGATTCTTTGGTACTAAACTTAGAGAGACCTGTGACAATGGCTTAATGTCTATATATATATATATATATACACTAGTAATCCAGGTGATATATTCAGCTTATTTTCCATAGCTATCTGTGTAGGCTGCGCGTTCTCTGTCCGCACGATCCTTGCGTTCATCGAAGGAAGCGAAGGCACTGAGAGGATTGTCTGCCTGATCGGAACGACGATTCGAGCTCAAAGCATTTGGACTTTTGTAGTAGTTATAGACAACGCTGCTGGGATAGCAGATAAAGTAGTCCCCCTCACGCTTCTTACGCACAGACTGGCCGCTCAGATCAGTGGGTGACTTAATTGCCTGATATGGATTATTCCTGTCAAAGGGCGCTGATTGGCACAGGCACAACGAAGCCAGAATCAAAGCAAAGATAATTGTGCAGTGCATGTTGATTGTTTTTCTTTTGTTATAGTTATTATTATTAATCTTTTGTTATTTATAAGATGATTACTACTGCTGCTGCTGGTGATGTGCTGCTATTGAAGTTTCTTAAGATTCTGTTTGGCTGCTGTAGGCTGTTGCCTTTTTATATAAATTCGAATTTCACACTATGCGCACCACTAATTAAATTTGCTATACTTATTTCAGTCTAATTAGCACCTCATACAAAAACGCAGAGCATTTCCGAGGGGCACAACTCGCGTGACGTCAAATCTGGAGCTGATGATCCATTGGGTAGACCCTAAATTGTGCTAGTCGCAAGAATATAAATTCGTATGACTCAGAAGATTACTAATAACAAATTAACTTTTATTATCAAATCATTGGCTTACACGATGTTTCCCAATTTAGCATTACTAATTTATATCTTACTAGCATCGATTACTAACTATTCCTTCCAAATAAATGTATTTAAATATGGGCATTTATATTAATCCAATAATATACATTTTAAGTTTAAGTCAGCTATTAAATTTTACATTCCATTTTAAAAACACAATCAAATCTTGAGATTTTTAAATGTAATTTGGAGTAAAAAATCGTACTTTAAATTTAATGTACTTTAACAAAGTTTTGAATTAAGAACATAATATTTTACTCTGACTATTTCTAGATAGTTTATACTTATAATTAGTTTAATAAATGTGTAAAACAGACTAGGTCTAAATATTTATTTTGCACTCAATATTCGCTTTTAGATTAAAATCTTATATGTAAAATAATAGTTTTAGTTTGAAGATTTGGTAATCGAACCAGTTAACTACTTTAGAAATTGTGCTAATTTTAACAATCAAATTCTATTGGATAACTGCTTTTATAAGAACTGGTTTTCGACTATACCTGCTCCCGTATTATTTAATTTTTTTTTATTTATTGCATATTAATTTACTTAGCAGTTTACGATGCCTTCGCAAATAATTTTTATATATATAATTTGTATGGTTGCTGCTATGATGTGGATACCAGTTGCGACTCGGCTTAATCCTCTCCAGCATTGTTGACTTTTGACTGATGCGTGGCCGCCGAACTATGTCCCGGACAAATGCACGCGACCAGACAAGCGGATCCAGGCTGGCATCATAGCTGGCTGCACTGTGGCGCCACCAGGGCATTGCCTCGCACTGCAGTATTGTGAGCAACAAGAGCAGCAACAGAAGACTTGCTGATGAATTATTAATTCCAGCTGTAAAGCGCATCTCGGAAATGGGTGTGTTTGTGTCCTACTTACGTCGCGGCTAATTAGAAACTGTTGCTTGATATTCCCTTTCCTCTGCAAATGCAACAATATGTTGAACAAGTAGATAAAAACCCTTAGCATACTTCACATTATCTTTAAGACCATCATTGAGGTTACCTGCCTCAAACACACACACACAAACACACAAACACACACACACAAAAACTCACTCAACATTTTATGAGTGATCTGTGAAATATGTAAAATGTTGAGCAGGTCAACAAGAAAATTATATTTGCTGTTTTATTTTTTCCATTGAATTGTAATAAACCATAAATCTATTTTAACATGTATTTCACCACATTTCTCAAAAAATTGGAAATTAAATATTTAAATATAATATATTTAATAAGCTCTAAAAGGCAGATTTGTTTAGTATAAATAATAAGATGTTAGAAAAAAGTTGTATATTCAATATATAAGATATTACGACAAAATACACCTTTAGAGATCCTGTTACCGAAAATCTATATTATTTAAAATCAAGATAGATACATATATAGATGGATAGTATATTAGCTTGCGAGCCTTACAAAACATAATATACGTATCGTTTCCAACAGGTACAGGTTGTTCACAATATTTCGAAAACATTGAAAGAATTGGTTTATCATGGAATTTGTGAATGGCTCAACGGGTAGTTTTGGGTCATTTAAATTTCCGCCTAAGACAGCATGTGCCATCATTAATGGGTACTTGAATTTCACTTTCGTAATTGCAAGTGAAATGAGTCAAAGAGCTATTTGCAAGTTTCCAAACATACATAGATCTTAGGATACCTGACTGAAGTGTCTGGTCAATATGCTC
This sequence comes from Drosophila longiperda, assembly GCA_035042125.1. Classification (NCBI taxonomy): domain Eukaryota; kingdom Metazoa; phylum Arthropoda; class Insecta; order Diptera; family Drosophilidae; genus Drosophila; species Drosophila longiperda. Next base: position 20,230,125 of record JAWNLV010000107.1, read on the forward strand.
GACTCTGCGCTGCATTTTAGCCTTGCACTTGACACCAACTGGTGGCTGCACTATTAGCGTCTTGTGTGTGTTTGTTGGCCTGTGAAATATGCGCAAGTGGTAAAACCAGTTAACAGCAGCAACATTAACATCAGGGCGGCATACAAACTAATCCAAAGTCCCAGTTAGCCCACTTTCGTGATGGCCCGCAACTAACTGCAATTGACACATTTGAGTGAGGAGTTGCGCATTGGAAAAAGATAGAAGAAAACTAGAAAGAACAGCTATTTCTGGCATATCGAATATTCTATACACTTACAGATAATATAATCCAACTAACGTATAATATTCAAGTTTAATTTATGTCTTTCTAGCATGATAATAATGTGTTGAAAAATCAAAAACCATTTTGTAATAATTTTGATTATATTTTGAAGTAATTATTTAATTTTTTGATTAGATTGCAAGTCTCCTCAATATAGTCCACATATATATGAATATTCGTATATGCTTTAAGCAGACGATTTCTTTAGTGATATGAAAATAATGCCAAATGGAAGGGTATCGAAATTGACACAGAAATGTTGCATAAAAGGAGCAGTCGTCGCCAGTTTTGGCCACAGTCTGCCACCAAAGTTCTCTGAAGAAGATGTGCAACAAATTACTGCTATTGCAGCTGCTAGTCCTCTGCCTCATCCTGGCCATTTCGGCACAGGTGCAACAATCGCGACTCCGTCTGCCACCTGGTCACCACAATATGAGATTGGGTCCGTTTCCCGCGCGATTTTCGGGAAAAGGAGCTTACACTTTGGTCGGCAAGCGAGCATCGCCTCCAGTTAAGTGGCAGCAGCAGCAACAGCAAGTGCAGCAAGTGCAACCACCCCAAAAACTCCAGCAACAAAAGCAACAACAACAACAACAACAACTGCGACGCCAGCAGCTATTTCAGTGGGCAACAATGGGTGGAAAAATGCACAACTAAATTCAATTTTTGAAAATGCATTCGAAATTTATTTGGCTAAATAAATAAAATAAATTAGTTTGAATAAGTTAAATTTTAAGATTGCTGCTGCTTCAAAAAGCAGGTGCATAATTTTTCATGGTCATGCTCCGATCAAGGCCACCAACAAAGTAGCCAGGCATGCCAAGTGGGCCACCAGGCTGACCAGGCTGATAGAGTCCTCCTGCATTGGGTGCACCACTCAAGCCGGGCAAATTAGCCAGATTGATTATATTATTCAGTGCCTCAAAGTTATCCTGCGGAGGTTGAGTTCCAAATCCCTGTCCTAGCTGGGCGTTGGGGTACAGTCCTTGAGGATTGCCCTGCATGAAACCAGGATTGGAAGGATAAACCGGATAGCCCCCCAGGCCAACTCCAAGTCCCAGTCCAAAGTTAGTGCTAGCGCCAGGTAGACCCAGGCCAAAGCCTAGACCCATGCTGGGATCAGTTGGATAGTTGTTGGCAATATTCGTTTGCAGGCCAAGTTGTCCTGGCATGCCGAGGAATGGTGATCCAGTTGCTCCACCGGCGCCAAGAAACATGCTTGGATAGTTGGGATACCGTGCAAGCTGCATATTTGCCATGGGATTCATGGATAGTCCAGTCATTCCCGTCATCCCTGGCACCTGCATGGCGGGCGTCATGTTGGCCGTGTTCCCAGCGATCATCTTTAAATCCGCTTCGGTTGTGGCACCCTTAAGCTGTCGCTCCTCACGTTCCTGATGTTCCTTCAGCGGTTGCGCTGGGCAGCTAGACATGATCAGCAGCAGCAGCGAGATTGGCAGCAAGGATTTCGCGTTAACAGACTTCATTTTGCTTAGATTTGCTTTGCTCAACTGTTTGCTTCCGGCTACTTGGAGGCGCTTTTTATGCGAGGCTGAGTTGGTCAACTTTCTTTCAGTTGGCAATTGGTTTTCTTTTTGGCTCATAAACTGTTACCAAAGCGACTTTTTTTATGAGTGCGCCGAACAGAGCAGCTTGTCTGCGTTTGGTAATCTCTTTATAAACAATTCGCACATTTTGCCTAATGCCAATCGCAAATAAGGTGCTAAGTGTCTCAGACGGTCGACTAACGGTTTGACGCTTCGTCAGCAGTCATGCCGAAAATTGTCGGTTGACTGTGTGTGTTGAATTGTGGTGAATTAGCAAAGTGAAATGCGAGCCGTGTCTGAGTGACCAGTTTGTTTTCAGTTCTGTTGCTGTTTCTGAATCAAAAGACTTTGGCAACGAACTTGCTGCTGGAATGCATGCCAAAAAGTATGCAGTCACATTAGATATCTAAAATAGTTTTTCCTATGAAAGATGAGTCAAAAACATTTATTTTAAATATGAAATATCGTTTAAGAAAAAGCAGATAAATAATTTAAAAATAAATTGAGCAAACAACTGCAGTTAATTTCTGTGTAAATATTCTTTGGTGTATTTTTTTTTTTATAGGTTTGTAGTCGATTTATTTTAATTATTAAAATAAAAAACAAGTAGCAAAAATTGGTATGCTTGTCAAAAACCCTCGTTAAACATAGTTAAACAAGTTAGCTTTAATTTAATTTATTTTAATTTAAAAGAAAATGTTGAGCCAGTTTTTTTTTTGATTAAGATTTTGTTTCTTAAATAAATATTTTTTATGTCCAAGCGGCTAACCTTATAAGTATTTTTGACTATATGAACGTAAAAAAACTTGGGAATGCGACTAAATGTACCAATACAAATTTCTATATATGTTTTCTCAACAAATCCGATTTGCATGTAAATTGTTTTAAAATATTATTAAATACTTTTAATTGTGTGATTTAATATTACAATAAGTAGTTGTAATATATTAACATAGAAATAAATAAATATTACGATCATGATAATATGATTCTTTGGTACAAAACTTAGAGAGACCTGTGACAATGGCTTAATGTCTATATATATATATATGTATACGCTAGTAATCCAGCTGATATATTCAGCTTATTTGCCATAGCTATCTGTGTAGGCTGCGCGTTCTCTGTCCGCACGATCCTTGCGTTCATCGAAGGAAGCGAAGGCACTGAGAGGATTGTCTGCCTGATCGGAACGACGATTCGAGCTCAAAGCATTTGGACTTTTGTAGTAGTTATAGACAACGCTGCTGGGATAGCAGATAAAGTAGTCCCCCTCACGCTTCTTACGCACAGACTGGCCGCTCAGATCAGTGGGTGACTTAATTGCCTGATATGGATTATTCCTGTCAAAGGGCGCTGATTGGCACAGGCACAACGAAGCCAGAATCAAAGCAAAGATAATTGTGCAGTGCATGTTGATTGTTTTTCTTTTGTTATAGTTATTATTATTAATCTTTTGTTATTTATAAGATGATAACTACTGCTGCTGCTGGTGATGTGCTGCTATTGAAGTTTCTTAAGATTCTGTTTGGCTGCTGTAGGCTGTTGCCTTTTTATATAAATTCGAATTTCACACTATGCGCACCACTAATTAAATTTGCTATACTTATTTCAGTTTAATTAGCACCTCATACAAAAACGGAGAGCATTTCCGTCAACTCTCAGCGTCGTTTAAGGGGCACAACTCTCGTGACGTAAAAGCTGGAGCTGATGATCCATTGGGTAGATCCTAATTTGTGAATTTTTGTTACGGTAGGCGCAACAATATAAATTCGTATGACTTAGATGATTACCAATAACAAATTCACTTTTCATCATCAAAGTTATTTCACTTTTTACCTCCCATTTTTTTTTTTTATAAATTTATCGCTCACAAGTATTAGGGAATTGGGGATTTTATGACAGGAAGTGGATTCATTTTTTAATAGCTTCATTCTAGTACTTAATGTGGAGTTTTTAGGTGGAGGAGCGAGTGGTGTGGGACTCATTTGAGGAAAATGTGCGGGGGGAGCGATCTTTTTTAGTAAAATGTGTGGGTGTGGATCACGTATGAGAGGTTTTTCCGTGTAATGTACTAATTAAGACAATTTAAAATATTTGCTTTAGACAATAATCAATGAATCAGTCCAGCTAAGTAAGTGTCTAAACATCTCTCAGATTAAATTAAAATTATTATAATTATCAACTCGAAAGCAACTTACAAATTCTAGTTAAAATGGGCCTGTACTGGAACAAGTTTTACGCAATTTAAAATATCCGTTGTGAAATATATATTTAAACAATTAAAGAATTGTTTTTCTTTTTTCTAAGTAAAGTAATGTGTTCAAAATGAGGAAGTATAAATAATTTAAAAATTATTTATAATTTCAAATTATTTATAATTTAAAAATGATTTATGTTTTAATTTGCAAAACATATATATAAGTAAACTACTAAATACTATAGAAAATTCCAACATATATGTAATTTCTGCTTAGCAGAAAAAATCTTTTCTTTCTTTGCTAAAATATTTTAAGTCGTAAAACTCGTCAACTCGATTCTGCTGAAAGCTAAAAGTGACTCCACAAATTTCACAATAGAATCATAAACTTTGCGAAGATCTCAATGAAGCACTGCCGCACACCCTCCTTCCCCGTCATACTACGACTTAAATAGTTCTCACATCCAATATTTTATGAATTCGTTGTGCCGTTTTACTATACAAATACTTTTTGTGTTTACTGCCAATTATTGTTTTGGTTATCGGAATATTTTGAACTTAGTCGATACCATTGGAATATTTTTTAGATTTGTGCTAAAAATAAAATCGACTGCTCAGCAAAATATATTTTGAATTAGTATTATTATTTCTGATTTTGAGTGAAAAACAGGCTTGAAGAAGGTGTCAAAATTTGAATTACATATTTGTGTTTTGACGGGTAATCGATCGAATGCGAATGCGTAGAAGTTGTGACGTTTCCAAAAACTGGTTTATATCTTCTCTTAATTTATGTTGTTATACTTTGATTACGACATCCATCAGTTGTAATATTTACTCGCATATTATCGCATTAAACAAATGAAAATAATATGGGAGTCAGAATAATATGGAATATATACATATTTTTAGACTAAGTGGCTATATTTATTTACGCCAGCTTAGACTTAGAGGTAACAAACAAACATATAGGATTATATGTGGGATGTTTTATGAATAACGCTCAAGTAAATGATATTTAAAGCTGGTATAGTTACTTTTGACAAATATAGCTATGCATAAAGTATCTATGTATAAGTTTATTTAAAAATGTACTCAAGGTTTATATCTATCATGGAACTTATCTCATCCATGAACCCAGCTGTGATATACAAATAAGTTTTATTTCCAATCTTACGAGCACTCAATTGCGCCTTCAGATCTTGATTAAATTTGATCAGCTTATCAATCATTTTATAAGTTATATTAATTCGAAGAATCTGCAATTAAAGTTGTGCCTCTTATTGCTGTAATTGCAATGACTTCAATATTTCAAGAAGACAGGCTTTTCAAAAACCCTGAACTCTCCTACGTAAAATTTCATTTATTTTCTAAAAAGCTAAGGTATTCTAACTATATATAACTCGTAGAAGTAAAGGCGGGATCTCCTTAGCTTATAAATAAACACATTCGTAATAATTGCTAGGTATAACTTATGTTCGTAAGAAATGTATTTTTATTATATATGAATCACATTCCAAAAACCTCAGCTTTTTCCGAATAATTTACTCATTCAGCCAAGTGCAAAAATATTTTTTTTAGGCAACTATGAATGAATCAGAATTGTTAATTGAAGTGTGGTCGGCTGTATCTGCAAAAGGGGATAACTCTTTTGCTGTATTGCAGACGAGGAGCAACAGCAGCAGCGGGATTGGTTTAATTTCGTGAGTCACGGAGTCTTCTCTTATGCGATGCAGTGTGTTGGACAACATTTTTTCTTATTTGACAGTAGATTTTCTTATTGACTCAATGGTGACATTTTTTTTTTTTTATTTTACTAAGCCGAAACGAGGTCTTTTTTTTTTGTTTGGTAATGAACAATACATGTAAGCTTAATGCCAACCTCAATAAACGAAAGACTTAGGTAACGAACTTTCTGCTGGAATGAATGCCCGAAAGTATGCAATCATTTTAATGCTGTTTGTTATTCTGCTTATGAGTCAGGCTTGAAATTAAAGTGGTGCTATAAAAAGTATAAGCTGATAAAAATTATATAAATAAGTTGAGCAAGCAATTAAATTGTGTTCGTCAATCTGGTTTAGTAAAGTTTTAATAGGGTTTTGAATTTGGCTTGTACCGACTGGATTTAAGTTTATATTGTTTTTTTTAATTATGGTTTTTATTAAAAGGCAACAAAACAGGTGAAGAAAAGGCAGGCAAATTAATGCTGATTATATAAAGAATAGTTATGGTTAAAGAACACGTTTCTAACACTATTAACTGATGTAAGAAATGGAAATATTTGTCGAGTGACTCATCTGTAATCTGCTCGCACTCCAATATTTCATTCAATCCTACTCCAACTTCATTCATAAAAATAGAATACTATAAAGTTAATCAGTTTCAAATTTCTTCTTTTTTTTGCGAAGATTTGGTAGATTTGGTAAGCAGACATTGCATGCATTTACCCAAAGTGTTTAAAAAACATTTAAGTACTTTAAAATTATATCAATAAATTATTTAATTTTTATTTTAATATTTACATGGCTATATGAAATAAATAGTTTTTACATAAATGTGAGAATGCCTTATCGACTATACATAAGCAAAAAATTCCAGCTTGATTGCTTTGCTTACTAGAAATTATTGTTTAAGTAGGCTTCACGAGCTTTGTCGACACGATCTGTGCGGTCATCAAAGGAGTCGTAGTCATTGTAGAGACTGGCTGCTCCACTGGAACGACGACGCGTGCTCAGAGAGTTGGGACTGTAGTGGTATCCATAGACAACGCTGCTGGGATAGCAGATGAAGTAGTCGCTCTGACGCTTCTGACGCACAGACAGGCCGCTCAGATCAATGGGTGACTTAATGGCCTGATATGGATTATTCCTGTCAAATGGCGCTGCATGGCAGAGGCACAACGAAGCCAGGATTAAAGCAAAGATAATTGTGCAGTGCATGTTGATTATTATTCCTATGATATTTATAAGTTGATTACAACTGTTGCTGCTGCTTCTGATGTGCTGCTATTGAAATTTATTATGATTCTGTTTGGCTGATGTAGGCATTTGCCTGTTTATATACATGATCATTTCACACTTAGCACTTGATATAATGGCAGATAATCAAACAAACAACTCACCGCAATAATTTAATTGATTATACACATAACGTACAACATTTTCGACAATTCTCAGCAGAATTTAAGGAGCTGATATTTTAAGAATGCGCTGAAAACAAGAAAACAATTTGCGTATCATCTTCACAGCATTCTAGGTTAAATGATTTTCACGCTTGATTGCTGCTAAAATTTAATTTTACAAACATTAAGTCTATAGTCACTATATATAAATATTCTCATTAAAAATAATTAGTTTATAGCTTTAAAAATAACATTTATAGTTTTAACTCTACACAATTTCATTCAGCTTTTCAAATATATTTCATTCAAAATTCATATTTTTACAAACCCATATTTGACTTATGAATCAAGAATTCAGTCTTAGGAAGCAAGAGTTCGACTATTATTCTACTTTTATTTTAGTTTATTTTCAACTAAAAATAGATCGAAATACTTTTATTGCATTCCAGGAAACCTAAAGTATTATTACTAAGTCTAATTGCCTCGTTGCTAGGTTGAACTTTATATGTAAAATCTACACAAATCTGTATATGAATCACATTTAAAAATTATCAGTTATTTCCGTGTAATCTACTCATAAAGAAAAGTGTGAAATATTTGTTTTGTGCCAATTATTCATGAATCTGTTCAGCTAATTAAAGAGTCATATTTCTGTGTATTCGGTTACACACTAAAAACAACTTTTAACATTTGTGTGTGAAAATTGTGAAACTGGCTTAATGTGAATATTATGTAATAAAAATATCTTATTAAAAAATGGACCTGCACCAGATCTATCAACATGTTGTTTTTTTTTTTCTATTAATTTAAAATAAGGTAGATATAAAGTAGTTGTAGATCTTATTTCACATGAGCCTAAATAAAGTCAAATTCAACTGATCATTTCTAGGCAGTATAATACGAATTCAGAAGATCGCAGCTGAGCCGACCCGTTCAATAATTCTTTTAGGTATAATAAAGACTTTAGCAGACTTCTTAGTAAACATCTATAATTTATTTACATATTTACCTACATCTACATTTATTTAATTGTTGTTTTGATTCCATTGGAATATTTTGAAGAGTTCGTCTTATTAAATATTATGTTAATAATAATGATTATTATTGTTAGTGCGATAAAAATAAAGTCAAAGTTATTTATTGTTATTATTTGTTACTTATTATTGTTGTTTATTATTTCTGATTCGAGTGGCAAACAGGCTTGAGGAACATTGTCAACACTTGAGCTACATATTTATTTATTGACGGATAATCAGTCGAATCCGAATCCGTAAAATCGTGATGTACCAGCCCCCAAAAGCTTGTTTATCTGCATTTTAATGGGATTTGCATCGAATTTAAAACAGATGTCCAAATCTCTCTCTCTCTCTCTCTCTCTCTCCCTTTCCTTCTCTCTCTGCACAAACAGCCGAGTTGATATAGCTCAAATCATAATATTATTTCAAAAATTAATGTATGAAAACCATATTTGAGTTTCAAGTTTATTAACTAAAGTTGTGGCAAATATTAACAGGTTTCTCAGGTCGAAGTTTCTGGGGATTGGGCGTACCGATTTATGAAGGAGGTAACAAGCAATTTATCTTTTAAGTATGCCGAGTTGTGGGATTTTAGACATTTCACATTAGAAGTTGCTTTCTTACAGAAGGACAGACTGACGGATGGACAGGCTGACAAAACCAAAATACAAAATCAATATACTTAAATACCTTCGATATCAGATTATAAACAGATACAATTTTCAAAATTCCAACAACTTGCACTCAAAGATCTCGAAAAACTCACTGATAGCCAATGTTCCCAGTTAATTAGCTTATATATTGAATGACCCAATGCGTTTTGAATGTTAAATGAACATAAATTATAAATTAATATATAAATTATTATATTTACTAATTGCACTAAGCATATAAATAAAATATTGCTTATTATTCTCGATACACATTTTTTTTTTGTTATTTTGTATAATTAAATGAGAAACGGAATCCAGTTCAAACAATGCGTTTTGCTATAATTAATATCTGATTAGAGAACATCATAGATGTATCCATAATAAATAAATAAAAGTGTATTAAAGTTATTTTAAATTTGTATCTATAATCTTATTTATCTATAATCTTATTTTCGTATATACAATATTATATCTGTTTTTCTGTTTGTTTGTCCCATTATCCGATAGGCTTTATAAGTTTGGGAGTTAAAAGTTGGAATATAATTTTTCATCTACAACGCGCACATCAATAATATTAATTTTTTCAATAAGTGCAAATGTCAATTCACATTTACAAATTCCCGATATCAATAAAATACTCAATTTTAAAGGTTGGTTCTCGTTTTTGTTTATTTCATTTGTCTGTCTTATAATTTACATTAAGATCGTTTCATTTTATTTTCCGTATGAAGATGCTGAGGCCGAGGCTGAAGCGGAGGCACTGCCAGCACCACCACCGTATCCACGTCGGCCACCATAGCCGCCACGGCCACCATAGCCGCCACGACCACCAAAGCCGCCACGACCACCAAAGCCGCCGTAGCCGCCACCACCCGGGAAGCCACCGTAGCCGCCACCACCCGGGTAGCCACCGTAGCCGCCACCACCTGGGTATCCGCCGTAACCGCCGCCTCCACCGCAGCAGCCACGAGCAAGACGAACACCGGCATCATCGATGACTGGCTTGGCATCCGCATCCTCCAGGGTGAGTTGCGCTTCCTGCTCCTCCAGCTGCCCCGAAGGATGTCCGCAGACGAAGGCCAAGGCCATGCAGAGAGTTAGTGCGAGCACCACAAATTGTTTCATCTTTAAGTTACCAATTGCTACTAATTGTTGTCGAATAGAATTCTAGATCTTTTATACTCCTCTAGACATTTGGGGATGCCCATTTGGGCACTAAGTGATTCTGATTGGTTCATCTTTTATTCAAAGCCAAATCATTAGTTCTGACATCAATCATTATTTTTTGTTTTGATAATTTCTGTCGGGTTTCAAACCAGCCGAAATACGGGAATCACAGACCCCCAAGGCAAAACAACTACAACGCACAACACTCCCCTTCTACCCATGGAACAGCGAATAGCATCCATAAACTGACTTTAGCACACTTTTTTTTTTAATTTGCTAATAACCACAGACCTACATTGATGTATTGAAGCTTGGTAAATACCAAACCCAAAACGCTTTCGTACTTTGCAATTTTAGGGGCTTTACATCTATAAGCACCCTGTAATAAATATGCAAATGAAAAATTGCTTATGCGCTGACTAGATGTGTAAATATTAATTTAAGCGAGATGAGAGATATCTAAAGATGGAACCAAGAAATGTTGGTTAAACTTATTCATTTCACTTCGTAGGGTATTTTTGATGAGCAACAATCCTTTCCTTAAACTTGTTCTTATTGTTATAGCTTTAGTTTGCAAATTGAATAATTATTTTGTATACCCTAAACACATTAAAAATGGGTACAGAAGGTATAATGGTTTTGTGCAAATGTATGTAACAGGCAGAAGAAAGCATCTCCGAAAATTATAATATATCCTTATTCTTTCTTCTTAATCAGGATCAGAAACAGTGCAAATCAGATTTGGGTCACAACTTATTGAAGGGAAATTTTCCAATTAAATGAAAATATATATAAAACAGCTGGATTCAGGGTATATCGTAGTCGAGCTCACTCGACTACAGATTTTTTTGCTTGTTTTTTTTTAGTTTTTTTTTTGTTGTGCTTTTTAATTTCTACATCACAATTGAGACTTTTTAAAACTTGTTAAGATTTGTGTTCACTGACCTTTTGAAATATCAGTTGTACTGCGCAGTAGAAGATCGTATTCTTCATTCAGTCATTCTTAGTTCATCAAAATAATAAATAATTTGAATTTTGCTTAATTTGCTTCTCTTTCTTTTGTTTCTATTTAAGCAAAGTTATTAATCATTACAATTAACAAAAGATTAAGCTGGTGATATAATTAATTGAATATTTTAATTTCCCTTAGAGACTTGTTTAAAACATTATTTCAGAATTTTAATGCTTTTCCTAATTAAGTTTAACTTTTAATATAGAAATATGTAATCTAAACATAATTTTGACTAATTCCATTGTAACATAAGAATATATAAATATGATTAATTTCCATACGAAGACTAAATTACAATTTATTATTATTAAATTTCCTTGAACTGTAAGAAGATCTGCAATATATAAGTCGAATATGTGCTTAAATATATCTAATTCGATAATTATTTTATTAATATTATAATTTAGTGTTAAAAAAGGAACAAGCTGGTTTGGCAATTGTGATTAATCTTGGAAGAATATCTGACTTCAACATTTGTAAACTGGGAGAGTACTCTTCTTTTTTGCAGTGTAATCGCAAGAGTACATTTTATATTAAAGTAACAAACATTACAACGCAAATTATAAACGACAATTGTGATGTATATTTGACTCAGTGTTCAGATGGATGACTGTAAGCAAATCATAACTTATTCGAATGAGTCGAAAACCGGTTGATAAAATAGTCCCCAAAACGACATTTTGCATGAACTGTGTAAATTCAAGCAATAATTGGTTGATCACATGACAATATGACTGCATCACTTGCATTTATTCAAATACTTGTTTCCCTTCGATGTATGCATGCACATATAGTAAAATATACACATATTATCTGTATATAGTAGTTAACTGGCCAATTTGAGAATAAAATCATAAAACTAACTGGGTCATTCTGCGATAAGTAAAGTTTATTAGACAAGTGTATATTCTTTTGTCAACATATGCCCCTTGATGGCAAATGCAAATATAAACACAAGACTAGTAAATAACAATATGGTCTAAGAAAAATAAAACTAACCCCATAAAATAATCAAGGCATATGAAAAACCTGCGGAAGTTAAAAAAAAATATCGCGCTAAAATTAACGGTGTGAAACAGTTTTTTTCTTTGATACTCTAACAGAGTTTATTAATATTATATGAAATGTGTAACTTATTGAGGAAAATATATTTAACACAATAAAGTTTATATTTTAATTTTCTAGATCATGTTTTCTAATAGTAAACGGCAAAATATATTCAATAAATATATTTATAAAGTGGCTTGATAGAATAAGAGCTGAACAGCTGTTGACAATAATATGTATCTATATTTACAGATATTAATTCCAATAAAAATGAGCTTTTAAAATAATTAAATCTACTTTAAGATCTGTTATTGTCTATATCTTATTGCTCTTGATAAGTATTTACAGATAATAAAATTTAAGTTAATCGAATAGTAAATATTCAATTTATGTTTTGGTAAACAATTGTTGGCCAATCGGTTTGAAAGGGTATGCATTCGTCGGTGTGGCAAACTTAGTTAATCGTTATTGCTATTACCAATTTAGCCAATATTTGCCGAGACGCTAGTCAGCAAGGTCAATGTCAGTAGAAGCAACGTGAAAGCATGGAACCAGAACCAGTCCGTGACGCGACGTCGCGACGCTTTAGCGACTCATCAGCGACTTTGTAGTGTCTTAGTAGCGACTTGATAGCGACTTGATAGCGACTTGATGGCGTCTTGCCTGCGACTTAATAGCGATTCTGTGTCGTTTCTGTTGTTTGTTTGTTTATTTCTTGCGTGTGCGTTGAAGTTTCCGTTCACAAGAAGATGAAGGTCTGCCAGTTGGTAAAGCACACATCGGACGTATTTGGAAATTTGCTCAAGAACAGTTTGATTTTGGAATTGGTCAAGGCGTGGCGAATTTTGAGTTTGCATATAAAACTAAATTTGAGCGTCTTCTGCAAGTTTAGTTGCCAGCTGCTGATTGTTGCGGCTTCAGTTGGTTTTGTGAACGGAATGTTTTTGCCGGCACGTTGGTGCCTGTTGAGTCTGCTCTTTGGCCTGGCCAGATGCCAGCGGAGCAGGCCACGAGCGGATCAAACTCAAGGACGCACCTTGGGCCTATTCGCACCGCTTCTATTTGGCAACCGCGGTTCATTATTTGATGAGCCTGTTGGTAGCCCGAGTGGTGGGGCTGCTGCTGCTGGCAGTGGTGCTCAGTCGGATCCGTACTATGGAGGAGCTCAAGGAGGAGGGGTTGGAGCAGGCGGTGCCTATAACAACTACTATGGCTATCGGCCCAACTATGGCTATGGCTATGGTTATCCCGGCTACGGTCTTGGCTACGGGCTGGCTCAGAGCTTTTTCGGCTATCCAGGCTATGGGTATTATAGGCCCAGCTATAACTACAACAACTACGGCGGCTATCAGCGACCCGTGCAGTATCCCAGTCCCAGCTATAATAATTATGGCAACTACTACAACAACAGACCCGCCTACAATAATTTGGCCAGCGCCGCAGCACCCCTGAGTCCTACTAGCAGTGCAGGTGGTTTACCTGGCATTTCTGGAGCTGGAGGTGGGCAACAGTTGAGCATGGCGCAGACGGCACAACTTGCGGGACTCTTGGGTCAAGCGTTGGGCAGCAGTTTGCGTCCATTGCTCGCCAATGGCGGAGCCGGAGCAGCTGGTGGTGCTGCCGGTGCCAATCCGCAAGCTCTGAGCGGTCTTCTGGGCTTGCTGGGCTAAGTTGAAGTACAAAGTCAAAAGTATTTTTAAACTAAGAACTGTTAAACTATTTTTATTACGCTGTTTTTTGTTTTTATTAGAAACAAAATAAAAATTTGAAAAAAATTGCCGGTCATCAAATGTGATTATCAAAAATGCCAGTTGCAACAAAGTGCTTTAGGTTATTTTTTATTTCTCTGTTTTCATCATCTTATTTTCGCTAATATTGGCATATTTACTTTTTTGCTTAAATAGAAATGAAAAAAACTGATTGAGTTGAGTGTACCCATTATTCAATTTTTAAACGATGGCAATTAATCATTTTTTTTTATAGAACCATTTATCGCTTTTAATCTAAACTTATGATAGATGTAATCTAAGTATTTTATTTGCAATTAATCTGGCTTGCCGTATAATTTTTTTTATAAAATAAATGTTATATTAATTTTTATGTATTTAAAATATAATTTATTTTAAAAACAAATGTAACTCGCCAACAAACTAACCAAATTCTCTATTGCAGTAAATTTATAAAACTAAAACGATTTTATTAAAAAAAAATTTCGTATTTTTATGAGCTTTTCAATATTTCAGCACACATTTTAATGATATTGATTTTATTTTTAATTAATTGAATGCAATTTAATTTTTGATTATTTTTTAATATACAAATTTGCAGCAGCTACTTGAGTTTGGGACAGTGTCGCCTAAAAGTATATTTCACTTTTAGTGAACTTAACACAAGACTGCTAATTGACTGATAATTAGGATATAAATATAATTAGAGAATAAATAGCAAAAGATTTAACACTCTTATTTACATATCAATCATTTTGTGAAAAGTAAACAAAATATGTTTGCATTGCACCGTGATCAGTAAATTTAGTGACAAGTCATTCAATATATAAGTCTGACGATGTGGCTAAGACAACAAGAACAAATTGGCAATAAGTATTAGTTGTTAAATTGGACGTTGGATGTAAATAAATATAATTGAAAATACAAAGTGCAAGACTCACAAAGCCTATAAAAGTGACAGTTGTCTAACAGCTTTAAATTCAGTTCAGTTTGGTTAATTTCTCGGTCAGAATGAATCTGTCCATTTTGCTTGCACTTGCAACAAGTCTCAGCTTGGCTTGGGGATGGCCGGTCAACAAAATGGAACAGATGCTGCAGGTTCAGGATCCAGTTCGGCAGGATGAGCCCAGTACGGATACGATGGTCAGCCTAACGGATGTAGACGAAATAGGCAATCATCAAGACGGGGAAGGAACACGCAAGGCTCGCTTTTTTTGGGGCGGCTATTGGGGACATCCTTATTATGGATATTATCATCACTACCCCTATTACAGCTATGGCTACTATCGCCCTTGGGGCTATTGGTGGTAAAACTGAAAGCGAGTGATTCTATATAAATACTATTTAAACTATCAAACTTTAAATTTTTTTTAAATTAAAATCTGTTCATAAAAACAATAACAATTAAAAAAAGAGCAAATTTATTACAGTTTTTTTGCATATCAAATTAACTTAGGTGTTAAATATTTTGTCATATTGTTAGGCATTTAAGACAATGGTTTGATGACTAATGTTGCTTATCTTGAAGATTTATTCAACTACTATGTTAATTACACTAACGGAGTGAATCACATCTGAATTAGTTTATGTAACCATATTTGCTCAGTTGTTATTACTTTGTTTACCAATCATTTAAACTGCGCTCCAACTGAATAAGCCATTAATTTCAACAGGTTCACTTCAGGTAAAATGAAGACGCAATAATAAAAATGTTAACAGTCCTCTTTTGATGATTTGGCAGTTACCTTGATATACTTTGTTAAATCACAAAACAACTCGTTTTAGGCGTCAAATTTTAAATAAACGGTGACAATATAAGAATTTATATGGAAACAAAATTAAATTTACATATTTATAAGTTTATCAATTTGTATACAAACAAAATAAAGTAAGTAAGATGAGCCAGCTTTTAAATACAATAAATTTTTAAAATTTGGTTCTGTAAAAAGATTTGCACATTTAGCCGACCGGATAAATGCTCTTCTTTTCAAAAGCCGGCACAGGAAAATAATCAGCGTTTATTTCGTAATAAGTTCACAGTCTAAATCACCTCGAAAGATTTGTATTAGATTTAAAACGAATTGTTTGACTCTATGAAACAACGACTTATTTCCTCGACGCACCTGCAAATTTACCCGGTACTTTCACGACTTATTATTAACGATTTTAACGCTGCGCTTTTCGAACTCGACTCTCTCGTTTTGCTGTTTTTCTACAACTCTTTTTCTTCGATTAATGTTAATAAGATCTGTTAAGCTAACCGCTGTTAGATCTGTTAACCATCCAACATCACTGTAATCCCACTGTAACTACTAGTTACATATATCTGTTTACAGGAATATAACTTGATTATCATGCCATCCTTTTCTAACACATAAACGCAGCTATTCATGCAGCTCAATACGATTTTTTCTTCGATCTTGATTTAATTTTTGAAGTTAATTAAAATTATTACACAATTATATTATATATAAATTGGAAAGGCATTCGAAATTATGGCCTTTACTGCTACTGAGAAATTATTTATGTTAATGTTCACGCAACATTAGAAATTATTTATAAAATTTTATATATATTGATATATACTTATATTATATATACCTCAACTTATATTTTTTATTTAAAACATGTATATATTGAGTTGGGGATATTCTATATTGATATATATACTTATATTCCCAATTTTAATGACGTATACCTCCAATTATATTTTAAAATTTAAACGTGTATACACTGATATATATATACTGATATAAGTTGAAAATATTCCCAATTTTCTGTTTCAAGTTCTCTTACTCTCTGGAATTGCTTTATTAAGCCCGTTTTTATACTTTTGGACAAAACTGTTATTGTGTTTTACGCATTTTTAATGTGCTCAAATTATTAATATATAAATAAAATAAAATATTTAAAAATAGACTAAAAGACAATATAGTGTGAGGTTGGATTGACCAGTTTATATATATAAATATAGTATATATATTAAATAAATTTCAATATTTGGTAAGCTTTTCAGAGCGGCGCAGCTGTTTACGCTCCTCAATCTGAAAGAGTTGCGCCCGTTTGGTGTCCAAAAGGATTTGCTTCGTTTCCGCATGACGATATTCCTCGGAGCTTTCACTGCAAAAAGAGGAATTGGTATAAAACTTAAAATATAAAGTGAAAATAACTTAAGTTCAATCTCACATTTCACGCTGCAGCTTCTTTAGCTTGATGAGATCTTTTTCTGTCTGCTCGCTATTCATGAGCGACATTCGAATCCATTCAATGCGTGCGTTCTGAGTTCCATCCACTCTCGCTTGCAGCAGTTGCGCCATCTCGGCGTCCAGCATCCGCTCCTCACTATGCAACTGATGCGCCAACTGGCGGCGACGCTGCTCCAAATCCTTGGCGTAGTCTACGAGTCTTTCTTGCACTTTGGAATCTATTTGGTAATTTCGATTGCGACGATTGGTGCGATTTAGAAATTCAGTCACATGCATTCTGCAGCTTTGTTATTTGGTTGATAGACCAAAGCCTTGGTAACCATGAATAAAGCTAAATTTTACCATTATAAATGTGCTATGTTAACTCAAAATGGCTCTGTTATCGCTGCGCTAAAAAGCATTACAAGTGCAAACAATTTCACAGTTTTCTCATTCATATCCATAATTACATAAGCAATAGTCAAATAAAAAAGTTTATAGTTTATTATATATGTCATTATTTTGAATTTTAGTGTGATTTTTTCTGGTGAAATTAGTTTTTTTTGTGTTTTATTGTGTTTTTATGTGACAAATATGAATGCATCACTTTTATTGTACAAATATATATATATATATATATATTGGATAACCATTGACTACTAGACAAGTAGTGATAGTGCAATTTGTTTACAACTGAATATACTATTAACTAATTAATTGTCTAATGTGCGCAGTCAAGTGACTAGTTTTTTCAAAAATACTACAAAATAAAAAAAAAACAAATGAAAAGATCCCCGGAACTTTGAATAAAAGGCGCGGCATCACAACAAATAGAATCAGTCGTTTAATTAACTTTGGCCCTAAGGGAGACACCCAGAATGATGCGTTTGACGCTTGTGCTGCTCATTGCTGCTCTTTGCATGGCACTTGGCTATGCGTTGCCGTTGGATGAAACTGCTCAGGATAATGCCTTATTGCCACTGCTCAGTCTGGCCGATCAGGGAGAAGCACACGCCAACGAGGGAGGGCGAAAGGAGCGCGCCTTTTGTTGCGGTGGTGGATATAGGCGTCGTGGTGGCTACGGTTACGGTGGTGGTTACGGCTACGGCTACGGTTACGGTTACGGTGGTGGCTACGGCTACCGTCGTGGTGGCTTTGGTCGCCGTAGATGGGGCTATGGTCGCTGAACCCAAGCCCTTTCAACTATTTTGTGCTTAATGCAGTTATAAACAAGAAATAAAAGAAAAAACCTATAAAATTATGTTTAACAAGAGCTACGTTTTTTCTTATCCTAAATAATCCCTATCGTATTCATAATCCTACCTAGAGCAACGTAATAACTTTCACTATTGTCAGTGCCTGTTTATAAGTTTACATTTGTGAAGCTATGCCATATAAAACACTTATCAAAAATTATTCACTTTGGCCAGTTAAGATATGCAAACTGCTAATTAACATTTTAATGAAAAATTATTCGATCAGCTAAATCTATATCAATCGAAAAACCAGTTTGAGTAAAGATGTTTTTGGGTGTTGAGAATTATTTTGTTTTATTACCATTTGCATTATATATGACATGCTCAATTGAATTCTACGTTTCGGGTAATTTATCTTCGCTATTTGAACGTGTGAATATGGCGGAATCAGATTTATTATATGGCATCAAAATGAGTCTCACCGATTTGGGGGGACTTTTTTATGACGAATGTTTACGTATTTAGTAGCCAATTTGAGATAGATATGTCAAATGCCTAGTTACACATTGGCCAGCTACTCATCTTATTGACAACATTGCTTATACCAAATGGGTAAGCAGATTTACATTTATCACATTTTAAATAATTCACTTTTTACAGAAAAAAAGTATAAACAAAAACATATCGTTAAAGAAACAATAACCCACTTAACAAAGATAAAAAACAAACCCAATTTGGTTATAAGTATTTTGGATATGTTATTTGACATACAATAACAATTAGGTGATGCGTTTGAGAACAGGAACGACAACTAATCCGGTTACTTCCAGACGTGAAAACAAATAAAAGGCCACTGCAATGTCAGCGAATGCATCAGTACCAGGGAAACATCGCTTCAGACAACACAACCCAACAAAATCCAAATTGAACACCCAATTTTATCAAACAAATAATCAATCAACAATCACTCAAGATGCGTTTAACACTTTTGGCGCTTATCGGCATTCTGTGCATCGTTTACAGCTATGCCCTGGATGCGGAGAAGAGTAACGACAATGTCAATAAGATCGGGCTCCTGGACGTGGCCGATCAAGGACAAGCCCATGCCAACGAGGGCGATCGTGATGTCCGCCAATGGGGCCATGGACGCGGATATGGAGGCGGCCATGGACACTACGGATATGGCCACGGGGGTCACAGAGGATACGGTGGCGGCTATCATGGTCATCGAGGCGGTCACCGAGGAGGATATGGCTATGGACGTTAATTTTGCCAAAACCAACAACAGCTACGACACTTATCATCCGTCAAGACTCACTTAAATGTTTGTTATTTTCGTGTTTGTAAATAAAGAATATTGCAAAAAACGTATAATTGTGATTTGAATTATAATATTTTTTGGAATTTCAGTCTATTTCGAACCCGTCACTCCTCTTTCAAAAGCACACGTCCATCTCAGATCTGAAACTTAAAAAATCTTCCAACTGACTATCAGAAATAATATTTGGTGTTTTATAAAAATGCAAAAACAATTATTTTTTATATAATTTTTTTTAACTGTTTTTGTTCTATTATGGTATAGAAATTTTATTTACTTACTCTAGTTTTAAAACTAGTTTTAAAACTGAATTGACCTTCAAAATTGATTGAAATCGACCGATGATATTTAAAAAATGTTTACAGTAATTAACAATTTTGGTAACATTAGTTCTTAAATTGATGAATCTGTAATAAATAACATATAAAATGTCATTGCAACAGCTTTAATACTATCAAAAAACTCGAACCATACTTATATTCTTTACGAATTACATTATTCAAAAGAATAAATATTTCTTTAAAAAAAAGAAACCTATAAAAGCTTTTATAAATTCTAGAGATTTTATCCCCGTATACTTAAGTGAGCTAAATTGTATCCAGAAGGTAAAAAAATAACCTTATAGTATTAATTTTATGACTCTCTAATGGCATTTTGTTTTTATTAGATTTATTTGTTTAAACAATGCAAATTCACTCTAGAAATATATAAAATGCAAAGCTATTTCGCAGTTAGATACTTTTTATAGGATTAATGGCCATAGTAAGTTAAATTTATTTGAACATTATTTTTAATCCAGACGTGTTTGAAATTGTTAATTTGGCCAGTTGCGTTTGATTTATTTTTTAAATTCAAGTTTATAGTCCAAATTCAATCCTATTTGTGTATGAAACGATAGAATTTCCTCTGACTTGTATTCATTGGCTTAATCGAATAGTTAGAACATTACCTATTCCATAATATTGAACCATTCAAAGTCAAGGTAATATGGCCTAAAAGTTGACACTTTGGTAGAATTATTAAACTTTTCTAATCGCTGGTTGCACAGATTAATGCATCTAAAAACATTGCATAGGTACAGGCAAAATTTAATTTTATTTGAAAAAAATAAATAAAAAATAAATAACCCACTCGTTATCACGCAAAACAACATTTTCGTTGTTTATAAAAATAATAAAATATTACTAACTAAAATGTTAATATGTTCAGTTGATTTTCAGCTCGAAGTAAAAAGTGGGTTGATCTTTGGTAGAGATTATATATTTAATATTATCCAGATACTTGTTTGCTCGAAAAAACACTCCTCTCAATTCGGTTTAATTATTACATTCTTATTTCGCAGTTCTATTCATACACATACTTTGTAAAACACTGTCTAACCGAGCTACCGGCTCAAATAAATTGAGATTTAATGTGATCCACTTAAGCAAAAGTTATGGACAGCATCTGGGAGGAGCAACTTTCAAGGTGTGTTAGCAACAAAAAGAAACGCAACAACAAATAAGTGCATTGACCTAGTGGCGCATGATAAATAAAATAAAATAAACAATTAGTACAAAGAGAATAACAATACCAGATTTAAAAAAAAAAAAATACTGATAATAAAATCCCCGATCTACATGCGTCTCAATATGTACCTTAAATTAGAAGGTGCGAGAACAGGAATGACATAACTAGTTGATTTTGATGGAGCTTGGGACGGTAGATAAAAGGCGTGCCATTTAGAAGCAGAATCATCAGTTTGGAATCAACCTTTAAGCAGCAAGCACAAAGTAAATCTTAAAGGAGCTTCAATTGAATAACAACATGCGTCTAACGCTCCTGGCGCTCATCGGTGTGCTCTGCCTGGTGTATAGCCTGGCCCAGCCACTGGATGACATCAGTCAGATCGACACGCAGAAAGAGAGTAATCAGGTCAGCCTTCTTGACGTAGTCGATCATGGAGAGAATCACGCCAATGACGGCAACCGCAATGCTCGTCAATGGGGCGGTTACGGCCCCTGGGGAGGTTATGGAGGAGGTTATGGAGGTTACGGCGGCTATGGCGGCTATGGCGGCTACGGAGGCTATGGCGGTTACGGCGGCTGGGGCCATCATCATCATCATCATGGAGGCTGGGGTCGTCGGCACTGGGGTTGATGGGGCTAAGCTTTGTTAACCTACACAAAGTGGTTACTGTAAACCCTAAAAAAAAAACGTACTGTTTTTGTTTGTTTTGTTTGAGTAAATAAAGAGCATTAAAAAAAATAAAAGAAAATCTTAATTACGACTTACATATACAAAAATATAATTATATGAAAATAATAATATCAACAATATTCATTTATTTAGCTGAACTCTGGTTACAAAAAAAAAAACCTATACAGCTATAAATGTGTACATTAATTTATCTATGTCGATGTAAGAATTAATAGTGGGTTGGGGTATATTTGACTGGAGTTAGGCTAAATAAATTCTTTATACTTTTTCTGTGTATTTATGACAAATACATTTAAATCTCTCAAAAAGGTGTCCGATTCAAATGCAAATAAAATTTTGTCCTGAAATTATTTACATGTTATCTTTATAATCAATATATTAGTGTAAGCAAAAACACATAATAATACAATATATTATTTTAAATAATATATTTTGTATAACAAATATTTTTAGATTTTTCATCTTAGGAATATTGCTGTAGTCAAACCCTAAGTTAAAGAGTTTAAAGCACTAAATAAATAAATAAAGTTACATCACAATTAAGTTATAATTTAATTTGAAATTTGAAAACATTAGAGTATTTTTGCACAAACCAATCAAAAATAATTAAATTGAATATTTGTTTTTACATTTCATATTATTTTTGTAAGGCAAATACTCTCAGTAAAACAATGAGCAGCAACGATTCATATTATAGTCGATTCCTGGAACTTGAACTGGTGACTTTCTCAACGTGCAGGATGTCTATTGGATAAGGCTTCGATTTAATATAGATGTCTGACTGGACGCATTTAGCAGCATGTCCATGGGTTATGCATAATAAAATATATGTATCTGGGCCTTTGGCTTTTTGATGGTAAATTTCGCGAGTTTTTATAGGTGTATCGTTGTCTGCATAATTCAAGAGATTCAAAACTAAGATGCCTGCAGAGATTATTGGACGACAGAATCAACAAGAGCAGCACAATGGTGGCGTCCATATAATTTGCATATCCATGAGCGTTAATACACTCAGAAAAAAATACCATTATGTCATATTTAAACTTCAAAGAATATTAAATGAAATAAATTTCAAAATTTAACGAATTATCTACATTGTAATTTAAAAATAAGAACCTTGTATCTGTATATACAGTTCATCATCAGATTTATAAATATTATTTTAAAATAGAGTCGGTTATCTAGATTTAAGGACGGATGTTTTTCTGAGGGGTAAACATCTTAAATTTGGTCGAAAACGCTGTGAATCTTAATCCATTTAATTCGGAACTTGTGTCGGAATCAGATGAGGAAAACAACTTTATATTCGATATCAAATCATTTTGTGTCATTCAAAAATTATTTGTAGAGAAGATTAATATTATTAAAATTTGAATTAGTTAAATATTCTTTGAATATTCATAACATCAGTTGAGTTTTGATAAACCCATGGATAATCAGAATCAATTAGAATCATTGTAATTTCGAGCAATTTTCGTTTTATTGCATAGCTTGCGTTGTCGTACGACATTTAACAATCAAACTTACATTATTTACAAAACATATTTTACACAATTTGTTAGGCGCTAAAAACTTAGATGTGAGAATTGGATTGGAAAAATGGGAAACGCGGCAAAAGCAGAAATACACACAGAATGTGGTGTGTGATTGGATTAAGGTGAGTGGGTGTTGGGTACAGTATAAAAACGATAAGAGGTCTGTAAACTTGTTGCTGACGACCAACTGGGTGCTGCTGCTGCTGCCCTCAACTTCATCCTGGATGCTTTCATACAAATTAAATCCAAATAAACACACTTCTCGACTGTCAATTCAATTATTTGAAGAATCGGCGGGGAGCAGCTGCGGCGGGGCTGACGGGCGGGGGTGTGGGAATGTGGGCGCCCTCGGCACGAAAACCATTCTCATCAGCAATATAGGTAATGGTGTAAAGAATGCCATCGGGTCCGGTGTAGGAATACGAGCCTTGCATAACCTGAAATGCAATTAAATCATTTTTAAGCCAGCGCCTAAAAGTATGCCACACAATTTCTCAACGTTTTCGGAATTGCTTTCGAAAATGTGGAAACTCACCTGAGCCTCTAACTGTGAGCCGGGATTCTTGAGATAACCTGCCTCATCGGCGCGAATACCATTGCTAGTCTCGTAGCTGAAATACAAAACCAATAAATATGTGATCCATAATATGCACATATAAAATATATATATTTTTTATTTAATTACAAGATTATAATTTGATACCGTTAAATTTGTATCGGCTTATGTTAATTGATTAAATATAAAAGATTAGTTGGTTGATGAATAAGGTATGTTTTTGTTTAATAATTTAATTAATAAATGTATTATTATGTGATCAGAAAGTCAAAATTATTCGAAGATAAAAATGCTTAGATATAAATAAATTTTAATAGGAAATAAAATATATAAATAAAAGAAAAAACTGCAAGCCATGCTAAAAGTTGGATCAAGCCAGATTTTTTTTAGTGCTAAACCATATAGCAAACAATTTAAATTGTTAAACTTAAACTGACTATTTGCAGTAGTAGCTATTATTTATATTATTTGTACAACAACTCACTTGTACTGATAGGAACCATCCGGGTTCAGATCAAAGTCCTGTTTCAATATCACAGCATTCGCATCGAAGGAGTTGCCTCTGGCCGGGGGTAAACCGCGCTGCGGCTGCGCTGTGACGACGCAGAGGGAGCAGATCGCTAGGGCGGCGACAGCGTAGGAGTAGGTTAACAGCTGCATGACCTTTTCGATTCGATGGGCGCCGGCGCCAGCAGCAAGAGAGAATCAAGTCGATTAACGAATAAAATATGATTGGTAAATTGAGACATAACAAGCTAATAATAAACTGGCAGTAATCTGTGCCATTTTCGAAAGTATATTTTGAATAACACCAAGAAGGTCGCAAGCCCATAAAAATATCTCAACTTATATGTCAACGATGACTGAGAATAATAAATCGTAGATATACAAAGTACTAACAGATTAAAGATATATATATATATATATATATATATTAATATAGCAATAGTGTATATATATATTCCTTAACATTTTCCATATTTTTAATGTAAATCAATATAACAAAAATTATTCCAAAGCTAAATTAGATAATGATAATTTAAAATGCCTTTAAACATTTATGTTCGTTTTGTCTTTGGTAAACAATATATGTTTACCTTAATAAATAGAGTTGATGCAAAAATTATTAACATAGAAATTTGTGGAAAAAAAAAGTTCACTGATTTTAGTATTGATAGTATTTTTATTATTATTATTATAAAGCACTATATTTAAATAGACCAACAATTTAATTTGTAAATAGCTGTAGCAAACAACAATATTCAAACACTAGCCTGGGATTCGAGATCGTATCCTGGTTAATTAGTAGCGAAAATCAATTGATTTCTTCTATATCACAATAGGTTAGATGGTCTTAACGTAAAATGCTGACATATAGAATCGCTTATAGTTTTTTCATATTAATTAACTTTCAAGTATTCTTTCGTTTTGTTTTTGTTTTAATGTAATTGTGGATCCTTTTGATCCTTTGCACAGCACACAGTACACAATGAAGAACTCACTTCAAACTTGTACGAGTTTTTTTATTGTATTGTCTTTTGTAGTCTGCGCTCGAAAGGCTCGTCAAAACTGTTTTGACTTGAATGCAGTCAGCGCCAACGTTTTTATACCAAAAATGCATTCACTGAGCCTCAGCAGCAGCAGCTGCAGCAGCATCCGCAGCAGCAGAGGCAGAGTTAGAAGCAGCAGCAGAGGCAGAGTTAGAAGCAGCAAACAGCATCCGCAGAGAGCAGTGCAGCAACAATCAGATTGGCGAGAAGAAGCAGAAGTAGAAGCTGAAGATATGTTGGTATATCTGACAGCGGTGGCAATGGCAACCGAATCGGAAGAGGCTGCCACTTGTGCCACGCGGAATGTGTGTGCAATGAGTTTTCCACATGCAAATGGGCGTTGCGCATACGCCGTGTGTATCTAAATGAATAATTCAAGTGTGTGTGTCGCTGTGTGTGTGTCAGTTAAGCTGACATATATATATATATATATATATATATATATATATATATATGTATTAAGGGGCGTGTGTATGTGTTGGCACGCCAGCTTGTCTATTCATTAATTTATGGGAATTAGCAATGCGAAGTTCATTTGATTAACCCACGCTGGCGTTTGCTTCTCTCTGTGTCAGCGCCGATGCGGCGCAATATGAAAATAATTTGTTAATTCAAATATTAATTAAAAGATTAATACACCGACTGCTGAATCGATGTTGCAATTGCCACAGTTGATGAATTGGCCATTTGATTTTTATTTTTTTATATTCAGTATAACTTGCATTTTATTGACATTTGCAATGCGAGTGCCGCGGGGCGAGGATTGCCGTAATGTTTGTAACAAATAAAATGTTTGCTCACTTGTTGGGTGAACCACAATAGAGGAGATGTATTGCAAGATGTGCCCGTATTTATTGTATTTTTTAATGTTCCATTGTTTCATCTGTAGAAGCAGCTGTGGTTGCTGCTGTTCGCCATAGACCAAATGCAATTTAGACATTTGAAACGCTTTGGCAGTTGGCTAATTTGTGCTGACCAAACAAATAGGTGGAGCCGCTCCCCATGCACCAGTTCCCACTAAAGGTGAACCAAATGACATGCAAAATGGAAGCTGAGCATGGTTATGTGGCCCGGGAGGGGTTATGCGGGGGGCGTTGGCGCTTAAGCCGGCCGGCGCATTAAAAATTGCAATTTTCGGCTTTAAACTTTAAACTTTTACAGAGTCTCTGCCGCGTCTGTGGCAGCGTGTAGGAAATGTCAGTTGCAATTCATAAAAATTGCAGCAATAGTTACGGCCACAACAAAAACAACA
Source organism: Drosophila longiperda (assembly GCA_035042125.1). Taxonomy (NCBI): domain Eukaryota; kingdom Metazoa; phylum Arthropoda; class Insecta; order Diptera; family Drosophilidae; genus Drosophila; species Drosophila longiperda. The sequence continues at coordinate 20,256,704 of JAWNLV010000107.1, forward strand.
ACAACAACAACATCTAAAACAACTAAAACAACAACAGAGCGCGCTCTGATCACGAACATGCCATGATGAACATCGCGCGAGATTAACGCGCCTCCAACAACAACAAAAACAGAAACAACACAAACAACAACAACAACACCAACAGCATCGAAGACGCCTTCCCCAGTTTCAACTGCAACATTAGCTAAAGCTACAGCTACAGCTCCACCTCTGACTTCACCTTCACCTGCCCCAGCTTTGGGTCCAGCTCCAGCTCAGCTCTGACTCTTTAGCAATGCCACCCTTTTGTAGCTGTTCAGTTTGTATACCCTAAACCCATTACAATTGGCTAAGAAGGTATATTGCTTTTGGGCAAAATTATATAACAGGCAGAAGGAAACACCTGCGACAGCATATATATTCCAGATCAAGATCAACAGCTAAGTCGATATAGTCATTGTCATCTCAGTGACTTTAAATTTTAAATATAAATTCTCGTTTATTGATTTATCAATACAAATCTCTATTTCCAATTGCAATGAGAGCCACAAGGGCAGATCCTTCAAAATTATCTTTATTATTATTATTATTATTATTTATTCATTAATAATAAATAATAAATGATCTTTAATATACCTTAAAGCATTATTGATGAATTGATCAAGTTTCATTAAGATCTGCAGGCACAAGAATCTTTCGAATGCATAAATATGCTAATGTAAATTTTAAAACAAATGTAACTGTTGGGCATAGGGTACCTAGTAGTCGAGTTCAGTCTAACTTGTTTTTTTTACTGGCTGTGCGATTTTCCGTTGGATGTGGCTATGTTCGCGTTTGTGAATTGCCCGCGTTTTGCTGGCCTTCGTCTGCGACCGCATCTTTGTGCTGCCTAAGAGCATCTGCATACCCTGCCTATTTTCAGTATACACATTTTGTTGACTAACTTGTAACTCATATAAGCAAACATGATTTATAATTTATGATATGATAATTGATATGATATATGATATGATATATGTTATGATATATGATATGATATATGATATGATATATGATATGATATATGATATGATATATGATATGATATATGATATGATATATGATATGATATATGATATGATATATGATATGATATATGATATGATATATGATATGATATATGATATGATATATGATATGATATATGATATGATATATGATATGATATATGATATGATATATGATATGATATATGATATGATATATGATATGATATATGATATGATATATGATATGATATATGATATGATAATTGATATGATATATGATATGATATATGATATGATATATGATATGATATATGATATGATATATGATATGATATGATATATGATATGATATATGATATTATATATGATATGATAATTGATATGATATATGATATGATATGATATATAATATAAAATATGATATGATATATAATATGATATATGATATATGATATGATATATGATATGGTATATGATATGATATATGATATGATATATGATATGATAATTGATATGATATATGATATGATATATGATATGATATATGATATGATATATGATATGATATATGATATTATATATGATATGATAATTGATATGATATATGATATGATATGATATATAATATAAAATATGATATGATATATAATATGATATATGATATGAGTACCATAATAGATATACTCTGTAAGTTTATGGCTAAATATATATGGATACTTAAAGAGGCAAACTCCCCCATTTTTTTTATTTTTATCTAAAACTCTAACTCAATTCAGATAAACTCACCAAATCTATTTAATGCGTGACTATGTTTGCAAAAAAAAAAAAAATAACTGGATACCAAATTTACGTGAGCATTAATAGTAAATCAGTCTAGAAATTTTTTTGTAATTTTTTATTCTAAGCTCAGTAAATAAATTTAAAGACTTTATATAAAAACCAAGCTACGCTTAATTATGGGCAAAGATAAAAGCTGATATTGCAAACGATTTTTCAAAACTATAAATCAAATATGCAGTAATCAGTCTTATCTAAATGCAAATATTTAAATCATATAGTTGTCCTATTATTATAAAGATACCAGTGAACAAATGTTCAATAAATTAAGACAATTACAAAATTTATTATTTAACAATTAAACTGTGCTACAAAAGGGTAATACAAATTCTGTTCAAATGTGTTCAGTGAATTTAATTCTAGTTCACATTTGACATACAATATTTTTGACTGGCAGCTGTTCGTACAGACTTTATTTAGTATTTGCAATATTATTTCACACTCGTACTACATCTAATTTATGGTTTTAACTCGACAGCACACCTCCAAAGAAGATACAATTCCCGTGTGCTCAGTGGATTAGTTGCTCGGTTTCCGTCAGTTTGCGCCTCAGCAGCGCATTCGCAATGACGAATGAATGAATGAATGAATCGCATGTGGTGTTTGCGAATGTTATTCACATTATTCGACGAATCGTACGGCTCATCTTAAGTGCGCTTAAAATGTACTTTAATTTATGTAGCTTTGTTCTTAGCCAAGTTTAATACAATGAGCCATCTTTGCCGTATGCTAATTGATTGCTCACTGCTTTATTTCATGCGATTGCCTTACGACTTCATCATACTGACAAAATGTTATTTCTACTGTTTTTGGCTATTTGAGCCAGACCTAAACGTGTTTGTGACGTCGATGAAATATTGGTTAGTATCTTTCTGTTCCAATGGAGCAAACAGACAACAGCTGATTTATTGAAGATCCACTCTCAAGTGTGACCAGCGAATTTGAATGAGTTTCTACTAAACTAAAAAACCAATAACAAATAACTAAAATAACCAAATGTTTTTCCACTCGCTCATCATTGAATATTTATGCAAATGGCGCTGTGAGTATTTTATTAAAATACATTTTGGCATCATTTCTATAGAATTTCTTTAAGGGGTTTTTCTAAATGTTTTCGGCTTATTTGTTTCTCTTCTTTATATTAACCTAATGGATGCTAATTTTTGGCAGCTGCGCCATATATAAAGACCGCAGTTTGGCACATTTAGCCAAGTGAAGATTTGAGTTCCAAGACGCGATATGTTCAAGCTGACGATCTGTTTGTTGTTTGTGGTGGCCAGCGTAGTCTGTGCGGTGCCAGTTAACCGAAAGGAGACAACCACCGAAAAGCATGAAGTAATCCCACTTCTGAGTTTCGAGTCGCAGAATAACCCCGATGGTTCGTTCAAGTTCACCTACGAAGGAGGCGATCAAAGCTATCGCCAGGAGACGGGCAATATAAAAAACGCTGGCACTGATGATGAGGAGCTCGAGGTTTTAGGCTCCTATCGGTATGTCGATGCCGATGGCCAGCTGGTGGAGGTGCATTATACAGCGGGCAAGAATGGTTTTGTGCCCATCGGCACCAATATTCCTGCTGAGATTTCGCAACTCGCCAAAAATGCCGCCAGTCTGCCCAACTACTCTGAGGAGCAGGAACGGGAGATTCGCTTGAGTCAGCGTCGTGCCCGCTCCCATCCGGAGACGGAGGAGAAGAAGTCGGAGGAGAAGAAGACTGACGATGAGAAGACTGAGGAGAAGAAGACGGAGAAGAAGAAGACGGAGGAGAAGAAGGAGCAAACGCTGTCCGCAGGAGTCGAACCTAAGGTAGCTGAAGTGGTGCCCGTACAGGTGGTGTTGGAGCAGAAGCCAGTCGCTGAGAAGCTGGAGAAGAGCGACAAAGTTATCTCAAAGACAGCATAAAAATACCATCTAGCGAAATTTAAGTGTTTTACTACTATTTTATAGATCTACTAATTGTGTTCAATGCACATTCTAAATTAAATGCTTAGTAATAAATAAAAAATTAAAAATACAATTTCGTAGACTTTTTTCTCGGTGAACTTTCCTAAGAGTCCTCTAATGAAATCAATACATAGTTCTTGATACAGCACCTGATATATGCCAGTGTTAACTAATGATGTCATACAATATATAAATATATGTGTATATATATATATATATATATATATATATATATAAATATACAATTTATATTAGCTTAGAACAGCTGAAGCATAAGTTTTTTTTATTGAACTTACACAATTAATTGAAAGATTAAAATCTCGTGAATCTCATTTATTTGGTAAACAAAACTTTAGTTATTTTTATCCAAATAACTTTGAATAATTATCCAAGCCATTTGTCATTTTAATTATGTTGAATAAAAATGAGGCTTAAGACTCTGATTAAATGATTAATTTCTTATGATTTTTTTACCTTTTAGTTCGCTCTTCTGTGCGTGGAATTATAAATAATAAGTGTTTTTTAACACAAAAATTTGAGTGATATACGAATTGATTTTGTGGGATTTTATAATACTTAAATTAATAGAGATAATCAATTATTACTTATTAAGTGGTCATCTTTGCGAGGCTTGACTGTATCTTACCTTCAAGAAATCATTTATAAACATGACTTTTGACGCGTATTTTTTGATTGATATTCGCATTGATTGGATTATTTTTAACGTTCAACAATGCTTAGTTTCACTGTGCTCTGCGCAAAGTAACTGAACGTTTTAATTATTGGATAGATAGATTATTCTCGACTGTGCCAAGCTTTTCGTTTTTCAAGGTCTTCGCCAGGCGTTAATTCTTAAACGGTCTTTTGGACAATCTCTGCGAGGGGTTAAAAGAGATTAAAAGAAATTTGGCGCTAATTACGAATATGCAAATTAGCTGCCCAAATTGTGAGTTAATTTGAGCTTATGCTAATAATAATATTTGTTTAGCAATTTGCTATTTCGTCTATTGCCTTTCTTTTATTCGTTTGTATCAGCCACTTTAAGAATACATAAAAATTTAAATTTCGGTATTTATTCCTCATTCTTGTCCGGTTTGGGCAGATCTTTGGCTGCCTCGGCGACTGCTGTGATCTCGGGATTAATGATGGAACCCTTGGGCACAAAACCATCCACTCCAGCCGTATAGCTCACCTCAACCGTTTCGCCATTGTCATTGATATACCTGTAGCTGCCTTGCACCTCCATCGCCTCATTTTCGGTGCCGGCATTCTTAACAAAAGACATTTCCTGATGGGATGTGCCATCGCTGTTCTCATGGCTATACTGATAGGAGCCATCCATGTTCTTGATATGCTGCATATCTACAATGGACACAGTTGGGGTATCCTCGGTAACAGGTGTTCCATGAACGCTGCTGCTGAGTAGCAAACCAAGGATCAGCAAAGCCAGCTGCAAAATTGTTAAATCCATTTCGTGTTTCTAGTTTTTTGTGATTGAATTCACTTACGATATTGAACATTTTGTGAGTTGAAAAGATTTTGACTGAGACACCGAAAGCGAGAGTTTCTAATATGCATTAGTTTTGTGGGTTGCGTCTTTTATATACGACGCGAAAGCATTGCGCATTGCGATGAAGTATTTCAATATGCCAAACATGATTTCCATCCAGTTAATGACGACGACGGACCCAAATTTTAAATTGCTGAAAGTAAATGTCAGGGTCAGATTGACTCATATCTGTGCCAGAAGCCAGGAACAGAAATGTGTCAATCGCTCAGCTCAATCAGTTATTCCAGAGCAGCAGCAACTTCCGCACAAACTGCTTGAATATCTGTGCATCTGTGAATGTATCTCTTGGATTGATGGCATCAGTCAATGCATCCATTAGCTGGCTCACGGCTAACAATTATCTTTCGAAGCAGCAAATTGTTTGCTGCTGCTTCACCCACTCAACGTGTGTTTTTTTTTTTTTTTTATTATTATTCTGCAATTAACTGCCACTTGACAGTGTGTCTCTGTGGCATCCCAAGCCGCCAAGCCCACAAATGTTTTCATTTAGCATGTAAAATGTCAGCGCTTTGTGTAATGCTTGTCGTAATTTATTAGTAAGTATCTCCATCAGCACCCCAATCGTGTAACATGCGAAACAACGACACCTGAGCAGAGGAGTAGACCCAGTTCTACAAACAACAACAAACAAACAACATCAAAAAACAACATTTATAGATTGCCTGGGGCATTGTCAGCACCCACTTTTCTGATTCAGCCCAATTTTCAAGGTGTGCTTGCAATTTGAATACGAGATTCAAATAGTTATAGTTTTTGTTTTTTTTGTTAATATTTGACTTTTGTGGTTAAATTAATAATGTTCATACTTTTGTGTAGTTTTGATCAGGTGATATTAAAAAATGTTTCTATTCAATATAATTTTATTATACATAATATTAATATCTCCATATGTATTTGGGTTATTTTACAAATATAATTTTAATATTTTACAAATGTTAATTCACATAAATAGTATTTCTACATTTAAATTTGCACATCTCTTCCTCTTCTTGTCAATATTAATTCTTTAACAAACTTCAAATTTTATATTAAATATTATCATTTCAACTGAGCTTTCAAGTCAAAGTCTTTATATAACTAACATTAATATAATTTAGTTCATTAGTTGTATAAAATTATTTTTAGAGAGATATAATATTACGATTAAAAAATATTCTTAGTAATAAAGTAAATTAACCGCAATTTTTTAAAAAATTTAAATTCTAAAAAATATTTGTATACTAGTTTTACACATTGTAGCTAATGTCACAAGTTCTAAATCAACTTTGTGCAATTCCAAAGCACTGAAATATATTGCCAACTAAAGCACATTAATTATTTTTTTTTTCCAATTATAGAACTAAGTACCTAAAAAATGTTTTAATTAAAAATTCCAATAAGCTGCATTAATAATAATAATTTTCAATGGATTTCATTACCCAACACATAATTCATAATTCAATAATCAATTGAATTAATAAAAAATACTTAAAGCAATTAACTGCGAGTCGTGAACATTATTAATATTATAAATTTTTAAATTAATTACAAAACATGAATTAATGAGCAGGCCATCAAAATTAACTTAAGGTCAAACTGCTGGTGTCAAACGCGGACGACATTTGGCAAAAGGGCAAAACTAAGGCAGAGTTAGAGCCGCCTCGAGGTGCAAACTGGGCCCACAAAATTACCATGTTGCAGAGCGCTGAATATAGTGTTGCCAATAAAAATTGCAACAATTTATATATCTGACAGCCAAATCGAAACTGGCGATGCTCCAACTGCGATGCCAACTAAAATATGTACCCAAAGATCAGCTCTACGACTAGTGTTGGAAGGTGTTTGCAGCTGCCCAGTTGGCCAACACTCGATCAAGCGGCGCTCCTCATTGGCATAGTTTGGCGCTGAGCTGGCGCTGGCTTCTACAATTTTGATTTGAATTCATAAGCCTGTCCATGTCAGGTATAGTTTATTAGCCGTTTATTTCGATAATGGTTTTGAATAACATTTACAATCACCCAGCACACGTTACAACTGCTTGCCTGCTTGCACCTTTAGCGCCTGGACAGCATTTTGTGCCGTCTCTGTTATCCCCTTGGTTATGTGTGTGCCCATTGGCACAAAGCCATTCTTGTCGGCCACATAGCTGACCTCCACATGCTGCCCATTTTCATCAACGTAGCGATAAACGCCAGAAACTTCCAGCTCCACTTGGTCATCATCATCATCCATTTGATCATCATTTTCGTGATTATTTGATCGGCGCTTCACAAGGCCGACCTCTTCGCGGTAACTGCCATCGGCGCCTTCATAGGCAAAGAAATAGGAGCCATCGTTTTTCTGTTCAGCCAGTGACTTAATAATCGCCACCTCCTCCAGCCCCTCAACACAGTTGGTCATCCAACTGAAGCAGCAACAGAGCAACCAAAACGAGCACTGCGAATATGAAATAAATTAAGATTTGCAAGCAATCCGAATGAGTAATACACTAATCTCATTATTCCAACTGTTATAAATAAAAGAGTATTTTCGAAAAAAAGTTGACTATTGACAACTGATATATATAAAATAATATACCGCATTATAAAAAAACTATTGGATATACAACTTAAAGCTTTTGCATAAAATTTACAACTACAATGTGAAAATTGATATGAAAACTGAGAAACAGAAACGAGCTGAATTCAAGAATTTTATTAAAAAAATTAGTTAAATTGTGAATAGAAATCTTTCAACAAGAATAATTGTTCGTGTTTATTTTTAATTGTATTTTCTAAGTTTTATTTTTATTTTAATTTAATTTCAAGTTTCAAGTCCCAACCAAAATACCTCATTTGCCCTCTCTTATATAAAAAAAGAGCGTCCAGCAGTGGGTCGATTCCAATAGAGATTTATGTTTTAGTTGTTGCTGTTTGCTTACCAATCGAAACATGTTTTATGCCTGGTTCCAAACTTATGCTAATACTGTACGGGCTTAAATCAGTTCTTAGCTTTTTATACAAATTTGTTAGAATTTCGCTGATTATTCTCGGTCAATAGAAAGTTTCGAGACGAGTCAAGTCAAATTGGAGAAGACGCAGTTTGTTGAACTGTTTGCTGCAGATTTGCATTTTAAGCTGTTGTTGGCCACAATGCCTGACTTGGCCATCTTATGTAACTGCTGCCCAACATTTGCCATTGTCTAGTTGTGTTAACTGTGACACATCAGTTAGATGCGTGCGTGTCAATGCTGTGGGTGCCAACAATCTTGTAGTTCGCTTGTATCTTGTATCTTGTATCTTGTATGTTGTATCTTGTGTCTGATGGGTGCAGCAGCTAATAAAATTTGTCAAACTGCTTGTACAATGTGTGTGGCTTGTCAATGAGTGGGCGAAGCGAAAGGTGCTGAATATGTAACGGCTGAGTGGCTAAGAAAACAATTTACAAGCAATTGCAAGACTTGTCTAAATGTTTTCCACTTGACTTCCATACGAATTCCACTGTATCTTTCTATCTCTCTCAGTCTCTGTCTCTGTCTCTGTCTCTGTCTCTGTCTCTGTCTCTCGCTATGTGTTTTTTTTTCTGCTTGCTCTTCATACGATTTTGGCCACATTTGAATTTAGTACTTTGCCAGTTGAGTCGCCTCTATTTCTTTCTGTTACAGTGGGTGGGCACTGAGAAGCGACTAACATTTATGCCACAAAGAATTTAAAAATAATTTTAGCAATTTCGCAATCTTACAAAAGCTGCAACTGCTGTTTTCTGCTGCCTGCAATTGGCAGCATGTACACTCAGCAAACCGATTGCTAATACCCTGTATTTAATATTTAAGGCATATTAAAGTTGCAATTTGTATTTATAATTGAGTCTCAATAAAGTAAAAGTTACTTTATCTAAAATATTAATTAATTATTTTTAAACTAAATTCACTATTTCAAGTGGAACAAAAAGTTGCTTTTCTTTTGTTTGACTTATTTGAAAGTATGGAAAAAAATACTAATTGTTCAATTTTCTAACTGTATGCAAATATTTGAAAAATTTAATATAAACTGAACAAAGTCGCAGCTTGGATATATTTATTAACCTTGTTAACACCTATTAATTATGGTGCCTTAAATATGATCATAGATTTGTAGTACATCCAAGCAATTCATTGGACTATTGAGGAAGACTACAGGCCATCTCATAGTCGTTATTTCTTAAATCTTCTGCTCTCTGATTCAGTGTTGGCATTTGATTTGGCGCATTATGGGCGTTGCTAACAACACGCCCAGTTCCACAAAATACACCAAAAGACAGTCGGACTTGGAGGCAGCGGCTTGAAGACATATTAATAAATTGATTCTAAGACGATTTCAAACTAGTCTGGCATTACACAGAAATATCAGTATTGCCGATCGTTACAATTGCTGGAATGGAAACTCATTAAAGCTGAGTTGCAATGCCAACAAGTGCATAATTCAGATGCGACACATTAACCTTTGGCAAACTGAAGCTGCAACTGAATCTGAATCTGAATCTGAATCTGAGTGTGCAGCTGATGCGGAGTGAATCCGGAACAGTAGTTGAATGTACGCACACATTGGACAGATATCAGTTACAGAATTGAGAATCAATTAACCGTAACTAACTTGGCCTATTGCAATTACAGCCAATGCAACTGAGGCGGCCAAATGTCAAAAGCCGTCCAATTTTAAAGACGATTAATAATAATAAAAGTCGCCGTCATAGCTGTGGAGGGAGAGGTGTATCCATCTCCGGCTTGAATGTAGTTTATTTCTCAAGCGATTCACCATTTTTCATTGTTGTTTCGCTTTGCATTGTTGCATTAATTTTATTCATTTGCACCACTTGAGGAACACGTCTATCGTACAAATAGATGCAACTACAACTGGCAATTTAATACGATTTAATCAACAATTACATGAATTTAAACAAATATTCCAATACAACCACATTTCTCACGATTGATAGATGCATATAAACAATGATCTAAGAATTTATGTTGATCAAATAAATACATTTAGTTCTTATATTAAGTAAAATTCATATTTATTGCTATTAATTTACAATTGCAAACAGCGATTAAAAATAATAAACAACCAAAGTTTTACTTAATATTTATAAATAAACCTGAAGCAAATAATTGTCAAGTAGTTTCAAAATTATAATTCTTATTTTGTTAACTTACCAACTTAAAATTCCATTTGGAAATCAATCAAACCAAAAATAATAATATTTTCATAACAAATGTAATACAGCTTAGGATTCTTAAGCTTCATTATGTCATCAGTTAAGTTGAATTGTTTTTTTTTTTTTTGTTAGTCTTTTTAAACAAAAAACAAACTTAAATTTGCGTATGAATAGCTTAAAAGACGCAGAAAACTATTTAAATTTAATACACATCATTGTTAAAAATCTGAGGAGAAAGGCATATGAAGCGTGAAAAGAATAATAAGAAATATTAAATAAATTTAATATGTAATTAATAAACAGACTGATGAATTTTCTAGTGTTGCTGATCAAGAATATATATAAGAGGTGTCAAATATCTTAAATAAAACTTCAGAATAAAATTAATATACCCTTTATAAGTGTATATAAATACATATTGGAATGATATAAATAATCTGTATTATTTTACTATAACTATATAGCTATACAATTTTATGTGTAGATAATTTAAATGTCCAACTAGCCGAGCAAATTAACTTAAAATTTTCTATAGCCTACTTTTAGGCATCTCCTAAAATTCAACAAAGCAAAGGCATATTTCGAGGCTGACGTAGATAATAAATGGCAGAACTTGTCAGCTAAGGAATAAGCTTGGCTATGAAGATCATTTATAGATTAATGACAACATTTTCTATATTCTGACTTTACACCTTTAGAAAATGAGTTGATGCATTTTTGGCCATGCCCAATTCTGCCTCATCAAAATTAATATATTCAGTTAGGCAGGTAACAGAACATAACACGAATTGAGATGTGTTAAGAAAATGAATAATTGTAAGCCGAGCAAAACGCATGACAATTGTGAAAATCGCATTCACTTAGAGCAATTAAGGCTGGGCTACAAGTAAAAAATGACTTATGGCTGTTGTAACTGAACAGATCAGTCCAAGCAACGCCTCAAAAAGCATGACGAATGCGAAATGACAAATGAGACTGGACAAACAATGGAACATTGAAGTGGAATTCACAGGCTGCAAACTGCAAGACTGCCTCCTTGATAAATTGCATTTAATAAATGATTGCAATTTATGATACATACATCTTTACATAATTGTTTCTCTTAACTAAGCACAACCTTGACCATTGGGGTAAAAGTTGCGTGTTTGACCCCAAAACGCAAAACCTGAGATGAGATCGAGAGCAAAAAAAGTCAGCACATAACTCACATAAACACCTTAGGAACAAAAGATATGGCGAAGCTAAGGCAAAAAGTGTATGCATTTGCATACGGCAATGTATCTGTGGGGCATACTGCATTGTGACCCATGCATGTATCTGATGCATGCAACATCATAAATATAAGAACACATCATGTTGCGGAAAAGCTCATGCATGGCAATGCCAGCTTAGCTCTGGCTAACAAATTCGTTTGTCCTTCTGTCAATGGCCAATAAAAAACCAATAAAGCTGCCAGTTACGGTTGCTACTGTTGCAGTAGCAATACCCTGTACCCCTTCCATAATATGGGTAAACTGGATAAGATATGTATAATAAAGTTGCGGTAAGAATAAGTTACAAAATTGGTGCACTATCGTTGCCCAGACTAACCAACAATAATTGACGATTTCAGCCGGAAAGCCGTATATGATATGCTTTAATTAATTTGTATTCTATTTATTTTACTGTCAATAACTCTTCCAGTCATAAAATGTTTTATTATTGATTGATATGTATAACTTAGTTTATTTTATTTTTTAATTTATTAGGTCTAGTCAATGGTTTATTCGAATATATTATGAACTGTTATATTATTTGATATATTATTATTTAATAAAGAAAACAGAATTTATTTACACAATATATTTATTTGGCATATCTTTAAACTCTAAGTTCCCTAAAAAATTATGTAAAACTGCTAGATGTCTAAATATAAAATAATAAAAAAAATTGTATTGAACTAACAATTTTCAATATGCACTATAGCTGATTACAGGGCAGCGTCGACATCGAGCACTCTCGACCAAAGCACTCTTGTTTGCTGTTAACACGATTCGCATGCAGATAAATTACAGGCAGCAAAGCATCAGCCGCTGTAATAGCAACAAGATCAAAATCAAGATCGCCAGCACTCGCCCAGATATGGCAGATATGCTTAGAGTTCGAAGCTGCCAAGCTGGACAGGAAGTGCTGCCGCTGGTCACCCGGGCGATTTTCTTATGATCGAGCTGCGCTTTAGGGCCCAGGCCGGCTTGCTGACTGCTCCACTGCTCCACTGCTTGCCTGCTACTTGGCTGCTTGGCTGCCTTCTATCAGCTGTATAAATAGTTCTAGTTAAAGTTGCTGCAGTTGCAGTCGTTGCAACGAGTTCGGCTAGATCAGTACTCAGTACTCGACACACACACACACACACACACACACATACACACAGCAACCAACACACCCCTCCAATCCAAGTGAAACAACATCAGTTTTATCGAGCGTGTAATTTGTGAAACGTTTTTCCGCGAGATTTATGACATCGACGACAGCCTAAATGCCTTCCAAATTCAGCGTGCGCCATATGCGGGTAAAGATTAAATCGAATCATCTACAAGGAAAATATTGTTTTGATAAATATTCAAATTGCTTTTTAAAATATTTGGTTCCCTAACTAAAAGTGTATTAAACTAATATTTATATTAAACATTTCATTTTTTCCAAGTTTTAGTTGGAATATATAAAAAATCACTTGCTTCCTTTTGCAGTGTTTAGTTTTTTGTGTGCTGTGGTTGGCGCTAATTGGGGATGGACGCGCCCAGTTGCCAAGTGCACCCTTCCAGCAGTCGCCATTCCAGCAACGGCAGTCAATCGGACAGCTTTCACAGCAGTCGCCATTTCAGCGCCAGCGTCAACAGCCGACGGGGCAGGGTCTCTTCGCGGCACAGGGCAATCCTTTGAATCCACTGAATCCTCTGGCAGCACCCATTGTTCCACTTGGCCAGAATCCCTACAATCGCTACAATCAGTATTCGCAGCAGCAGCAGAACTATGTTCCCATTACTGCCTACCAGAATGAACTCAATTTGGATGGCAGCTTCTCCTACGGCTATGCATCAGCAGATGGCACCATGGCCCAAGCACAAGGATATGTCAAGAATCTCGGCTATGGCGAGGGCGTAGAGGCGCAGGTGAGTCTTATAGTAATTTTTCATTGCAGTATTTTATATGGCTCACATAATTTGGTGTGAACTTTATGGCCTACTTTAAGGCTGTCATTCAAATTTTTCTAGTATTTTCTAGATTTTAAATGAGAAGATTAAAAAGATTAGAAAATTTAAATAACGATAGTAAAGTTGAAGTAAAAGCGACACATAAAAATAATAAAAGAGAGCAATGCAAAATTAATTTTAAAGATCAAGAGAAATTATAGCTAGATTAAATATGATTCAATTATATATTCAAACTTCTCACATCTGAACATAATAAATAAGAAAATAACTTATTTGCATAAATAAATAGTATAAATATTATTCATTTATGAAAAATGAGAGAATCAAATCAATTTGCTAGTTAGAAGAAATATCTTGGGAAAGAAATTAATATCCTTTTTGAGGATACCATAATACTCTAAGTATAAAAAAAAGAAGAAGTAAAGTAAAATTAGATCCACAGCATGGGAAATTGTGCTGCAATTTACACCTGACTTATTACGTAAAGAGAAGACTCAATGTTGATTGTATTCTGAGCAGGTCATCCAGGGCTCGTATTCGTATACTTCGCCCGAGGGAACACCCATCACGGTGCGCTACATAGCCGATGAGAATGGCTTTCGGGCCGAGGGCACCGGGATACCAGCGACGCCGCAATACTTTGCCGGCGCTCAGCCCTATCAGCAGGGTGTCATTAATCCCAATTTGAATCCCTATCAGACGCCCTTTCGACAACTGCCGCAATCACCAACATCACCGTTTCGTCCCGTGACAGGACAACAACTGACGCCACTGCAGCAGCAGCAACAACAGCAGCAACAATTGCAACAGCAGCAGCGCAATTTGGTCAACTCTGGACAATACCAGCCAGAACAAGGAATTAATTCCTTGCTCTCGGGCAACTTGCCTGCCCAATATGCGGGTCAGTTTGGTCAACAGCAGTTGGGCAACAATTTAACACCGCAGCAGCAGCAGCAGCAACAGAATCTCAACCAACAGCAGAATCTTAACCAGCAGCAGCAACAACAGCAACAGCAACAACAACAACAACAACAGCAACAAAAGGATCAACGGAATGAACAACAACAACAACAGGCGCTGATAACACAGCAATTGAGGGGCAGACCCAACCAGCTCGTGGATCCAACGTATGCCTACAACCAGTACAACAGACGCTTCAAGAAGTCCTCCAAGATATGATAAATCAATTGAAACTTTTTATATTGCTCAGATTTGTTCAGTATTCCGAAATTCATTGCGAATTAGTCGATTTAGTCGCATTCAAATGCATGAAATACATGCGCCTAAAAAAACCAAACTAAACATATTGTTTTATTAACCATGGAGAGATTGACCATATTTTTTGACAAAGTAATCTCTGGGAAATCTTAACTTTTCGCATTTCTAATTACCAAGAGTCAAACTTTAAGAGATTGGCCACTATTTTATTTTAGTACACGGCTCTTTGGAAGATCACTTTTCTGTCATAAAATTTAAAAATACTAGTATTTGTAGAAATTAGACTTATCACATTTAAGACACAATTTAAATCTCAACTTTTATAAATTCTAATTATCAGAACTCCCTTAATAGAATATTTAAAAAATTGCTCTTTTTTAAATAGATGTTGTCAATTGGAATCACTTGTCTGCCATATATTGTTCAGAATGATAATATTTCTAGAAATCAAACTTATCACATTTGAAACACAATAAAATACTGAACCAGATAAACTAAGATTTTCTTAAAACAATTTAACTGCTCTCCAATTTATTCTCTTGCAGTTTATATTTTTCGAAATGGAAAACACACATTTTGAATTTCTTGCATTTGAATTTGTTTATTCTAAAGATCGATTGCAACAATGAACAGTTATCCAACACTGGCAAGGTTTCGTTAGCCACACTGTGAAAAACACCCGAAAACTCCATAATCCCTATTGTCATCTTAAATATAAGTCGTAATTTTGATGATTCACTTAACGGCCGGGAAACTTAGATAAATATTTAAAATAATACCGTCGGATTGAGCAGAACTTTCTTATGACCTAAGAGCTACGAGTATTTTGCGGCAGCTTGAGTTGTGTCGAGGTTTCATTCGTCGATCTTGGCCTGGTCTAATAGATATAGCCGCTCTGTGGATCGAATTCTCCGTTACCACGGCCGCCACCAGGAGAAGGAGGAATGTACTGCGAGCCAGGACCGCCAGCACCGCTGCCGCCGCCAGTACCACCTCGTCCTGCTCCACCAGCTCCTCCTGGTGCACCACCTCGACCGGCACCACCGCCAAATCCACCAGCTCCACCTGCTCCTCCCGCACCAGCACCGGCACCGAAACCGGGAGCGCCACCTCGTCCTGCGCTGCCTCCAAATCCTCCAGATCCACCTGCTCCTCCTGCACCTCCGAAGCCGGGAGCGCCGCCTCGACCTCCGGCACCAGCTCCAGCACCGCCTGCGCCACCACCGTAACCTCCCGCGCCAGCCCCACCAGCACCTCCACCGCCGGCCCCTGAAGCGCCACCACGACCTCCGGCACCTCCGAATCCGCCGGCACCTCCGAATCCGCCGGCACCTCCTGCACCACCACCATAACCTCCAGCTCCAGCACCACCAGCGCCTCCAGCACCTCCTGCGCCACCACCACGGCCGGCACCACCTCCGAATCC
This sequence comes from Drosophila longiperda, assembly GCA_035042125.1. Classification (NCBI taxonomy): domain Eukaryota; kingdom Metazoa; phylum Arthropoda; class Insecta; order Diptera; family Drosophilidae; genus Drosophila; species Drosophila longiperda. The sequence continues at coordinate 20,273,048 of JAWNLV010000107.1, forward strand.
TCCTCCTGCTCCGGCACCGCCACCGCCGCCACCACGACCGGCACCTCCAGCGCCACCTCCAGCTCCAGCACCACCAGCGCCTCCAGCACCACCAGCGCCACCAGCACGACCGGCACCACCTCCGAATCCGCCGGCTCCGGCACCACCACTGCCTCCAGCTCCAGGACCCCCAGCGCCACCACCGTAACCGCCAGCACCACCCGCGCCACCACCACGACCTGCACCTCCACCGAGTCCACCGGCTCCAGCTCCGGCACCACCAGCACCTCCTGCGCCTCCACCATAACCTCCACCTCCACCACGACCGGCACCTCCAGCGCTACCGCCATAACCTCCAGCACCAGCACCACCAGCGCCTCCTGCACCACCTCCGTAACCTCCAGCACCACCAGCGCCACCACCACGACCGGCACCTCCTGCGCCACCTCCATAACCTCCAGCTCCAGCACCACCAGCGCCTCCTGCACCTCCTGCGCCACCTCCGCGACCAGCACTACCTCCATAACCACCGGCTCCAGCGCCCCCTGCGCCACCAGCTCCTGCACCTCCACCGAATCCAATGCCGCCTCCTGGAGCGCCACCACGTACACCGCCTCCTCCAAATGCTCCGGCACCAGCACCACCTGCGCCACCAGCTCCTGCGCCTCCACCGAATCCACCGCCACCTCCTGGAGCGCCACCACGTCCACCGCCTCCTCCGAATCCTCCGGCTCCAGAACCACCTGCGCCGCCGCCGTATCCACCACCTCCTGCACCTCCAGCGCCGGCACCACCACCTCCTCCCCTACCACCAAATCCTCCTGCACCTGCTCCACCTCCGGCTCCGCCATATGATCCAGCACCACCGCCGCCGCCGCCTCCGCCACCTCGACCACCACCACTACCACCTCCATATCCTCCAGCTCCTGCACCTGCTCCTGCGGCACCTAAAATAATAATAGTGTAAGCCACTCAAGAAGCAATTAATTTTGTAAAAATCTCACCTGAACCACCGCTGAAGCCACCGCCTGGAAGAGGCGAAATGCCCTGAGCTGCCAGTGCCTTCGCTATGGCATCCGGAATGGGCGGCGGTGTGGGTAGAGCCGCACCCGACGGCACAAAACCGTTCTCATCGGCCGTGTAACTAATCTCTACCAGCTCACCCTCGGGATTGGTGTACGTGTAGGAACCCATCACCGAGGGTATCTCATTCTCGGAACCCTTGTTCTTCACAGTGCCCTCCTCCTGCGCCTTGATCCCGTTGCCCGTTTCGTAGCTGAAGCGATAGTTGCCATCGCCATCGTTTTCGTTTACGAACGATAAGATTGGTATGGGTGGTCCGCCGGCAGGTGGCGCTTGCGCGGACGGTGCGCGTGGTGGCGATGGCGCCGCTCCAATCGGTCTACTTGGTCCACCGCCACCAGAGAAACCACCAAGTCCATTATTAATGCCACCCAATCCATTGTTGCCACTACCAAAGCCGCCACCGCCACCCGGTCCTCGTAGACCCGCTCCCGCACCACCACCCGCGCTGGCCGCACTCGCCGGTGGTGGCAAATAACTGTTATCCAGCCGAGCTGCCTGCGTCAGCGCCAACAGCGACGCCAGCAGAGCCTGCAAATATATCAAAAATCCACGCAACTTGCATTACTAATTTATGCAAAAAAAAATGCAGTGGTGCATGTCAAAGATTCAGTGAGGTAACTTCACATTTGTATATGCCATCATGATGCACGACTAGCTAGCTATGCAGATCAGCGAGTCACCATTTGGGGGCCAAATATTCAGTTCCACACAGTTCAGGTGTCTGCTAAAGATCCAGACTCAAAAGGTTCTAAAATGGAACCTATATTCAAATTTAAAATTGTTTTTGGCCGATCCTGGTTTATACAATAATAAGAATTCAGTGGTGCATGTCAAAGATTAGGTAAGGAAACCAGACAAGTCTATCAATAATAATAAATAAATTACATTTATATATAATTTATTATAATTTATTCCTGTTACTTTTGAAAATTCTTGGCATTGGATAATATAGCGAATCAAACTATAAATTGATTATTTTTCCAAGTTATTAATTTGTATATTAAATGTCTAAACCAATAGGGTGAATATTTTGTTAGCAAATAATAAAAAAAAAATATTAATATTAACTTTGTAATTATAGGCAACTTTAATTACAATAATAAATAACACTTCGTAATAACATATGTTTAGCCAAGGTCTGCTCGCTCTTTTTAAAAAAAAATAAAAATAAAAAATAATAATTTATAATTTATGTTTACTACTTTTTTTGTTTTACTGAAGTTTTCAACAACAAAAGGTTAACACCTGTCGGAACAAAACAAAAAAGTCAAAGAGTTCTAAGACCTATTATTATTATAATAAATAAATGGAGTCATCAAAAAATAAAAACAAACATAAATATAAAAAATTAAATATGTGAATTTAAGTCAGTATTTTCAACTTAATTTATATACTCAAATCGAAGTCAAAAGGTTTATCAATGACTTTTATGAGCTGACAGCAACTTGTTCAATTTACCAAATATGTTTTCCGACCTGTCATTTAATGTCACGAAACTGGCAGCCAAATTTAAATGGAAACCACAAAGATCTTTAGGAAGACGTGCTCCACTATATATATATATATATATATATATATATATTTATTTATATATGTACTCAAACATAATGAATCATAGAAACATGAATACGAGCAAACTGACAGCTGGCATGCAAAACATTGGCAGACGACAGCAGCAACAGGTAGCTGACTGTCAGTCAGGCTGGCAGTCAGATTCTTTATGAATGAAATACTTAGCTTATGGGGGATTATATTACAAATCGAGCCAAATATGAAAAACGTTTGACATTTTTAGAATGTTGTTGTTTTTGTTGTTGTTGCTGTTGTTGTTATTGTTGTAAATGCTAAATAAAAAAAAACTATTAAACTATCGTCAGCAGCATCAAGTTTGTGGCAATAAAAAAACAAAAATAAGAAGAAAAACCTTAAAACCGGGCGGTGGAGTTGGGGAAGGAGTCGATGTCTACGGACTGACAGCGAACTCTGATATTTGTGGATGCGCCTGGGAGTTGCAGTTGCAGTTGCAACTGTTGTTATTGTTGTTGTTGCAATCACATTTCTGCTGCAGCGTGTGAACTATTGAAGAGGCATTGATGCCACAGAAGGTTAAGTAACCGTAAGTTTCTTTGTGCCAACTGTGGCCAATCGCAATTGGCAAGTGGCATGCTACCGATTGCCTGCCAGCCAAGTGTCAAGTTTAAGTTTAAAGCGTTTAGTTAATTGGCCATAAAAACATAACAGCTTCATAGACAGCCTCAGCCAAGAAGCAATGCGAATTTTCACTAATTTACTCAAATAATTGACATTTAAATGGCCAAAACTTTGAGTCATTCGTGCCTGCCTCTGTTGAATGTTGCATGTGTGCCCAGTCTGGCTGGGATCGACCAATTCGTGACCAAATCCCGGCCTGGATTAAGCGACTGTTGTCTGTTGCTGTTTGGCTTCCCCCGAATGTTGCAATACAACTCTTCTCAGTTGTTGTCGTTGATTGTAAATATAATTGAAGTAATTTCAAATGGGCTGACAATTGGGTCGTCGCTGCATAAATCTTAACGATGTTGATCTTCTCGTTGGGGGAGTGGGCGGGGGCGTGCACGATGCCACAGTGTTGCACAGTTGCTCTTGGGCAACTTTGCGTGATTTTTCATCAATGAGGCAGCAGACGCTTTTTGGGTTTTACAGATATTTTTTAATGGTGTTTTAATCTGTGCGTTCTACTGCAGCCTTTGGGCCATGTTGTAGCTGCTATTGTTGTTGTTGTTGTTGTTGCTGGCCAGACAACATGTTGCAGAAACTTTGCAGAGTTGCGTGTGCGGCAAAGAACGGAAATAATGATTTGAAATTGGAGCCCAATTGGCCAATAGTGAGAAGAAACATATTTCAAAATCAGTAATCATGTATAAATTAATGTGAGAATTGAAAATTAATTAACAAACTGAATTTAATTTATGTGTGATATAATTCTTTATGTCTTCCAAATCAATTGTCTCACAATAAAAATTAAGACTGAATTGCAAGCAGAATACAATCATGGACAATACATTTTCTCAAAGATTGGAGATGAATTGTTAAAGAGAACTAAAATAACAAACTTAAATTAACTAAAAAAAAAAAAAGTTTGTTTATTTTTTTAAGCCCAAAAACAGATACGTAAACATTTAATTCTTACCCCTATAAAAATGCAATAATGTGAAGGTAAGAAGCGTTATAAATATTAATTTAAATATTAAATAAATATAATTACATTTAATGCAAAATTAGTAATTAAATATTAGAAGATTATTTATCATTGCAACGACTCTTTATCATTTCCTTACCTATCTCAAAAGTGATGCTTAAAAATAAACTTTCAGACAATTTGTGGAATTTATAGAATATATTCTCATCGCTAAAAAACATATTCATACCTATTTTAATGGGACAAGTTATTAAATTTTTTATATGATTTTAACTTTATTTTGATGATTTGAAATTTGAATTGTTTATATTTGTATCTACATAAAAAATACTCAACACAATGTGTAATTTAATTTACAACTCATTGTCACTTTAAGAACTCACCAGTTTCAGCTGCATTATTGCCTGCTGTTTTTTAAACAGTCTGCAAGGATTTTAAAGGAGTTTGAGAACACACGCACTTACACACACACAGACACAGACACACTCGCACACACAAATCACAAAAACTGTTGTCTCATCTACGTGGAAATCCTTTTTGTTGCAGACGGGATTCTGTCGCGAGTTGTCAGTTGCAAGTTGTGGCCTCGTCTATTGTCACGGAACTTGTGTGCCGATTGCAGCGCAGGTTCACCATTTTATATAGAAATGCACTACGCATACGGGCAGAGATCGCTTGGCGCCAAATGCAATCGAATGGAATGGAATGAACGAAAACACTGCCCAAGCAAAGGCTGAGGCTGGCGCTGAGGCTGAGGTTGAGCGGAGCTGGAGCGACTGCTGAGATTTTGATACTTTATGGCATTTATTGCAAACTACTGTGGCAACTAATTTATAATCTCTGGCAAAAAAAAATTAAAGACGGTTGGTCGAATTCTTTTCTAATATGATAAATGGTAGCTTTGAAAAATAGTACGAATTAGTTGTCAATTATCATAAATTAATATAAATTAATAGTATAAATTAATTGTCGATTAATTGAATTAATTTCTATAATTTACATGGAATCTAATGTTAAAATACTTAAGAAGGGTACTTTGATTTGACTTTTTCAAATTTTATTATTAATTATTTATTAACAATAAAAAAAAAAAACACATTTAACAAAAGAAATTGATATGTATTTGATGTATTCTAATAGTTTATTTCTAGTTTTCTTTATTTATATTATTTATACGAACTCAAATAGGAAAATAACTGTTGCTTATAAATTATTACACAAAAAATATAACATTTTTAAAGTTAATTTCAGGTAATTCCTGAAGATCCAATGTTTTGCCATAGAAATTGTATTTTTGTACCATAGTAAAAATGTGTGCAGCTGTGTTTGTGAGAGTGTTTTTTTTGCAGCTGGCAAAAACAATTGCATGCCAAAAGGGAGACAGACACGACAGCTTCACCTTCGTCGTCGTCGTCGTCGTCGTCGTCGTCTTAGTCTTAGTTGTAGTCGTCATCGTCTCTGGTTGTGTGGCTACCATTGTGTTGGCGTTTGCTCAATGCAGTTTTTGCTCTCAGCACCCGCCGTTCTCCACTCTCCCTCACTCATCACGCTTCGTTCTCCGTCGCATCTGCCAAATTAACAAGTTGCAAACTGCCAGTTGCCAAGCTCCCATTTGCCCAGTTGGCAGTTGTTAAGTTGTAAGCCAATCGATGTTGAACGACGAATGCTCTGATTGCCGATCAGCGCTCTCAACAATACTCTGCATCCCATCCCAACCCATCCCACTCCGCCTTCCCATTCGATTGCACGATTTGCCCAACAACAAAATTTGAATGCGCTATTGCCAATTGCCGGCAAAGCAAAGTATTTTAACAACTTTACAGCTTCATCATGAGACGGATGTCAATAAATCAGCAACTAGCCCTTTGAAGCGTGCGCTGCTAATTTTTTTTACCCACAGTTTGACAAAAAACAAATTTAAAAAAAAAAGCCGTTGACCAATCGGTGAATTATCTATAGTTTGACCTTTTACTTAGTTTTTTTGACAGTGGTCATAAATACCATTAATATCGACAGCAACACCCAAAAGTCGCCTGCGGCAATAAATTGCAAAAAAAAAAAATTATATATACATACATATATATATATATATATATATATATATAAATAAATATATTTATATATATATATATAAATATATTTATTTATATATATAAATATATAAATAAATTGACCCCAACACCAACCACAGAAAAGGGCAGCAGTTTGCGAAGTTTGCTAAGTTTTTGGCCACAATTGTGTCATTTAACTTTTCTATTGCCAAGTGCAACAGCGACAAAAAATACATGCAACAAAAATAACTTACATATATCGAAAACTAACCGTAACCAACATGGAGATTGCTCATTGACATTTGAAGAATTGTTATTTGGTTTTTTTTTAAAGTGATTTAGAAAGGCAGCAACAACAATTGAAGACGAGCATTTGCTGCATGTTGTCAACATTTTTTTTTTTTATATTTATTTTTTTAATTTTTTGTTGTTTTTTTTCTGCAATTTGCGCTTACGTCATTTTATAAGTTGGGTATATATAACTTATGAATTTTATAAATTATGCGTAAAATTTGTATAACAATAATAATAATAAATATACAAAACTATTTTTTTATTCGATGACTGCTGAGATTTGATAGCTAATAGCAATTAGAAAATAATAAAATGATTATTTCAAGCACATAGCTTTTATTGCATGCTATAAAATAAAACCAACATATTTTTAAAAATAAAATATTATTGCAAATAATTCGTTATGTTGTATTACTATCTCAGACAATGCACCAATATAAGAGAGCTTCTAAAAACAATACCCTCTGGTTGCTTCGTTACCACGATCTGTGTTCATTCACGCCCAAGCAATGCATTTGACCAATTTATTTGTTCTACCTGCAATTTCAATTATTGAGCCAAACAACTGTGAGATACACACAAGAGAAACAGCAGAAAAGACAAACGATTTGATTTCTTGTCTTATGTTTTGTGGCCAACAGATGTCTGGCCAGCCAAGTGGCAAAAGGAATTTCTGCATGGCACACAGCTTGTGGCAACAAAACGGTGCGTATGCGTGTTAAATGCCGCCGGTGCAGATGTTAATCATACGCAGTGTTGGCCTTGCCAAATTAACACACATTAGCACATAAATGAACTGCAGTCAAGCGCAATGCATACTTAGCTGCTGATCAATCGGATTTCAATCAGCTTTAACCACATTATAATTGATGCTTACGGACCTTAATTAACCGGTGACTCAACACCTCTGATGCAATATGTCTGACTGAAGATGATGATGACGATGAGTGAGGCAAGGCGAATGTTTGCCACATGCTAGATGCGTTTTTCTTAGCTGTTTAGTTGTTGGTTTTTCCGTTAGATCAAACAGTTCCTGTTTGAGAATTGATTATTTTTAGCGCAATTGTTGTGGCTTTTACTTCTAACTACTAGCTGTTTAACATTGCCTTGGCTCGAACCTAATACAGTTATTCAAGCTGTAGTATTCTTTAATTTATGTACACTCTATTGGGTAATCGAAAAGTTTATATTATATTTAAATTAATTTGTTATTTCTCCCCTCACGGAAAGCCTTCTTTCATCACTTTGGCAGAAACTGCTTTAAGTTTTCAGTTTTTAACTATATACATTTAGAAACAATTTAAAATATTTTTGAATATGTCAAAGCTTAAAATTTTAATTTTTCAAAATAAAATAAAAGCGCATACTTTTTTTTCAATTTTTATAATTTTTAATTTTAAAACAATTTATTAAAATGAATTAAGAAAATACAAATTTTTATTCCATTTATGAAATAAATCTTACTAATACTCAGGTCATTAAACCTATAAAAATCAGGCTGTTCACATAAAAGGTTTCAAATTGTTGTCATATCCACAGTTGCAGTTCCCAATTTAGCAAAATTTAGCTTGTTACATTCAATAACAGCCAAACAATAACAGTCTAAAGGCAATCATTGTGGATTTAATCAATTTTATTCTCTTTCACCAATGAAAAGAAAAATAGTAAAACAATCAACTAATGCCACACCCACTTAAGCAAAGTGAAAATAGTCTTGTTTTGGTGTTTTTTCTTACTTTATTTATTAAAGACTTGTGTTTGTTTTGTTGAAATATTTGTGTGTGGAGGTGGTTAACTTTAAAGCTGAGGAGCTTACTCGCCTGTCATCATTTCCATGAATTCTGTAAGGGAAAGCATTTTCAATTATTAGAAATGAAATATATATCTTTAGTTGCAGGCAAGTAGATACACAGAACAAGAGAGGCATCCAAAAATAGACTAGAATACAAGGGCAGAGAAGTGTTGTTCCTTTTTAAACAGTGAAATAGTGAAACGCTGGGCATTTAGTAAGATTTATTTGCCGGACGAGCAAGGAAAGCAAACCAAGCAGAGGCGCAGGGGGGCAAAATAAACAAATATTGTCGCTATGGCCGTCGTTTCTATTGGCCTGTAGCCAAATGCTTTCAGATGGAAGGCAGCAGTTGGAGGAGGGGTCTGTTACTAATTGAACTGGAGCTTACCATCGAAATCTACAGTGCCGGAGCCATCGGAATCGATTTCCTCAATCATGATGTCGAGTTCCTCGTTGGTCAGCTGATCGTCCAGTTCACGCAGAATCTCGCGCAGGCAGGAGGTGGGAATGTAGCCATTGCCTTGTTTGTCGTACAAGCGGAACGCTTCGCGCAGCTCCTTCTGCATGGCCTCATCATCCTCCTCCACAATGAATTTGGCAGCCAGTTGCACAAACTCCTCGAACTCCAAGCGGCCCGACTCTTAACAAAAGAACACTTTGATTAGTATTTAGTTGGTATTGAAGTGATTCATTACTTACTGTCCTCATCGACCTCGTCGATCAGCTCCTCCAGAATCTTCTTGTCGAAGGGCTGACCCATGAGACGGAGAATATCGGCCACCATTTCGGTGGGGATGCTGCCAGTCTTTTGGTGATCGAAACTGTTGAATGCCTTTTGGAGCACAGCAATTTGCTCGGGAGTCAGATCCTCATCCTGTAAAGCAATCAGCATGAGATACAAGTTTATCAAATAATCCTCATTCAACTCACGATGTCCATGTTTGAGAATTCTTTCTTCTTTGCTACTCTTTGTTCTTCACCAGAAAGATCACCGCCAAAGACTGTGCGCCCAACTGAATTAGCATTTCTACGTTTGCTCCAAGTACAAATAAACATACACACACACACACACATACACACACACACACACACATTCACTTGCGCACACATTCATATCACTAAATGCTACATTCCAAAAGTAACAAGCTAATTTATGGTTTTCAACAGCATTTCAAAAATAAAAGCGTACAACACGAACAACTATGACCATATACAAACTGACACACACACACACACACACTAGCACACCCGCACACCCGCACAGTACACATTTTAGGAAAGTTGAAATTTAAATTTTCGAAAAACACTGTAAAGGCATTGAGCATTTGGCTGTATTTACTTTGCTTCTGGCCACCAGATAACCAAGAGTAATATCAATTTTTGTAGTGGTTTGCTAAATTTAACGTAGAACAATATAATTATTTTTATACTACACCGCAAGAAACGATGCATCATTATTGGATATGAGTGGAGGTTTAAGCTAATAGAACGCTAATAAAACGATAGCTCGTTTATCTGGAAAGGTTTTTAAAATAAATTTTAAAGTAATAATACAGAAATAGAATTATAGATTAGAAAAACAGTAAAACATTAAATATGAATGGGCAATCAGACCACTTTTAGCAATAATTAATGGCAATTTTAACTTTAATAAAAATACCCGAAATTTAACAAGAAACCACTACAGAAAATAAAATATAATTTGGTTATTAAAGTCATCTGTAGCGAATATTTATGAAAAGGAATTTCAACTTTAAAAAAACGACAAATTTAGATAAAAAAAAAAGATTTACTAAAAAGTAAAAAATAACTATTATGAACTTACTGAAATAAACTTAAAAATGTGTAAAAAAAAATTCTCTGTGGCTAATTTCAAAATATTAGGCATTGATAAGATCGGAATAAAAGCTTGAAACTTCTTTATTATTACTATGTGGGTGAAGTACTAATTATTATATGCAACCTGTCTAACTTTCCACCTTTGGAAAGCTGACCACAATTTCTTGTAGTGTGTAATATAGCGGCACGCGATGTTAATTGAATTGCAATAGCAATGTCCAATTTATATAAATAATTTGAGAGAATCAATCAGTGAGGCGTCACGGGACACACATTTGTAAGCATTAAGGTTTCATCAAATAATCAAATTGCAGTTAAGCAAATTAATTATTTGGTTCTATATATTTCGACACCCACATACATAAAAATGTTCCGATTGAGCCACCCACGCAGTATTTTTTTGCTAGGCGCCGAAAATTTTATAAACGATTGAAAAAATCGTTTTATTTCCGTAGAGCTTCGCTGTTTAAAATTAAATTTTAAACGGCAATAAGATTTAATATTGCCTGGATAAATGCATGGGATTAATTGATTTATAGTTGCCATTAAGGTTTTATATTATATGAAATAAATATTCCCAGTGGTATTTAAATAACTAAAAATAAAAACACACTTAGACATGCTAATAATGTATATGCTACAAATACATACATGTATTAAACATTTGTTTGTATTTTTTTTTTTGGAATGAAATAAAAATATAGAATGGAAAACAAAAATTTGTTTATGAATTATGACAGCACCTATAGAAAAGAGAGAACTGAAAACAATTTGGACGTCATTTAGACATATTGGTCATTTGTTCTAGTTTACTTAGCTAATATATTGCTCTAATAACTTAGCCAGCTATCAATTAATTATGGCCAGCAGCTGCTTGCTCAACAGTTAATTAACTCATCTACATCAACTATTATGTTGTTCTTGCATAAAAGCTGCAGCCGACTATCCTCCGTGCCAATTTATACTGAGAGTCTAAGGTGTATTAAATCTGTCAGATTCTATTGTGTGAGTTACTAATTTAATAAAAATCTTTCTGTAGAAACAAAATTGGGTTTAGAGTAACGCACACTATGAAAACACATTCAAATGTATCAAAGCATATATCTTCCATTACATTTATACATCTTTTAAAATTCACTTATTAGAATTTTCAAAATATAACTTATAAATTTTATAGCGTATTGAAGCTGTATTCGCGTATTTTATAGTTGATCGCATTTTTGTTGGTATTCTTATGGCCAGAACACGCTCGCTTGATGGACACCGTCGACATCTGCGCTGGCATTTTGACGTTTTGGCGTTTTGGCATCTTGGCATTCCCGCATGACGCTGCAAATTAGTTTGCGCTTACACATTGTCAATGTTTCATGTTCAGTTTCTGATACGATTAGCTGCTACATGTTTCGGAAAACCAGAACAAGCCGACTGCGGCCAGAGCAACAATCTCTCACAGCTGTTTGCTGTTTTGACATTTGACGGCGGCGCACATCAGCTGCGAGATAACATTGCCTTGATCGTCGTTAAGATCACTTTTACAGCTACAGCCTAAGCAAAGGTTGCTCTTTCTTAACTGTGTAATTCATGTTGGCATCGGCGGCATTCACTTTGTCAACGCCAGTTAGCATAATTGCTGTGGCAAATGCTTAACAATCTATTTGTATCAAGTAAAATACTTGTAACCCAATACAATAGCCATTTGTAGTGTCATAATTAACATTAATATTGTAACTATTTTCGAAATATGTAAAAACAAAATAGAGAAATGTATGTAAATGCAAAATGTTATGAGTTAAAATTTGTTGCATACTTTTTAGCTGAATATCAAAAAACAAATCTTAGCTCTTGAATCGCTCAACTGGCGATTATTTATTTAAAATTAAAGTAAAAGAGTTACATTTGGTGTTGTTGAGATCAGAGTATCTAAAAGGATCTAACTTCAATATATGAATATATATGTAAATGTATGTAAATGCGATATATTTATCAAGCAGACTACAATGCTATGTTTTAAACAAACAAATTGCATACTTTTAGGCTGTTCAGTTAAAGACAAACTGCTTTAGTTTTCGCCTCATATATATTATTTAAAATAATTTTTAAAAATAGTTAATTTAGAAATAAAGAAACAGTGGTTATATTATTATTCAGTAAACGGAAAATAATACAACAATTTGAATAAAAAAAATCGTTATTCTCTTAACGACAAGAACAAATCATATTATTATTCAGAATATATATATCTAAAATTAAAATGGAGCACACACAGAACCATTATTATATTAGCTTTTTGTAAATTGAATGTATTGAATGTAAATTCGTAGAAACAAATTTTTAATTTTATTTTATTTTGTTAAATAGTATATTTATGAAAACAGAGTCCTTTCGAACTCAATGAATCTATTTCTAAACAAAAAAAATTATAATTATCCAAATGATTTTGTAAAATTCTCTGCGTGTATATACAAGACATAAGTACAAAATGAAAACAAAAGTGAGACGAAATTTTGGACAGTTCTGCCACAAATATAACCACACCAGGTTCACGGCCGCTGCTTACCACTAATCCGAATTTGCTATTCATAATAGTTGTATATCTATCTGGCCACCACCTATGGAATACATAAGTGTCGAATTTGAAGTTCGTTTATTTGCAAAACACCAAAACTTGTTTTCTTTTTGTCTCTGCGACACAGAAAACAAAATAATTAATAAACGAATATAAATCTATTTGCTAAGATTGATTTTCATTGTTGGGGTTGGTAGAGGAGGGACTCCCGTCTTCCATAATATATTCCAAGGAAGACGATATGGGAAAGGGAACCACGTCAGGCTTTTCGGGATTTATATAACCAGTGGCTGGCTCATTGGCGTAGACCAATGCCAACAGGCAGAAGAGGACGATCTGTCGTCGAAAAATAAAAGATTTAATCCAGTGTTTCCGGATGTGATTGTTATTCATGATTACTTACAATCAACTTCATGGTGTTTACTCAGAGAATTCGAAAGACAAACTGATAACCACTATTTTCAATCTCTATGCTTTTATATAGATTGTCTCGAAGAGCCAGCGATGTTTAATTTTCATTTAGTATGTTTATATATTATAATATGCAATACTAATGAATTTAAACATAAAATCTTTTTATCTTGTAATGAATATGTTATGAAATTATATAGATATTTATTTGTTTATTTAACGTCAACTCAGGCGACACAAATAAGAAACCATAATAAATAACATTAAAATTAAATGTTTAATTAAATCAAATTTATTAGATAATAAATTATAAAATATCTGGCAGTATTAAATGCAAAGGAGTTTAACATTTGTTGCATGGATTGATGAAAAACCAAATGAGACCAACAAAGTTTCTAGTACAAAGAATATTAATTATTATTCAAAATATCATCTACTGAGATATCAGGAGCAAGACACGATGCAAATATTTATTTATATTTCAGGCTCGATAGATCGCTTCTACCTATAAGGCGCATTCTAACATTAGTAAATTGGATGAAAGGTAGAAGTCGATCGTAGAAACCCCGCTTAGCTCTTCTCATAACAACCTGCATATCCGACTCTAACTTGCGCATCATTCGAATCACAATTGTAACCCCGACGTTTTTTCGATAATATATTTTACTCAATATATTTATATAAATAAATAAAAAATAAATGGTTATAAAAAGAAAAGTAGAAAACTATACAAAGACTCGGCTCCTTATACAAGTACTTCAACGACTTGTGATAAGATTCTGTATTAAGTTTGGTAAAGAAAAAAATTAAAACAAGAATTAAATTGTAAGTCTATATTTCAAGTAAATTCTCACATAAGTAGCTGTGTACAATGTAAATACTTTATGTTAGTTAAATTAAATTTCCGGTCATAAGTTTTTGCACTGCTCGGTCAAATTTCCTGAAAATTAGATGCGATTTAGTAACAGCATTAATACAAATAATTAATAACTTACCTTGAGGTTGTAATGGTCGGTGCTCTGAAGCTTTGGTTATGTTTACATCGCAGACTTTTGGGTGCAATGTAAAAGTAGATCTGGGTAGGCAATAATTTTTTTTGTCGTGCACGAAGGGAAAAATCGTTGCATATTTTTGGCAGCTATCAAAACGCTGTGGGAAGCAGGCCCTGCTCAAGGTGAAAGCTTTACTGCGGATAAGGCAAGAGCTTGCCCCCATAGACGTATATAAGCCCAGATCCGCTCTGAGAAGATCTCCTTTCTATTGTTTCGGGTCTCAAGGCACGTCGAAGATCAAAGTACACCTCGCCGGTGCAAAAATGATCGAAAATCACGTGATTCGGCTGGTGAAAAGTTAAATAAATGATAAGCCCGAGTGAGGGACTTCCATAAAAAACCCTGCCTTTTAACCGCAAAAAAAAAAAAAAAAACCTCCGCAACGAAAACCGATCTAACCTCATCAAAAAACTATTCGCCATAAAAATACACCAATAAAAACGTGAAACCATAAATCCAAGAACGATTGGAATCATACGAAAGACAAGAATATTTAAAATCATCAGTACGTGGCCACTGGAGCCCCATCATCATCCCCTTCCCCCTCATCAACTAAAAACATTCAGTGCAGTGCCGAGATGTCGCAGTATAACCTAAGTTACATTTTTTTTTATTTCTATGTATAAGAGTTTTGTAACCTAACAAATTTTTTTTTATGTTTCTATTTATATATTTTGTATGAAGAAAAAAAAATGCCTTTTGTGAAAAGGTCCTAAAATAAATTACCTTTGTTTTTTTCGTTATTTTTGTTATTTTTTTTTTTTCTTGTTAAATTTAAATTTAAACAATTTAGTGCTAAGGGTTTTTTTTTTTGTTGGGCATGCATAATATCGAAAATTTAAATGAATTGTCCAATGGAAAAAATTAAAGTGTGTGCAAGACACCCTCGACGTCGAAAAGCCTTTCTTCGCTGGATGCCCACGTAAGTGATAATTTATTGATTTTCTTTAATTATGCAAAAAGCAAAGATCCACAACAAGCTTAAATAGAAAGGAAGGAAGTGTTGAAAATTATGTTATTTTAACATTCAATGCAACCGTGCATCAATTTTTATGTTAAGTTCACGTTAATCGATAGTTATAATGTTAATGGACAGTCTTGAATAAACTTCGTTTGAGTACACAACGCTGGTGCGACTCAGTTTTATTATCTAGGAATTCCCTGACGCGGGGAAAAGGATTATCGCTCCAACAGGTTATGGGCCCAGGACGCGTGGCCTGATAATATTGATAACGGTTTATTTGACTCGATATCCAGAGTTACGAACTCGGATTTAATAAAAGACAAATCGGCAGTTACGTGTGTGTATTTGTAAAGTGCGTCGCAATAATAGAAATATGAGTGGGCTGTACCAAATTGAGAAGCTTGACGAAAAAAGTTATGATTCTTGGAGCATACAGATGCGAAGCGTGTTGGTACATGCGGATCTATGGGATGTTGCGTCGGGGGATTTACAGAAGTCTGATGTGGGCGAAAATATTAACTGGAGTGCGTTGGATCGTAAGGCATTGGCAACGATCACGCTAAGTGTTAAGACATCGCAGTTGGGATACATCAAGAAGTGCACAACGTCGCAGGAGGCATGGATTAAGTTGCGCGAAGTCCATCAGCCAAGCGGGCCGGTTCGTAAAGTCTCGCTTTACAAAAAATTGCTCAATTCTCGCATGGAGGAGGGGCAAAGCATGGCTAGCTATTTGATCACATTTAACGAAATCGTGGATCAGCTTGCCGGAGTTGGAATAGAAATAGTTGACGAGCTCAAGGTCATTATTTTGCTTTCCAGCCTTCCAGATATTTATGAGAATTTCGTTGTCGCCATCGAGACGCGCGACAGTCTGTCAGCGCTAGAAATTCTGTGCATTAAATTGAAGGAAGAAGGCGAGAGGAAAGAAAGCGCGGAGAAGCAGAGCGATATCGCGCAGGTCTTTACAGTTAGACAACGGCATAACGCTACTGCGAAGGTCACCACAAAGAAAAAATTGAAAAAGATCGCCTGTTACGAATGTGGTGAAACAGGGCATATTAAAGCGAACTGTCGCAGACTAATTGCCAAAAATGATGTAATAGCGACCGGACAAAGGAATTACAGCTTACTGAACGCATTGGATGAAAGCAGTTCTAAGAAACTCGGCTGGTGCTTGGACAGTGGAGCGACAAGTCATATGTGTTGCGATAAGAAAATGTTTTCAAAGTTTGAGGCGCATACCGAAACGATCTGTTTGGCGGACGCCGGCACCTTGCAAGCAGAAGGCAGAGGTGAAGTGAAAATGAAAACGGATTTTTGCACACTGGTACTACACAACGTATTGTACGTACCAAAGTTGACGGGCAATTTCATGTCGGTGGGACAAGTCGTAGCAAGGAAATGCAAGGTACATTTCGATGCAAGTAGTGCACGAGTATTCCAAGGCGGCGAATGTATACTCGAGGCCAAACGAGTAGGAAATCTGTATATGTTTGAAAGTCATCGTTACAGATGTTATGCAGCTGTTAAGTCGGACGGCGAGTTGTGGCATAACAGATATGGTCATCTCAATTATGATAGTTTGCGTGAAATGGCAAACAAGACGCTGGTGCGAGGAATGGAAAATGTTGACGTGTTGCGACGGGTGTCGTGCAAGACGTGCATGATGAACAAGATTCACGTGCAGCAATTTCCGGGATCAACAAAAAGCCGAGCGGAGGAACTTCTGGAACTGGTGCACACTGATGTGTGTGGCCCTTTCGAAACGAAGTCTCTTGGCGGATCTAAGTACTTCCTCACATTTATTGATGACAAGTCAAGACGTTTTTGGATATTTTCTGAAAGGAAAGGACGAAGTTTTTCGAAAATTCGTGGAGTACAAAAATCTGGTAGAGCGTCAAACAGGGAGGATGATCAAATGTATTCGCAGCGACAATGGACGCGAATATGTGAACAAAACGTTCAACGGGTTTTTGAAAACCAATGGAATTGCACGGCAATTGACGGTGGCGTACACTCCGCAACAAAATGGTGTTGCTGAACGAGCTAATCGTACGCTTGTGGAGCTGGCTAGATGCTTATTGGATCAATCAGGCATGGATCAGTCACTGTGGGCAGAGGCAGTAAACACAGCGGTGTATTTACGCAATCGTGCAGCCACAAAGGCACTGATCGGGATGACTCCAATGGAAGCGTGGACTTGCAAGAAACCATCGATTAGTCACCTAAAAGTTTTTGGTTCCATTGCAGTGGCACTGGACAAGGGTCATCATAAGAGCAAATTTAAGCCCAAAGGGAAAGAATACCGCATGGTTGGCTACTCAGTGCAGGCAAAAGGCTATCGGCTCTACGATGCCGAATCCAAGACAGTTGTCGACAAAAGGGATGTTCTCTTTGATGAGGCCAGCTGTCTGGAGAAGGCAAAGAGCGAAGCCATAACATTTGATATGGCAAATGTAGGGCATCGAGAAGAGCAAGCTGGCGAAGAGGATGATGATGATGAGGTTGACTCCAGCGGCGTAGACATCACATCTCGGTCAGATGCTACGGATAAAGGTAATGCGGTTGAAACCTTTGAAAGTGCTAAAAATAACGAAAAGCTGGAGGAAGAGCAGATCCCACGAGTTGGACCTGGTAGACCGAAATTGCTTAGGACGGGCACACCTGGACGCCCAAGGAAGCAATATAACATACTCAGCGCTATGGTTACAAGTGAGGTACCCATTCCATGGAGTATGAGGCCTTGATTATGAATCAAACCTGGCATCTGGCAGATTTACCGAAAGGTCATCGTGCAATTGGTTGCAAATGGGCTTACAGCTTGAAGCGGGATGCTCACGGCCAAATGGAGCGTCTTAAAGCACGACTGGTGGCAAAAGGATGCGCAGAGCAGTACGGTGTGAACTACGCTGAGACGTTTTCACCGGTTTGCAGGCTGGAGAGCATGCGATTTATATTGGCATTAGCGGCAGAGTTGCAGTTGTACCTACATCAGATGGATGTTTGTACTGCGTACCTGAACAGTGATCTAAGAGATACTGTGTACATGAAGCAACCGCAAGGATATTCTGAAGGAAATCAGGCGGAAGTGTTGCTGCTAAAAAAAGGCGATATATGGATCGAAGCAATCTGGAAGGGATTGGAACTCCAAGCTCGACAGCGTGTTGCGTGGAATTGGTTTCGTTGCATGCGACAATGAGCCATGCCTTTATAAGCGAAAGGAAGGTAATTTGACACTAATCCTAGTCTACGTTGATGATCTCCTTATAGCTTGTCAATCGAAATCGGACTTAGTCAGTATTAAGGCTGATATTAAGAAGTCTTTTGAGTGCATTGACAAGGGGCCACTGGAACTGTTTCTTGGCATGGAAGTTCAACGTGAGGGTGAACTTGAAAAGATCACTCTGGGCAATACGCAATACATCAAGGATCTTTTGCGCAAGTACGGTATGGAAAGTTGCAGACCAGCAGCTACGCCATTGGATGCTGGGTACCAGACAGCTTGCAACAGCAGCCAATGTCAAAAGGTGGATAAGACATCGTACCAAGCACAAGTGGGTGAGCTAATGTGGCTGGCTCTCACAACAAGACCGGATATTTTGCACTCGGTTGCAAAGTTGGCACAACGGAACATGGATCCTCATAGCGAACATCTTGCAGGCGTAAAGCATGTCCTGCGGTACTTAGCGTCCACAGTGGAGCTGAAGATACACTATAGAAAGTGTGGAAGGGCGTTCGAAGGCTATGCTGATGCCGATTGGGCTGGCGATCTGGTTGATCGTAAATCTTATACTGGCTATGTATATTTCCTTGCTGGCGGACCGATATCATGGAAATCGGAGAAACAACGTAGCGTAGCACTCAGCAGTACAGAAGCTGAGTATATGGCTTTGTCGACGGCGTGCAAGGAAGCTATTGTCATGCGCAGGCTGATTATCGAAATCGGTTGTGGCACTGAAACTGACCAGACGGTGTTGTACGGAGACAACTTGAGTGCACAACAATTGGCGAAGAATCCTGTACATCATGGTAGAACTAAGCATATAGATATAAGGTATCATTTTGTTCGGCAAGTTGTAAACGAGGGTCAAATTGTTTTGAAATATGTTTCTACAAATGTTATGTTGGCAGATGTGCTAACAAATAACTTATCAAAATGGAAACATGATGAGTTAAGAAACATGTTATTAAATTAAATTGTAAGCATGTTTGCATTGTGGAAGGGTGTTGAAAATTATGTTATTTTAACATTCAATGCAACCGTGCATCAATACTTATGTTAAGTTCAAGTTAATCGATAGTTATAATGTTAATGGACAGTCTTGAATAAACTTCGTTTGAGTACACAACGCTGGTGCGACTCAGTTTTATTATCTAGGCATTCCCTGACGCGGGGAAAAGGGTTATCGCTCCAACAGGAGGAAATAGTAATAAAGAGAGAAAAAATTAAAGAATAAAAGTTACCTTCAGTAACTTTCTAATGCAAATATTTGAAGTATTAAGTTTTTTTTTCTTTTCATACATGTTGATCACCCCGTAAAAAGATAAAAGATAATTTAAAATATATATGAATTTCTATAAAAGAATTAACGAATATATCGAAGTTAATGAACTTTACGCACTTGCATCTGTTAGTCAATTTAATTGGAATATAATTAAATGCTGCCTATGAGTATGCAAGCAAAAAAATATATATATAAAAAATCATTAGTTAAGTAGGGACACAAGTATACTACGTTTACCACTTGTATCAACAAAGAAACCAATGAAGCATTCACATACGAAACATTGCAAAAATTCCACAAGTCTAATGAGAAAATTTGTTACGAAATTAAAATAGACAACTTTCATGGAGTATTAGTACAGTATTTTTTTTTATATAATTATCTTGTGAAGATGAATGTACAGAAAACTGCAATTTTTGAATAATTAATATCATTAGGAAATATGGAAACGTAAATTGAGTTATTATTTCCTACTGGCCGAAATGATGGCTTAAGTTGAACGAGATTGCTCTTGGGGACTTTTCTATTTAATTATGCAGCGCAGGAAGTCCAATTGGATGGGTGGGTAAAGAGCGCTTTGTCGGGGCAAACCACAGCTAGCACCCCGATACCATCAACCAACACTAACGAAGCTGTCGCGCTTCTCGCATCTTCAGTTAGGTATATTATAACCTGACATTGCTTGCTTCGGAGTTAGAGTCCAAATAAAAAGGGACTCTAAATAAATCAAATTATGATCAGAAAGGAATATCAGGATGGTAGCAACAACCCCCCCACCTCCCGGCATGAGCTACCACCAGTAGGGTCCCACACCGCTACAAATCCCGGTTTCCGCTCGCACAGTGAATTGACCATAGTTTTGGTTTTAATTGTGCGAGTTATAAGTTACAGGTTTCTTTGGCCTCCAATATCTCGCCCCTATCTGTATCTGGTTTTCATGGTTACAAGGTCAATTGCAAACAAACAGCATCCGTATAGAGCATGTGCAAACTTCGAAATATCTGTAAAAGCATAAATAAAGATAATCAATTACTGTAATCGAAACACACCCCAAAACTATTAACACCTACCACACGCACTTCGTTCTCACGCAAAGCGACGTTGCACGAATCGATGACGACGATGAATTTGATTCGGGAGTTGGTCACAAACCCGTAGCTAAAATTAGAGGCAGTTTAATAATGGAATGTGTAACACAATGTCAATGCCACTACACAGCTCTCACTTTTGTGATTTTCCGTAGAGAAAAGTAATTCCTAGGACAATTCCTTTGATTCGGGTGCTCCCTTACCGATTAGGCACTTTTCCTCCACAACGTCAAGTGCTGCATGTACATGATATTGCAGATCCAATTCGCGCTCCAAGTCAGATGTAGCCAGGTACAATGGTGCATTCTAAAAGTTGTTTTTTGTTGAAATTAAAAGGGTATGTAATTGAAATAATACCGACGTCTTTGCCAATAACAGCAATGCAAAATGCCATTGTTGTATAGAATGCAGCTTATTATTGTTTTTACTAAATTGCCATTAACAGCTGTTAGGATACAATACTGCCAACTCGTATGAAGAACCGTGTGACTGGCCTTGTCGTCGTAAATTGGGAACGACAAACATAGAAGAAGAAACTGAAACTTGTACACTTAAATTAAATTTAAAATTAAATTATAAACTTAATTTTAAGTAGCTTGCTAAATGATAGACTAAATACTCTTCTTCAAATGGAGCTGCCGATTGCGCGAAACAATTACAATTGGAACGACCACCCAGGTGGAGGAAATGGTCCACGTGCAGTTTGTCAACACAACAAATCACACCCTCAATTTGTTTTGGACTTCCGACATTAATGCGTACCTCCTTTCATATACAATAAAGCCAAAGCAAAAAGTTCCCGTAAATACTTTCAACACACACAATTGTTTTTTTCGCGACTACGACGATTGTTTTACCCGGTGCGCATACGTATACCCAGAAATCCAAAGCAACCAGAAGAATTGCACGATGTGCGAAGTCAAATATTGATACAGCTTCCACTGCGCACAGTCAAGGACATCTGCCTAAGCGCGATTGCTAAGCGGTTAAATCGTAAGTGGACCAAGGAATCACAGCAATACATCAATGTCTTTATGATACCCACAACGCTAAGTTGCTCGCCAAGCTGTTACACTTTAACAATTTGAATAAAAAAAATCGTTATTCTCTTAACGACAAGAACAAATCATAGTATTATTCAGAAAATATATACCTAAAATGAAAATGGAGCCCACACAGAACCATTATTAGCTTTTTGTTATTCATATTGGATGTAAATTCGTAAAAAACTTATAACTTTTAAATAAATTTTATTTTGTTAAATAGTTTATTTATGAAAACAGAGTCCTTTCGAACTCAATGAAACTATTTCTAAAAAGAAATTATAAATATCTAGATGATTTTGTAAAATTCAGTGTTTTTCTCTGCGTGTATATACAAGGCATACGTACAAAATGAAAACAAAAGTGAGACGAAATTTTGGTCAGTTCTGCCACAAATATAACCACACCAGGTTCACGGCCGCTGCTTACCACTGAACCCGAATTTGCTATTTATAATAGTTGTATATCTATCTGGCCACCACCTATGCAATACATTAGTGTCGAATTTGAAGTTTGTATATTTGCAAATCAACAAAACTTGTTTTCTTTTGTCTCTGCGACACACAAAAACAAATAATAAACGAACATAAATCTATTTGCAAAGATTGATTTCCGTGCGTGATAATATTCATTTAGGCTGGGGATAAAAAAGGTGCATCCCCAAAATAACAGAGCCACTAATATTGCGTAATACAAATAATATAATTATATGCTTACACATTAATTATACATTTTACTCGATATAAGTAAATAATCATTAATAAGCCCTTTGAAGGTTATATCTCTAGAAATTTAATAATAATATACAAATTTGGTGACAATCGCGCAAAAACTGTGGAATTTTAGTCAATTTCAACCCTTTGTCTGTCATGCACATTTTAGAATTTGTTCCATTTATTAAAATTCTGAAGTTTCGCTTCAGCTGGACGAACATTTCCCAAACCCATGTACTCAAATGTGTTTGGTACCCAATTTTATATTTGTAAAGATATTCAAAGACACAAATTTTAAGACTGCGTATCTGTCATGATTCATTCATAATCATAATTACGTGGTGGGGAGTGATGGAGATTAAAGAGGAGTTAACGTTAACATAATCCAAGCGAAACGATTCGGGATTACTATAAACAGAGTAGTCATCTGGTTTAGGAACACGGGTTGGCTTATTGGCGTAGGTCAATACCAACAGGCAGGAGAGGAAGATCTAACAATTTAGATATTTTTTTTAAATTCTTTTTATTCATTTATTGTTAGCCAAATATTTCTTAGTGTTTGTCCTCATGAGGTGGGTGGGATGCGATCCACTCAAGGGACTTCTTGATGGCCTCTGGAATTGGTGGTGAGGTTGGTAGGGGAGGGTTGGCAGAATGCGGTTGAAAACCATTTTCATCGGCAACGTATTCAATGGAAACCTCTACTCCCTCAGGCGACGTATGGCTATTCTCGCCTTTAACTTCCCATATATCACCTTGTTTCAGTTGACCTGATTGATGTGCATTAATGCTGTTGTCAATCTTTAGGTGTTGTGTAAAACTATTCACGTTCACCTCGGACCTGCTTTCCAGGACATTGGAATCCTTATTGGCATGGGCCAATACCAACAGGCAGGAGAGGGCGATCTGTCGTGAAAAAATAAAAGATTTAATCGAGTGTTTCTGGATGTGATTGTTATTCATGATTACTTACAATCAACTTCATGGTGTTTACTCAGAGAATTCGAAAGACAAACTGATAACCACTATTTTCAACTCTATGCTTTTATATAGATTGTCCCGAAGAGCCAGCTATGTTTAATTTTCATTAAGTATGTTAATATATTATAATATGCTATACTAATGAACTTAAACAAAAAAACTTTTTATCTTGTTTCTGATGTACAACGCATTTTGTTTTATCTCATCTATTCCCGTTTGCCTTATAACAAGCGGAAATTCATATGCATATACGACACATACCATCTGTCAACTGAATAACATCCATGAACGTCATAATTATTATTTTCTCATTTTGATGATTCTTTAACTTAATTTATTATATTTAATTCTTCGTTTGATTTTATCTATATGATAACAATGATATTTACTCTTCTCTCATACGCACAATTGGACTTGGACTCATATTGCAATATGAACATAAAAATCATAAAACAGGGAGTAATTTTTTTAATGAATTATAAAAACGATTTTTTATAATACAACTCTCTTGATCATTCGCGTATTGCTTTATTATAATCTCCACTCCACCCTCGACTTCAAAACTCTGTTTAATTAATATATATAAATAAATAGATATAACCTTTATTAATCAGCATCAAAACACGATTAGATAGAGTCATGTCGATTAATCTGATTCTTGCCCCATGTTAAAAACAAATATGAATTTAAATTTATAGAAATTACAATAGCCACTGTAGATGTTTGGTATGCAATTTACGGTGATCTTGTATATGTTGATTCTTGTTTTCATCTTTGGTATTTTGGCATTTCGTCACGTGGTTAACAGGTTTCGATTCGGGCACCATATATTACTCGTCGAATTTTTAATTAGCCATGAGCTTTAGATATGCATATTTAAATGCTATTTGACGCCCATGAATTCCAATACTCAATCTTAAAAACATACTTTAATATAATTATTTTAAAATTGGCCTTGATATTTGTACCGTATGAATATTTCAAAGTTGTCAAAGTTACTGACAACAGATTAAATAAAATCGGTGTTATCTGATCGTTAATAAAGACAACTAAGATCATGTATATATATTTGAAATTAATGAATATATTTTGATATTTTATAGATATTTATTTGTTTATTAAACGTCAACTTCAGTCAGGCGACACAAATAAGAAACAATAATAAATAACATTAAAAATAAAATGTTTAACTAAATCAAAATTATTAGATAATAAATTATAAAATATCTGGCAGTATTAAATGCAAAGGAGTTTAACATTTGTTGCATGAGACCAACAAAGTTTCTAGTACAAAGAATATTAATTATTATTCAAAATATCATCTACTGAGATATCAGGAGCAAGACACGATGCAAATATTTATTTATATTTCAGGCTCGATAGATCGCTTCTACCTATAAGGCGCATTCTAACATTAGTAAATTGGATGAAAGGTAGAAGTCGATCGTAGAAACCCCGCTTAGCTCTTCTCATAACAACCTGCATATCCGACTCTAACTTGCGCATCATTCGAATCACAATTGTAATTTATATAAATAAATACAAAAAAAAAGGTTATAAAAAGAAAAGTAGAAAACTATACAAAGACTCGGCTCCTTATACAAGTACTTCAACGACTTGTGATAAGATTCTGTATTAAGTTTGGTAAAGAAAAAAATTAAAACAAGAATTAAATTGTAAGTCTATATTTCAAGTAAATTCTCACATAAGTAGCTGTGTACAATGTTAATACTTTATGTTAGTTAAATTAAATTACCGCTCATAAGTTTTTGCACTGCTCGGTCAAATTTCCTGAAAATTAGATGCGATTTAGTAACAGCATTAATACAAATAATTAATAACTTACTTTGAGGTCAATTGTTCACCAGGAATGTAGAATGGATTACAAACAGCATCCGTATAGAGCATGTGTAAACTTCGAAATATCTGTAAAAGCATAAATAAAGATAATCAATTACTGTAATCGAAACACACCCCAAAACTATTAACACCTACCACACGCACTTCGTTCTCACGCAAAGCGACGTTGCACGAATCGATGACGACGATGAATTTGATTCGGGAGTTGGTCACAAACCCGTAGCTAAAATTAGAGGCAGTTTAATAATGGAATGTGTAACACAATGTCAATGCCACTACGCAGCTCTCACATTTTGTGATTTTCCGTAGAGAAAAGTAAACCCAAGTACAATTCCTTTGATTCGGGTGCTCCCTTACCGATTAGGCACTTTTCCTCCACAACGTCAAGTGCTGCATGTACATGATATTGCAGATCCAATTCGCGCTCCAAGTCAGATGTAGCCAGGTACAATGGTGCATTCTAAAAGTTGTTTTTTGTTGAAATTAAAAGGGTATGTAATTGAAATAATACCGACGTCTTTGCCAATAACAGCAATGCAAAATGCCATTGTTGTATAGAATGCAGCTTATTATTGTTTTTACTAAATTGCCATTAACAGCTGTTAGGATACAATACTGCCAACTCGTATGAAGAACCGTGTGTCGTCGTAAATTGGGAACGACAAACATAGAAGAAGAAACTGAAACTTGTACACTTAAATTAAATTTAAAATTAAATTGTAAACTTTATTTTAAGTAGCTTGCTAAATGATAGACTAAATACTCTTCTTCAAATGGAGCTGCCGATTGCGCGAAACAATTACAATTGGAACGACCACCCAGGTGGACAGCCACAGGTGGAGGAAATGGTCTACGTGCAGTTTGTCAACACAACAAATCACACCCTCAATTTGTTTTGGACTTCCGACGATAATGCGTACTACATTTCATATACTTTAAAGCCAAAGCACAAAGTTCCCGTAAATACTTTCAACACACACATTTGGTTTTTTCGCGACTACTATACGGGCGAATATATGCATGTGCGAAGGAAACGATTGTTTTACCCGGTGCGCATACGTATACCCAGAAATCCAAAGCAACCAGAAGAATTGCACGATGTGCGAAGTCAAATATTGATACAGCTTCCACTGCGCACACTCAAGGACATCTGCCTGAGCGCGATTGCTAAGCGGATAAATCGTAAGTGGACAAAGGACTCACAGCAATACATCGATGGCTTTATGATACCCACAACGCTGAAGGATGACTTGCTCGCCAAGCTGACCACCATCGAAGCTTACACGCAGGAGTTTAGGCGTCAAAACGTCATAAATCAGCGCAGGAGGGATAGCGCCAGTTCTCGGCAGTAGTTCATTGGCCATCACCAATTAAGTTAAAGCTTTTCATTATTTGTTTGGGAGAAAACCTACCTGCCTTCATTGCTAAATAATTGAATAAGATTTGGATAGATTTTTGTAAGTTTAAGTTTTCTTTTTTACTTATGTACAAATTGGCTTGCATATACATATGCATTCATATATATTATCTACAATTGCATTGTTTTGGTTTTTTGTTTTTGTAATTTATCATATAACAGAATGCTTACAATTAATGTATGTTTATATGTAAATGTTTATATGAATCTAAGTAAACAACTGAATAACGCTGACGGATAACATATATATATTAATGCGTCGATCTCTAGCTGCTTTTTAAAACTGTTTATAGTCGGTGTTTTTCTGTTTTATGCGTGGGTGTATCATATAAACGGTATGTAAGTGTGTGAATACAGTTATATATCAATGTTATAAAAGGCTGCAAAGCCTTCATGTCGAACTCTTTTGTATCCTTAGAAAATTTAACAGAAACGATGCGCTTGCATTTCGATTAGGTGTGTGAATTAATAAAATTGATACAGTTATTGCTCGAAAATTTGAATTTGTATATTTGGACGCACCTCTTGTTATGAGAACTTTTATTTTCCAACAATCTTATAAAATTGGTCAATAGAATTATAATTTTAAAAAAAAAAATTGTGCTGTACTAATTTGTAATGTTGTATTTATGTATACCCTATTTGGAAATGGAAATTACAACAACAGAAAAGAACAAAGTGTTTGAAATTTCGAACGAACACTGTTTTAGAAAATATAAATACACATGACAAAAGACATTACTCAAACAAATAGTACAAATTACCTAAACAAATAGTACATATTATTTATAAAATATAGTACATATTATTCAGACATACATACAGACATATCAAACAGACCAACTTTTAATAACAAAAAAAAAAATCACATGCGTCTGTGGAAAGTAACGCCATAGGTAAAGCACAATACTCTGGTAGATTCGGATCAACTGCGTGCTTTCAATACTTGCGAGTGACGCGCTCCAAGCTATCACCGATTGAACCTAGATTGAGTGGATAAATACAACTAACAGTTAGACTATAGATCAATTAGTAATTATTCTAAATCTCTTATTGTTTTGATTGTGTTCGCGTGTGTGTGAGTGCGTGTATATTGTGTGTTGGCATTTTGTTTTATTTACCATCAAAGTTAAAGTTTTGCTTTGTTTTATATTGAAATGTTAAATCAGTCGATTGCTTCCATATAAAATGACGTACTGTACGCAAATCCATATTCGGATCAACGACCTATAATTGGGGATAAAGATGGTGTACATTGATTAGTTAGTTTATTACTTTAGCAAGTAAACTACAGCTTCACTGACCACATCGTTGCACCATAACTCAATGCGCTCCTCCGCTGGAAGCTGAGATCCCTCCGAATTGGCATCGCTCTGACTATTTTGTAACGAGTTGTTTGCATTGCCACCGCTGGGAGTTGTTTCTGTATTGAGCACCTTTTCCAGAACATGCTCGCACACCTTGCGGCACTGTATAAACTCATTGGCCACCAGACGATCCTGTTAGTATATTCACTTCATATATTAAATGCGATTACTGCGCCGGCGTTTGGTTGAGCTTACCTTTTTGGTGCGTTCCGGCTTGGTCATCTGTGGATGTGGTTGCAGGAAGAACGGTATTTTCAGGAATTTCGGTATATTCCTTTCGATGACAACGTCCGTCACCCATTGTGGCGCCGTTTCATGCAGCAGCGTACTCTCACTGTCACCGGCGGCGTCGCGCACCAAAAGACGACAAACTGTGCGGCCTCCGACCTCACTATAAATCAAGACGGATTAGGATTAGGCGATAAGCTTTACATTTGTGATCACACAATCTCACCTGAATATGACTGGCGTGTGTTTGGGTACTTGAAAGTACCCATTGCCGCGCACATCGGGTTCCATTTCATTCGGCGGTATACTGTGCGGTGGCGTCCAATACTCAAGC
This sequence comes from Drosophila longiperda, assembly GCA_035042125.1. Lineage (NCBI taxonomy): Eukaryota > Metazoa > Arthropoda > Insecta > Diptera > Drosophilidae > Drosophila > Drosophila longiperda. Next base: position 20,301,796 of record JAWNLV010000107.1, read on the forward strand.
AGTGCCTCTAACAACAGTTTGCCATAATTTATCTGCAATACGTATTTCATATTGTAATTAAACAAATCTCGCAATTTAGACACCAACCTTGATCTCTGTTGTCGGATCATCGCATTCAGGAAGGCCGGCCTCTATAGATACCCAGGCCGAAAAGCAATCAACCTCCTCTTGACCCAAAACTATCGTTGGCATCTGCACAACACAACATTTTACATTATGTTCTCATATACATATATATATAAATACAAATAACTAAATTTGAAACTTACGCCAGTTTTCAGGTCAACCGTAAACCAATTTGGAATGTAGACGTGTTTATTACGCTTCACAACTTCCTTGTCATATTCGATGGGGCCGAGTTCTTCTTTTTTGATAACGCGCAGCACGTCGTAGACGACAACTTTATCCTGTGAGTCCTTTGTTATAATAAATCGTTTGTCGTTCAGCACAGTGCATTCCTTAATAGCTGCACCACCTTTAATGCAAGCCACTTCCGTACCACCCAGCGTCCACTGAGCATCCATACCACCAGAGCTGAGGGTGCACCTGTCATACATGGGCAACTTCCAGCAACGGATGTCCGAGTTCCAGGTGGTTGCCCACACGCCAGTTTTGTCGATATTATAGCCGAGACTTAGCACAGGCGCCTTTTCTTCGCACACGAGCATCTTATTGCTCGGATTGCGCATTTCCGTAACAATGATGTTTCGATCCCTGCTGCCCGATATAATATACTGGAAATTTTCGCTCATTAGCAGCGACCACACGCCCTCCTTATGCACATGTATCGTCTGTATGCAACGCTGCTGACCCAGATTCCACACCTTGATCGTGCCATCCGAGCTGCCGGAGACCACCTGATTACCATCGGGCGAAACAACCAGACAACGCACATTCTCCGTGTGCCCGCGCAATTTCATGCTACGCATGCACGTACGTGGATCCCATATGCGCAATATGTTCTCTGTCGAACCGCTGACAATGACGGTGCCGGACGGATTCATGGCCAGGCTGTATATAGAGTCCTTCGAGCCTGTGAGACTAGAGGTTGTAACTGTGTTGTTGCTGGCAGTTAATGCTGTGAGCGTATTCACATCCCACAGAAAGATTGCTTTATCCAGGCCGGCACTGGCAACCTGTTCCCGATCCTTGGCATATGCCAGCGCCTGCACATAGTCCCGATGCGTCCGCAATGTCGACATACAAAATCCTTTGTGGGCGTTCCATACTTTCACAGTGGTATCACAGCTGGCGCTGATCACTACGGAATCAAGTAAAAAAGTTTAAAAAAAAATTGCACAGCAGATAACAATTATAGACAAAATTAGCTGCGAGAAAATATCTATTCTTGAAAAAGGCAAAAGACCGATAGAGGGCCAAGACAATATAGACGAAGTGCATATGGAAAATAGAAAAATGCGTTGCTCATCTCGTAACAATATCCCCTCAAATACGACTTACAATTCCGGCCGTTACAGCAGAGTACAATGTCGTTGACCCAATCATTGTGGTGTTCCATCGATTGTATGTATTTCTCGTTGGATTCCGTGCGCGTATTCCACACACGTATAATGGCGTCACGACCCGCCGAATACAACTTGCCATTGTTGGAATCCAACTGCAATGCATTCACGCCGTTCCGATGCTGTTTCTCCTCCGCGTCTCGTATCACAAAGGAAACCTGCAAGTCAAGTGACAAAAAAAAAACAATATGTGATAAAAATAATAATATGAAAAGCACATGAAAGCTTCTAATTCAATTAACGGGTTAACAAGGTTAGGCGCATGGTGTGCTTAAGTGCCCACAAACGCACCTTTATGCTATCATGCCACCATGCCATCAATCGAACCCGGTGTTTCTTATTGGAGCATCCGCATTAACTCACCTGCATTTTTTTTCGTGCCTGGCAAGTTTTGTGCGTCAACATTTCTTACACGGCTCGAGCTGAAACTGTAGTTGTTGCGTGTGTTTTGCGGTTTCTTCACGTCGTGATGATTGTGTCCTGCTGCACATTAATTACGCGCATTCATAAATTTCTTATCCTACTTGCAAAACTTAACACTTTATATGCTTTTCGGGCAATGCACGATATTTGGTCGAAGCGATAAGGTGATATCGAAACTTCTGATACATAAATACACGTCTATTGTTTTCGACCAGGTGGCAACGCGTTGACTTTGAAATTAAGACATTTAAATCACCTGTGTGGATGTGAGACAAAAACTTATTGAAATCAATACCAATTTGAAAATTCAAAAACAATTTTTAAGTCTTACCAAATACACACACACTTTTAGGCAGCACTATCCACAATTAGTTGTAAGACATAGCCACTTTGTTCATAGTGCCGGTTTTCAGTGGTATCATATAGCATTTTATAGTGTTATTTGTGACACTTGAGTTGTTTATTTGGGGAAAGAGTGTAGAAAATATTCCAGTAAATATAACTAAATATAAGGACAATATTGGTATTTTTAGTTACAGGCGGCATGTAAACAGGGTCTGTAGAAAAACCGGCAGAATTGTATTTTCATTTGTACGCTTAACAACACTGTTCTTTACATAACTAGAGAGAGTCGCCTTTTTTTGCATTTGTAGCAACCAAAAGTTACACAAAATGGCAAGCACACAAAATAAAGACGTCTGCACCATCTGCGAGAAAGTCGGCCTGAAGCCTTTCACCAAAGACAACGTTTTCAACTATTACATACCATTGCACGGCCTCGTCAGCTATGGGGCACTTAGCGTCAACGTTATGAATCCGCAGATTGTACCGAAGCTGTTGCCCAAAAAGGATCTAACCAATGTCTTTCTCATTTCCGCCGTTGTGGGCAGCACAATCTACATTTACGGCCGACCCCATTTAAAGGGCATTAAGAACAATAAGCGTGCAACGTACGCACTGCTTAGTGCCACACTGTTTAGCATGGGCTCGGTGCTCGCCTGGGCGTTAATCAAATCTGCACTGCCAAAGGACAATTCACTGCTGGCCACTGTAGCTGGCTTGACCACTGGCGCCGCAATCGTGAAGATTGGCACGGACTATATTCACGATCTGGACAAACTGAAGAACTAAATGAGGCAACGCAGGCGGAATTGGTAAAGGCGTTTCATGTTGTAGACTAGTTTTTCTAAACATAACAAGCACTGCGCAAAACAATATTTTTGCGTACGCAGAACAAAAATGAATAAAAATTGATTTAGTGAAAATAATCAAATGTGAAGTATTTCTTTTGTACAAATTGATTGCGAAAATACACAGAAATGCGGGTGATAAATTCAGAATATTAAAATTTGTTTTTATTTAAAATTAAATGTACCTTTAATTGCCAACTCTTAACTGCTTATAATGCTTAACAATTGAATTGTTATATATATATATATATATATATATATATATGCGTGTGTGTGTACTCGTATGTATTAATTTACGTGTAGGGGCAAAAACGTTCATTTCGTATATTAGCCCAATTTCAATAAAGTATACCAAATACTTATTTACAAACTTTATCTGGTTAAAACCGTTATACAAATTGCCTCGGCGACGTTGAATTGACGACTACGTTTATTGTTTATCATTTTCTTTGTATTGCAAAAAACATACAAATTACTTTGTAAACTTAATCTTAAATATGCATACATACTTTACAAACATACAGTGATCATCAGTGGCTTAACTACATACGTTCTAATCAATATATATATGACAAAAAAAATATAATAAAAATCATCTAAACATCACTGTATATAGTTTACGATTGTTTTCAACCTTCATAATTATTGCGCCGAAAAATTTGAAACAACTAAATTATGAATACATATTGCATTTACAAAACACAAGGGTGCGGACGAGAAACAATTATAAGCCTGATTGGAAGATGCGAAGCGATTTCGATTGCAACTATTGCATTATTGCGGTCGTGCAACAACCACAACACTAAAAGCCTTTACCATACTGTATAGTGAAGGATGCAACATTTACCAATTCGATTTAAACTCCTGGCTGTTGTCAGATAAGACTTTAGTAGTAGTAGCTGCTACCCACTTCACTGCACTGACTGCTGTGTCTATCTCTCTAAATACTCTACTGCACTTTCATTTCTACGCCGAGCACTTCGCGTAGTTCGCGCAACTCCTGTAGTCCCTGCATAGGGCGCTTAACGCCCCGTGGCAGGCCGCGGCATGATGCTAGATTTATTGAGCTCATGTGGACACAATTCGTGAGAATTTCCTTAACTGCCTCCTCCGAAACTGATGAGCCGCACAGATTCAAGTGCCTGTGTAAAACAACATGGATTTGTAACTTGTGCATTTAATCGTTTATAGTATTTTAATGACTTACGCCAATGGACTCTCGCTGCCTTTCTCGGCAAGCGCACGCAAGGCATTATCAATGGGATGCTGAACATTTGCCCAGGCCAGGTCCAGCTCAATAAGACTATGCGCCCACTTCGACGCAATGAGTTCGAGACCAGATCTGTAAAGAATATTTCTTACTAATTAATAATTTGAACTCGCTACGAGAAAGTCTAGTTGCATACCCCATATCCCGAGTGACCGAGCAACCCGATAGGTATAAATGCTTGATATCCCATGCAGGCAACCGTATAAGACTCTCGTGCGTCAGACGTGTACAATTGCGCACATCCAGCAGCTTTAGCTTGGAGCTGCTCTTCAATATGCGCTGCAAATGATCATCCCCTAAGATGCGGGATTCATCGGTCAGAGCGGCCACGGATAGCTCCTCGAGATTGGGAAAGCCGGGCGAGTCCATCTAAAAAAGTCAGACTTAGTAAGGAAACACAATCAACACTGAAACACGTACAATCTCCTGCATGCTGGCCGTGCTTGGTGTTATGTGTGAGTTGGTTACACGCAGCACTTTCAATTTCTGACAACCATGCTGCAGCTTCTCGATGTTCAGCACGCCGTGCGATGTTGCCTGTGTGGTCACGTTTGAGAGATCTAAGAGCTCCACATTGGGGCAGTGCGCCTGAAAGAACATTTTGTTGATTAATTATTAACAGTAGTTGCTTAGAAATAGAAATTGGAGTTGCCCATGAATTAGAATCATGGCATGGTTCTTTTCAAGCAACCGCTATATACTAATTCGTGAGTTGAAACAAAGCAAAAATGTATTATATTCCTCACCGCGAGTACGCTGACAATATTGGGTATTCCAGCCAGACGGTTGTGTGCCAAATAGAGATGGGTCAAGCGAGAGCCCATGGTCTGCAGTGCACTGCAGAGGGAGTTAACGCCCACAGCGCTCTTGCTAGCATTCATTTCAACCTAGAATATTATGATTTAGATTTTAATTAACATTAGCAACAACATTTACTGCAGCCACTTACATTAATGGAGCTCAAGTCTAAACGCTGTAATTTTTTCATATTGTCGACGAGAAATGACAAATGATCCGAAAAGAAACCTTTCCAACCAGATAACGTAATACCCGTCAGATTCGGACAGCCATTGGACAGTTTTGTTAGAAAGCAATTAATGTCTGATATCTTAAAATTTGCTACAAGTAAAAAAATAATGATCATATAATAATTAAATTTTAGAGCGGAATCCAAGCCACTTACAAACATTCAATTCGGTACAGGCACTACAGCGATTGTCCACAAACCACTTGAGTTTGAGTTCTGTACGATACTTTTCCTTCACCCAAGTGGTCAAGTCCATTGTACGCCACAGCACTGGCCTTAGGGAGACCTGCCGCCATAACGAGCACACGCGCCCCAGCTTAAATAGTGTGGGCAAACAGCCCTCCGTATCGATAACATGTTCAAAAATCTACAAACGAAATTACACATTAAGTATATTAAGGATGTGTTTAGGCTTTGCATTGTTGGCTTACACGAAAGAGTACTTCTTCAGGTAATTTCTCAGCCCAAACACTCTGCTCGCCTGGCTCGTCATCGCCCTCTGCCTGGGCAGCAGCGCTTGTCGATAACTTCTTCTGGCCATTATTGCTTGTTCCGCCGCCGGCTTTTTTCTTGCGCGGCTCGTACTCACCCTCATCGCTGTCCTGGGGCTTTGGTTTGCGTACTCGTTTACGTGCCTTAGATGCAGCTGCTGATCTTGGCGTTGGGGGCGCTTGTAATGCGCCTGTCGATGCGCCCACTGCCAATTCGGCTGTAATCGCATCCGACTTTTTTATGCACAGTTTGATGCCCGTCTTGTTATCACTGATCTCGCTTTCGTACATGGGCAAGGCTTTTGGCTTCCGTGCACGCGATGCGCGAGGTGATATTGAGGCCGACTTGTTTAGTTTTTTATTAAGTGCCGTTACCAGCGGTTTGCCCGTCTTTGGTATGGTGCCGTTGACAGTCGTTTCCGCCTGATCTTGTGCCAGCTCCTGTTTTGGAGTTGTTTCCCTTTTTGTAGGTGTTTGCTCTTTCTGCTGCTGATGCTTTTTATGGGATTGCTCTGCTCCTGCATTCGGCGAGCACTGACCCTCAGAGGCTGGCGAGCATGACGTCGATGTGGCCGTATTTGTCTCATCCGTTTGCGTTTCCGACTTGGGCGGTGATAATATATTCTCAGGTATTGCTGCTGCTGCCCCCGTGGTAGCAGCACTTGAAGCTGTTGCTGTTTTTGTGGTTGTGGTTGTGCTTGTGCTTGTGGTCGTCATCTCAGCAGCCAGCAGCTGTGGTGGCGTCGGTGATGGGGTCGACGGCGTCAGCGTATTGATATTCTCGGTGCCCGCTGCGCAGCTCAACTGCTTGATACACAAGCCCTGACTTTGGTCGTGGGCCTGCACCTTATCCGTTTCCATGGGACTTGATGTTGCTTCTGGCTTACATTCTTTGGCTGCCTTAACACTTGCCACATGCCGCTGATCCTCAGGCTTCGCTACATCGTTTGGGTTTGGTTTTGTCGCCGTCGTTTCACTCATTTCTGTTTCTTTCGCTTTTCTGTAATATAAAATGGGTGAGAAAGGTAAATACGCGCACTAGCCATCATCATTTTAGCGGCCGGGAAAATCGATGCCAGAAATCAACAGAAACAAACTCAGCCCATTTTGGCGGGTTTTCTCTGTTCTCTATACGTTCTCATTCTTGGGGGCTCTCCCATAAACAACACAGCTCAACAACTCAACATGCAGTCGTAAATTTCACCAGCCACGACAAATTACATATGTATTTTTTTGTTTTTATTTTTATTCGTTTGTTCGCTTTTAATAAACAAGTTACGGTTGGGTCACACCGACATATTGATAACCTTCTATTCACCTAGGATTCGTATCCACGTCGGCAATTCGGTTCAGGCCAGCTCAATAAACAATCTTATCGCATTCTGATAAGGAACATCGTTAAATAAAGTTCAAATCGGTCGAGATACATGTTGATTTTTCACTGCCATCGATGCGTTGCACTCATATGCCGAACTCAACAATTGCGTGCAGGGTGCAATAATCGGCATTTAACTCACCACTTCAAGAGAGGTAGGTACACAAATATATGTTATCTGCGTACACTGCTGCTTGCGTCGCTCGCACTCACTGCGGTACTATATTAGCGTTTCGGTGTGAACGGTGCGGCACTATTTGTATGTTTGAATTGTTCGATTCGGAAGAGATTTTTTTCGTTTGGCGTTCATGGAATTTTATTCGCGTTTTGCTATCAAAACTGTAGCATTTACATTTTTGCCCTGCACTTGTGGCACTGGACACTGATAGATCACGGCATTGACAACAATTTAAGCACATTTAACACCAAAATGCTATGCAAACTTAATTTTAACCAACTGCAACGACGTAGAAGCCAGAGCAGCGATGTTGTTGTCGTATCGATACGCGACATCGATAGATGAGTTGTTTTTCAGCCAGTGTGGCCAGCATTTTGTCAAGGTAAAAATACTAAATCAAGCACTCAAGCGCGTTAATTTAAGAACATTAAGCTTTTGTTTATTTTTTTGCACTTTCTAATATTAAGGGCATACAGACAAAAATTTCTAAAATAATTTCTTAGTATTCGTAGTTCGAATTTGCAATCTCTGGCAAAACGGTAAGATCCTTGTGGATATCAAGCCAGCGTTTAGCATCAATCGTCGTGTTCTCGTATGTCCTGCCGAACTTGTACAAATGTCCAGGCACATGACCCGCATAGCTGGGATTCAGGCCATGTGTCTTGTGATAAATAATAAAGTGTCCAACGGGCGGACACTTTATAGCCGGCGTGGTCAAATCCTGGCCACAGCACCAACTGTCCCTCTTCTTCTTGTACATATAATTCGAGAAGCTGCATAGTGAGTTGTGCGTCAGCACCTTGGTCGACTCCCCAAAGCGGGTCACAGCCATTGGAATGTGAGCGCCATAGCCATTGATAATGAACTTATCCTTATCAAAATCGTGCAGGAAGTGGGGCGTGGTGAATTTGCTATAGTGGATTTTCTCCGTTGTTGGCGGACACTTTTCCTCCTTGATGCCCTTGCAACACCTGGCCACTGGTATCAACGGTGCGCGATAATGTGATTGGGGAAGCTTAAACAGAGATAGATATAAGGTTCATGGATGCAGTTTCAAAATGAAAACTCACCAATCTTTCGTTCAACTGGTGTTCAAAGAGACCTCGCCCGCTCTCAAGAAGATCCCGATGGCGCAGTGTGCGCTTTTCACAGTTGTACAACTGCATCAGTGTCTCATGCTGTGCGACGCCCGCTGTGGCGGCGGCCACATAACGTTTGCCCGTCTGCGTGAACATGTTGGGCACAAAGCCCGCATAGCCCGGTATGATGGGATGTCGGTAGACGGCGTCCACAAACTCACCGCGATCGTGCAGAACCTTCAGCTCATTCTGCGTGGGGTAATCCTTAAGATCGGGCTTGACGTGTATGGGCGCAACAATTAGTTCAGGTGCGTGATTGCTGCATGGATCAATGAGCAGCTTGTGCGTCTGTTTGCCATATGTGCTGCCAACGCGATCACGATTTTCCGGACAATGGCCCGTATAGCTACAATTAACGAACGACTATCAGGCGGATACTAGTAAACTCACTAAGGCAACTCTTACCCTGGCACTAAATGCGGCTCGGGAGTTGTGGTTCGTTCCATTTTGCGTTTGAAATTATAGTTACACTAACAATTTGGAAATGCAAACTTTTAACTTTGATTTAATTTAACTAAAACATTGAAGCAACTTTTTTTAATATATACAATTATTTACACAAAATTTGGAAAACTATATGTGTGGACAAGTAAATTGATGCTGACTTGATTCCAGGGAATATTTATAATGAATATTTCATTTCAAGATTAACAATATTTACAATTTGAAAGCAAAACAAGAGTATCAGACGCCAGCAATGCGCAGCATTTCCTCAATACTAACAATTTTTTCTCGAGGCTTGCCCTTGGACCGGCCAGCCGCACACTCGTATTGATCGATGCGACGCCAACCGTTCCAGGTGACAATGGACTTGTTGGTCGGCTCAAGGCCCGGTTTGAGTGCATCTGTATCGAAGGATTTGGCCGCAATGTCATCGCAAATGGTTTTTGCAACGGCAAAAGCGCCATTCATGGTTGTCAGTATGACGCCAGTTGGTCCAGTACCCAGCCAGCCAGCTACATACAGGCCGGGTTCCACACTCTTTGCAAAGTTGTCCATGAGCACGCGTCCTTGCAGATTGCAAACATGACCGCGGTGCACATCGAAATTGATGCCAGCATCGGCACAGCTGGATTTGTAGCCAATGCTACGCAGTATTAAATTTGCCGGTAGTCGTTCTGTTGCTGCGGTGGCCACTGCAGTATTCTCCCTCAGTTCGGTTATTGCAAATTCCATTTCATGCTGGTTAATCGCTTTTGGCGCACGCAGGAAGACGGGCAGAAACTGTTTTCCACTGCTAGCGGAAGCCTTGTGATTGCTCTGCTCGCCCAGACTCTTTAGCATCAGTTCGGTTAGACGCTTGCGTGGTCTTTGCAGTTTATCCATCTGATCAGCAATGCCTGGGTATATTACTTTATTAACTATTCCTTCGATCATTATTTAAGGCATTACCCGTAAAGTCTTCTGGGCGCCAATATGTGTTCACATTTGGCAGCTTGAGCATCTCGCGCAGCTCTTTGATGGTGAACGCAGCCTGCAATGGACCGCGACGTCCCACCAGATGCACCCGCTCCACTCTGCTGCTAGCGAGTGCCTCCAGTGCGTACTCAGTTGTATCAGTCAGCTGCCAAAGGCAAATCGAAGCAGATCAGTTGTTGATTAACTGGATTCACTAATTCACTTACCTTCAGGCTGTCCAGCGGACTTAGAAGAATGCGCCCAACATCAACGGCTACATTGCCCTGGCCCACAATAGTCACATCGCGTCCACTCAAATCCGGCTGTAATTGCTCGGACCCGGGAAGACCATTATACCAGGCCACAAACTTTCTGGCCGATATGACATGCGATTGCTCCTCATTTGCAAGCTGCAGTTCACGATCCTGATCCGCACCATAGGTAAGTAGAACTACGTGGTAACGATCACGCAGCTCCTCCAGGCTTACATCTGCCCCGAGCGTTACGTTGCCAAAGAAACGAAGTCGTGGATTCTCCGCTGTCTTCGTAAACGTATTAATGACGTTCTTGACCTCTGGATGATCGGGCGCAACTCCAAAGCTGGAATGTCGAATGGAATTTGCATAATGGCTCAAGTCATTAGTCGATAAGTGTTAAGCCTCAATTCACTTTTAAGATCTACATATATAAAGACCAACTATCATTTCCGCCCCAAGCTCAGTTCGCACTCTGCTCAATATGTGGACGACTGGTGCTCTGCTCGCGGCATGCCTCTGGCTGCTTTGCCAATTACTGCTTGTTGCTGCGGCAACACCGGCTGCAATCTGGGGCCTCAATCAAGTGGGTGGTAAGTAACAGGCGCTCTAGGATTGTTTGGATTTCTTACATTTCTTTTTTTCTTTGTCCTCATCGTACAGCTTACTTCAATGGCATCTTTCTTTCGATTGTGGGACCGCTCTTTGGGTCTGATGATAGTGCCAATAATAGCAGAAGTAATTAGACTGTTACCCTTTTTGTCTTTTTATTTTCTCCTTGCAACGCTTACCGCACCAATCCAAAAGGCACCGGCAACTTCTCCACAATGTCCACGGCACAATCGCTCAGCTGTTTGAGTAAATATTGAGCAGCATAGAAACCGGCGGGGCCAGCGCCCACAATGCAAATACGCTTTGTGGCACCTGTCGTCGCCTGTTGCACATTTTGTGTTTTAATTGCACCTGTACTAAAGTTATTGCTGTATATGTGTAATAGTAATTTTCGTCTCGAATATATAAAGTTGCGTGTGAAATACATGTTTTGTCGAAGAAGATGGATTGTAATTCTGAAATGGCTCAGAATCAAAACACGCACACACAGTGTGGCCGTTTGCTGGGCATAAAACAAGTGGCAGCACTGGCAGAAACAGTGGCGCTTAATTGAAATTAGTTATTATTGTATGTATTTTATTAAAAGCTTCGTCTAGAATAATAAAATGGCACAGCATCAAGCAACAATGGTTACAATGTGACCGTTTGCTTGGGATAGCAACGGTGGCTGTTAATTTTAAATTTGAGCGCCCACTGTTTTCTAGATTTTTGTATATACTTTATTGAAATTTATAACGAGTAAATTTGTGGTGCCATATTTTAAAGAGTGCAGAGTATTTTTTTATTCGTGGTGCAAGTCCAACCAACGTTTCGCATCAACCGTGGACCGTCCAAAAGTGTGTCCAACATTGTAAATCTCGCCAGGCACATGTCCGCCATAGCGGGGCAGCATACCAATCACTCGTGGATAGATGACACCATTGGTGACCGCATGGGAGCGTCCAACACCTGCACTGCGAATAGGAACCCATTCGACACTGCGTCGAAAGTGCATGTCGTCCTTGGGGTAGCACCAGGTACCGGTGGGCAAAAAAAAATCAAAGCCACCTAACACAAAACCGCTCTAAAAACAAATCACAAAACCTTTTTTTATAACTTACGCTTTGAATATGACATTATATTATATTTAGAGTTAGAGAGAGAGTGTTGCCTGTGATCTGTTGAGAGGAAACAAATTCGAGAAACTGAGCCTGGTCGAATTTCTATTGACGGAAGTGGCTTCGACAAAACGATTTATTTATTTGCCATGGCAACCAGACATGGAGTGAGTCACAGCCGTAGTATTCATAGGGCCATAATTGATATCTGTTAGCTAAAATCTGGAGATGGTGCAGCAACAAGTTTCCTGCATGTCCTGCTCGAAATGTCATGATTAATGGGTATTTTTCGTGGTAATAATTTAAATTTTTTGTTTTTGGAATTAAACACGCATTGCACAATTTCAATCTAGTACATAAATATAACTTTTATATTAGATAATTTGCATATGGAGATGATATACAATCTATTAATTTATAGGGTTTTTATATTTTGATTATCATTTAACAAAGTGTGCATGTCTATTTTGCTGTGCTGTTATTGTTGTTGTTGAAAATTTAATATAAATTTCAAGACCCGGTTGCAAGTATTTGATGCTATATCCATACGTCTCAATTTGACTTCTTTGTCTTCTTCTGCTGTTTGCTCTTCAGTTTCTCCTGCTTCTTCAGCTCCTTCTCCGTCAGTGATTTGTACAGCTTGAACCCGAAGAGAGCTAAAATAGAGCCAAAAAATAAATAGTTATCAAATGTTGACATTTAACTTTGGGCCAGCAACAATAAGTAACCGAATACTGAGACGACGATAAATATGACTGCTACCAATATGGAGGTGGAATAGGTTTGGGCAATATTTGTATGTTGCAGCAGGCGACGCTCAATGCCAGCTATGGTTTTCTGAATAGGGCCCGTCATCTCGCCGAGGAACTGATGACGATCGCTCTCCGTCAGCGATTCCAATTTGTTTTGCAACTGGGCTATTTTTTGTATCAGATCTTCGGCAAATTTGCTATGTGGCCCCGTCTTTGCCACAATCAATTCGACGGAGCTTTTCAGCTGCTCAATAATGGATTTATCCGTTGAACTCATTGTAAACGTTTGAACAGAAATATAGGGAAGAGACAAACCAGCATGGATTGGTGGCCAGTTGGTGGACAATGTGCACACTGATATGCCGCAAAAAGCTTCTCATTTTTTCGTGTAGGATTTTGGCTTATCTTATCGCAAATCGAACACTAATAAACTAAACAACACGGGAATGTTAACAGAGCACGCTAAAAACAGAAACTCAAAAACAACATACAACAATAATAAAATAAAAAAAAACGAATACAGATAAGTGTGAAGTTATTTGAAGCGAGGGTCGACTCTGGAATTGTGCTTACCAAAGACGATCAAGATGAGCGCAATCATCACAAAGAATACAATATACTCCCGGGAACTGTGACCCGGCTGTCCATATTGTTTCATGAAATCTCCCGGCGATGGTGCTTGGGGATTGAAGATGCTGTCGCGCAGCTCTTCACGCTCAGTATCCGAAATGCCCTCCATGGACTCAACCATTTTCCAGATGTCTTCGGCACTGGGCATTTTAAAATCGGGACTACCGGGACCACCACTACCCGGTGGGGGCATTGCGAACCCCTGACCCCCGCCAGCTGCTGCCGCAGCGGCCACATCCTCGGCAAATGCCCGCTGGTTAGCTGGATCATCGGCCATATTTACTATGTTATGATCTTGCTTTCCCTTCAACTAGTGCGATTGCGACAAACGACGTGTTTGTTTAACGTTTAATTGTGTCTACATATTTGGGGCGGAAGTTATAATTATGATCAGAAACCTCGAAAAGGCAAGATATTTACAAACTAGCTAATTATGTATTGCCAATAAATTTTTAACATGCAGCAGCTTTTTTTCTTTTTACTTAACATTTAATAACAAATATTAGACACGTTGGTGTATAGAAATAAAAACAAAATCATGCAAATATAAATAAAAAATTCTATCTATTTAATTGCCATGAAAAGAGCAACGTGGCAACACTGTGTAAGAGAGGAGCGCTCTCTTGCTGTCTTATGGCACTTTAGACGAATGCAATCAACAGCAGTCGTGGCCGAGTGGTTAAGGCGTCTGACTCGAAATCAGATTCCCTCTGGGAGCGTAGGTTCGAATCCTACCGGCTGCGAGAGTTTAACTTAATTTTTTCCTTTAATAAGTATTTTAAGCTAATATATTTTTTCTATTTTGCAAAGACCGACTCACTTTGAATAAACTACGAGAATAGACTTTTAGTGGATAAGCGCTGCTAACGTGTTGAGGCTGCTGCTGCTTTCGTGAACTGAACGCTAAATTTCAAATCTAAAATATAAAATTTCACCTATTTGTAATCAGTACGCTTATATTTCATTATTTGTAAGATATACTGTGCAATTGTTGTTATTTGTTTTGCTGCGCTCTGTATTTTTTTATTTTTGTTAGCGTCAGCATGTTTTAAAGGTAGAGCCAATATATAAAACCTCAACTATAGATGCGATAAGAACACTTAAGAAGTGCGCTTATCTGTTGAACTATATACAAAATCATGTCCCATATGGGGTCAGCACATACAAACATTTATATTCTCATAAATATTTATAGACATGCAGCTTAAGCTATTATATGAAGTGAAAACTAATGATCTAATTCCAAATTGAAACTGGCTAAAATTTAACAAATAGTTAAATACTTATGTATGAATATATTTTTAGTTATTTTAATTAATGAGTGGAGTGGCTTCTCTATTATCGCGCTGGCTTCTTATCACCTAAATGTTTGCAGATAGCAGCAAGTTGAATACGTACGCAAAAAGGACAGCAAACACAAAAAAAAAAAGCGAATTCGGTCAGAGATAATTGGAAAACATGCTAAGTACACGTAGCAATATTCAAAAACTAAAGCTTTCCAAATAAAAATCAGAATAAGAATGCATATAACGGCACTGAAACTAGCTTAGCAGAGGCAGCGAATAAGAACAGAGGGGGATTGGGTTTTAAGCGGCAGCAGATAAATTCTAGTTTTTTTTAGTGGTGAAAGGTTTTTTCTTTTGGTGACCCAATTGAAGTGCGTCTTTTAAAATGTGTATTGGGTTTTTTTGGTATTGCATGCATGACGCAACATATCAAGAGGAGAGGGATGGTGTCAGAGGGTTAAATGCATCCGCAATAGATGCGAGAGTTAGAAACTCACCTGCCAAACCAAAAACGACGACAGCCGGCACATAGAAGGCTAGATTCGGTATTGACTGCTGGAAGGGTGAGCCGGCATCGGTTAAGTCAACCATTGTGTAAATTTTTTACAATTTAAACGAATTTCGTATTTGAAATAACTAAGGCCGATTTTGGGCTGTTCTCAACGCACTTTCAAGTTTATCTCAGAAAATTGCCTAAACTCGACTCAGATGAAAATAATCTTACTAGCCTTGCCACCTAATTTTAAAAATTTCAATGGTTGCCATGTGTTTATTTTCAGTGCTGTCAATGCTCAACGTATAACTTTTATTCGTTTTTCAGCATTGGTTTGTGACAGCTGTTTATTGACTTGCGAAGCGACTGCAAATTTGCAAGAAAAATACGAACTTTCTTCAAAACCTGAGCCAAAATGAAGGTTATCTACAATACTCTGTTTAAGCGTACCTCGGCCTACGCAGTGGCCATCATGGCGTCGGCGTTCTTCTTTGAGCGCGCCCTCGATGTCACCTCGAACACTATCTTCGACAGCATCAACAAAGGCGTAAGTTTTCCCGCTTATGTAAGATTACATTATGGATTTTGAGAACATCTCGCATTATAATTTTTTTTTTAGAAACTCTGGAAGGACATCAAGGGCAAATATGAATAGATCGGCGATACTTCAGCAATGCAGTTATTTTTAAATAAAACAATGATAAAGGGCTCTTGAAAAGTAGCGTTTATTGTAAACAGCACGAAACCCAAATCAAAATTGCTTTTCTTATTAATTATATTTCCTTGATTCATTTTGTTCGGATACCTGCCAAGGCTTCTCGTGCCTGTAGGCATCCCAAGGTTGGGTGTTTGGCAGTCTGCTTGGTTCCTCAAAGCTGACGCCGTTCGCTTGCACGGTTTGAAGTAACTTTTCCAGTTTGCTGCCGACCACTGCCTCCACGGTGCAGGTCATTTCAGTGATGCCAGCCTGGAGGCATCTTTGGGCCAGCACTCTTCCCAGATTTACAAATGCAGAGGTGTCGTTTGTTTTATATAAATGCTGTTTGATTGCCCACTCCGAGGTGCTGGCACTAAGAATGGTGCCGTTCTCGAAATGCTTCACATCGGCGCTCACATAGCGTCCGCTGCTGCTGATCTCCAGTGTGTGCCAGAAGGAACGTCCAGGTTTTTCCAGGTGATAGCCGCTGGGTTTGTAGGCTATGCGTAATCTTTCCAGATTGCGAGGATTGCGGTTGAGTACCCAGCTGGAATTATCACTGGCCGGTGTGGTCAACGCCTTTATCTTGTGCAGCACACGGGCGGAGGTGAGTGGACGGGAGCTATGTGACATTCTTTACTTTTTTTTTTCTATTTCTATTTTCTATTTCGATATTTTTAAGATGTGCTTTTTTGGTTAAACAGCTGGCAGCACTAAATGAGTGCTCTGTGTGTGTGTGAACGTGACTTGGGAATGGCAAATAAGTGCACAGCTGTTTCGGCCTTGTTTACATTGAAATTTTCTTAATTATTTATATTTCTTTTTGGCATTTGGGTTTATTTATTGCTTTACTGGCAACTAAAATTCCCACAGACATGCGCTCTTCAGCCAAAGTGAGCCCTGGGCACCCAATTACATTGCACGGGCCTCGATGCGCAATCATTGCCCAGCTGAAATTAAATCTGCAAGTCGATAGTTGCAGCGCAAGTCACATTTTGGTGTATACAAGCGCTTATGTAAAACGTGGCTGGAAAAAATACATATAGTTCAAATTTGGCAGGATCATAAACAACTGAGTGTTCATCATGCTGTTGGTGTTTTGTATGAGTTTGCGAAGAATGCAGTCCAACCACGTGAATTTCACTGCCATGCGATACTTGTGGCAATATCATCGGCAGCACCAGCCACACAGTACTTATGGCCAACATGCCTCTTACACACTGGGCGCGAGGGTAAGCGACTTAATAAGCTTAATCTAAATCTAATCTTAAGGTCAAATATCAGTTTTTTTTTTCCTGTTTCATTGATTTTATATTTATTGCTACGCGTGTTTTACGTTATCCCACCACGGTGTATGTGTAACTCACCACGGTGACCAGGGCTTCGCTGGCATTGGCGCGTCTATTTAAATGCGCAACGCATTTGGTTTTCGCTCTTTTTCTCGCACTCTCTGGGCAAATAGCTGCAACGTGCTTTCACTGCAACTGATAAGTGTTGTCTGATACCGCTAATGCACATATGTTGTCCTACACTCCCCAGCTTCCTCACTCTTTCTCTCTCTCACTCTTTCTTGAATACCGCCCCTCTCTTGCCATTGTATGCAACCTGAGCGGTGAGCACATTTGCACATTTGGCCAGAAATTGTCAGTTACATTTTCAAGTTGACGTCGCACGGTTGTCGCTGTGTCCCCATCCGTTTGGGTTCCGCCAAAATACAAAAAAATTTATTCTAGTATACGAGATGAAAAGAACAGTGGCACAAACGACATTTATGAAATCTAATTGAGAAACTGCACAATACCCATAAAAGTTATTTTAAATTAATTGAAAGCGAGTCAATTTACAAACTGTTTCAATCTTTTCGCTTAATGGACTTTGAGTGGCATTAAAATATAACCTTTGTATTGAGAATAGTTTCACAGTTGACACCCGGAACTGAAAAAGCAGCAGCAGCAATACATTTTCGTTTTAAATGATGAGTATTTAAAACTTGAAGTTCTATTTAGCGAGATAAGTCTGTACTTGTTTTACTTAGTGTGTATTTATGTCGCTTTGTGTGTGTATTTGCTGCTTCTGCTGCACAAGAGAAAAACATGCAAAAGATATGCAATTCCTCTCTCTTTCTCTTGTTATTGCTATCTCTCTCTGTCTCTCTGTCATGCTCATATTTTGCTCACGCAGTGCGCATGATAGTTGCTCAAAATTCCTGTGGGTGCAAAAAGAAAATAAAATAAAATAACAAAAAAAAAGTAGAAATTAACAATTTGAATTGTTGTCGATGACAAAGCAATTTAGAACTTCGAATCAAAGCAAACTGAACTGAAAGCATTGAAAAGTTGCCTTCGATATTTGCTAAGTACGATTAGATTAAGGCCACCCCAAGGGCTGCTGCTTGTTGGATATCATGGTTAACTTTGCTTCTGCTAATTTGCAGCATTACGTTGAAGCCCCCGAGGCTCGCAGTGTGTCTGATGAAAGGTCCTCGCAAGGACTGCAGCAACAGGATAACTTGCAACTCAATCTATTTTCGCATGGCGTAAGGCCGCCAACGAGTAAGGAGGATATAATTCCCAGCCAGGACAAGAGCAAGGACTCCACATCATCGAGCATGTCATCGGACGTGCAAATTCCCTATCCCATAGACTGGATATTCAAAAGGCTGCGCACCCCCTCCATGCTGTGGTACATTGCCAGTCAATTTGTGATTACCGTCGTTAGCGTCTTTTCCAAAATTGTCCTAGGTAAGTGACAGACAGACGCACATACACACACACAGACATATACATCGATATATATATATATATATATATATATATATATATATATACAAATTTTCAAATTTCATGTCAAAAAATTTAAATATAAATATATATATATATATATATATATATATATATATTCATGCCACATGCAACTTGCGCACTGACAACTGACCTGACGCAACAGCAAATGCAAAAGCCCTAGAATAAAGAAAAATTACATTTCATTCTGTTTCCTCAAAATAAATATGCTCTGCTCTCTTAATATATGTATAAATATTAATGCATCAGATACATATATTTCTATATATATATATATTTATTTTTGTAGCTTATCTGTGCTTGACCGATTTTCATTCCCTTGCATATGAGTAAGAATATGTAAATATATATATATATATATATATTTATATTTAAATTTTTTGACTTGAAATTTGAAAATTTGTATGATATATATCTTCTTGTTCAGCATTAAAACCCATGTAATTTGTATTTGTTGCTTTCGTATTTTATTTTCTATATATTTTTAAAGTATTAAAAGTGTGCTATAAAAATGGAATATTAATTTAATACATTTTTTATTTACCTGCCGTTGCCAGTATTTATGAACAAAACCCTAGTCCACAACAAGGAGCGACTAATAAGAGCGGTAACCGCACGACCCAAGGGCATACCACTGGTGACCGTCTCCAATCATCATTCCTGCTTCGACGATCCTGGCATCTGGGGTACCTTGCCCGCCACAGTTATATGCAACACATATCGGATAAGATGGTCAATGGCTGCACATGATATCTGCTTCACCAGGAAGCTGCACGCTATGTTCTTCATGTTAGGTTAGTTAATCTACTAAAAAAAAGTGATTTATATTATTTATAACTTTATTGAGAAACAGGTAAATGCATACCGGTTGTGCGTGGCAGTGGTGTCTACCAGGAGGCAATAAATCTGTGCATAGAGAAGTGCGCCTTGGGCGACTGGGTGCATGTGTTTCCCGAGGGCAAGGTGAACATGACCAAGGAGGAGCTGCGACTGAAGTGGGGCGTCGGACGCATTATCTATGAATCGCCACAGATACCCATCGTATTGCCCTTGTGGCACGAGGGCATGGACACTGTGCTGCCTAATGTGGAGCCATACAGGTTGCAGTGGGGAAAGAAGGTAACAGTTAACATTGGTAAGCCGCTGGATCTGAATGAGTTCGTGCAAAATCTGAAAGACACTCGAGTGCCAGAGCCTGTGGCGCGAAAGCTCATCACTGACAAAATACAAGATGCCTTCCGGGTAAGTTCCGTAGCTCCAAATCTCCGTCAGCAATCCATTAATATTCGACTTAAATTTGTTGCAGGACCTGCGGTCCGAAACCGAACGATTACACGAGGAGCGCTTTTAGCGGGGGTGAAAACAATGGTGTAGAATATGCATATAGCTTATTTATTTTTAAGTATTCAGCCCAAAAAGAAGCCTCCATACAATGTTCTCGTTATTAATTGTATTTACCACTATATATTTTTTTTTACTCGTATATAGGCTTGCATGAATTGTTTAAACTTATTCAAAACTTCAACTGTGTGCAAGTTTACTTTAAGTGAAAAAATTATAAATTCATTGGTATAAATAAATATAAAAAATATAAAAATATATATAAATATATGCAGTATTTATTTTAGCACGGTGGCAACGCTGTTACACTCCAGCTGTGTGTGCAAACAAACACCGTTAGACGTTGCCTACGAAATGTGTGTAAATTAACCATTATTAATTCTTTATTTTGAATGTTAAAAACTAAAATTTGTTATTTCTTTAACAGGTCTTTTTTAAAGCTGGCCGAAGAGGAGAATGCGCTTGTGCTAACCACGCCAAAGCGCAATGAACTGCTCAAGGATGGTCCGTCTGAGATTAAATTGAACAGGTTTCAGATTTTAGGCCGAGGCGCTTTTGGCACAGTTTTCAAGGCCATCTATCGTGGTACAAATGTAAACAAATATAATATTACATTTACTAACGTTTGATCATTTTTAGACCAGCCAGTTGCATTGAAAATTATAAAAAGCAGCGCCATTGACACACTGCACAATGAGGCACACGTCTTAAACTGGCGGCACAAGAACATTGTGCGTCTCATCAAACTGGAATCGACTCCAGAGCTTGGACTGCTCATCATGGAACGTACGAATGGGCTGTGTCTGCAGCGTGTTCTCGACACGATTGCGTTGCCCTTAGTTCACCGAGTGCTGTAAGAGTTTATTTCAGTTATAGTAGTAGTAGTAGTATTAATTGTAAACCCTGTAATCTTTCACAGAATGACGATGGATATTTTGGCTGCATTGCGTTATTGTCATTGTCAGAATGTGTTGCATTTGGATGTAAAGCCACAAAATGTACTAGTTGCGCTGGGCACCAAGCCAAGCGGCATTGGTAAATTTGGTCAAATGAAACGCAGCTATTTATGCAAACTGTGCGACTTTGGTGGCTCCATTCGGCTGGGCGATCCTTGCGCTATTCAGCGCATTGCAAGAGGCACACTTCGTTATATGTCGCCAGAGGCGTTGCGTGCGGCACCGTTGAGCGGTGCCTCTGATATTTATTCGCTGGGAATTACGATGTGGCAGCTGCAGGCGCGCCGTCTGCCCTTTTATACGCTCACCTGCAATGAGTCCATTGCCTATCAGGTGGTAAAGCTTGGTCTGCGCCCAGATAATTATGATCTGCTAGAGACACTCAAAGTGGGCTCCTCCGAGCATGCACCTTTAATTGGCTGTTATTGTGCCGAAATTGGGGCCAACTCTGAGGACGTCATTTGCAGCTATGTGAATAGAGCTAATCCACAGTTAGATGTTGTATTGTCGAGTGATTTGTACACGAATCCGAATATGTTGGCATGCCGCAATCTTAACTTTGAGGTCACATCACATGGCCGTGTGCAGAAGCGGCGGAAGCAGCGCAAGCAGCCGCGATTAGCCCAATATTTCGATAGTCTATCGACGGTTTTTGCCACGGAGAGTGCATATTGCGATTTGTATAGGAGCTGCTGGCTGAGTCAACCGGAATTACGATTGAGCGCTCTTCAGCTACAGAAAAGCCTGGAACTTATTCTAGCCAAGTGCCTAAATTAAGAATATAAATTATTCGATTACCTTGCTAATATAATGTTTTTAATGTTTCATAGCGTAGACGTTTTATGAGTTTATAATTATGTTTAAATCTATGTATATTGTTTTTTATTCTTTTTTGAAATTATTTTTATACAGTTTTTAGCTAGATAGATAAGTAGTTAATAATATAAATTGGAATTTATTTTTTTATTACCTTTTAAAAGTCAAAAAATACAAATTAAGTTTTTTTTTGTTGGTTTTATAATTTATTTTTCGTAACTTTTTTATTTTGTACTTGCTACGCTAAGAAAATACATTTATAATGTTTATACGAGCTTAAATTTATAATTTCTCATTGCGTCGAGCGTAGTGTGTTTGCTATAGGGTATATATATATATATATATATATATATATATATATATAAATATCTTTATACTTATATAAATCGTAATTAGGATGTGATGCAAACAGAACCGAAGTCATCATCATATTGTTAGAGTTCAGTTCACATCGGCCACTACTTAAAAAGACTAACTAGAGAGTAGAAGAAGAGGTTCGCCCAGTGACTTTTTTGGGTTTGGGGTTCACTATGTATCTATTTACATGTAATTGTTATTGTTTGTTTTACGTTCGCTTCGAAACCATATATCATCTATGTATCTATATATGTATCTATATATATATCTATATCTGTACCTACTATCATGTGTCCTATATGCCTTTATTTTGTATTCTTTTGCATCGTTTTTTTTTTATAGTATTTTCACCCAATTCATACAAGTTTTCAACTATTCTCTGGAGTTCAACTATTAAGGTGTATGTGTGTGTGTGTGTGTGTGTGCGCAAAGCACTCTACTAACTGTTGATTTGTTATCTAACTGACAACAATGTTCTAAATACACTCGACTTATATATTTTTGTTTTTTGTGCGGAAGACTACAATTTTTGTTATATTCGTTTTAGATTAGTTATTTCAAGTTCTGCTTTTTATTCAATAGCTAATAGTTTCATTTAATAGTTCTTATGTTTTTCCAATTGCTGGCTATTCCAAAGACATTATCAAATATTGTATACAGATTAAATATATATATATATATATATATATATGTATAAAAGTATTTTAAATAGTTGGAAATGCAATTTTCGAACATATTATCATCTCGTTACGTTGCTCTACAAAAGCGTATAGAGCACGTCGAGTGAATACTTTTCGGGAACAATTCTAATAAACATTTTCAAAAACTCTTATCTATATGTATATATAGTTGTGTGTGTGTGTGTGTGTTGTGTGTTTATACAATTTAAATATGATGTATTCCTAGAACTACTTTATGCTCTTACTGCTTTCTCTCTGTTTCCATCTCTCGTTTTAGTTTGAATATATCACAATTTAGTCTTTTTAAATGCTTAAATCTATTGCGGAGCTTATTGCTCTTCCTCAACTAATGTAGGGTTTACGTTTCGTTTCTCGTTTTGTTTTAATATTGAAATTTTGATGAGATTGAAATGGGGGCGTGGCATTATCTCTTCTTAACTCGCATAGGAACGTCGCACGGGAACTGGCGGTGGAATTTTCGATTTGCGCGGCTGCTGCGTTGGCAGCTTTTGTGGCGTTTGTGGCGACGGCGACGATGGGGACGAGGATGTGGATGACGTGGATGAGGATGATGCCGCCGAGGAAGATGTGTGAATGCACGTCGGAATTCGGGTGGGCGGCGCCTTTTGCTGGCAGGTCTTTGGCAACTCCGTTGACTTTGTTTCCTGCCGGGAATTTGTTAATTAAAATACGTATTTCAAATGGCAATCGACAAAAAAAAAATACCTTCTTTGGTGAAACAAGCGCTTTGGCGGCTTGCACCGGTGACGTCACACGCTTCCAGCCATTGCTTCGACGCCAGGAGTTAGCTGGCGATGGGGTATGCCGATGCAACAGTCGCTCCTTGAGCTTGACGACGACCGCCGGTGGTGGCGCCAATGGCACCGTCTCCTTGGCCACCATTTTGGCCACCAGGGCGCAACTAATGCTGTCGCTACGCACCACACTCGACTCGAGTTCACGGCGCTGATTGTGGCGCAGTATGCAGCTGGGCTCCTGCTCCTCCAGCACGGACTTGGACTTGACCAGCACATGGCTTGGCCGTCGCAGCTCCGTCTTGATGATCTGTGCTATGCACTGCTGTTCGCTGAGGGGCGCCACTGGCGCATTGCTCACCATCGGCACATCCTCGATTTCAATGTCACTGACGCGCCGTCGGCATTCCTCAATAACAGCATAGTCATGCTCCTCCTCCTCCACCTCCATTACCTTCTCGGGCAGCACCAGTGGTGGGTGCGGTTGCTGCGGTTGAGGCTCATCGGTTTCGCTGGAGGAGCAGCTGGTCAGTTGAGCGCGTCCCGCCTCGCTGGGCGTTGGACTGACGCGCGCCTTTATCTGACTCTCGGACATGCTCGAGTCCTGCTCGTCCTCGTCCTCGTCCTCATCATTATCCTCATCCTCATCCTCGTCGTCTGTCTCACCTTCGAGATAGGAGAACAGGCTGCGCGATGAAGTCGATCGAATGTTGACCAGCTTGTAAAAGTCGTTGGTGAAATCCGTACAGGCAACTTCCTCATCCTCAGAGTAGACAATCTGAATCAAGAGAAGATGGTTTAATATAAATGTGAAATAAGGTCAGCAGTTTGACTTACCTTCTGCTGGAGCAGCTGAGCGATGCCGTCTGCAACGGAGTCCGTCTCTACGGTTGTCGAATTGATGAAATCCACCGTTGATGGCCAGAGCCAGTCGTGCTCCCGCTTGCGTCGCTGCTCCCGCAGCTGCAGATGATGCTGATGATCGCGCTCATCGTCGAAGGCTATCACAGCCAGCTCCTCCTGCGACATGCTCCAGTCTTCCATTTCTGTTGAGCATGGCTCCGCTGGCAGCAGCCACTGCTCAGGCTCCTCGGGCAAATCCTCCAGATGACCATTCGATGGCTGCGGCTGGCCGCTGCTCATCGTACAGTAGCCCTCGTCCCGCCCCTTCACCGGACTCGCCGACAGCGCCGCATTCTGGGCCTCCAGATCCCTCACACGACTCTTCAGCATGCTGACCTCCTCGCGCAGATTATCCTCGGCCACAATGGCATCCACCACCTTTCGCATCACATCGTCCAAACAGTGCTCATACTGCCGGATCCGGGTGAGCAGCGCACGATTCTCCTGCTGCATCGAGTGCAAAAGATTCTCCTGGCGTGCAAAGCGAGTCTAAAAGAAATTTCCAAATAATAAATATATATATACATATAGAACCGATTAAATATACAGTTGAGTTCAAAATATCAGCACCACCTACACAATAAATGTTTCCAATTCCAATTGAAAATGCTATAGATTTGATTATTTGGTTAAAAGTTATGGAGACAGGGTATGCTATCGATTCATCTGCTGTTCTTAAACACTTTTCAGTTTCAAAAACACATCAAAATCCGATGAAAGCGCTTTTGAAAAACAGCCATCGTTCAATTAAAAATATAACAGTGTACTTAAATATTCTAATAGTTGAAAATTGTATTGTATTTGTATAAATATACTCAATCACTACACGATTGGGGAGACCTTCTGGCGTTCAGAATGGAGGCGACCCAAGCCGACCCTGCCTCTGCCGTTGCAGTGACGAGGGTCGTCAAAGACTGGCTCAATTTATCAAACACTCAATAGCATTTGGGATTGAAGTGCTAAATGAGTAGTTAAGATCGAGCGGATTGAATGCTTTGGCCAACCTTCGGATTCATTAAAGTCGCTTTAACAACAATTGGTTGAACTTGGCTTAAAGCACACAAGCAATACCAGTTAACAGCGAGCCACACACAGACACACACACACACACAGACACACACACACACACACACACACACCGACACACTTATCCATTGCCACCCAGAGTGGGTGGGTTTGGGAAAAGGCGAAGGAGTTTCTTGCGCCTGGTGGGTAATGAAAAGATGCCGCTCAGTGAAGCATCTCTAATGCAAACGCTCAATCAATTTCACAAAAAAATAAGTAAAAGAATAAGTAAACCATTTCAACACGAGTCTCAGTCCCGCTGTCTCTCTCTCTCTCTCTCTCTCTCTCTCACTCTGCATACATCCATCTTTGTCTTTCTGTCTGTGTCTCATTCTCATTTTCAGTTAGGAGTTTTCAGTTTTTCGGCCCAGATAAGCGACAATTTGTATGCAGAGAATGCGAGCGAAGGGAAACATTGTTCTTAAAAATGAATTTATGCGTTTATTTATGACTTCGTTGAGACTTCTGTGTCTTCTTCTTCGTCTCCAGCAGTGAGTTCCCCCATTCCGTGCCCCATTTCCCCACTCTTCGACAACCCCCGTTCCGATTTTTGACTCCAACGCCGCAGACAATTTCATCGCCAACTTTGACTCGAATCCGACTGAGCAGGAAAACTGAAAACTCTTTGCCGCAGTGCAAATTGTTTCTTCATTGTTTTTACAAGCTGCGAGGTGGGTTTAAGAAGTTTTGAATTATGCTCGATATGATATACAATTTCTTAATCTTTGCGTATAAAGAAAAGATTTTGACATTAAATGGAATAATCGTTGCTGTTTGTTTTCTAAAAAATCATTACAAGTCAGAAAAAACCCCGCTCTAAAATTTAGAAACCCGTTCTGAAAACTAAAAATTTATTTCTGTACATTAGAAATAATTTGTAGCTGTGCGAAATAATGTATAAAATTATAAATGAATATTTCTTTATCTCGGAAATAAAATAATGAAAGAATAATTTTAAAAATCAGATGAGATGAGAAAAATGAAACCTTTCTGTTTTTTACAAAATATAAAAGTTTTGAAAACATTTTTATTAAAAACCACACTGTGAAAGAAACAATGGGTAAAATAAATATGAAAATTTCTAAATTTAAACTTACATATTTATAAAAGAAAATAGTAAAAAAGAATATATAAATGAAACCTTTTTTTAGGAAATAAGTTTCTGAAACATTTTTGGTCTTTTTAATAATTAAGAAAAACCTTAGATTTTGGAAAGATACAACTTTAAAGTGAAATAAAAATGTAAACAGCTAAAATTATACTTTACACATGATTTCATATGATAAGAATTTTTTTGGTGTTGGCTTACTTTGAGTGCCATCCTCGCAGCTTATTATTACAAAATAGCAAATCCGAAGAGCAGCTCAGCCCAAAGTGTGAATAAAAGTAGATATTTTAGGACATACCTGGAGTGCCTTGTGATCCCGGCATGTTTGCAGTTGTTTGCGTTCTTTGGATTTCATAATGCGATTCATACTGAGGACGAATTTAAAAAGTTGAAAAATAGTAAAAGCAAAAAAATAAATAAATAAATAAATGCTGTGTGGCGAATGATTGCTTAAGTGTGTGTTGTTTGTTGTGTGGTGTGTGTGAAACAGGTGTGATTTGCAAAGTGCGTGTCGCTTGGCACAGAAATACTTTTGACCAGCGGAAACTGAACACCAAAAATGAACCAAAAATAAACCCTAAGCGTGAATTTGAATTGGCGTAATTACGTTTGTTGGCCTGAACAGAAACCACAGTCGACTAACTGATTGATGGCTTCTCGCGCAGAGCATGCTTCTAATGGCCAATACTCGCTGTGGGCCCAGTCGACTGCAAATAAATACTTCCTGCCTCGCTGCCTGCCTGCCTCCCTGCCTCCATGCCTGGCAGCCTACTTGATGATTCTCTTGGCTGCGGCTTTTCAAGCCATTCGCTTTGGTCGGCTGGGCTGACGAGGCTGCTCAGTAATTTGGAAAATTGCATTCAGTGCCGTTAACTTGGCTTTCTGCACTGAACATGGCCCAAGCCACATATTTTTCTGTTTTTTTTTTTTGAGTGCGTAATGGCGCTTGGACTATTTGGTCTGGATTCTAGGCAAGCAGTCTGCCTTGGCTGCAAGTTGAAGGCGTTTTCAGTCACGAGTTGCGAGTATGAAAAATATATTTACGAAGAACACTTTTCTGGCCAAAAGCAGGGCGAAAAACTAACTCTTTTCAAATTGCATAATTATGCGGCGCAGAAAATCAGAAAAGCGGAAAAACTACAACAACAGCGCCAAAAGTATTCCTGAATTACAATTTACTTTAACTAATGGAATGCATAAAACATAAGTCGTTGGCCAAAAGCTGATAAATATTTTTCAGACAAGTGCCAAGAAAACATGTCATTTGCATTATTTTGCTATTTATGCAAAAATATTCTTCTTCTTGTTATAATCTGCATTGTTTATGAAACCCATTCTGTGGTTATTTTAATGTTTTTTGCAGATTTGCAAGACTTCTTTGTTTAAAAATATTTATTATTTTATATGTGAGCAGATTAACAATAATAATATAAAGTCTCTTCTGTTGTATTTACTTTCTATTTTTATCAGCTGATAATTCTATGGTCCATTTTAGCAGGAATGAATTCAAGAGGTTAGCTTAAGCCTCTAGAGATAAGAGTGTATATTAGAAGCATAAGAATAAATACTATAATTCCAGACAACGTTTATAAAATTACTTGAAAACTTATTCAAACAAAAGTGCAAAACTTGTAATCTATATTTAGGGCATTAAAACTTGATTAGAGTCCAATAGCTAAAATTGTTAAAAATAATAAGTGGAAAATTAAAGAATTAGCTGAAATTACTTTTGTTTCTTTTTAGATTGATGATAAGTAAATGAAAATACGAGTAAATGGGATGCCGTGCGATAAACAATGTACTTTCTTCACACACACACACACACACATTGGCACACACATGTACTTTTGATAAACATATATAATTTGTCTCTTACTTCTCAATTTGCTCGCGCAATTCCTTCTCGAACGTTGGCGACCCGCATTGGCTCTGAAAAAAGTGCAGGAAAGCAAAAGAAAAAAAGAATAAAATATATAAAAATCGTGTGGTGAACGTATAAAAAAGAGATGAGTATTAAATGAAATGCGAATGAAATTAAACACAATAAATTAGTGCACTTGGCCGATGATTAAGAACGACAATTTAATTGCCCGATATCACAGTGGCAATCAACGCCGCCGACAGCTGATGGAGAAGTGACAAAAAACTGACATAAGGAAGGAGGAGGAAGTTTTTGTGAGGGTAGCTGGGTTAACTGAAATTGATTAGAGGAGAGCGAGGTGTGCGACGAGGGGAAGTAACTTTATATGGCATAGAAAAAAGTTCAATGCGAGAATGCGGAATACTAAAACTGGGCAAAGTAGCAGGAAAGAGGCAGAAAGTGGACTCTGTTGCATGCAACAATAAATCAGCAGAGTCAACAACCGACACGGCGCAACAGCAGCAGCAGCAACGACACCGCCTTCTCCTCCTTGACTCTTTCTCGACTCCATCTGGACTCCTCCTCGACTCTCAATTCCAGCTGCTGTTTTGGCGTGAAATGTAATCGATAAAAGTTACATCACGACAATTTCATCTATGTAACGTGACGACAGCCAACAGATACAAAACACACACATTCACACATACACAGATACACACCAATACACAGCTAGACAGATACAACTAAAGCCACTTGAAGCCAAGTAGCAGACCCCAGACAAGCACTTGTAATAAATCGTTTTGGTTTAGTGCAAACATAATGAATGACGAACAAGCTTCAAGTGTAAATAAAATTGAACATTTTATGCACGAGCGCTTAACTGAGATTAGCTATTATATATATATATTTATGTACATTTATAATAATCACGACTTTATAAACAGCTTGACAATAACTGCTTCATCACTTCCCTGTTAGTCAATTTCAACATTCTCATACCTCGACTGAAAATATTTCAAAGTAGAAGTAAATAGAAATATTTGACAAATGCTCGCAAACGGAATTCTTGCATGGACAATACTGCAAGACTTTCATTGTTGTTGAATTCCAATTTCAATAAAACTACAAAAGCAACAGAAATATGCATAGAAATATTTCACAGAATGCTTTCATCTTTCTCAATCAGCGAATTAAACGCGTCCAGAATGTGAGGAATGCTTTTAGAATTAGGGCTCGATTTGAGTGGACGATATTCTGAGTTAAAAATTTTGAATTTGTAAGCCAGCATTTATTAATAAATGTACTCAAATGCTTTATAGAACAAATAATTGAAGCTCAGACAAAACATTATTCGTAAAATATACAAAAATAATTTATTAAAATTAGATAGGATTCTTTTCCATTTTCAGAAACGCATTTCTAAAGTATAAACGAAATTATTAGATTTGAAAATTAATAAATATATAAAAATAATTGATTTAAATTGGAAAGTATTATTTTCTACTTTTCAGAAATGCATTGCTAAACTATAAAAGAAATATTTCAAAAAGTAAAATAAGTCTTTCGTTTTTAACTCAATGTAAAAAACTTGGATAATGCATAGCTAAAATATGCAACATTGCTATAATATTGTAGGAAAACTCTGATAAAAGAAGTCTCTCATTTTATGCACATCAAGAATGCATTAAAAGTGAAAACTTTTTGTTTATGAATACAGCTGCGGTGAAAATAATAGGATTGCACACGAAATTCAAAATGTAGCACAATTTTAACTAACATTCTTTCTTTTCTTAACGCAAGCACTCAATAAATAATAAAAATAAAATTATAAAATTATAAAAGAAAAAAAATG
The DNA here is from genome assembly GCA_035042125.1 of Drosophila longiperda. NCBI lineage: Eukaryota > Metazoa > Arthropoda > Insecta > Diptera > Drosophilidae > Drosophila > Drosophila longiperda. Next base: position 20,332,126 of record JAWNLV010000107.1, read on the forward strand.
TAGTCTTTCAAATTAATAATTGGGCGTAAATAATATTTAAAAAAAAAAACTCGATTTAGGCAAAATCGATGGGACAATAAAAGAGGCTATTAAATTATTGAGAATTTTTATTTTATGAAATAGCAGTGCTATTATTTTGACCGCAGCTGAACATGTGTGTTTAAAATAGGACACTTTACGATATACCCTATGCTTCTTAAAGACATTTCGTCTCGTCTCGTCTAAGGTTCATTACGAATGCATAGCCAAATTATACTTTGAAAGATGGCAAACTGTTTACACACAAATGGAACACACACACATACATATACATATACATATACATACATTATGAGAAAACATTGTATACCCTATGTTTTCAGCTGCTGCGCTCAAAACGATAATAAAAACGCAGCAGCACGCGCTAAAATGCTGCCAAAAATCAAACAACTGGCAGATCCCTTTCCCTACCGCTGCACCACCATGCGACACGCCATCGTAACCACCCGCAATAAGGCGCTGAGAAGCTCCAACTGAATTACAAATATATGCAATAATTTTTATTAATTCGCCCCGACAACAGGCAAGCATAATACAATATTAAAATGCCGCCGTCGACGTCAAAAAATAAATGCGGGGTAGGGAAAAGAGGGGGAGGCAGACTTGCAGAGGGGAACAGCAGGCAGCAGACATCGACGACGTCGTCGTCGTCGTCGTCATTTTCATCATCTTTGAGAGTCAGCAGAGAAATCAGGCGCCAAATGAGTAAGCAGGCCTGCTGTGGCAGACTGATTGCCGTCGCATGGCGGCAGACAAGTGCTGCGCGGGGTGGCAGGGAGAAGCAGCAGGAGAAGGGGGGGTGGTAAGTAAGAGAGGGTGAGTGTAAGTGGAATCTGGGCGCCACTTGTGCCACAGTGCCAGTATGGCAGTGGCAGTGGCACAGAATGATGAACGTGTTAATAAAATTATAGGCACAAACAAGATGGGAAGGGAGAGGGGGTGTTGGGATTCCAACATGGTACGAGCCCCCAGAACCCCCAAAAAATGCTATTTTGGGCAAGTGGTGCGGCTGCCAGCAGCTGTTGGCTACTGACTGCACCCACAAACAGCAACAACAACAACAAAAACAACAGCAACAAAAATCTTGTGAAAAGCTAAGCCCATAAGAAGGAAATAGTCGAGTGTGTTCGACTATGAGATACCCTCGATCTAACATAAATCTTTAATGTAAACTATAATTAAATTTCACAATTTTAGTAAAAGGTTTTTTCTAAATTAAAATATAATTGTTAATTTAAAATAAAAGTTAACTAGTTAAATGTAAATTCAAGCAAAAAATATACATATATTAAAATAAAGGATATATTATCTTATATGTAAGAATTTATTATTATGTTAAATCTTTATTTCGCTTTTCTTAAAGATGTGGTTAAAAAAAAAAGTTGTTCATCGATATTTCTGTATCTGTGTAAGTTGTCTGTCGATAACTCTTCAGATATTTAACTCACAATAAAAAATGCAGATATACACAACTTCAAAATACCTTTTTAGCCATGTCTAATGAATACAGGGCATAAGGAGGCACACATAAATATTCATTGTGAATTCTTGGTTATAAAAGCGAGTCCGGAGCAGGCTGAGTGAATGGGTCGCTAGTGGGACAAGGGATAGGGGTAGCCCGTTTGGTAGCCAACTTGGCCTAGAGAATCACATTGATAAAGTCATAAAATCGAACTGAAACTGGACTTTGTGCTTATTAATTAAGGCCTAAACCCAAAAGCCAAACACAATGCTGGCCATGTTCCCAATTTCAAATTTTCATAAGTTTCAATTAGCTGGCGGCACAAGCAAAAAAAAAAAAAAACAAAATGAAATATGATTTAAGGGTGCAGAAATTAACAAAACAAATCCCAGCAACATGTTGCACTCGTGTCGTGCCAAAACAATCACTGGGGTAGTGCGGAGTGAGCTCTGGGAGGCACATAAAAAATGTGTAAGAGGGTTGCAGCCTGAGTGGATCACATAGCCATTTGCACCCGCAACGGTGAGCTGTAACTGTAATCCCCTGGACAAGCCGCGCAACCCCAGCTCGCCAGTAACATCAGGGGAGTTTATTAGAATGAGGAGGGATAGAGGGGGAGGCCTTCTTGGTTGATTGGAGATCCATGGTGTCGTGAATTTCTGATAGATTCCTATTTGTGGAGTGTGGGATTCTTTACAACAATTTTTGAACATGCTTATTATTAATTAACATGCAGCTTGAGCAGCGGGTGGTAAACAATTTTGATCTGCCTTTAAAGGGGGACAAATTTGAGTCAGTCAGTCAAAACTAGCTTGTGAATAAGTAAATATATCAGTCTTATACAAGTAATGTTTCAGGAGCGTATAAGAGATAGGCAGATACAGTTATTAGAATATACAAAAAATGTAATCAATAATAAAGTTTAGTCTTCAAATATTTTATATAATTAATTATAATCAATTTAAAGAATAATTTTAAAAATAAATAGGAATTAAAGTTGATTAAGATGAATATAAAATTACAAATGTATATAGTATAAATATAGAGTTGGTGTTCAATTAAAAATAAAATGGAAAAGAAGTTTCTTTATTTTCCAGACTTGGAGAGAAGTATAAAATAAAGTCTAAAAGAATCAATTTAAAAAAGAAGAAAATGGATTTCCGTTGGATGCTGGCTAAAGAAATTTCAATGGATTTAAAAAAAATCTTTCCAACCCCACAAAAATGCTGTTACAACACGCAATTACTTCTGGTAAAAAGGATGCGAAAAACTTATTCAATTTATAAGAGAAATCTTACCATTTCAATGGTTCAATACGACAATATATCAATGAGCAGCCTAATGTTGTTTATCTATGTGCTGTAATTTGTGCAAAGTTCTACGCTTTTTTTGTTTGCTTGTGGGAGATGCGCAAAAACCCGTAAAAATAACAAGCGGTCAAAAGGCACAGCCACAAAACAGCAACAACAACCGCTCCATGTGTGCGTGTGTGTGTGTGTGTATGTTTAATGTAAAGTCAGAGGCGGCACAGACAACGGCACAAAGGCGACATCGCAATCGGAGCTGGGGGTCTACAAACAGACGAGCAAATAAGCCGGCGTTGCTTTAGCCTCGGGCGCTGTCCCCAAGCGTCATAATGTTTGCGGCACAACATACATACAAACAAACAACACAAAAAATGGAACCCCCAAAAAAGCGTAACTTAAATTAGAGGTAGAAGTTATAATTTCTATGGGAAAAAATAAAAAAAAGCGTAGAAGACGGCGCGACCGAAACAAACTAATGGCCAGACAGCCGGCGGAGCACTGAAAACGGGTAAGCGGACAGCACAAAACAACCCTCGCCGTGAAAACGACTGAGAGAGACAGAGAGTAGGAGTTGAGAGCCAAACTGAGAGCAAAAGTCGTTGAATTCGCCGCAACGGCGGGTATTAGGCAGCTGCTGCTGCACCGCTCCCCTACTTCACACACTTTCAAGCTGATCAACATCATCAGCTGAGACCGGCTTTAGTCAGTCAGTCGTTCTGCTGCCCAGCCCTGCCCTACCCTTCAAATGCAACGGTTTTTGATGTATTGCTTTGGCAACGAATTGGCTGTTTTTAATTTAATGAACCGCGACGGGCAGCAAACATCAAAACACTGAGAGCCGGCATCGGTGTGGGAAACGGAACTCAACTTCCAAGAGTTTGAGTTGGAAGAGATAACAACAGCAACAACAACAAAAACAGCAACAACAACTCAGTTCTGTCCGATAAAAGCAAACATGTTGCAGATGTGGCAAGCAGGGTTGACAGCTCAGTTGCTATGGGGGTGATCTACATAGTATATAGACTGCCTCAAAGTTCTTGGCAAACACTAAACGTCAACTCAGCCGGACGGAATTTCTCCCTTTCAATTCGCGAAAAATTAATTGCATTGCACTTTTTTGTCAAGGGGTTTTTTTATTTGCTTCCCTTCCAAATAATACATAGGTCTTGTATATAGGATATATATAAAGATATGTATATATAGTGTGGTGGTAGTTTTCGCATTAATATTTCGGCTGGTTTGAGTGGGCGTATGAATCATCAGTCGTTAATAAAAAACATCCAAGGTCTGGGGGTCAAATGAAAGGTACAAGAACGTAAAAGAATAATACTCGTATATAGCAATAAGCATGCATGTATAATGCGGATATAGGGTGGATTTTGAACGTTAATGCATGTGCAACAATGTTATGAAAAGAGCTTCAACTTTAAGCTTGTTGGCAACAGCGGCGACCTACCCTAAAAAAATTACTGAATATTATAAAAATCTTTTTATTTTATCTTCTTCCGATTTTGGGATGGGACTCAAAAACTGTTTGTAAATATTTGTAGATATTATTTGGAGATATTCTTTCCTGAACTTCATTTTATAAATCATTATAGTTATGTCGGGCATAACTATTTGAATATTTTATTTGTGATTTTAAAAAACCTGCTGTTAAAAAGTATATTTAAAAATGTTAACCCTCTAGAATAATAAATATAAATATATATATACATTTCTGCAACTCTTACAAACATTAAGCCGATTAAAAAGCAATTTGTTTGATTTGTTATTTAAATTGATAAAATTTTATGTTTTTACTATTTTACTGATGCCGTTCTTTGATGAGATTAGCATTAAATGCAGTTAAAATAGCAACAGTTGTTTGCAAAATTGAATTATACAATTAATTTAGTCTTCAACTAATTACCCCTTAAGTGCATTCTGTTAGGATCTCTAGACACGCTCTCCCCTCCCTCTACACTCTTCCACTTTCTCATGCAAGAACTAAGAATACTTAATTGGCCAAGGAGCGCGCTGGAAATGTTGTTGTCGACTTGAGCGTCATCATTCAATCACTCCATGGGGCGCCCGCATTGGCCTTGAGCAGAAAGATTTTACTGGAGTTTGGATGCGAATGTTGATGTAGATGTGGATGAGGATGTGAATGTGGATGAGGATGAGGATGGGAATGTGAATGTCGTCGTTCGCTGACGGCGCTTTCATTTCCAAGTGAGTGAGCCATCAAAACGTTTGTGACAAAAAATTATTAGCAATTCCAAAGTAGCGACGATGATGGAGCTGCTGTTGATGAGCTTGCTCATAATGACGATGTTGCTGTTGATAATCAGAAGTGCTCATGTAGCGACTTCCTTTGCGTCCCCCCCCCCCCATCTATAAGGCGCACGAAAGCTCCTCTTGCTGGCAACCAAGTGCCACTCGAGTCAACGTCGACAATCAGCTCTGGGTGGGGTGGGGTGGGGGTTTGTAAAACCAAGTGTGTGCCCCGCCCGGCGACCCGGGTCTGTCGCCCAGTCTGTCATTCTGTCGCCTTGACACTGACATTTTGATATTCTTTTCAATTTCAATTCTCCTTCCCCATTCCCAGCTGCATGCAACTGAGCTTATTAGGGCGCAGATTTTCAAGGGGCACTGGCCAGCGGTTTGGGTGGAGGGGGGGATTTGGGGCGTTTGCTGCATTGGAATTAAAAATTGAGCACGTGCTGGTGTCGAAACTTGGTTTTGTTGCCAACCCACAATACTGTTTTCGAAGGCGTGGCTGCAACGCGTGCCACAGCATAAAATATAGACGCGCAAGTTGAAGTCGCCAACTTTAAGATGGCATCTAATAAATTGGCTGATAAATTTTGGCTTACGCTTTTATTTAATTATAAAGTAAATTGTCACGAAATGTGTAACGCCTTGTAAAAGACATCGGTGAGTCCATAATATATATACATTTTTATATTCTTAAAGAGGAAATTAAACTTAAATTAAACTCCACAAACGGAAAGAATTTAAAAAGCTTTCCTGATGAAACTAAGAAGATTTAAAGATGTAGCTATTTTTAGCAAATTAAGTTCCATAAATTAAAAAAAAAAAATAAAGTCGGATATTTAGAAAGTGTAATTTTTAAATAAGCCTTATAAATAATAAATAATAAAAATAAAGGTATGAAAATTTTAATTTAGAATTCAAGCAGCTTTTCTTTTTTTTTTTTGGGTGTCAGTTATATCAGTTTTATGTTTGTCGTGCAAAAGAATAATAATCTCATTTTTTTTTCATACTTTATCCTTTAGTCGCCTTCATTAGCTAATGGCCAATATTTGGCACTGGGCTAAAAGGGGGGAAAACGCGTCGTTTGCATTTTCCGCTTGCTCGGCTTGTTGATTTATCACTGATGAAAAGTAAACAGCAAACAAACAAACAGACAAACACTCAAATTCGAGTCGCATTTTTTGACACTCATTTCGGTGTTGTTTGCTGCTGCTGCTACTGCTTTATATATATATATATATATATATATATATATATATATATATTTCTTTGTGCCGCTACAGCATTTCTGAAATCATAGCTAAATATTTGAGCGATTTCCATGTCGCTACTCATTCATGCCCATTGTACGGAAGGGATTAAATGTCACCATGAAACACTTGGCAACTTTGTTGCACAGTTATACATGCCACATCCCTGTGCCGGCTCAGCTGCTGTAACAAAATAGCCAAATCCAACAGCAGCTGTCAGCAATTTGAGTAGGGTAAAGAGCTGCCTGTGCCCCATCAAGTGTCGGACTCGACTCGAACTCAAAGACTGGAGTTGCAAACTTGCAAGTTGTCTATGGAAACGATACACCAAACTCAAGCCGAGCATCTACTCCAGCTAAACAATGGATCAGATCACAATGCAACAAAAAAAAAAAAAAAAAAACAAAGGAGAAAAAATCACTTGAAACTCTGCTGCGGGTCAAAGTTTGAGGTCAGCATAGAAGCAAGGAGATTTATTAAGAGTTCTCCAATCAATGCAATTATTTAAATCAGTATGTTGTGCCACTAAAAGAATAGATTTATGTGTAAGTCGGCTCAGGGAATGGACATGTGAGCTTAGTTTGCAATTCAAAACCAGTGAGAACACTTCTACAGCAGTCGATAACAGGTGGCAAGCAACCCTTTTTGTGGCGCTGAGGTGGCATTGCCTGGGCGTGCCTCAAACACTGAATAATTAATAATTTCTCTTTAGTATTTGGTATCTGTCGCTCTAAGATTCCGCAAGATGCAAGTTTTCTAGTCTGTTCTCGCCAATCGAAGGAGATTCCTAGTTATCTGCATTCCAAATTAAAACTCCAAAATGTCGATAGATGTGCGGTTTTGTTTTATTCATAACCGATAAATTTCGATTTTGATATATTCTCATATTGATCTCATTTCTACCAACAATATGTGAATGCATTTGTGTATTCTGAAGATCCCTGTTCCTGAGCTTGCTATAAGAAATAACTTGTTCAAATCGTATTTGTTTGCAAAAGGGAAATTTTCCAATCAAATTAGAATATTTTTAACAACTTAGTTCAGGATATATTGTATTCGAGAGTACTCGTCTAAGGTATTTTAACTATTTTTTAAAAAAATCTTTAAAATTTCCTGACTATGTTTTGTCAGCATTCTACCAACCTGCCCCTAGAGAAGGTAACACCAAAATCGATTTAAGAACACATTCGAAAATTTATTGAATAAGAACAAACAACAATAACAAAACTTCTTATTTTGATTATATATATATTTTGATTTTATATATATAATTAGATTTTTTTCTAAGCTAATTAACATATCTGATTAATGTCTATTACACTTTGTTATATCGAAATGGTATTTTATAAATTGATTAAAATGCTCAAAAAAGATAACAATAATTATTAAATTAACAATATTAAACACACATAAAAATATTATTTTTAATCAGATAATTTAGATGTGCCCAAAGTGTGTTATTTAATTTATTGTGTGTAATTTCAGACACAATTGAATAGTTATTAAATGGTCAACAAGTTTCCCAATCAATGCAAAATATCTTTGTGTAATTTGCAATACAATTTTGCTTTGCACAGCAGACAGAATATTAATAATCAATAAATCATTATTTTATCGAAACAAATTTGAGTTTGTGGCCAACGATTTGCGGTTTGTACAGTCAGTCAACTGATAATTTGCATTAAATATATATGCGATATACATATATATATATTTGATATATATATATTGCAACTAGTCGTTGCTACAAGCTGTAATCAGATGCGAATCAATTACATTTCATTTCGTTTAGAAGTAATGCGAGTTCTCGCACAAAGTTTCCAGAAATCTCTCCCTATATGAAAACTGTGCAACTTGCCCAAATTAGAAACAGATGACGATGATGATGATGATGATGATTATGATGATTAGATGATGCTGATAAGAAGGCATGGCGAATAATAAGATGGATATTCATTGAATCGTGCCATTTATTGCATGCCACATGGCCATACAGCCAAGGATAACTTGGATTCGGTTTCGGTTTCGCTTACAGTGCCTCAACATTTTGCAACATTCACACTTTTGGGCTGACTTGTCATTGCTGCTACCACTCCTCCTCCTCCTCCGCCTCCCTCACTGTTGTTGTTGTTGTTGTCGAGCCAGTGATATGCCAATAACAATAAAGCACACACCCAGCGGGCGTGCCACAGTCAGAAGGAGGCAGACCAGAGGTGTGGGGCAAGAGCGTCTAAGTGAAACCAAAGGACAGTGCCACTGGAAACTTGAGGGGGGTGCTCGGTAGCGAACATAGTTAATCGTTATTTACAGACAGATAAAGTGCAGAAATATTGTCGAGCAGCAGACGTCGAGGAAACGGTAGCTGATGTATCTCAAGCGACCACCAAATGTCGAAGTCGAACCAAGAAAAAGAGGAGAAAAATAAGCACAGGGATTTTTTTTTTCATTTCTGGGTGAGTCGAGACTGAGATGCCCTTTCAGACTACAGGTAAGCTATATAGTATATATACCTATATAGTAGACTTTTTCTCAAAAGTTGCTGTCAATATAACAGTCAAAACAAAACAACAAAAAAATATCTGGCAAATGCTGAATTTAATTTTTTTAACAAAATTTTATGCGAATAAAACTGTAATTTTTCAATTTAATTGGGTTATTTCTGCGAATAAAACTAACTTTAGGTATTTTTTTTGTAAGAGTTCAATTTTTGTGCGATAGATTCTATGATTCTATGATAAGTTTATTTATATTATGATAGGCCAAGAGGTCTAATAAAAGGCACATTGCGGTTTAATTAATTTCTTATACATGTGGAAAAAATTTTACTAAAAAAATCAATCTATTTAACACACTAAGTTGTTTTTTTTACAATTCACATAAATTATAAAATAATATTTTATTATCAGTTGTAGCTATAACAGATATATATATATAAGTAAAAATAAATCTAAAATAAATCTAATTGAGGTAGTTTTAAAACTCTATATATCTATCTGGCTGCTGATATTAATCCAGAATATATGGCCTATAAGAAGTGTATCTAAATGCTCGACATATTCATAATACCCACTGCAAGGGGATACACTAAGAAGAATGCGCATACGGCGAAAGTAATCGGATTCCCATGCATGAGTCCAATAGATGGAGGCGGTGGCTGGGGCAGAAGCAGAGACTGAAGCAGAGGCTGTGGCAGAGGCGGAGAGCTTGGAGCAGCGATAACGAGCCGGGCAGGGAGAAGCAGGCAAACTGCAGGCCGCCAGGCAGTCAGGCAGTCAGACCAAAGCTGGCGGGGGGTGGGCCATTGGCAAAACTCGTAAATTTGCGCTTTTGCGCCAGGCCAAAAAGCAGAGAATAGAACATTTAGCTAAGGCAGTAAGAGCCACGCCCTGACACCACACCGCACCATCCCCGCTTTTGCCATTGCATTGCTGTTAGCCAGTTTTTGTCTCCGCCGCTTCCTGTGGCCGGGCGTCAGCAATTTCGTTGCGGAAATCCATTGGCCAGGAGCGAAAGCAGCAGCAACAGCATCCCAAATGTTTTGAGCCCATTCATTTTTCTTTCCTTTTCTGTTTGGGCCACGCGCTGCGCCTTTTCACACCATAAACTCGGCTGTGCGTTTAACTCGTTGCCCATTTATTTTGGCTACTACGTTGGGTAGCCAAATTCTTTGAGTCTGTTATCAAATTCAATTACCTAAAGCCGGAAATGCGTATGCCTAGGCCATAAAACTGGCAACTGCCTCCAAGAAGATTCCTCAAGATGAGCCATTTAGATTGAGATTTTTTCTCGAGTTTCATGTGGCACAAAGGTGTTAAGCAAGTCGTTCTAGACCCACACTAAAAAAATTGTTAACAGTGCTACACTACAAGTTACCCTATATTCTAAAATATAATTAAATAAATTAAGAAAGTTAAAATAAATTTAGAGCATATTAAAAATAAAAATGCAAAGAATCGATTGAAAAATAAAATATTTGTTCTCTTATCTGTGGTTTAAAAAAGTTAACGAATATAGATTCAGACAAAGACAAATAATCTATGCAAAAGATTATAAATTATAGTCTTAACTGTATTACAAATTGGGAACATGAATTTCATATTCTCTGAAAAAAAAAACTGATTCACTAAAAACTGATCGAACTGAACCGATTCTTATTTACTTAAACAAAAACCGAATTAATATTTCTTAGTATTATTTTTCTACAATATTTATTTTTGCAGTAGTTTTACACAATTTCATGATCAACTTTTTAGAAATTTTCCACGCTGACAGGGTATACAATAAAGACAAGGCTTAAATAAGCGACAACTCAATTTGGCAGTGGCAATAGCCAAAGATTAAGAGGCTGACCCAAATTCAGAGCCAGAGATTGTAGTTAAGAGTCAGTTGGCTGGCTTTGATAATTTAATTTTTGGCAGCATGTAATTAAAGATTGTAAGTTTTAATTACTGGTCAGAAACCAAGTCGACCTTGCTGTTACCAGCAATTGTTGTTCTCTAGATTGTGTGGCATATGAAAAGCATGCCCCAGCGCACAGTTGACCAAAAAAACCACAGAGCTCAAAGTAGTCCAAGCGAAATGGTCAAAACCTGAAAATAATGCTCCAATGCAGAATTGACCCTTTCGACATACCCAAAAATATATACTGGCCGGTAACCGCACAGGAAATTAAAATTTTGGTTTCACCAAATGCAAAAGATGTGTAAATTTTGCTGACAATATCCGTTGTGTAATGGGCTGATGTGTGTGTGCGGGGGGATGGGGAGGGGGTGGTCTTTAGGACTATTCGTATTTTGGGAATACTCACTTTGTGGAACTGCTCCTGCAAACGCAGCAGAGTGCCTTCAACCTCAATCAAGCGCTTTTCCAACAATGCCTGCAAAAACAACAAAAAGAAAAGACGCAAACTGAAGAACAAATGCATTTGGCCAAAAGTAGCTAAAAAATTGCTAAAATGCAACGATAACTAAGCAGATTATGTCCCCTTCCAAAAACTCAAAGCTATATTTTATTTAGCGGTTGGTGCGTAAATATGCAACTGAATGTGCCAAGGTTGGTGTGTGTGTGTGTGCGTGTGTGTGAGTGTTTGTGTGTATTGATAAATGACCAGTGAAACCAAAGCGGCGTATGCGTAAAAAGCAAATGTTAACAATAACCAAAGATTATATTAAATTTTAATATATCTAAACAGCGTATAAGTTTGTAATAAATTTCAAAATATTTACAGTTTTAAGATAAAATATATAAATATATATCAAATATAATATTTTAGTTTTATTTTTTTTAATTTATATTATTATAAGTGTCTATATTTCCCATCGCTAACTAGAGTTATTATATGCCAATTTGCTATCAGAAATCTGATTAAATACTAAAAATACTTTATTAAATCATTTAATATATTTCTTATTTATGCAGTATTAAAAAAAATTCATTTAAATTAAATTGTTTCATTTCAGCATGAAAATACCAATAATAATAATAAATTTAGTTTGTCAACATAAAGAATTCTGATGAGAAACGCCTATTCAATAATTTCATTCGATTTTAAACACTTTTTATTTGTAAATTGCAGCAAAATTCAAATAATATTTATTCAAAATAAAGTTGTAAATATTTGACTAGATTTAATTAAATTAATAAAACTGACAGCACCTAAAAATTAACTTAATAAATAGGAAATAGCCGACTTTTAACTAATCAATTCAATTTATGTTTCAGAAAAGATTTTATAATATTTAATATGCATAGTATGATTTTATTGCAGCATGAAATATATAATAATTTTAGTGTGTTAATATGAAAAAAAAAAACTCATGACAAACACCTAATCAATAATTTATTTTTAATTTCTGAATTGCATTAATATTAAAATAATATTTATCTATATATCTATTTTTTATAAGATTTAATACGCATTGCAGCATGGATTTATAATAAATTTAGTTTGTCAACATCTGAAACGCGTAATTAATAATTTTATTAGAGTTGCAAAAAACAGTAATGTTAAAATAAGTTTTTGCAGACAGCATCAGAAAATATATTCATATTCTTAGGCGAAATATAGTTTTAAATATTTGCATAGCTTTAATTAGATTGAATGCCAAAATGGCAGCAATATATATGTGTATATTATATAACATTATATTTAAAATATTTATATATAATATACTAAAAATTAAAATAATAATTAACAATTGACCGACTCTTAGTTAAATTGCTGTTAACTTATCGGATTTTAGTAATTTTCGACATTTCAGTGACAAGTCAACTAATTTAATTAGCTCTGATTGGAACATGAGAAGAAATATATAAATACTTTGTAATATATCTACAAAAAGAAATACAAATTCCGTTGTTTTGAGTTGAAAAATGTGCCGACTGTAATGTGAAGCGATTTAAATTAATTTACGAGCTTGTTGCTTGCTCAATTGGCTTCAAGGTGCACAAATACCAAATCGGTGAGCTTATTTAAGCTGGCTTTGCTCTTTTTCTCTTTTGATTTGGCCAAAATGCACAACAATAAAGTTGCTTAATCCGCACGCGATGCAAACGAAGAGCGAGCAGAGAGAGAGATGGAGACAGAAGGGGTTTGGGTGGCTGGGGGGCTTGGCAGCAATTTGGTTGCAGGTGTGCACGACCAATAATTCACCCAAGAGTGGCATGCAACGAACTGTGGCACGAACAAAGAAATCACTTGCCGCACCACAAGCACAGCAAAAGCAAAAAAAAGAGCTTAAAAAACAGATCTTTTGTGCGGCGGCCGATCTATGAATTTGGTGTTGGCAGCCACTAAAAAGCACAATGGATCCGCAATAAAAAAAAAATACAAAAAATACTTGCATATATGGCTCGAAGTCGACTCGTGGGCGTTGCGCGGTAAGCAGGAAGTGGCAATGACAGTTTCATAATTGGACTTGGAGTTAAATATATGTATTTGGCATATATGCTATATACTTTACTGCACAGCAGCTGGCAAACCCAAGACTCTAGTCTGGACTCATAGGCGACATAGGTTTAGGCACTTGACAAAGTTGCCTCGACAAATTTAAATGGAATCGTAAAATCAAATGCTAAAAACAACAACTGAGAAAAACAAGAGAGAGAGAGAGAAAGAGAGAGAGAGAGAGAGAGCGAGAGGGGGAGAGGGAGACACCCGACAATCTGGTGGATCGTAAAAACATTTTACTTAAACACTAAAAATTAGTTGGGGAAGTTGTAAAAGTTATATGGTTATAGCCCGAAAAACAAAAAGAACAATAATGGAAAAATTAATATTTATATTTTTCATATGGAGACATTTGTACATTTTTTTTGCGCAATTGACAAAGTGTTTGTTGTTGGCCACTTTTGGTGTTAAACAAATTAATAAATGCCATAAGTAAATGCAGTTGTGTTTGTGAGCCTGGCTTTAAGTAAGAATGAGCCATGATTTGTGGCAGGAAATTACGCAGACGCCGAGTGGGTTAAGTGGAGTCCATTTTTTATGTATACCTCTATATATATATATATATATATATCAGCATGAATATATATATCTATATATGCCTGAGCAATGGGTTCGTTATGTTATAAATGCGCTGCTTGATAAATACTAATGCGGGTCTAACCTATTTAGAATCCGCAAACTATGTATGCTTAATAATAATCTGCTGAACTGAATAAGTTGGAAATTTGTAGTCGACTCACTTATACCCTAACAGAAATGTAGATATTTTATTTGGTTCATGCAAAGTAAACTTTATTATTATGTCTATCAAAATGAAAAACCACAAAGAGCAAAGTTAACCTCAAAGTTACACAGAAAACATATTTTCAGCACTTTATTTACTGACGATTTTTTCAAATGTATTTTATAAAATACTGAAAAAAATTGTTAAACGTATTTTGTGTTCTATATTTTATTTTAACATTTTTTATAAATTAAATGGATCAAAAGATTTGCCAAAAATTGCAGGAGAATAATTGCTATAAGTCGGAAATAAATCAAAGTTTCTATTCAAGATTTGTTAAATAATGCAAAGTTTAAATAGTCTGAACAGATTTAAATAAAGATCAAGTGGAGTTTGTTGGATGATAAAAATATCTTCCAATTGGTTTAATGAATCTACGCTTAACTGCTGGACATTTTTATAACCATTTATAAAGATTTTTTATGGTTATAGGGTATTAGAGAAATACATATACATTACTTTATTGCTACGCACACACAGACACACACACAGAGTTGCATATGGAAACATATACATGACAAAGAGGAGAACGACTCCTGTATGCTGCGCATGTGCAACTGTGCAACTGCAACAGCAACAGCTGAGCGCAAGCGAAACCGAAACCAAATACGAAACGAACCCAAGCGATGGGAAATAAATAAACAAACAATCACATACACACACACACACATCAAGGGGAGGCGGAGCTGAGAAAGGGGCTGAAAACGAAGTGCAAACGTTGCCACATAAATTGCACAACGTTCAATGAACTTTTTCAATCAGACGACGCACAAAATGCAACTGCAACAGCAAAGGCAACGGCAATTGCAACTGCAACCGCAGCCGTAGAACGTGACTCGATTCTGATGATGATGACGAAACAACAGGGCGAGGATGCAGTGCAGCATCTGGAGGCAGTGGCAAGCTGCAAGCAGCAGCTGCAGCAGCAGGTCTATTGTACAAATGCGACGGGCATAATCAAGATGCCATTTAGCGAATTTGCGAGCAGTCACCAGAGTTGTGTGTGTGTGTGTGTGTGTGTGTGTGTGTGTGCATGTGCGTGTGTGTGTGTGCGTGATTGAGTGGGTGTCCCCCTCTTTCTTTTGCTCCAAGAAAAGTGATGCTTGGTAATCGATACACGCATTGTTTGCCTCATGTCGTGCGGTCTGCGCCTCAAAAGCCTGTCAGCCAAAACAGCTGCACACTTGGCTTGGAGAAGCATCAATTAACCTCCAACTGCAGCACAGACAGTGACCGTGGAAGAGGGTGCGGCAGGGAAGCAGCAGCATTCGGCATTCAAACTCTTTATACCCTCTTATATTGGAGTCCAACTGTTAAATTTCATTGACCGATTGTTCCTCTGTAATATTGATAATTATTTTCCGAAACAATTTTATAAATGTTAGAATTAAAAGTTACTGAGTTTATTTCAGTATCTTCTAAGTATTTTAGTTCAAGAATAATAATTAAAATTATAAGAGTAGAACTAAATAAATTCAGCTTCTGAGCATGAATATTTAATTTTAACTCCAAACATCACATATCGAAATGTTTTGAGTTTTGTAGGATTTAAAAAGAGAATATTTGATTTTATTTATTAAGCAATCAAGATGGTTAAAATAATAGCAGAATGTTTAAAGAATTAATGAAAACCCCAAAGTATTTTCAAATATATTACAAAATAAACCAAATCTCAGACAACTAACAAAAAAGTCATTGTTCAAGTTCAACTTTTAATTTGATAATCGTTCAATTTCTTTGGAAGTCGTTTTTAAAGGGTTACAAGCTTCACGACAAATGTGGTAATATTCTTTACAGTGTAAGTGTATAAAAAGAAAAAGAGACTGGTAGATTTTCTGGGAAACATTAGAGAATCTCAGAGCAAAGCATTTACATAGAAGATTCTTGCGCACAGCTCGGATTCATTTGCTGCTGCTTATGGGCCTGGTCGAGCCAAACCAGGCCTTGGACATGCGGCTGTAGAATGGACGTGTCTTAGTGGCTGGCTGGCTGGCTGACTGGTTGAATGGCTGGCCATAAATCAAGTGGACTCCACTGGCTGCGCGCCTGCGCCATACTTAGCGCTATTAAAGCGTCACGGAAGTCGCAACGTGATCGGTGAACGGCAGCCAGCAGCGTGGTAACGACTACGACTACTCCGACTACGGCCATGGTACGCTCATCCAACTTATGGGTATGCTTAGCAGCAACCAAGCACAACCCAAGCACCAGTTAGCATGGGAAGTCTAGAGTGGAAACTAGCTCAAAAACTTCAAGCCATAATAGCTTTTGCGGGAATTGTGTTGAATGCAACGCATCAGAAGAAAACAATTTTGACTCTGAATGAAGACTTGTAGCGGGGGAAAAACCAGATTAAAGTCATAAAATATAATTACAAGCTAATGTTTATTTTACCTTCTTTTATTATTTAAGATTTCTTAAAAAACTGTAGAGTATGAAAATTTAAATTGTGTAAGCTTTAACTTGTAAAATAAAGCCAAACCCTCATAAAACTCAAGGCCTTAAGTTCTAGAGCATAAACAAAAAAATGTATGTTTGGCTTAAAGTTTTTGGTTTACAAATTTTTGATTTACGATCTTGAATAGTTCTTCAATGTCGCATGTCAGTTTTAATTATGACATCAGACTAATAACATTTTTTAAACTTAATCACAAATAAAGGCAGCTAAAATGGTTTAAGTTCATTTAAGAACGTTTAAAACAAGGTTTAAAATAAATACATAAAAGATACTAAGCCAAGTCAGTGGCATATACGTAATTTTAGCAACACTCTCATCGGAATCAATCATCAGGTAAATTTTAACTTTTAGCTGCCTAAAAATCAGATAAATCCTTAGCCAAATAGATGAATAATAATATCCATAAAGTATATAAGACAACAAAATATTAAAATGTTTGAGTTTAAAAAAAAAAAAACTCAATTAAAGTTTCTTTAAATTCAACTTGGCTATCAGAAAATGCTCTCAGATTACAGAGTGCCCTAGCTCTCCTGGAAATAGTTATAATTGTTAAAAAGACACCAATGTAAAGATCAAATCATGAGGCATATAAATAATTTCTAGCTTAACTCCTTACTCCATTCAGATGGATTATCTCAGAAGTATTCTCACATGATTTATTAGCCAGACACATGAAAGAGGACGCCGTACGTAGTTTAAAAAGTTTCGCGAAAAGATCAAGATTCAGGTTGCAACATTAGCAGTGGGCTGCAGCTGCATGTGAAGAGTGCATTCAGCGACTTCATTTAATTCCTGGATGGGGAGTTCATCAATCTCTGAGCCGCTGGCGTGATGTGTTTTGAATGGCATTCGTTAACGAGTTCAAGTGGTTCTCCGCCGGAGCATCGACTATGTGGTTTGGGGTTCAAAAGGTGTTTGTTTCACAGGCTATTTGCATGCCAAGTTTTTCGCACACGACACGCGAAAAACCTGCATTTTTTTTTTTTATTTGTATTTCCCTTCGGGTGCGGGAAAGTTGCTTCGAATTGGGTCAAGCTACAGCTTTGTGTGGGTTTTAGTTTTGAGGGGGACGGGGGGGGGGGGGGGACTTAAAAAAATGGCAATGATGTGTTGCGGCTTATGGGCTACTCTAATAATATATGTGTAATTGGACTGGGTCTGCTACCAAAGCACTATGTTTTTACCCAAGCAAGCAAAGGTGAACCAGCACCAAAGGAGGGTTTTATTTTATATTTGTCTAGGGGTAAAGAGGGGTTTATCTAGTGCTGTACTCACCTTATCGCCGGCACGTTCCAAGGTCAGCGTTGGCTCGTTCTCCAGCGAGCGCGCCTGATGCACCAACTGTATTTTGCCCTGTGAGATTTGTATATAGTTTGCCGGCGGCATTATATCATGCACATCGTCCTTGTCATCCTCGTCGCCATCCTTCTCGTTTTGTCTGCAAAAGCAAAAAAAAAAAAGAGATTGCGATTGATTAATGACAAACAGCAATAGCCTTCAACAAACTCATATTCATTTCACGTTTTGTCACAGCCAAAAACTGCAGCCGCTGTGTCTGCAGTGAAAACTTGCTCGACAAGTTTATGAAAAAAGCACACAAAGTGTGGGTTGAGATCGTATCAACTATCGCATATAGCTGCATAGCTGAAGTATTTCCCAATGCCCATAATCAGACAACAACGGACACCCCCAAGAAGTGTCAAAATTATTGTATTGCCTTGGCTGGCACAGCTGGGCGAAGCAACAAAGCTTTGTAGCCGCTAATCTGGAGCGAAGTGTTGCAATGCACACAAATCTCCAAGTGCCACCATTGAGGCACAACTAAATCCACACACACAGTCAACAATACTATCAAAATGAAAAAAAAAAAAAAAAAATTTACTGAAATTGAAAATAGTGGAATAACCAAATCGAAATATAGGAAAAAAAAGTTTTAAAATATATTTATTCCAACTTTAAATTATTTTTTACTGTTCGCAAATAATAAAATAAAAAAAGAAAGATTAAAAAATATTGTTTTCTTAATAAATAAAATACATAAAAATATAATTTCGAAAATGAAAGAAGTTGTACATTATATTTATATATATACATATATATATATTTTTATGTTATTTTCCCATTGATAAGCATAATTTTTTTAAAGTGTAACTATGCACAAAAGCTTGAATTCAATATTAAGAAAACTTCTTAAGTTAAATATAAATTTGATATTTAATACCACTGTGCCTGTTTTCCAATAAGAATGTAAGGTTTGCCAACAAGATAACGATTATTGCACCTGCAAATAATCTAAGTGGAATCAGAATTACACTTAAAAAACAACTCGAGTGCTGAGTTGTGGTTGTTAATCAGAGACTTCCACTGTGCACTTGGCTGTGTCCCAATAAGAGCTGTTGTCGGCCACCCTGCAGCAGAGTTGACGTGACCCAATATTGCCAGCCAGCTGACAAAGATATCGATTATGGGTTTGGAGCACCTGCGAAATGCCCTGACAGGCGCAAGGAATATGCGTGCAATAGATATTTAATACATATATCCTTACTTTGCATGTCACACAACAAAAAAAAACTTTGGACAGTGGTTATAGCGTGCGCACATTTTGGCCATAACTCGATTGCTAACAACGGGCAAACGGCAAACGGCAAATGGCAACAACAATTTGCTCGTTATTTTCAAATTGAATTTGCGAGTTAAGTGCAAATAATTTGATAAAATTGGCACTTGAAGGCATTCGAGTGGGCAACAGCAACTCCAGCTTCAACGATTGTGGCCAAATTGTGCCTTCGAGTTGCTGCTGCGTGCACTCAAGCCAAGCCAAGCCAAGTCAAGCCAAGTCAAGCCAAGCCACATGTTACACCAATTGCCTGGCAATCTAGTTTTGGCCAAGTCTAACGCTGAACTCTGTTGAGCGGCCAGCGCTGCAAACAAGAGTCAAATAAATGGACAGCTCTAAAATCTTACAAGCAATCGCACAAAATGATTCGTTTCGTTTCGTGTCCGGCTAGTTGCAGTTGCACTTGCCACACTCAAAAAAATAAAATAACTGGAATAAATACGATTTTTTGATAAGATTTTGCAAGTTATTTTTTTTAAATACTTTTGACTTCGGGAGAGATATTTGTCTACAAAATTTGTAGTTGGACAAAAAGTGCTTCAAATTGTACCTTTTCCGTTTTCAAAAATTTGAATAAGCTTTTACATTTTTTTTTATATAAGTTTATGTTTGTGTATATGTTTAGTAATATTGTGTCCCTCTTTTTCTCAGTGTAACTACGCAGTGACCAAGTGGGCAGTGGTCAAAAACGTTGACTGGCGTCCAGTTTTTGTTTTCTCACTTTGCTTTTTAAATGCAGACGCAGCTGCCCACGTGCCTGCCGCAGAATTTTTATGCGCCTTTGATTTATGATCATCAAATAAAGCAATCAAAATCAATTTAACTGTTATCAAGCTGGCCAATTATCAACTTGGACTTTAGTATCGTGACTCATCAGCTGGGTTGCCTGCTGCGCCACACATTTGTGGCAAACTTAATTAGTGCGGCGTCATCAATGCTGCCTCATCAATGCTAAAGTCAAAAAGGCCAACAAATGGCATTACAGTGCTTTAATTAAAAGCCAACTAAACTGAACGACACATTGCACATGCAACATGCTACATGCAACTCACCCCCCACCCCCCACCAACGTGTCACTTAATCAATTGACAGTGAAATAGCATTCGTCTTGCTAGGTGCTTGCATAGTGCAGCAATTGTACTTCAGGAATCTAATTTAGCAGCCGTGACTCACACTAAATCTCCGGGCACGGAGTGGTTCGTTTGTTCGTTCCTTTTAAGGTGCAGCCAGTCCCCGGCACTCCACTTCCACTCCGCTCCAGGAGGCAGACAACGGCCAAAGCATTTGCATTCCCATCAACTTTGCTTCCGTTGGCAAATAAACAATAATAAAATGCACACACTACGCATACACTATTATAATGAGCGTGTGTGTGTGTGTGTGTGTGTACATATATATATGGATTTATTTAATGCTAAAAGGGCATATTTATATACCCGTACTTTGTTGTTGTCATCTAAATTGCTAGCATACTAAACTAATCAACTAATCATTATTTTTAAAATTTCTGAAATTGTTTATTTTCTAGAAATTACTTAAGATTATGAATTGGTATCTAGATAAAAAGGGAATACATAAACTAAATTGGGAAATGCTTTCAAATTCAGTTACACTTAAAGACACTTAAAAACATTAAGCATATAAAATCATCGTTTTACAATTAAAGTTTAACTAAGAATAAACTCTATTTTGACTAAAAATCTTAATTTTATATTGAAAATATAACATAAGATTATATTTTTCTTATTTATTAATCAATTTTGAATTTTCTTCTAGCAAAATATATTGTAACCAATAAAGTATAAAGTATAAGTGGCTAATAAACTTGTTAGCCCAAACATAATTAATATGCCTTAAGCATGTCATTTGGTAAGGGTAGCACGCCTCATACACTGACACACATAAGAATGCCAAATGTAATAAATAAATATACAAAATAAATATATATATTTTATATATATGTTTATTTATTTATGCTTGCCGCTCTTATCGTTGAATGTTGCACATTCGTCAAGCGCGCAACATTTTCAACTTTAAAAGTGAGGGAACAAGGGTCGGCGGGTCGGGGCCGGAGGAGGAAGAGGAGTATCAGTCTGTTGTGTCTCTTTCCTCAGCCTGCTCATTCGCTTAATCCGGCACTCTTCTCTGCCACATTCGTTTTCTGATTATGCGTTTTATGTGACGACCATAAATTTTCCCTGCTTGCCTCCCAGCTCGCCCTCCCCACTTCCTTCCCAGCACTCCAGCAACGCCCCACGGCGACCGGCGCTTATCAATGCCCAGTGCAGTGGGCATAAAAATAAATATTGCACAGAGAGCGAAGCGAGAAGGAAAGAAGCAAAATAATACAACAAAAAAGTGACTGACTTGCATTTAATGGGAAATTTCTTTTTTTTTTCTCTTTTTTTTAATTTTATTTTAACTGCCTACAAATAAGCCGCATAAGGCGCTTACTCCTCAACCGACCGATCTGAGGCTGAACTGTGACCCTTAACAGCGATTTATGGAAAGTAATTACGTTGAGGCTTCACCAGTAATTGGGGTTGTTAATTTAAGTCGCATTGTTTTATAAAGATACATATATATATATATATATATATATATATATATATATATATATATATATGTTATCTTGTTAATGATATTAGCCAAGTGGCATATATGGTTAACATCACTCTCAAGATACGTTTAATGTTAATGAAAAGCTAATTATTCAATTACATTTTCCAATCAAACAAGAAAGAACAAAAAAGTCTTTTTAAAACATAAAAAAATTCTAATATTTTAAAATGGGAGAAAAGAAGGCTTTGTAATCTTTAATCAAAGTTTAAAATACTTTAATTTGCTTGTAAGTTTTATACATGTCTTTTTGCTTATAACAATTATTTGTCAACTTAAAAAAAAAAGAAATTTTATATATATATATTTTTTAATATTTTCAGATTAAATGTTGAAAAAAATATTCAATATTATCTGAACTTGTGGCATATATCAGACAAAATTACCATTTTTACAGTGGTAAAAAAGTCAATAAATATGTTTAACGATTCAACTTTTAATATGTAAATCTTTTCTAGCTTAACTAGTCTATTTATATAAGTCTAGTTTTAATACGGCATTATGGAAGCATTTAATTTTAAGTCTTTATTGCAGCTGCCAACTAATTAAAAATTGCATTAAAAGCGGTTTAAACGTGTCTATTTTTTTTACGTTGGCTATGCGTAATTTGTTTTAAGTACCCTCAATATAAACCCAAACATACACACACACACACACACACACACTTACACACACACATACATACATGAATACATAATTACTGGCTATTTTGAAGTATTTACACCCAAACAAAATGCTAAATTTACATAAAACGCGTTGAATTAATTCGACTGTCATAAAAAGCTGCCCAAAAACGCCCATACCGAATGCATATCTATGTATGTGTGTGTTGTTTGTGTGTGTTGTTTGTCTGTGTGTTGTTTGTGTGTGTTGTTTGTGTGTGTTGTTTGTGTGTGTGTGAGAGTGTTTAAATATTTAAAGCGCTGACAATGAGGTCGACAGTGCAAATAATTTACAGTTCTGCAATAATTTTCGACTGCTATTCGAAAGCTGCCACATCCACTGCCCCCGCACCGCACCTCCCCTTGCACTGCAACACACCACTGTCGCTGCCCCCGCCTCATGTCATGCATATTGAAAATCGAAGCTTGAAAACGCCCAACGTTGCTTCAACTGTCGTCCAACTAACCAAGTGTCCAACTGTCAGCCATGGCAGCCAGTCAGGCGGGATGCAGTATGCAATTCTGATACCCTGTAAATATAGATCCTTTTAAGGATTCCCATATAGAACCGATATTTATTCGATAAGACACTTGACAGAAAACATTATTAATTTTAACTGTTATGAAACATATTTCTAGGAAATATAAAAAAATTGAGAAATTCTTTTTCGTATATCTAAAAATTGGTTCTAAACAGAAAACCCTTTTTTTATTCTAGTTAATTTTTTATTTTGAGGTGAATTTTTTAATTCTTAGTTAGATTTTTTGGATCAATGGACTATGAAATATAAAATATACAGTTATAGATGAAACAATTTCTATCAGGTTATAAATCTGTATTAACAAAAATAAAGCCACATCAGAAAATTTTAGTTATAGATCATCTTAGACCTGCTGACAGGGTATTCACTTAGTCGAGCACTTGCAACACGCAGAGTCGTGGCTTGTTTGTGGTGTATGCTTGTGGGTGCCCCTTGCTTGAGAGTGGGCGTGGGCGTTGCAACGGCCACTGACCACACGCAGATGCATAGATGCATGGATGCATAGACTCATAGACGACAGACAGGCGGAGACATGAACGTAGATGTGGACACATAAGAGATTTAAAACCAACAGCATCCTGAGGCAAGCAAAAAAATATATAAAAAAAAAATCAACAGAGCTGAAAAGAAACTGTGTGTGGCATGTGACCCGGCAAAGCGTTCGCTACTGTGTCTAACCCGACGGGGAATTGTTTTTGTGATTTGTGAATTGCATCATTTAAGCGGCTAAAGATCGATTAAATGGTGCACGAGTATTGGCCTTTTATGGTAATTGAACAATACAGCAAAACGGCATACAGTTTGAGGCACATGTATGTTGCATGCAAATTTGCTGGCAATTGTTAATTTATTCATGACCGAGCGGGCTTTGCTTCCGTTATAATAAATCCGCGCTGCAACGCGCCGCTGCACATTCTAAAGGGCCCCGGCAGTAACCCATTTTTGCAGACTTGAAACAAAATCCGACACAACAACAACAATAACAACAACAACAAACACAACTACAGTTACAATACATGCACAAGTATGTAATAGTCGTGTACTCATCCATGTTGCAGCAGCAAACACAACAGCAGCATAACCCAAATAGGCGTGTCCAAGTCTCTTTACAATTCAAATGGGTTCTCCGCTTACTGCGTGCACAAAAGTGTGAAGACAAGTCAAACAAGCCAAAAAGGATGCAGCTGCAGTTGCCAGTTGCCAGTTGGCCTAAAAGCTCCAACAGCAGCAGCAGCAGCAGCCCCGTTAAGACCCTTTCATTAAATAGACCCTTTAAGCTGCAGCCAAGTTTCTTATTATACTTTTGCTATGCATAAATTAGCAAGGCTATTTAAGATAGAACATGAAGTTTAGTTTTAGATATGTTATACAATTTACATTTTTATCGATAACTCAACTAGCCCAAAACCTTTTATGTTCCAGCTAGCCATGTATCTTAATAAACTCTTTTTCTGAATTTATTGGCAATGGTATTTAAGCTATCTCTGAAGATATAAAATATACATTAACATATGCCAAACTGAGAAGTAAACTATTTGTTCTTATCGATAACTCAATTATTCAAAAAAATTATCTGCTCTAGCTAAACAAGTCTCCCAATAAACTCTTGCTATTTATTTAAAATTTGAAGATATAAAATGATTAATTACCTATACAAAACATGGAATAAAATTATTTTTTATTAATAAAAAAAATATATATTTATGATTGTATATAGAGGGTATATTGTAGTCGTACATTTGTAAATAGAGCACCCTTATTGGTATCTTGTTCTCATTTTATTCTCCCTGCTGAAGCCCTGTGGGTGTGATTAATGTAATGAGAAATTTGAGTTGTTTGCTGTTGATTGCTATTTTGGGTTGCATCTCATTTTCAACACTCCTTTTGTCGCTAACAATGTGTTGACTTGATGCTCCCATCGAAGCTATATCAATGACCCAAATCTGTATGTGGCAACTCTCCTCCACTCCGCCTCCCACTTGCACTACATCTCTCTCTCTCTCTCTCTCTCTGACTTGCTCATAACTGATTTTGAAGCCCACACTTGAAATTTGCATAATTTGACAACATGAGCGCTAACAAAAAACCACTTTGGAGAGCGAAAGAAAAAAAGAAAGATTTATCATGGGTAAACATTGTGTACACCTATATGTATATATAAATATATATATACAGGTAAAAAGCGATCAGATAACAATCACATAATTGTGCTGCGGTTTGTGGCGATCGATGACGACGAACGAACAGGAAATCCAAAAGTATAGGTTTTTACAACATTCACATTTACAATTGAGTGCGACGTGGATGGTTGATTTGGCTAGCTGATCGTAATGAGATCTCACCAACAACTGCAATTGTAATACGAAATTGTTACCCACTTGAATCTGATATCGTTTATCGATATGTTTATGTGAACTTTATTGGCTGGCCGACAATCGCGCAATCTGGCAATTGACATTCAAGTGGAGCGCAATGGCACATTTGAAATGTTTGCCGTTGGCATTTTGTGTAAATATTTATGCAAATATGAAAACAGCAAACATGGCAGAACTAGCCATATAAATACCAAAATGCCTGAATTAAACCGCAGAAAAGAAAAAAAAAAAAAACAAAAGCAACAGCAATAGAAACTATTGCATCCATCGAATATCGCTGGAACGTCAGGCACATGTCACGTTTTCGAGTCGAGTCGAGCTGCGATTCCGGGGAATCGAGCAAAGGCGCAACACATCACGTGAAGCAATCAGCAAAACGGAAGTCAAGTGGACACTTTGTGTTTACCTGGCCAAACACTTCAAAAACTCAACTGATTGACTACAACTCGCCGGCCAAGCCCACCTCATTCTCGTTGAGTATATGCACACACTGAGAAAAAAAACCGACAGCGAGAATAAATACTAAATAAGAGAAATTATATTTTTATTTGTACAAAATTAAATAAGATTGTTCGCATTATAAAACAGTTCTTAAAGCAGGTAAACATATTTTATAATGCAAAAACTTCAGAAAAAACTTTAAAGTGAAATTCATTTTTTAAATACTCGCATTATGAAATCTTTCTTCAAAACATCTTTAAAATAAACTGTGCTTAACTTACGACTTAAATAATCTTTGCCACTAAACTTAAGTAAAAAGTAGCTTGTAATAAGTATTTCGTAACTAATTTAAAATGATTTAATAATTTAAAAATTTTGCATATTTGTAAAAAGGTTTTACTTTTTTTTTTTTTAAATAGTTAAATGACGTGCAACATTCAAGCTGCAAAGTAAAACGAATTTAATCTTCGTTGCACTTTAATTTGTATCGCAATTTTTCTCCGAGTGTAAATGTGTATTTTTATGTATGCCTGCATATATTTACAGTGTGTGCTTGTATATGAAAGGAAGCCGTCAAGGTGCAGCCATCAGTTTAGAAAGTTATTTGCATGCCACATTCGCGCCGACGCGTCACAGACGTTGCATGCAGATTTGTTTTCTGTTGTCTGTTGTCGACGCTTGGCATTGGTCCAAAGGCGACGCTTTGAAAGCGGAAGGGCAACACAAAAGTATCACTTATCAGCCGCTATCAGTTAACAGTTGGATGCCTTCAAGGACACATTGCTTTGCTAATTATTTATTTTTTTCACTTATTTAAGGAACACAGTAGGCACTGGGGAATCGGCTAACGCGGCCAGCACCCTGATGACCCATAAATACTGCCTCAATATGCCATTTCCGCACTCAAATAGATAACGCGCCAACAGTCTATTGTTGTATAAATTCGCTGTTTAAATGTGTATGTATGTGTGTATGTATGTAAGTATGTATGTATGTGTGTATGTATGTGCGTTTGCTGTTCACCTGCCATAAACTCACACTCAACTTATCAACAAACTGTTGTGGAAAAAAAGACCATAATAACAGTGAACGCTCGAATATTTTATAGAAAGTAGATTTTGTTTATTTTTAACTGCTCTCTGCTGTTTTTAAAAATTTTCAAATACAGTTGTTGAAAACACAAAATTTTAAATTGGTATTTTAACACTACAAATGTTTTCTTTAGTAAATTATATTCCCAATAACTAGAAGTAATTGTGAGTTATTTTATTTAATTATTATATGAGTTTATTTTATCGCTATAGAGCACTGCCTTAATAATTTATTATATTATTATATATAATAACAATTACTTAAATTTTAACTGTAAATATTTGTGAATTATTTTATTTTTTAGTATCCTTATCAAGCATAGCAAATAGTAATTTTTGATCGTATTTCAGGAAATAATTATATTAGCTGAATTTATTTACAAAGTTCAATTTTAGATTTAAAGTTAATTGTAGAAATTTATAATTTCAAAATACGTTTTTACTAAAAAACGCTTTCTAGCTGTACCACCAAAAAGTTCTCAATTTTGAGGCATCCCTGTAACAGTTTCTGTTTCTGGTTGCTGGTTGTAAGCCGCGTCAGTGCCCCAAAAAGTTTTTTTGGGGGGAGAGCCTCTTGACGGGTCGGTAACTGGGCGTGTTTTGGGCAATAACAGGTTTGCGTTTAAGCCAAACGTTAAGGGCAAACTTTTAATTAGGAAACAAGTACGAAAACGCTACAAAAAAGCAACAATAATAAAAATTGTATACAGAGTGTGTGTGTGCACACACACATTTTGTTGTGTATTTAAATGTGTGTATATTGTTGGCATTTCAAAAACGCACTGTGCATGTCAGTGGGCAATAAAGCTAACAAAACTGAGCGAACTATTTGGGTAGGTTAGGGTCATTCCACGCGTCAAAGTTGAACAATTTACGATTGAAATATATATATATACATATATATATATATATATATAATACCTCGTTTAATTTGACTGCTTCAGCTCAGACTGAATGCCAACGATAATAAATTGCTTCGCTGGGTTGACATTCCAGCTACCCCCCTTTCCAACAATGTATTCACATACATATTCATATGTCAGCTGCTCATTAAAAAGGTATTCATCATTTTGGCGTCGCGTCTGCAATTGTCACACCCAAATTGAATCCGTAGCCATCGAGTTGTGCATCTTTCTTTCGAATGAGACATTGCTTTTCTGACTCTGCATCTGCATCTGCGTGCAGCGTGTTTGCTGTCAAAATGCTGAGAAGACAGACGCCTATTTGAGGCATTCACTGTGCTCACTTTGTATACACTAGCTTTGGAGTTACTTGGAGTTTATCACGAATAAGGAGAAACAATTAATTGTTGTCTGCTATCGAT
This sequence comes from Drosophila longiperda, assembly GCA_035042125.1. Classification (NCBI taxonomy): domain Eukaryota; kingdom Metazoa; phylum Arthropoda; class Insecta; order Diptera; family Drosophilidae; genus Drosophila; species Drosophila longiperda. The sequence continues at coordinate 20,360,305 of JAWNLV010000107.1, forward strand.
TAATATTGTGTCAATCGATAATCTTTAAAAGCGTAAGAACTATGAAAAACGAACCAGAATAATAAAAGGAGCTGGCTCAAATCTGTAAAACTGAAGTAAGATTATGATTTATTACCTAAAGTAAGATATTTAGATAATGAAGATGATTTAGTGTTTAAATTTAGTACTCCGTAGCAGTAAAAGCTATAGAAAAATTACTCTGCTCTTAAATTTGCAGTAGCAAGAGACAGAAAATAGAAACGTTGCTCTCTGTAAATGTAGCAATAGCAAAAAAATATATTTATTTTCTTCTACTAAAGCTGTTATTAATATTTTCAATCACACTGCTTGATTCACATAAATTGCTGAACAACTATAAAAAAAACTATACTTTAACTTTTTTATGCACAGTTTTTCTTTAACGATTAGCAAAACTCTGCAAAGCAGTTGCTATCGAAATTATGAGTGAACAAAAACAGCTGCAGCTGTTTGCATTTGAAAACTGAAAATCTCAACGACATTAAAGAAAAAAGTACATCATAAGATTTTATTTAGTGCGAATTGGCAAAATAAAATACACATTTCTTTTATTAGCTAAATTTACATATATATATAATGACAAAAAATTATTGTTAAGCACAATCAAATTGGCAAATATCACAGTTGTCAACTGTTTTTGATTACACTTTAAGTGCGCATTTTTATAGCGTTTAAGTGTATTTGGAATTCGATAAAAAGTTGTTGACGTGTTTTCGAATTTATTTTTGTTTTCGTTTTTGAGAAATTGTTCAATAATTTTTCTCTTATGATTTGGATTTTTGCCCCTTTTGTGTGTAGAAACGTTATGCGATATGTGCGCCACCTTGGTTTATGATGGAATTGACACTTCACTCACACACGGGCAGATCACAAGGCACAAGACCGGGGGGACGGGCACAGGCACAGGCAACAGACAAAGATACAAAGATACAAATACAAACACAGGGCGCATTCAGATACTTAGATGTGAGATAGTCCACAGACGGCGACGCACTTGAAATGCATAAAATGGCATTTCATTTCTTTGTGTGTGCAATGAATGCGACAAGCTTCATGAAAGATAGGGGAAGAGTGTAGTGGAGTGGAGTGAAGTGGAGTGGTTCAGAGATTTGTGGGTGGACGTGGTGGGTGCGTTGTCAAAGTGAAGTTTTCAAAATACGTTGTTAGCTCTAATGGCGCATTTATGACAGCCAAGTGGAAGTGGAAGAGGGAGCAAAACTTACAAAGCAATTGCAAGAGGCAGCTCCTGGGCAAAGAGCTCCCTCATTGTGTCGACTAGTACAGTAATAACACAATAATAAGCACGTTTCACACATTATTCTAGCTGCTCAAGAGTTCACACTTTTTAAAGTTTAAATAATCAAAAAATTTAATTTTGAATATAGAATGATTCTGAATTAAAAATAAAAATATAAACAACGAGAAGAGTATTAATAATATTTATAAATTGTATTAAATTATAAATTCTAAGCTTTTCTTTATCCCAGTGAGTACTGTAGTAAATGATGGAGTGTGCTGAATCTTGATATCGATTAGGCAGACATTGTAAGCCTCTTCTGTAAGCGTTAACAAACGATGTGCTTGTCTTGGGCTAACTGGGGGAGACGAACTTTGGGCCAAAGAGGCAACCTTAAAATTGTTATTGTTTACATTGTGGCAGGCAAATATGATTCAATAATGGGTCAATGCTACCCTCTAAAGCCTATCAAATGTCTTACGCTCGAAATGCCACACAATGCCAGCAATTAGGAAAAAGTACCACAAAAAAAAAAACACACTACGATAGGGCATAAAATACAAATATGTATGTGGTATGTTCTATGTGGTATGTGGCAAGTATTATGTATGCTGTGTAGTTTATCAAGAAGTGCGCATATCCGGCAATTGCAACAGGCAGCCCCAGTTTTATTTCTTCTGTTTTTGTTTTTGTTGTAATCTTAGCTTGAAATTAGCGCGAGGCTATCAAGCGCTGTAGATACAGATACATAAACATGTACAAACATGTCGGTTGCACTCATTCAGTAGCTGTTACTGTTAGTTCCCATTGCCGCACGCTTTGTTGCATCACATTTCCTTTTAACCCATAAGCCCAGCCATGTAAGTGGCACAGTGTGCAGCCTCAGAAGTTGTCAGTTGTTGAAAAAGATACATTTGATAAGTCGCTTCACACACAACACACACCCCACACACACACACACACAGCCACACGCAGAACAATGAGAGCAAGCGAAATGAGCACAAAATGGAAAACGCCGCTTGAGGCACACTCAACTAGTTGCAACAACTAAAAAAAAAACAATGGCGCCAAATCCAACAACTCTTGTTTGTTGTAGATGTTGTAGTCATATCCGTAGCCATGGGGCATTTATGGGGAAGGTATACAAATTGTTTGCTGAAATTTCAGTTAAAAAATAAAATATATAAAACATTTTGATAGATTTACAAAACTCAGCTAAAGAACATTAAACGCAGTTTGAAAATATAACTAAATTTTAAACTCATTTAGAGTCTATAATAGTTTTGAGATTTTGAAATATTATTTCGAGATAATAAAGATATATGTATATAGTAATAATTTATAAATATATAAAAAGACATAATTCTTGAAGGAAATGACTAATAATTAAATTGAATTCGTTTCTTCCCTCATGTTTCTTGAAGTAATGACAATCAAACGAGTAAAGATGAAATATTCTCCATCTCTACAATTAAGATATCATCTGAAAAAGATATAAACTATGTCCGGGGTATATCTTTAGTCGAAAGCAGTACATTTTGTGCTCTCCCCTATCAATCATAATTAGACATGCAATAAATGTTAGCTTTCGAGTAACTTGGATGCGTGTAATTATATGGCATGGCCAGATACACCACACAGTCTCTCAATTTCAGCGTGACTTGAGCTTCAGTTTTCTTCTTCAGTGCTAATTTTCTATATGCTTGGGAAGACAACAGTTTTTCCAGGCGGGGCGCCTCTCACGAAATTTGTGTGCAGGCTGCACTTAAACTGCTTGCCCACATAACTAATGACCAATGTTTGATGTTTGAATAAATTGTAATTATTAACTGTATTTTATTCCTTTTTCAACTTTAGTCGCGGTTGCCACACTTGCTGCGCCGCACCCCCATTTATAGTCATCGCAGGCGTTGCAGTATTTAAGCGTTTAATTTCAATGAAATTTGTGTGTGGGCCCAAAAAAACCCAATTCTAAATCCATATGCAAACATTACATACATGTGTGTGTGTGTGTGTGTGTGTGTATATTTACACATAGAGTCTATGCAGATGAGAGTGCCACCTACAAAAGTGGGAAGTTGCAAGCGTTTAGGCCTCTGCCTTGGCTTAAATTCGAGTTTCAGTTTCTGTTTGCTCAGGTGTTTTAGCACCTGGGCCCCAAAGTGTCTTGTTGCTCTTGTTGTTGTTTGTTGGCATTTGTCAAGGTGAGGTGATGTTAAGGGGAGAGGGGGTCCCGGTCAACGTTAAGTGCTAAAAGGCATTTGGCTGCACTTTTCTGTAATAATTAGCACATCATGACAGGCAAACAGCGGCTGCTACCAAAAAAAAAAAAAAAAACTTGCCATTGTCATCCATGCCACACAAGCCTGGCACTTTCAAAATTTTTAGAGTGGGTGTGTGAATTATGTAGGCAGATAATACTGGAGCATGTGAAAAACTTTTGAGTGTATTTTATGCGAAACTCTAAAGTGAAGCATAATTGGGGGAACAAACTTCAATATATAATAAAAATACTTGTTACAACTTGAAATACGCTTTCAAATATTTAAGATTGCTTTGCCAAAGTTGTGAAAGTAACGTTTTTGATAGAACTTTTTAGATTTGAAAAATTTCATATTTCAAATATTTGCAAACCTAAAAAAATAAATAATCATGTTCAACTATTTAAAAATCTGTCTTATAACAATTTTAAGTTCTGTAAATTATAAACAGACAGATAATCAAATTGCTATGCAAAAATGATAAAAGAACTGTTTTTAAAATTTCATTTAAATAAATATTTACAAGCTTTAAAAAATAAACATTTCGTGGATTTATTAAAAATAATGTGGAAATTATAGAAAAATTTTAGAGGTTAGAATAGGAATAAAAAAATTTCTTTAGAAATTCGATTCTCATTGTTTACAAATGAATAAATATTTTATTTCTCGGAACATGAAATTCATGATTCCGCTTATCAATATGATTGAAGAGACTTCAATAGTTCAAAATAATTCTGTAATCGCACAAGTCATTTCAAGAGTTCTATGCTCTTCTCAAGTTTGGCTTGTTCAATGATCTTTTGGTCACCATAATTGCACCCACACTCCAAACAATTAAGCGTCTATTCTTCGCTTGGAACTTTCTAAAGTTTTCATTTGATTTGGGTTAACCACTTCCACGTTTCCCACGAAAATGTTTATGATGGCACTCCAAAATGCGGATAGGTCTAGGCTAGGAGGATGATGTTTTGACGCCAAACATTTAATTTGGGCAGGCAAAAGAGTTTAGAAATTGCTTGAAAAAAAAAATTTCGAGCCGCAAGGCAGTTAACCATCAATTTGTGGCATAATTCAATTTTGCTTGAAGATATATTTCAAAACCGGTTCGTGGCCAGCAATCAGCTAATAATAAAGATTTTAAGCTAATTGGCTCATTTACCAAATCGAAAATAAAAAAAGCCAACCACTCGAAAAATAATAGTAAAAAATAATTATAATAATGATGATGCCGAGTGATAAATGATGATGATTGTTGTTGCCGAAAACGTGCAGCATTTGCACAAATCAGCAAATTGTATGAGCGTCAATGTCGAGAGCGGAAAATTTCGCTGAGTGGCATGAATGAAGCGGTTGGGCGAGTGTGAAGAGGCGAGGGGGTCGTTGTAGGTGTCCCCCAATTTAAGCGTTTCAAGTGCTGCGCAAATAAGTTTCAATTCCAGTCTCAAGCTGGGCAACAAAATTAATTAGACAAATAGGATACAAGAAATCTGTTAAAAAAACATTTTTTTTCTTTTCTTCCTGTTTTTTTCGTGTCCGATTTGCCGCTTTTTGCAAATTGAAAAAAGGACCAGGAAACGATACCCACACCCTCCCCCGCTGACATTTATCGCCAAAGTCATTAACAGCGGAATTGGGCCATGAAACTGAAGGGACAATACTGATAAAAAGCGGAGACAAAACTTTTTCTAAGAAGGTCGAGTTTTTTATGCCCTACAAAAAATCATTTTAACCTTTTTCATATTTCCAGGATTTTAATTCTTTAATATTTTGAAAAGGATGACTTGCTAAAATTAGAATTAATAAATTTAGAATACCTCAAAAAATCAATTGACGCTTTTTCATATTCCAGGTTTTGAATACTTGAATATTTTTAAAAGGATGTTTACTAAAATGATTTTTATCTATTTAGATCTATTCTTTAACGAAAACGTGCTCCAAATATTATTAAAATTTTAAGATTTTTAGTGAAATTAATTTTAACTCCGAATCACTCAAATTTCAAGTTGTTTTCTGGAGAATCTCTAAGAACTGTCACATTAACAAAACCAATGTTAAAATTATTGTTAGGGTATATAGAAAGGGAGGCGCAGTGATAAAAAAGAAAAGGCGTTCAAATGGTTGACAAAAGAGTGGCAAAACCTTAGTATAAGGTAGAGGGGGGAATTAGGCAGAGGGGTTTACTCACTTGCGTGCAAGTCTTCTTTTGATGCCCGCGAACATTTTGGCTGCTTTTTCTTTCGGCTTCTTTTTGTGTTTTTTATGGGTTTTTGCTCCACTTGGGCTCCTTCGAAAGCGTCTTATTGTAAATTAAATTGCTGATTTCCGGCTGGACACACATACACACACAGTTCGCACGCACGCAAAAGGGCAAACAACAATACTTTAAATTAATTAAAAAACGCGTGCGCAAAAAAACGCGCCCGAAACGCGCTCGCAATTGTCGCACAGTTTTTGTTTTTATGTTGTTTCGTTAAGTTGTTGTTTTTGTTTATTTTGTTATTGTTATTTTTATTGTGATTATTGTTGTTCGCTTTGGAACGCCTCATTGCATTGGCATTGAAGGCAACAGCAACAGAAATCAATTAACCAAAGTAGCCGCAACGACAACGGCAACGGCAACGGCAGCTGCAACTGTTATTTTTTTTTTTATATATTTGAGTTTTTTGTATTTATTTTTTAACACGTTTTCGAGTCTTATGCAATCGCTAGATAATTTGCTGTAGCTGTGTGCGTGTGTCCAGTACTTGTATTAACATTTGTAGAAATCAATAATCTGACGAATTGGCTTTATTCCACTTTAATTCGTAAAAAAAAAAATTAGCTGCTCATTTTTTTTCTCACGCACAAATATATTTTGAGGGAGGGGCAGCGGGTGTTGACTGCATTCACTTGGCCATTGACAATTTGTCTTTCTTTATGTGCTGGTTGTTGTTGGGCTTCCAATTTATTGATGTTGTTGTAGCTGAAACGAGCCAAGAGAAATTCACACATTATTTTCAAATTTATTTTGTGAGCATTTCAGCCAAGGGAATGTAAGAAAAAAGACCGAACAAAATATTTGGCTTTGGTAAATATTGTTAAATACTCTTTTGTTGAAGGTATTGTAAGTGGGACATGCTGTTTGTTATTGTGATATATTGCACAAAAGCCACATATTTTATTTTTTTTTTTTAGATCTTATAAACGAAATATTTTGAAACTTTATGGTTTGAGATTAAACTGAAAAGAAACTCTCTAAAATTGAGTTTCACTACAAATATTGAATTAAAATGAATACAATGCTTATTTTAATAATGCTGTTTTACTACAAAATCTTTTTATTCGTTATTTTGAGAAAATTAGTAGTTTGAAATATTTTGGACTTTATTTTGCAAACCCATTTAGTATTATTCCATCTTTTTTGTATTTTAAATAAAAATTATTAAAAACATAATTCAAGTAAAAAATTAACAATTTCTTCAGTATATTCTTGTGAATTTATAAATTATAGTTTAGAAAGTGTAATTCGAATTCCTTATGACAAAATTGAGCTGTTCTGCTTTGGGAATGTTGCGAACCGAGCAGCATACTTGAAGCATATAAAAGCGATTTATATAATTGACGTGTCGAGCGACAAATTAAAATGGGTCGGACTGGGACTGCATTCGTTTTGTGGTATATATAAACTGTATGAATTTCATATATACATATATATATATATATATGGCAAGATTTATGAGCTTTCAATTTGACGCAAGTGCACAATCGAAACTTTAAGAGTGCAGCAGCTGCTTCTGCTTGGTATTCCCAAAGCAAGTGGCTGCAAGAATCTGGTAAAAAATATAATTACGAAACACGCTTAAAAGTAAGATAATGTCAGCAGAATTGGGAACTATAGAATCCCAGAGCAAACATCAATCATAGCATGTGTAATTAGAGTTACCAAAAAAAAAAAAACTATATATGAAAAGAAACGGAGGGGCGCTGTTCACAGATACACTGACACTCAGATACTCAGATACAGATACATTCACAGATGTAATTATGCACGGTTGCGCCCTAATGGCGCATTTCGTTAACAGCCAACGGAATAGGGGCCAAAAGGGCGCAGGGGCCATACACTTGGCTCTGATTCAGTTACAATGGCTACAAATGTCCATTGAAAAACAAGCAAGTTGCAGTGCCAAGATCGCGAAACACTAACTAAAAGATACCCAGTCTAAATTATGAAAATAAATTTGAAAATTGTATTAAGTTTTCTCTTTATTTGTCTAGTTTTATTAATAATATATAAAAATAACTATAAAAAATATTTTCAAATATATTAAAATATAATATTATAATTATTAATATATTAATAATATAATAAAATAATAAGATATATTGAAATTAATATCTCTAAATTATATATAATGCAAAGGAAACAGATAAGATATTATTTAAGGGATATTTTAATGATTTCACTTACAAAATAAGTTTAAATTAAACTTCTGCTCGTCGCATTCTCATTTTCAATAAGTGCAGGGTATACAAAAAAGAGGCAGCCACGCCACAAAGCAAGCATGACAAAGAACATGTTTCAACAACAACGAGAGGGAGGGAGAGACAATGAAAAAGCATAAAAGAGAGAGAGAGAGAGAGAGAGAGAGAGAAGAGAGAGAGAGAGAGAGAGAGAGAAAGAGTGAGAGAAGAGAATCGAGTTGGCATCTGAATCGAAGTTTGTTGCCGGTGCAGCAAGCGTGAAAGAAGAACAAACGCACAAAACTCACGCACACTGGCAATTGTATCTGTACACTGAGAAAAAATTAAATAAAAATTGCCCAGAAATTAATTCTAAGCATATGCGATTAAAAAAAGCCATATAAATACATAAATATTTTATACTTTTCCAGTAAAACATTTGCAAATTTAAAAAAATATTTCTAAAAGCATAAATGCAAAACCAAAAAATCACTTCCTATAATGAAATGGTCTCTCCTTTTTTTTAAATATAATTTCTGAATATAAAGTATAAAGATTTATTTTCTCTGCATGTAGCTGTAGCTGTAGTTGTAGCTATAGCTGTATCTGTTGCTTGTATCTATTAGAGATTGCAACACGTACTATTCGTGCAATACAACAAAAGCTGTCGCGGCCAATATTGATGGGAGGCCCCATCACCTTTTTTGTTGTTAATGGTTCTTCTTGTTGTTGTTGTTGTTGTCTATCGCGGCTCATGTTCCGCATTTGGTTGCGCCGCTATTTTAGGTCGTTTCTCCCAGTTGCTGGCAGCAGCCAAACGGAAACCTGCAACATACGATATGCTTCAGCGCGCGTGCAATTACCACCGCAAAACAACGCCGAGCACAGTGAATACTCCGATGAGGGGCCAAGGTGCAGTTGTGTGGTAGGGGAAAATGGGATTGCCTAAGTGAATTTCAAGTGGACCCAAAAAAAAAAAAATACAAAAAATAAGAAACAAAATCGAGATAAATATTAAGTATAGCAACTATAAAAGAACAATAAGTTGGCCCAAGCGACTTAGGCAAATGCTGTTCCTTGACGCAATTCGTGGAGATTATTTTCATTTTGATTACAATCCACCCACTCTCCTAACCCTCTCCAACATCCATTCTTTAGGATTGAATAACAAAGCGATGTGGTTCCAATTGTGCTGTTGTCCAGCGTGATTAGTTGCTCAACTCAAGATTGGAGCACAGCTCACTTAAATGCCATGGAATTTGCACCAGTTGCTGTTGCTTTATTCAAAAAGGGGACAAGTGAATTTTGTTGTCGACTTTTGTCGCATTATGACATATTCAAGAATTAAAAATGAACTGATAGGAATACTACTTGATTTAACCATTTCACCCTGTTTGCTTGTCCAATTCAAAGCAAACAATAATTTTTATTCAAGTTTCCAGGAAAAAGAGGGTCAAAATGATTGACAAGGTAATGTCTTTGGAATTTTTCAAATTGCAATCCCAAAAATGTACTATTAATATAGAATCCAACGGTGTGGCTAAATCAATTTGAGAAGAAATTCTTAAAATGTATTTTCATTGATGTTATTAAAGTTTTGCACAAGCCAAAGACTAAAGTTTATACCTGTATTTTTTAGTGTGGATAGTTGACAAACTAAAGTTTCTTGTTTCATTTGTTTGTCACTTTTTTTGTAGAGCTTAGAAAAGTTTTTGTCTACACATCTTAAGAACTTTAAATAGTTTGCTAAGTTTTGAGTTTTGGGTGCGCTAATTGCGGAATTAAAATTGAGTTTTACACTCGTCATTCAGTTCCTTGAAGCATGGTAGACAAACCCATTTAATGCTGGCCAGTTTGCAAATAATTTACTTACAAGTAAATCCCAAAAGTAAACGAGCGACTTTTAGTTTGCTTTATAGACAGAAACAAAAACAAAAAACAAACAAACAAAAAATATATATATGAAAAACGAGGCACGAAAATGCGATGCGCAAATGTGCGAAATACAAAATTCATAACGTGAAATTAGCGCACATAACTCGAATGCAAATGCAATTCGGGCACATCGAAAACTTGGGCAAGAACCAAACTGATGGATGTGGATTACATGAGGATGCTCATAAATGCAGCAGCTGCTGCTTTCTTGGTTTTGGCATTTTAAATTCAGACGTACAAGTCTCATATACTCGGGGTTTCATATTTACATGCTCATACACTTTACAAAACTTAGCAAAAATTAAAAAATCATCCTTAAAATGAAAGTTAACCTGAATACAAAAAAATTGTTCAGTATACAAAAGGTACAAATTTAAAATGCTTTTTAATATTTTTCATTTACATATTTTTTAATAATGGGAACTATTTTAAAAAGTATAAATGGATACCAAAAAAAAGGTTCAGATTCAGAAAATCCTTATAAAATTTCTCGAGTTTCGAGTTCGAATCGTCGTAAATTCGTAAGTTTTTCATAGCAAATTCTATGAATGAAAAAGCATGACAATTTTTTAAATTTCACTGTGATTTTTTTTCAGAGTGTCTGTACTACTTCATACATCTGCGGATCTTTCTTGAATAGCGCCCGCTTGTCTCAGACGTCGAGTAGCGTCTGCTGCTGCTGCTGCTGTTGCTGTTGCTGCTGCTGCTTCTGTTGCTGTTGATGCTGTGTTATAATTAAACATAAACGCAGCACTCACGCACATTTATGAGTTTTTGCCAATAATAAACTACAACAAGGAGCAACAACAATTCGCCAGTTTTTAGTTATTAAAAATGTTTTCCACGCCAGCTGCCAATGCAGCAGTTTTATTTTGCTGCTGACAGCGAATTTTTAGTTTGCATATATATAGATGTATGTATATACGAGATATATATCCATTCTCAGTTGACTGCTGAATGCAAATGTCGCCAAAGACGCGCGCCGACAGAAAACAAAATGCTGCCCCGCATGCCCCAAGATTTGCGCCGCATGACTAAAAGTCAACAAGTTAGAAAGTGGTGTTGCAAATGCAACTCGACTTTGATATACCCGCACCATGCAATTGCATAAATATATATCATTGCTGTTTTATTGATATTACTTATTACTCACCTTGAGTTTGATAAAAAAAAAAACTGATGAATTTATTTATCAAAAGTTTACTTTTTTCGAATTCTGTAAAACCTCTTTGCAAAAAGACTATATTCAAGTTCTTGACTAAATATGAGTATAAATGTCTTTATTTTATTATTCTGTTTCTATTTGCCAAAGCAAAATTTATTCCAGTGAATGTCACTTGTGAATAATTTTACTTAATATGATTTTATTTTAATTATGAATAGTTTTTTTTAAGATCATCCACATTTTCATTTTTATCTAAATAATCTTTCTTTAGCTAAAAATCATAATTTTTACATTTAGCTTAATCTTCCACTTCGCTAAAGCTTAACCTTAATTGCAATAGCTATAATTTATGTATTATTTGTCTTAATCTTTTAATAATAATATTAATCTACTCCTAAACATAGTCCGTTTTTTTTTTTAGAATAATCTATTATTTTAATAACTGAAATCGCCTTTATTTTCTATTGCTGTCGGGTATTTGTAACAATCGCGGCAAATATCGAAAATGAGAACGCAGAATAAACAAATCATAAATCTGAGAAACGACCACCCGAAAGATGTTTTTTTTTTTGATTTTCGTTCGCCTCTTGCATTCATCATTAGTGTGTGTGAGTGTGTGTTGTGTGTCTGTGAGTTTGTGTGTGTGTGTTGTTCATGTACTCCCAGCGAATTTTTTTTTCTTTGTGTGTTCATCAAAAAGCCGCAAAAGTTGTCAGTGCTTTGGCTGAAGTGTCTTATGGATTAATTGCGTTGTGTAAAGATTCGTTTTAATTGCACATTTAATGATCGCTGTTTATGGTTTATCCAATAAGAGAGGAACATTTGCATCAGCAACTGCAGGTGTGTCTCACTCACACACACACACACACACGCACACTCATTACACACTTGTTTTTTTTTTTAGCTTGTTTCACAACTTGCCACTTAATCTCGAGTGTTCAACTTCATATTACCATATGCAAAAATAAAAGTTGAATGCAATCAAAAAAACAAAAAAAGTTTAAGGAAGGTGGACAATACTTTTACTAACAAGGCTAACTACGACCTGACCCGATACGCTCCACATAAGCTGTCAACAAAACTTTGAAATAAAACTCGGGCAAACCAATTTTCAAATTTCACATTATTTTTTTTACAAATTTTTATTGCTGGAATTCAAGGAAATGGAAACTATTTGCATTTAAGTGAGAGAAATAGTTATTTTTAAAACGAATAAGTTTTTTAACAAATACATTTGAATAATATTATTGTTTACACAAGTTCAGTTCGTGCCTAACACGCCATTAGCCATGTAAATGCTTCTAATATATAAGCAAATAAGAGACACACCCACAAAGACCCCGCCTTCTCCGTCGTCTCATATAGCATTAGCTAGTATTGCCATCGTTATAAATCAGCCAAGTCTTATCTGGAGTAAATGGTTTTTTACTTTGGCCGATAAAGTGTGCCCGTCAGCAAAACTATGCCAAAGCAGCCACCGCACCACCGAACCCACCGAACCCAAGCAGAGTTAACATTATTTAACATCCAAAATACATATCTACGAAAGCTGCGCATCGAGATTGTTCCGATAACCAAAGGAGGAGCCGGGGGCGCACCAGCTGCTTTCCTTCTCTTTCTCTCTGTTGGCCAACATTAAAATTCGTATTTCGACTTTATTTGCCAGTCGTAAAATTTGGACTGCTGCTGTTGATGCCACGCATAAGCTGTGGCAAGTAGCTGTAGCTGATGCTCTAGCTGTGACTGTTGATTTAGCTCGTTTTGCTTCGCAGTTTGTTTAAGTAATTAGCGTAAATACCAAAACCATAAACTGGCTCAATTTCAAACTCGGAGAACCTGCGGCTCAGCGACTTCAAGCGGCGCAGTTGTATTTAAGTTGCTCGACTTAAATAGTACACTTAGCCAAACAGAATTGAACTTTTGGAAAATCCCCAATGATAAGAAAGTTTTTATAAAACATATTTTTAAAACAACAAAATCTTGTGTCTATCTAAGATCGATAGTTTTTATTTTCAATGGTAAATTTTTAAAAATTATATTACAAAATTAAATAGTTCAAATGGTGTTTCTTACAAAAAAAAAAACTATATCATTATCTTTCTTTGGTTTACTAAAATTTTCAAATTTTTAAGATATTAAATACTTAAACGTTTAAACTCGTTTTTAATTACATATAATATAAAATAGCAGTCAAGAGAGCAAAATGTAGTAATTTTTTTTTAAGTATCAGAGCAAAACTTTTCCAATTTTTAGAATTTAATTTTATATGTTTTAAAATTATACATCTAGTTTCCTCAATTAACTGCAATTGTTTTTCTTAGTGTATCTGAACAGCGTAGGAGGAGCAGTAAAGATGATGAGATAGAGTTATGAGAAAGCATTTAGCATTAAATGTTATTGAGAATAATTATTATTTTATTGCATAGCTTTCATGATACAGAGATTTTATGAAGAAAAAGATGCAGAAGAATGTCCAAAGTATGCAAAAGTTGAATTATTTTTATATGATTATAAAGCTGAAATAAAATGATGAAATGCGAAGAATTTTCTTGCAATAATCAGCCGGCAATTTGATTCCGGTCAAGATAAGATAAAAAATAATCGTTTTTTCTTGTTTTTAAATACCACATAGTAATACGTTGCATGTTCTTAAACCTAATATGCCAAAATTCCTAATAGTTGCTAACAACATTCCGTTGTCTTCTATAACAACTGAAAGTCCATTAACAAATTTTACTAATGGTGTCTTTGCCTTTTAGTAATGTATTTTAGATACCTTTACGAGCACTATTAATATGATTATTATGCCTAATGGACGAATAAAAAGCTAATTAAGGAGCACGTTAATTAAATAGCACACTTTATGCCAAGATGACAAGTCGTAGAGAAAAAGACACAAGACATTCTGTCAACTCTTGGATACATTGCGTTACGTCCAAGTTGGTAGGCTCTTATGAGTGCCAAGTTGATCCCAGGCGATTCAAACTTACGGATTGATTCGCACACGGAAGTGGCTGTCCATAAAGAGACTGAGAAGCTCAGCTGGCAACAAACATGGCAAATATAAACAACAACAAATAACAAAGCAAGTCTTAACACACATATCATCGTCTAAATCAGTTAGATGGCTAACCAGTTGGACAGCTTTGAGAAAAAAAAAAAACAAAAAAAAATAACAAACTCAAAACTGATGGCGACAAATATTCTTGGCAGAAAAAAACAAAAACTTTGCTGATTAACACAGACGTCGATGATGACGATGTTTATGAGAAAACCAGTTGAACAAGTTGCTTAAATTACGCACTGCAAACACCTACACAATGATATGAAATAGATATAGACTTTTATATATGAAAAATAAGTGTTGATTTCAATTGTATGGCATAAAATTGAAGACAAATTATGAGGCGCTTTGACACCGAGATATAGGTGTCAAAAACCAACCTTGCTCTTGTCTTTAAAATTTAAATGCTCTGAAATTACCATAAAATGCGAAACGTGCCCCGCGACGACAACACCTAAACAAAGACAACAACAACAACAACAATAATGTTGGCCAACTAACAAAAAGCTGACACACTTGACTTCCATGGTTTTGAATATCAAAATTAGTGCGTGTCTACAAAATGGGTTTGCGGGTCCCCAAAAAAAACAGACAAACAAACACAACAAATCCTATCAAAAGACAGAAATAGAGAAAGAGAGAGAGAGAGAGAGAGAGAAAGATGGGGAGACAGAGAGAGAAATTGTGTGTTAGAGAGGTACGTTTAATGGGGTTTTGTGGCGGGGAAGCCTCCACAAATTTACGAGCAGCCCTATGAGATATGGTTATGGCTGATGTGCTTAAATTGTCAACTCAAACTGAAACTGAAACTGAAACTGAAACTCCAACTTTGCACAGACAGCAAAAGTAACATAAGCAGGCAGTTAGATATTCATATGACTGCGATAATCATGAATGAGTACACTCAGAAAAATAAAAACGGTTGAGTAGAATACTATTATTCTAAAAAATCGAATATTATTAATAACAGTACACAACAAATTGACACAGATCTTAAGAAAAGATATGTTTTAATATTAGCTTCAATGTTAAATAAAAATTTTTTAAATAAGTCTTTTATCTTCTTACTTTTATAATTTATAATTTTTCTATAATTTGAGAGTTTTGCACTTCAGAATGATTCTTTCAGAATAAATTTCTATTTTTGTGTGCTTAATTTAAATTAATTTACGTAATTTAGGTATTAACACTTCTTAATTAAAATCATTTTACATAATTTAAGTATTATCACTTTTTAATTAAAAAGTTTTTACATAATTTAAGTATTATCACTTTCTGAATTTGCTTTTTCAAGCTTATTTTTAATTTAAGATTGTTAAATTCAAGTTCTCCATTTAAGAATTCTAATTGTCTTCTAAATTTATTTCAATCCTTTGGGATTAACGTAATAAATTATAGCTTTTAAGCTTACAGCAATAGATTAAATAAATAATAGTAATAATACTGAAAAATTCCTGAGAACATCTCGAATAAATTATATAATTAGAATAAATTTCTTTCTCTTAATCTAAATCGAATTTACATTTAGTTTAGGTATTCCTCACATGTTTCTTTTAAAGAAAAGAAATTTAATAATTTTATTTAGCCAAGCAATGTTTTCTTTCAGTGTTCTGCTAGGTGCTCCACGTTTGGCGCCTATGCAAATAGTTGTAAATAGACATATAAATAGACATTGCCCATAGACATACGAAAAGCTTCTATGAGCTGAGGCAATTGGCATTCATAAAACCCGGGCCTAGCTGTGACTTTATTTATTATTTGGCAGCAGCACGAGGCAACTTTTGTGTCCTGATTACGCAGTCCTTGCCCCGACAACCCTCGCTTTCTATTGTGCCCAAATTAATATGAGCTTAGTTCTGTCATATTTAGTTGCACAGTTGTTGGCAGTTTCTGTTGCAGATTTTCCGTTCTGATTAGTCAGTTTTGTGCTGCTGCAAACTTACTGTGTGTGCGAGAAAGAGATAGGGAGATTTCTAGTTGCTAATTGGCTTAAAAGTTGCCACAATGTCCGGCGTTTAATTTGATTTTGGGTGCTTTTCATTGTGTTTTGTATGTGCCGTCAAAATGTCTTCATTTATTATGCTAATTCAAAAACCTCAACTTATATATGCACATGCATTATATATAAATATATATGTATATAAACAATATACAACAGTTACATGTGTAGCAACATTTTCGTGTACCGCACGCACGCAACCAACGTTGAAGCCAAGTTAGGCGCACCTTTCTTCCGGTCCCCCTGAGGGGGGGTTACTTTTAGTTTTGTCAATTGCCTTGACTCGTTTTGCTGTTTGTTAAACAACTTTTTGTACCCGTACCCAATTGATAAATCAGCTTTTGTGACTGCTAAACAATAGTAAAAAACAGCTGTCCAAAATGTATCCAAGACTTCTGTATTTTTTTTGTAGATAGTAAATTATTAGACTGCTAAATAAGTATAAATATAATATGTAGTGTAGGCATATAAGAGTCAGTCATTTAGTTTGTGCTTTCTTCTTTTTTTCACAATCGAATAATCATTTAAATAGTTATTTTTTCATTGATTAGCAGCTTAACATTTGGAGTTCATTCATAAATACATAAACTATAAAAATTATAATCGTAACTTTTTAAAGATGTCTGCAAACTACATAAATTAACAAGATAGAATAGTAATTGTAAATTTGAAAATAACTAGTATATCATTATAATGAACTAATAACTAAATATTTGAAGTGCAGGTATTTAAAAGTCGTGACAATTCAGACATTTGGCTTTTGGGCAATTTGTTTACATTCATATGCCACTCACATTCGGCATATTCAGGGCTAATGGTCGTTTTTTTCAGCTGGGTCGCAGCACGTGCGTGAAAAACGGCCCTTAGGAGAGGTGGGTGGATGGGCGTTAGGCCCTGCCCATTATGATTGTTGTGGCAACCATAATTAAACGCCAAAATGCTAGATATTATTGTTGTCGTATGTGGTTATATGTTTGTTTGTTGTCATGAATCGTGTGTTGGTGTCGAGTTTTGTTTTTGTTATTCTTTTCTCTTTATATTTTTATTTCACTTGTTGTAGAAATCGAGCTGAATATTGCATAATTACGTATATGACACCGTGACACTCTGTGTGAGCCGTGACATTTTCATTTTGGGCTGGCTTTAATGCTGGAAAGTGTAAGTAAGCCAAGCCAAAAACAACAGCGCAAAACAATCCCAGAAATTGTCAACGCTTAAAGCGACAAATGAAATTCTTGAAGTAGGAAGTCCCAGCAAATAAATACCTATATATATATATATATATTTATTTAATTATATATAGTTTTCGTGAAAGTTGACGAATATTTAATGGAATTTTGATGTGCAGTAAGTCATCCATTTGCGACGGTAACATTCCTCATGTTTGCGCTGAGTTCATTAATAATTTCCACGGAATCTAATGGACGCTTAATCTTATCAAGAACGATGTATTCTTTGGACCCGAGAGGCCCATTACAATTACCATTACTCATGACGCTGGCAAACGTTGCGAAATTCCGAAATGGGGAAATGAAAGCGCTGGGCCAAAAGAGCCATTGCACTGTTATTAATTGAATCAATGACAAAATGAAATTCAATACAAACACACACACACACACACACACACAATCATTGAGTGCCCATAAGGCAGGCGAACCTATTCCAAATTCGAGTTATCAGCGTGGCGCCATGTGGCGTATGCGCAATATTATTACCCATACGACTGTTACGACCCCAAAGAGAAAATTGTGCAAGCAATCGAACAAATTGAAGCATTTTCGCAATGCACAACAGCATTAAAAATCACCCCAAAAGAATTATTAATAGCAACAAAATAAAAAATATATCTGAAAACATGTAAAGAAACAGACGATGGGAATAGGAATGGGTTGAAAATGGGGATTCGTAGAGAAATTAATTAAATTTGAGTTATATATATGTATATATAAATTTATATATATAGATAAGATAATTGCATTTTGCTAAAAGTTTGTTAGCTATAAAAATAAAAATAATGCATAACTCAATCAACATATTTAATTTGTTTATGAAGCTGTTACTTTAAAATTAACCATAATTCATGACTTGCATACAATTTGCTATGAAACTGTTATTTAGGTATTATATAAATGTATAAAATTATATATTAAATTATGTTATTATTTTATATTAATGAAGTGTTTAATCTGTGATTTTTGCAATTAAAAACATGCTGAATTGAATTGAATGAATTATTTTTATATAGATTTAAATTTAGATTTTAATCATGAGTCGGTGTTAATAATTCTTTTTAAAAATTATATATGCACATTTACTCAACGTATTTAATTTTTATTTTTATTAATTTTTTTTTTGAGTGCATCAATATTTGTCCGTTAAATAAATAAGGCCCCTAATAGTGTGCCATTGCAAAGCCAGTGGCAACATTCAGCAGGTCGGGGCATAATAAGAGAGTAATGTTATCTATTGCCACTATCAGCAATTGATATCGGAAGTGACTACGTCGACAACAAAACCTGATAACGATGACGAAGGCGACGCCACAAACAATTCAATTGCTCGTGTTGCACACTGGCGCCGCCGCAGGTCCAATATTGATGACAAGCATGAAATTATACACATTAAAGGGTAACCACGGCTATTAGAATACCCTGTATGTCATTATCGAGGGCAATATGTGTACAAGTAGTCCAAGACAATATGATTCATGAAATCATATTTTTATTTATAAACAGAAAATAAATGACTGCGAAAGCCGAATTTAAACATGCTGAACTTAATACGAAAAAGACTCAGTACTCCGAATTCTAAATTTAAGCTTTAGAAATACGAGAGACAAGCTATCAGAGAACAGATGAAGATTGTTTTACTTCTGAATAGAAAAGAATGTAAAGTGAAATCTAAATTTGCATGTGCTGAAATTTAAATAAAGCAACCTTAAATTCATAACAGTTTTATTTAAATAACTGAGATTTCTATAAGCTCTGAACTGTTTAATTTAAGAGTTTTGTATGCCATAAATTTGGACTTTTGACATATTTTTATATTTTGGATATTTGTTATGAATTAAGAATTAAGAATGAAAAAACAATTTTATTCACAAATGTTTTTGCGCCGTTCTGAAAAACGAACGCAATAACAATATGCAAAACAGGAAATTTCAACACAAATATTATTTATATACACATATATATATATATATATATATTGAACTCAATATTTGACTTTTGGCCCCTTACAATTATTAATATAAAATTTAAGCGATTTTTATATTAATTATTGGATTCAGCATTTTAATATAAAATGAACTTTTTATTGCAGCATACTTACTTAACTAAATATATAAATATTGAGCTCAATACTTAACTATTTTGCCTTAAACCAAATCGAATTGGAAATTAATTTTTAATTGAATTTAGCGTTTTTATATTAATTGTGAAAGAATTTCAAGAACATTTCCTTACATTTTTTTCCATAATATTGCCTTGCCCTAGATTCTTCAACAAATCATAATGTTCCGCATTTTAGCTTTTCAGAAAACATTTTTTGACACATTTTGTGTATTCCATGTATTTTCTAAATTCTACATGCCCTACACAATATACCCCCTTGTTAACTGCTTAACAGTGAATAAGCAACAACAATAACAAAAAAGAAACGAACTGTCGGCAACAATCATTGAGAAATTCACAAGTTCATTTGGGAACTGCGACACTTTCAATGCTCAATGCCCGACGCGCCCTTAACAAAATTTATATTTCAATACAAAAACACACACAACAATATGTATGTGTGTATGTATGTGGAGCAGTTGCTGCTGCTGCTGACTGATAATGTTGTCAAATTAACATATTAGCATTCAAAGCGACCAGATAATTATATGTAAATGGCCAAATGTCTCCTCGCTGTCTTATCAGCTTTCAGCTCCAACAAACCAAAAAATAAATAAAAAACTACACAACCCAATATTAGAAAACAACACACATACACATACACATACACAAACACACACACAGTCATTGAACTTGGATAATCTTTAGTTTAGATGTACTCTCAACTTACGTTTAGCGGTCAACTCTTTGAGTGAGTTTTTCGATTTTCATTATTCGCTTTTTGCTTTTCGCTTCTTGGTCACAGCAATGGTTGAGCACAAAATTTTAGACAGTCGCGAATAACCGGCGAAAAAAAGGCAGACGAAAATGCACAACTGATGGCAGCAGGTGTCTTTCTCTTTATGTTTGTTGTTTGTTTATTTATTTGTCGCTTGCAGCGTTCGCTGCCAAAGACAAAAAAGGAGCCGAAGTGGAAAGGCAGCTGTCAACACAGCAATAACAGCGACGCGACTGCTGCAGTTTTGAGAGCGGGGCAGCTAAATTATCGCATAATTGTAATGCAGTCGCAGCAGTAGCAACTGCAGCAAATTTCTCGGCTGCAAAACATCCACTAACACACATACACAGGCACCAACACTTGCACATGCACACACACGCTTATCGGCTCGATCAAGAATTGACGCCAGCGAAATGCACCAGCAACGTCTTACCGCACGCGGCGAACACTCAATAGTAACTGAATTGGCTGTAGTTCAAAATGTTCATATCATGCTTCAACTTAACAGCGCCTCTTATACTAGCTAGAGTCGTGCACACTGTTAACGGTGACAGAAGCATTGCTCAATTCGCCGTAGGTGAACAGCTGTTCTTGCTGTTATTGCCGGCTTTTTGTGCTGCGTCTGCTGCTGCTGGTGGTGGTTCGTATAAGAGTCATTGACGCGCGTATAAGACGGCAGCAGTCACGCTTAGCTGTTGTTGTTATTGTGTTTATTGGATTTTGATATGTTTAGATGTGTTTTGAATTTAAATGTATTAAAGTTAAAGTCACTACAGTAGTCACTCGCAATATTGAACGGTGGTGGCAAATAACATAATTTATACAAAAATGTGAAAAAAAAGATGTGTGCTACAAAGATTTTTACAACATAAAATAAACGATTTTACAAATAGTAATTTAATAATAATAATTAAAAATAATACACTGCGATAGTATTTTTTTATTTATATATTTATAAAAAAAACATTTATAGTTCAATATTCGAGAATAATAAATTAGATTGCAACTAGCTACTATTAAATCTATTATCCCTAAAAAAAAAGGATAAAGTCAATTTGATATTAATTTTTATTTTGTGCATATAAATATTACAAAAATCGTCATAATCTAATTATCAAGAATAATAAATTAAAGTTCTTACAAAAATTGTGTATAAGTGTTCGTTTAAATCTATTTTCCTGCGTACTAAATATTATTCAAGAATAAATATGTTTCGTTATTTGATTTTCATATCCCATTAAGTGCCAATGTCGCTTTTTGGACTCCCTTTCGCTTAGCCCTAATCAATTCATTTAGACAAAAACTTATTCAAAATTCACACACACCCAAAAAGTTTATAGGAGAAGTATACACTCGAGTGGACTGCAGCACTGTCCAAGTCTGGGCTGACGCAGGACCTTTGCATTGTTGTAAACAATTCATCATTATCGCATAGACATCCGGCACAGGAAACGCAACAGCGGCAACAACAGCCAAGATTGGGGGAGTCCAAAACATTGCATTACAATTTGCGGCCTCTCTGCTCTTTCCATCTCTCTATCTCTCTCTCTCTCTCTCTCTCTCTCTCTCTCTCTCTCTCTCTCTCTCTCGCTCACACGTACACAAATTACTACGTTGTGCACGTGTCTAACAGCGTTTGCTGGGGATTACGGAACAGACCCGGCCAAAAACTCCATGTAGTCAAAAACAGCGAAACTGAAAGTGAGGCGCGTGTGAGCAGTGTGTAAGGATATGTATATCCTTATATGTATATGTATGTGCTTCACTGCAAGCAGACAGGACAACAGTGGAAAGGCCTGGCCTGGCTGACTGGCAGCCTGAAAGGCTAAAAAGACTGGCTGCCAGCGAGGCACTCAGTCAGTTGGTCGTTGGTTCTGCAATACCCGGCAAACAGTGTGCCAATTGAGGTATGCTAAACTTAAATAAAATAAATAAATAATAAGTATCAAATGAGAAAATCGCCCTAAGAACTTATCTTTTTTATGTTTAAAGAAAAAACTATCCAAACAAACTTCTTTTTGATTTTCACGACGAGAAGATTAAAATAATTTATATTCTTTTTTAATGTCATTATTAAAGCGACCGCAATGTTATTTCAATATAGTATAAATATTCTAAAAATAATGTTTGAGCATTAAATATATAATATCTTGCTTGTAAGCTTTGTTCATAATATAATTTTGATTATTTAGTATTAATGCTAAATTTAAAATTTGCATGCTTCGATGTACGAACCGATATAAATGTTGTTACGTTAATAACTATTTATTAATTAACAATTATTTATATGTTTGACTTGTTAATATTTTGTTTACCACAGAATTGTGTCAAAATTTTGAAATTAAAAAATAATAAACCAAAATAAATAATAATACCTGAGCAAATAAATTTCATGTAATAATTTTAACTTTGTTCATAACAAAATTATTATTAATATTATTTATTGTTATTGCTATAAATATAAATAATTGATAGCCTTCAATTTTGGAACCGAGATTAATGTTGTTTAGTTAATTTAACAACTATTCAAATCTGTTGGCTAAATATTAATTAATTAAGAATTATAAATATTTTAATTGTTTTTTGCTCTATTGTACGGGTATTTTCATAGTCGGTTTGAGTGGTACTATTTTTGAATCCCCCCTTTGGCCTATTTGAAAATTGCACTTGCCGGCAATTTGCCATCTCTTTTTATGGTATTTTTTCAATGTTTGGGTGTGGGTGAGAGGGGTAGAGAAAAGTCCGCTTAACTTTTTAGCCACGGCGGTTGTTGCGGTGTATGCAAATTAGCAAAGTTAACATTTACCAAATTGTTGATGCTACCCAAATTAAATTTTGGGGCCGAAATCTTCTCTTTAGTTGTGATGAAAGAGGGAAGTATACACACCCCAACACCCTCCCACACGCAACACGGAAGTGCAACTTGCTGGCTAAATCAAAATGTGGTAAAATCAAAGGCAGTTGCCAGCTTTTGATCAGCAATGTGTTAAAAGAAAGGGCCTAAAACTGCACTAAAAAAAATACAATCAATTAATAAAATATAAAAACATATTGTGAAATCGAATAGTATATAAATTTCATTACAATTTTTGTACTTCAAATAAGTTTTTAAATCCTTAAATTGAATAAAAGATAAAATAGTTTTATTTATTATATTTTATTTTTTTTATTTTCACAGCTGCTGTTTAAATTTTTAACTAAAGATAGGCTAATATAGAATAAAAATGTCTTGAATCCGGTTTCGCTATTTTTCCATAACTCATCAGCTTTATTTTGGCGAGTGTACTTGGATGCTATTTTTGTGTGTCGACTGCTTTATTAAGCGGATTCGTCGAGTTCTGCGTTGACAGCCAGGCCAAGTGACGGAATGCAGCTGCAAGTTGATGCCACTTGGCGAGTCGACTCCACACCAAACTACACCACACCACTTCACGCCACTCCACTCCGCTCTACGTCGGTGGCTATCTATCATAATTAGAATTAGGATTCAGTGCTGAAAATGTGAAATGCGTGGAATAATAATAATAAATGCGTGCCACATAAATTAAGCGCACAACTGCCGCACAGCAAATAGAGCTTCTAATAGGATTTCATTTAATTTCCGCCCTGCCAACTAATGAGTTTTTTAACCTGCAACACCCCCCATACCCCATACCCCCGACCAAAATGCCTCCCGTCTTCAGTTGTTGCGTCTTCTAATCGCGCCCAAGTGAGCTGTTTTGGAATGAAGCGACAATTTCAATGTGCAAAATGGAAAATGGAAAATGGAATAACTGAATAGACTGAATGGAAGCAGATGCATAATAAAGTAGCCAAATAACTGACTAACTGCCAGACTGACTAAAGGACTGCCTACAGGTGGGACAGATGCAGAGCATAAATAACAACAACACCAACAACTACTTTAAAACACCAAGGATGCCCTGGTCCTTGGTCCTGCCAGCAACATCCCAGCATAATTCAAGCCAGCGACAAATTGGGAGGAGCAGATGAAAGGCTGCAAATGCTTTATCCTTGTTGTGTGTGCGTCTGTATGTGTTAGTGTGTGTGCGGGTGTATGAGTGTGCGTGGGTGTGTTTAAGCATACTCTGTAAATATACAAGCTAAGCAAATATGAGTTTAGATGCGGCATACTATTTGCACTTCATTAAATCTAATCAGCTCGAAATTTACTTTTATTACAATTTGGAAATTATTATACAAAAAACACATGTTTCCTATTTTGAAAAAACTTAAAACTAGAGATAAGTTAAATTAACAAATTAATATAATTGTATTTTTTTAATGATAATTGTTTAATCAATTAATTTTATATACACTGAAAAATCTTGCCCTCTACTGTGGATACTGGATTATAATTGCTAAAGCGCTAGTTCACACCAATTTGATAATTGTTTTTTTCTGAGTGATGTTATTCTGGATTTTTCACAATCCACGAATCAAATGTTATACCAATTCTGCAATTAAAATTAATAAGTATTAAATTGTAGTTGAAATTTAATTGATTTAATTTAGTTATTTGTATGATTGCTGTGTCTACTCATATAATTTGATATTAAATTAAAATATATACAAATAAATAATTAACGATATTTTCCACGTAGAGTGCAGCATATACTTCGGCTGAGCTTGTCCCACTTACTAATCCTGTTGTTACTGTTGCTTATTTGTTTGGCCAACAACTTGGCTTAGTTTATTTTGGAGTTTAGCGAACCCAAACTTTAGTCGGAGTTTCTGTTGGAGTCATCGGAGTTGAGACCGAGACGAGGTTTCTTTGTGTCTGCTGCCGCGTTTGGATAGACAACAAAAGGAGAAAAGAACAACGCTTGAATCCTGCCAGCATTCTCTCTATCTCTCTGTCCCTCTCTCTCTCTCTCTCTCTCTTTCTCTCTCTTTCCCTTTTTCTGTCTTTAAGAACGCATTCAAGAGGCGAATGAACGTTCAAATGTGCAACATACACATAAAACATAAATAAAAGCAGTTCGAATGAGTTATGAATGTGCCACAGTGCATCGCAATTAGCTGAGTGAATGGAATTTTATAATATAATTGGCATGGACAGTGTTATGTCAAAATTTGCATAAATTAACATACAATGTGCGCCAGCTGATATTAACTGTAATTAAATCTATCTTCTGCCTTGCAACCCAGAGCTAATTAAGTGCAGATGGGCCACATTGAAAAGTGCAGCTGAGGCTGCTGCCAAAACCAAACTCCCATGCACAACTCGAATAACAAATATCTGCACACATTAATTAGACACACACACACACATACACACACACACTCGTACACACACCGATGGCAACTAACACTTTGTGTTGGCCACAAATCTGCTTCCAGGTGGCTTCCGACCACAAAGTGAACTTTGCCATTGCCTTACAATTGATTGCAGCGAAAGACAATTAGCTTATCTACCCTAACTTATATCAGAAGTATAGGGTATTCAAGGCTTATAGCAAGTAGTTGCCATAACTAGTATAAATTATTTACTCAAACACAAGAATTGGGAATCTTTTTGCAAGTTTTTAAGTATAATGCAAGATAAGCTTAATTTTCTGTAGAAATCCAATATGTATTCAGCCAAAATATCTTGGTCTAAATTAAAGAAAATCTATAAAAATTATTGCATGCATTTCTTTTTTGAATCATATTTCTGTCTACATTTTAGAAATATTTAAAAACTTTATATACAAATTTTTATTTATTTTATTTAAAAAAAAAGCAACTTTACACTTTTCAAAAATTGTTTTTTCAAATATTTGGAGGTTTTTCTAAATTCTTGCCTAGTTTTTTCAAATTCAGGTTTTTTTATATTATGGGTTGAATTAATATTTTCATGTTTATAATTCTATTATCTATCTTTAACTAACTTTTAATTTTTTTAAGGTATACTAAAGTTAGGCAGTCGCTTTGTTTGAACGGTTTTCTCACTTGTTGGACGCGAATGTGAATGTAAATTGTTTCAACGTGAGAGAAAGTCGCAACAATTTGCAGCTCATGTGGCAAACAAATTTGTGCAGCCTGAGAACAACACATAGACACAGTGATTCATTCAAACATTCACTTGATTCACTTGTATTCGTGAGAAACTGCGCACTTCTAGCCCCAAATTCCATTCTCCAAATTCCTAAGGCACAAATCCAAACTCACAAAGCATCCCAGGCTGAGACGCAAATCAGGAACGTGGCACTCAAGTAAATTAAATCCTTTCATGGTTTAGATTTGAATATTTGTGTGCGACATTCCGTTCCGATTATGATTATTCATTTATAATCATTTAGTTTGAGTTATGTACATTGAAACACACTCAAGCACAAATCCCATAATGAGCATATTCTATTAGGCGAAAGCTACCCTTAGACAAGTTACCCTTAGAAGCACGTTTCTTTCCAGCCGGGGGTTGGTAAATTAACAAAAGCAAATCCTGGACACATGTTGCATTCATTTTTGCCTGTCAGTTGTCAGTTTTCAGATGCGTTGTGGTTCAGGTTGGGGTTAATGCTATGTTTTGACAAACCCCAAATCAGCAGAAACTGATGATGAGATATCCTTTTGAAGATGACAACCATTTGCACCCGCAACCACCAACCCACCAACCCACCAACCCACCGAACCACCAAAACCAAAACCATAGCGGCAACAACATTTATTTTTCACAAGGACTCCTCCTCTGACTGCATTTACCTAAACAAGCCGGAATCCTTGCCACTGTTAACCCCCCAAAGAGTTGGCAGGAAGTTGTTAACGGTCCAGCGCAACCCCAAAAAATCTGGTGCAGTTTGGGTTAGCTGATAAATGACAAGCAGTTAGGATATTTTTGGGGTCGTCTTGTTTATTTAGCATAATGGAGTTTACTGTATTTTGTATCTGCGGTTTCACATCGCATTGAAAATCGAATCAAATCGCGTGAAATTTAATCAACTTAAGCACACTTTTAACTTCCCAGCTCCCCAGTCGGAGTCGAGTCTCGCTTTAACAGGAAATCCATGTAATAAAATTCAAATTACAGTGCGCACTCGCAATACTTGAACTGTCTCAAAAATAGTCTTATTACTGATAATACATATTTTATAGGCTATTTTCTGATTTGATGCTCTTTTTTGTTCAAAACTTTCGAAATGCTAATAAAATATAGAAATTTGATAACTCTAATTTGTAAAATTTTGTTTTCACCCATTTTCGGTATTGTAAAATCGTACATTTAAAAATCATTAAAAAAAAACTGGTTAAAAAAAATAAATCTATTTAAAGTACTTCTGATAACATATATTTAATATAATCATTTGTTTTAGGGCTATTTTGTGTTGAGCACTTAGGAAATCAAAATAACAGAAAATTGATTACTTTAAATAATAAATCTATCGCTCGCTGTATTCTGTAAGTCCGTTTTTATATGAGTAAATATATGAGTATATCTAAGGACATCTATAAAACTTTTGGTATAAGGGATTTCATGCAATTGAAAATCAAAGATTTTTGAAGCTTAGAAGATACACGTTTTTGGAAGTTTGGGGGCTAAGTAAGAGAATGGTCCTCAATTATAATTCACTTTTTGGGAAAAGAAAAATAAACCTCGAGCCTTAAAAAAAATAATTAACTATGAATATTAAAGCCGTTTTTTCAAATTTATTCATTTTATGCTCAGACGCCATATTTTGCAAAGTAAACTGATTTTCTTAATTCAATTCTAAATAATGCGAATCAAACCTAAAAATTGTATTTTACATTTGTATAGAATTTTCTCAATTATTTAAGACATTCGAAAAAATTACCTTTTTGTGGGTAAGCACTGTAATATAACTTCAACTATTTGCAATGAATTGAGTTACTAATGGGATACAGTTGGGCTACTTACTGGGGCACTAACAGGAAGACAAAGCAGAAACGGCACTAAGCCAAACTCTCGATGATGCGTCGCTCCAGTGCCGATGAGCTTCAGTCCCCAGTCCCCAGTCCCCAGTTGCCAGTGCTCCATGCCACATTCAGCTGCAAGCCCCCACGCACAACTCGCTTGGCCATTAGTTGCGCATTTGCGTGTTTGGTCAGGCCAGTAAATACGAACCCTGGGCGGATGTGTAATGTCCGCTGTCCAAATAGACAAGCGAAACGACAAAGCCAGGAAATTAAGCCCTGTAAGCGGATTTAGTCACATGTGCCCAGATGGCAGCTACTTAGTCCCTGGAGTTATGTGCTGCACATTTATTTGATATACAACACAGTATCAATTCACCCAACCCACTACTTGCTGGCCCGTTTGCGAGCATTCCCAAAGATTCGCAGGTGTGCGCTCCGTGCCAGCTCCCGTGCCTCCAGCTTGCTCAGCTCAAAGAGTTCCGCCTCCAGCCGATAAATGTGACAGTTCATCTCTGCCGGCGTCTGCTTAGACAGCTCTGGAATGGCCAACACAATGTGGGTGTTACTAACTGGGCTTGTAATCTGTCGCTTTCTCAACTTACTCAATCGCTCTTGGGTGTCCTCTCGATTGGATAACTCGACCATCTCCTGCACTTTCTTGATGTCCACTTCGTCGATAATGGGGCTAAATGTTTTGCGTTTTCGTGGACTCTCCTCCACTTCATCCGCATCCACATCCCCAATGACATACTCGTCGGTGTCCTCATTCGAGGATACCGATGCTGTCGCTTCGATCTCATTCATAGTCTTAGTTTTCTTATTTTTATTTTGCTTAACCATCTTGATTTTTTTAAAGCTAGGAAAAACTGAATTAATTTTTCTTTTGTTAAAAATTGACAAGGTTGTCTATCAATTTATACTGCCAGTGTTGCTAAGTTTTAAAAATCAAATCAACAAAATGTATACACTTTTTTTCAATGAATTTAATAATCGAAACAACTTAAATTAACATTAAAAAAATATATAAAATATGTAAAAAAAAGTTACAACTATTGAAAAAAAAGATGAAAAATAAATAAAATAAAATTTCAATATATAACTTCAATTTTGAATTAATTATAAATAAATAATTAGCTTAAAAAGATAATAAATCTAACGGATTGCATAACTTTATAAGCAAAAATTTAATATATTTATTTATTTTTTATTATATTCATAATTCAATTATATTCCCAAATGCAGAGTGAAACTTTTAATTTTTTCATAGGACTTCAAACTGAGTCTGGTTGCGTCTATTTCCAGGGGTGGCAATTTATAATATATTCGCTGTTTTTATTGCGTATTTAGTAGCATATATGCAAACACAAGTCACCCACATATTTTGAGTCAAAAGCAAACACAATTTTGAAATATTTGCGCAGTTAACTAAATGGTATCTTGGCCTGAAGCATTAACCCGTAAGCCAACAAACCCGTAAACAGACTCCGTCCGGCGCACACATTAGCTATCTAGCGAGGCCATTAACTTTTAGAGAGGCAACCTTAAACCCAAACCGTTAACTGCAATTTGTTGCCGCATAAAGCCAAAAATGGAAATTTTCAACAACGTATTTTGTAGCAACACAATGGAAACCCCACGCTAAAAATTTATGCTTAATGAGCTGCACAAAATTAATTGTCGCAATGAAATCACGTGCCCAAAAGGGATCCACAGTTAGAGTATCCTGGCAACAGGACGTTGCGGAAATTGTCAGACTCGAACTGAAAGTGGAAGCGTATGTGGAGTGAGCTATATCGTAGTTAGGTAAAATATAAACAGTTGCTTATGCAAATTTGTGGCTGCAGGTGTTGCACAACTTAAAGACCGAGAAGCCCCACAGCAAAAAACGCGAAAGGACACTTTGTGGCTATTAGAAAACGTTTCGAAAAGAACTCGAAATTCTTGTAAACAATCCATCATTAGCACATGCAAACGCCATGCCACACTCTGACCCCACCCAAGCCCTTACACTCAGAAAAAAATCACCCATATAAAATAAGCAACTTGAAAAAATTCGTTGAACTTTAAAAATATTTTTTAGTTATACGAAAAAATTTCGTTAAGTTACAGATCCTTTTTTCATATATAATATATACATCTATTTTTTTGTAGTGGATAATATTTCTAAAATCGTTAATTTTAGAACATTTTTTTCGGAGTTTTAGAAAATTACATTAAAATTTACAATCTGAGGTGCCTAAGTTTTTTAAAGTGAAATATCTGAATTAAAAAACAATGTATATTTGATTAATCTTAAGAATAATATAAGTTGTTAGAATATAATTATAATATTACAAAGATACATTAAATTAAGAAGAAGAAAAATTCAGATATTTAGAAAGATTGAACTCTACCATTAACAAGTAAACATTTTCCATACCAAGATGAGTAACACTTGTCGATAAAAGTAATTGGATTTAGTAAAATGCAGTGCAACTTTTTCTCTGAGTGTACCCTACCCTTCCACGTGTGGGTGTTGCACGTGTCTGTTTGCATTGCTGCCAGCTTAGACGACAGCCAGACAACAACGACAACAACGAAAGCAACGACAACAACATCAGCAACAGGAACAACAGAAACAGCTGCAACAACATTTGCTGAATGTGTGTCGTGCACAGGACAAAGGACAAAGGACGCGTGCTTATTATTCTTGCATATTCCCATTGTGGTTGGTGATTCTCCCTTTACCCAGTTGGCTGTTTGCTGTTCTTTGTTGCTGGTTTGTTTTGTTGCTGCTGCTTTATGGCTTAAAAAGTTGGGCCAAAAGTATCGGTTTTTACTTTTACTTTGCGGCTCATGCAAATTGCACAAGTTAAATTTTGGTAAATGTCAGACCACCCATCCCCGACTCCAACCACGACCTCGTCTCCCTCTTAGCTTAAACACATTTCCAACCCCTGTGCCCCTTCCCCTTCCCCTTCCCCACACCCCAGCCCCTTTTCCCACAGCTACTAAATGATGGCTCATGTTATATGCCTAACTGTTGTCCGAAATCGTTCCCCTGGGGAGCTGAAGCTACTCTGCTGTGTATTTTACGAGTATCTGTACACTGAGAAACATTTTTGGTCAATCAATTCATATGAGGATATCGAATATAAATTAATAACAATATAAGCTGCAGATTTTTCTAATCATTTAAAAATAATATATCTCATTTATAGAGTGCTAGTAAAATGGAACGTTAGATTTTTAGATACCTGTATTACTCAAATAAGTCGCAAATAAAAATAAAAAATAATTAATAATTTTAATAAGCAAATCTAACGATTTTCGACGATTTGAGCAAAGCGATCCTAAACTCTAATTTTATACTATTTTCTAAATTTCATAACTAATTTAATTTAAAATAATAGTTTCAATTTGTACCTTAATTATTAAATATATTTCTTATAAATAGAATAATTGCCTTTTTATTTTAAATGATGACTGTTTTTTTCTGAGTGTGGCAGCTCATGTTGAATGTTCGCATTACACTGCAGTTTATTTGCACGGATTTGCGTATTATCATCCGGCGGCACGTGGCCGCTGCTGGAGCTGCTGTTGGCTTTGATTCGGCACTGTGTGCGCAGAGGAGAAGTGGCTGTTAAATACTGGCAACTGCTGATGGGCAAAACAAGTACGGCAACAAACAGGCGACGGAGACAAAATGGAGACTGCACTCGACAACAACAAATCGTCGTAGGCAGTTGGCACTGTAGCCAAAACGCTCAGTGAGTTGAACAACCTAAACAACATTGCAAGCAAGCAAACAAACAAACAAAAATAAACAAATAAACAAATAAGCAAACATCAAGCAAAACTAACAACGGAGCAACCAAAACAAGCTGCTGGCCAAAAGTGGCAGCGAGGACATTGTCCCAAATATGAAGCAGCATAAATTAGCTGCAGTTGCGCATGAGGCAAGCAGCAACAATTGCCACAACTGAAATGATCCTTAATAATGGTACAGTGAAGCCACCACAGTTTGTAATTGCCAATTACCCATGCCAAATTGCAATATTCTTTGCATTTTATACCGACTACTTGCTTATTATTTTAAATTATTGTTAATTGCAGGCAGCGCTTTCAATTTTAATTAATAACCATTTTTTGCTGTTGCTGTTTGCACATGCAAATTGCGCATTTAATTGGATTAACGCACATTTCCGATGTGGACACCCCTGCCGGCTCCTCGGCCAGTCCCTGGCCCTATTCCTGGCCAATTCATCATCGCTTGTGTTTATTTATGTTGCATTTTAATTATGTCGCATTGGCCAACGCAGCCAACTGAGCCACGTTGGAAGTGTGCCATGTCTGTGCAAGGGGCATGATAGGGGCCACATAGGGGCGGTGGCATCCACATTGAGGAGGAGACTGCTGCGGATGTGCGGCTCGTTGCAGCTGCAGTTGCCAAGCAGGCCACAACAACAACTAATTTACAAAAGAGCATAAAATACGCAATGTAAAATTGCACATTGATTTATACCTTTTACTTATTTATTTTTTTTTATTGTTAGTTATTATTTGGAAATCCCTCTCCATGGTAATTGATACCCTTTCCCAAAAGTGTTGTCTGATTGCATTGAATTGTGTGCATATTGCTTCTTAACGGTTCACTAATTTTCAGTTGCAGCAAGTCAATTGCCTGATTGCTGTTGGCCCGATAACAATGGTGAAAGTCGTCTCGCTGCCAGCAGCAGCAGCAGCAGCCACAGCTGCAACAACAGCAACAACTGCAACAACAACAACACTCATTGCATGCCACTGTGTAGGCGCAAGAATGAGATGCCACAGATGCAAAAATAAATGACAACGTCATAATACATAATCTTCACTGTTGACATCAATATGCCAATCAAAAAGGCATTTGGATTATGGGTCATGCAACTTGGTGGCACTACAGAGAATGTTTTGGCATAGAATACAGCTCGAATTCTTTTCATTAACATTTATCAAAGTTTAATTTTTTTCAGCAAAAATAATCTCGGCTAACGAACTGTTTATACTGCAAATGAGATGTATAATTTTAACATACATTTCGAACAAGAATCGAATAAGTTTTGGTAAAGCTTTCACTGATGAAATCTGTTATAGGAATGCAGTGCTGAATTGAACCCTATAGATATAGGAAAACTAAAAAACAAATTTGATAAATAAATTCTCTTAGTTAATTACATTAATTTAATCAATAGGTATCCCCATATCGCCAATTCCAATGTAAATTTAAATGCCGAGTGTCTCAATGTGTATTTCATAGCCGGTTGCAGAGTATCTGCAAGTCGAGCTTCTCGTCTCGAGCATTTTAAGTAGTAAAATAGAAAAAAACGCAAAAATAAATTCGCATTGTTTAACATTCAGTGTATGCCAAAACTTGATGTGTGCAAAAGGAAGCTCAATGAAAACTGTCTGCGTGGACAAGTCTCAATTGTTCTTCGCCTCGAATGCCTGGGGAATTGGGTTACAACTTAAATGTGGGTTAACTCCCTGAGTCTGGGCATGTGCAAAGCACCAAGAGACAATGATTATATTTGAATATGTTTCTTGCTTAATTTCAGTTTTATTTCTATATATAAAATAGTTAATAACATTGCCAACGTTCCATAGAAGTTATAAAAAGTGAACAAAGTTAATTACCACGTGGAACCTATTTAAAATAGGGACACAGACTCAGCTCACTTCGATGGTTGCTGAAGTGTTGCACGTGGGGAGGTGGCTGGTGAGGTGAGGCTAGGGAGCAGGTCACATGTCAGGCGACATTTAATTCTGGTGCTCGCCGTTGACAATTCATAATACATGCTTATAATTATCCTGCACCCTTTGCAGCCAGTTTTGTGCCACCAGCCGCTTTATGTCAGCTCGCAAGATTTACGGTCACCTTTTTGTGTTATTAATTGCCCCATCGCACGAACCTGTAGCGTCCTCGGCAGGTCCTTTCCGACTCACTAACCTGGCTTGTCCTTGGTGGCTTTATGCTTGTCGTCGCCAAATGCAAATCATAACAGTTGGACGAAGTTTGAGAGCACGACTAAAAAAATACCCGCACTAATTGCTATTTACGTATTTATTTATTAAATGATATTAAATGAAATATATAACGTAATAATTATAAATTTAAATTAAAATTAAAAAACAAATAAATAAAAAATGTTATACACGAAATAAGAAGTTTAAAATTTTGTTATCTAAGTTGGTAATCAAAGTTGTAATATGCCATTATTATTCTGAATGAAAATTATTTATAAATTTTTCAACTTTTTATATTTATTTATTTATTAGTGTAGAATATATAGAAAAATTTGAAACATAAAAAAATTATACGTTGTTTATATCAATTATTGCACACAGACAGCGCATACCCCATAAACATTCTAGGGTTAGGGTAACTGTAAGACATAAATATTAAAAGCCTAATTAATTTAAGCCGGCATTCCAGTTTATTGTATTAATTAGCATTTCGTTACCAATAATAATTGTAACGCAGGCGCAGCAGGTGTGAAATATTCACTCGATTTTCAGCTACCAGCTCCTTTCAGATCCTTACAGCTGCTTACAGCCAGGATACTCAGCAAGCAGCAATCAGTAAATTGCAAGTGGCGTTTCTGTCATTTTTAATGCAAAAAACTTATTAAATAATTAAAGTAAATTGTGCTTGGATTTTGCTGGTACAGCAAATAGGACCAGTTTCCAGTTAGCCAAACAGCTGCCATGTTGACATGTTTGCCAACTATTTAATCACCTAAATGCCCCAGGACGTGGCAGGACAACTACTCTTAGACAGCTGCAATTAGCACGACTGTATTTAAATTGGCTCAACAAAAATAATTCAATTTTCTCTCCGAAATGTTTATCTGGACTACTTCCAAATGATTGATGATGG
This sequence comes from Drosophila longiperda, assembly GCA_035042125.1. Lineage (NCBI taxonomy): Eukaryota > Metazoa > Arthropoda > Insecta > Diptera > Drosophilidae > Drosophila > Drosophila longiperda. The sequence goes on from JAWNLV010000107.1 coordinate 20,395,286, forward strand.
CAATCATTAAATTCACTTTTGCTTATGCCTTAAGCAAAGTGTCATTTTTCTATAATTGATTTCAGGAATTATACTTAATTCTTCATAACAGATCTGAACAAATATTTTTTTTTTTATTTCAGTTTGTCTACAATTTTCTCTGTGTAGCAAGCACAAATTACTTTTCCCTCACTTGCAACTAAATTGAGGCACTTGTGTGCTCTTGCCTCATTGTTAAAAACTAAGTGTAAGTAAAAGTAGTTAGCCCAGTTCGTAAACAATGTTTGGCAGTCGCCTCCTGGCTGCAATCGATGCATTAGTTATAGCCATATCGATATCACCATCGCCACTTTTAGTTTCATGAGTTGCAGGTGCTCGGCGAGTCTATCCATGTGTAAGATTGAGATAACTTACTGGCCATTCACTCAACACTCTTTAGTTTTTCAGCGGAGCATATTACCTTAGTCTTTTGGAATGCAGTTTACAGAAAATAAATGATATATAAATATTTTATAGGTTTTTTTCATTTCATAAATTAATAATATATAGAAATCATATTTGTATAACTAAAAATGCTAAACTTATTTATAGAAAAAATCAAAAAAATAGTAATAAAAATTGATCCCTGGAGGGCTGTTAGAGCTTAGGAGCATGTGTTCAAAATAAATTATATATAAATATATTCCAGTTTTCAAAAATAATGTCGTATTTAGGAATCATTAGAAAAACTGAAAAATCAAGTCCAAATTTTTAAAAAATATTCTGTCTACAGACCAGAATAATTTGCGATCTTACAGTTGTTAGAATGTAATATCGTTGGTTAATTAAATTATATAAATGAATAACAGATAAAAAGTTTATATTTTATATTATTTATATATTATATATTATTTTATTACATAAATTTACACACACTATATTAAATGATTGTATAATTGTAATTTTAAAAAGCTTATTTTTAATAATATAAACAATGGTCAATTATTACCATTAATAAAGAAAAATCATCAAAATTAGGTTCATATTTTTCTAAGCTTTTGAAAAAGATTCCATGTAATAAAGTAAAGCAAACCCATGATTCTTAGAATGAGAGATACAATCGTTTATATATTTATATGTATTTCCAGATAAATAACGTGAGTTATAGCAAAAGCAGTGATTCATTGCAATTTTCCGCCAAATTGTTTTCAACAGCTGTTTTAACAGACACATTATAGCCAATTTAATTGTTTTGTTAGCGTATCTTCTTTTTGTAATGCTGCTGTGAATTTTCTTCGTTTTTATGACGCTTCAATTGGCGTTGCTGTTAAAGCTGATGTTGGCTGTTGCTCATATGGCTAACGATATTGATGGATAACAAGTTTACAAGTCACTTGGAAAGTAGGTGAGTTGGCCAGTAATCGAATGGAATGAATCAAATGAATCCAATTGAAAAGTTCGCTGCTCTCCGCTTACAGCTCACTCACAATTGTGAATGCACTGATTCATGAATAGTAATGAGGAAATCACTTTAGACTTTAATTTACTATTCAAACGCAATTGCCTCTAAAGAGAAATTATTGTAAAAAATAAATGCCTGGCTTATAGTCTTCATTTAACTGCATTTATAAACAATCGAAACTTGGCTATATTGTATAGTAAGTTGAGTGCTGCATTAAACAGCGGATATATTGAGAATATTATTTTTAAACAGCTTTAGTTAGTTTTCTTATTTATAACTTTCAATTAAAGCAAGAATTTTACGATACTACTTTTATTTCATATTATTTCGCATTATAAAAAAAGAAAAATTGTTTTCTGAGCTGTATTAAACATCAAATTTATCTGGAATTAACTCTTCTAGTTATTTATCTTATTTTTAGCTATTAATCACAGAAGAGATTTATTATTTTTACTTGCAATCATGAAATAATAAACAATTTATATTTATATTTTTGTTTTGCCTGCATTGGATTCATCTAAAGATTTCATTTTAGCCAAGACTGAATAAGTAAATAATTTAATAATTTAGTTTCAATTTAATCACAAACTATGCCTGATACTAAAACTAAATTATTAACTAAACTGCAGAATTAACTTTCAATAAATTAATGAGTATTTATTTTTTTTTGATATATTATTTCAGTTAAAGAAAAATTTCAATTATCTCACAAAATTGAAAGTTGAAATTTAATCAGTTACTCAAGCCTTTGATCTAATGAAGCAGCAACAGTGCCGGGTGACGGATCTATATAAGAAGCTGTCAGACAGCAGATCCTTTAAATCTGTCGACTGCATCCGCATTGGCCAAGAGCATTTGGCCACCCTCTTTGCCATTTTGCCAAAGCCATTAAGCGAACCGAAGCGTCGGCACTTTGAAGTTCTTTGCACAAATTAAGTTGTTTTTGACGGAGAGCATATCATATCATCGTCATATATAGCACATAATTTGCTCGGGTTCTAAATATAGTCGGGCAGAGATCATTAGTGCACAGGATGCAGGAGCGAGACCATTTGCAACCAACACATTAACTCCGCTTTTTTTGAAGGGGGTTGGACCGAGAGAAGGGCACAAACAAAATCAGACAAAAGTTGTAAAAATTGATGTGACAAATTGTTTTCGGCTGGCGCGCGACTTTTGACCCACATGCAGCAAACGCAACTCGGCAACTCGGCAACTTGGGGACTTGGCGACTTCCTTGTCACTTTATTTGTTCGCTTTTAATGTTTTCTTTTCTTTTTGTTTTTTTTTTCTTTCTTTCACTTACCTCAGCAATAACAGCAGCAGCAGCTGCAGAACTTTTCGCAGTCATCAATGGTAATATCATGAATGTGAGTGTGCGAGTGTGTGTGAGTGAGTATGCTGATAGTGCGGCGGTCTACAGTTGACTATGGACTATGGAGTGAAAGTTAAAGTAAAATATTCGGAAAAAGTCACCTAACCAAAAATTAAAAATTAATGTTTTGACACAAATAAATAAAAATCAAACAATTTCGTCTCAAAATAAACAAAAAACTTTATCAGAAAACAAGAATTATTTTTTATTTACTTATAAATCGCTTTTTACTATTCAAATTTAAAATTTTAATTAATAATTATTTATTTTATATCCCTTCGTTTTTTTTTACCTTTTTACTTTAAAAGGTCTTTTTTAAAAATTGTGTTTTTGAGTTGAAGTTGTTAAATAAAATAAAATATTTGTCTATATATGACGAAATATTAAATTATTACTGTTATTACACTACACATATATTTTATATGTATTAAGTAAAAGCCACAAATAATTAGTTTTAAAAAAATTTAATTCGATAAGAGCTTCTTTTCTTCTCGTATTTTTTGATAGCTTATTTGTTGGTTTTATAAAAAAAATATTTATGTTCATAGTACAACCTGAAATCTGAAACGAATTAGTGTTTTCAAGATGCAGTAAATTTATTAAATCTTATTTATCTAGTTAAAATTTATGAAATAAAAATGATGTTATCAAAATATAAGTGCTCTATATATACAATTATAAAAGTATTGTTAGTTTTATCCAGAAAAGCTGACGTACAACTCCATTGTGATATACAACTCACTCCACAAGCAAAACCAGCAGCATTACTAAGACGGCATCTTTTGGCTCGTAAGTCGCCGTTGAGTCTGACCCAGTTTTGGCTGATGGCAGACAAATTGTCTGCGCCGCACAGATAGTTTATGATGCTTTTGAACTTTGCTTTAAAGCGCTCAAAAGAAGTCGCAAAATAATGCGAAAATCGCAAACGCAATTGGCAAGCTAAGACGCAAAAAATGAAATTTGTAAAAACGATTAGCTGACCAAGTTGGCGCCTGTTGCAAACCGAAGGTGGCATATTGCATGTGCCCCATGTAAATTCAATTATTTACCATTTTGTCTTAACCCTTGACTCTGAGAAAGCCAAGTTCAAATTTCCGTACTCTTGCCTGCAAATGAGTTTTCCAACAATTTAAACAGATTTGTTTCGCCAAAATGGGTATTTTTTGTGACTATGACACATATCTATAAACCAAAAATGCCAACTCTCACTGAAATGGCAAAAGTCAGTTTTGCGATATTAAGTGTCAGCGGCTGTGTGACTTTTATTAATGCCCCAAACATGCATAACTAGTTTGCCCCCACCCCTCTCCCACAACTCCTGGTAAGAATGACAGAGTTCAGTTTTATGTGCATATGTCCGAGAAGAACTCAAAATTCAACATTCGACATCATGCGCCGCAATGCAGTGAAATGCCAAAAAAGTGACCACCGACACAGTGGTGCCACGGTGCAACGGTGCAGAGCAGGGCGGACAGCAGCAACGTTGCTCATGTCAACCAGCCAGGGGAGCCGCAGAACGGAGAGTGGCTGCAAGTGCATTGCCAGAGGCATAAGTAATCCACACAAAATAACCACAAGAAACCAAACAGCCGCAGCTTCACACACATAAAACTGTCAAAATTGTGTGTGCGAATGCAAAGGCATAGTGCCTGCTAAAAATAACCATACATGCAGTGGCTATTGGTAAATTACAGCTCACACTAATTAGCGCTGTTCGAAAATATTAATTACTTTAAAGTTTATAGTTTTGAACCATGAAACTCGTTAGTTCCGTAAAGTAAAATATATTAATTTTTTCCTTTAAGCTATAAAATGTAATATTAGATTTACTTGAGAATTTATGAGTTTTAGCTGTGGTTGTTGCAAAATTATAGCTTTCGGTTATAAAATTCATTTCAAAATTAAAAGTTATAATCTTATCCTTATCCTTTACTGTATAGTTATGAACTTTGAAATTAAATTATAATAATAAAAATGTTTTATTATTTAATTTAAATAATTATATATAAATAAAAATATATTTAATTTGCAATTATTATATTTTAAGTATTTTCTACATATTTAAATTGCACAAAATAATTTCTAAAAAAAAAAGAGCCATCTAATAAAAGCTAAAATTCAATATTGCATATTATATAACACAAGTTTATCTGTTGTAGAAACTAAAACTATTATAAATTTTTAATACAAAAACTACGTACTTAATTCGATTCTCATAAAGCGCACAAAAAGCATTATTATCTGCAGTTGTAATTGATTAAATTCGCATTTAAATTCAAATATATTTCAAGTACCTCTAAGCTTCAATTATTTGTTTGTGTGTACATTTGATGCTTGCACACACTGTGCAAGTAAACACAATAAAATAGTTGCTCCTCATGCGTATTTCTGACACCCACATTTCAACAGCAACTAGCAGACCAGCAAGTTGCACAAATCAAGTCAAGAATTGCATTTATGAGTTTCTAGAGGCAGAACCCGAAAACTGATAGACATCTTTCACTATATGCAGTGGGTGTGTGTGTGTATGTGTGTATGTGTGTGTGTGTGTGTGTGTGTGTGTGTGTGCGTGTGTGTGTGCCATTGACTTTGCAACTTTGATGAGAGAGAGAGGCGTTGACAGTTCTGTCAGTTAGTCAGTCTGCCCGTCAGTTTGCTGTCGATGGTGGCAAACAAAGAAGTTTGTCATCAGACATATTTACACTTTAGCATAAGTAAGGAGATAGTTTGTGTATGTATTTTGGTGTTCCTGCCACTTGTACATATCGGCATCGCCAACGGAAGTGCAACTCAAACAGCAGTCCAGTGGCACGTCTGCTGGCTTGGAACACACACAAAGGCAAAAACTTTTTCAGTTTGCTGCCACTCAAATTTTGTGGCAAGAGCAGATCATTCTCCTGTAGGCACTCCAACTCTATCTTCCGCTGCTGTTGCTATCACTGTTCGTCCGTCACTTTGACACTGCTTGCATTCGGCAATCATATTTTCTTATTGTCTACAAAGTTTTTTGCTGTTATAAAAAAACAAAAAAACAAAACCAACGGGTGAGTCTACTCTTCTCATGGAGAGCTAAAAACAAAATTTAATAATTAGCTTACTCGATGTTTTTATTTAAAAGTGCACTTTAAGCTCTAAAAAAAATGACTTAAATATCTTATTTTTGTAATAAACAAAAGCTGATAATACGAATAATTTTGAAAACACTAAATTAACTAAATGCTTGTAAATATGAAAAGAAATAAGAACAACAAAAATTAAAAATGTATATTATTCACTTAATACGAATTAATTAATTATTTATTTATATGCGGAACTTAACCAATTTTTAATCACATTAATCACAAAATGACAGCTCCTTAATATTGTAACCAAAATTTTAAAGACTATCGTTGCAACAGCTTCCCCCAGCCGACATTTAATTTTTGGCCGTTATGTTTCTATGGTACACGCTCATTTACGATATTATATAGCTTCATATCTTCTTCATTTTTTTGCTTTTTTATATGTACGTGTTCGTCGGCTGATTGCAGAACTAGATAAAATGGCGCAGACGCTATAATTATGGCTGGCTAGCAGGGCAAACGCTCTTTTATTTCATTTTCACTCAATGAAGCGCAATAATTGCTGCGATTAATGCAAATTCTTCTAACGCTTCAAAGGCATAAAATTTGACTGCACAAAAAGGCGGCACATGACCGGAGTACGCCCATGTCTCGCCCACACATATATATATGTTTATATATATATTTATATAAATATATATATGCATACATACACATATATACTGTCAACCCCTTGCGAGACACTTGTCCCCCTTTTGTAGCATACCCTTTCAGTTAATACTGGCAATGTGTATGCAAATGAGTTTCCAATGACTTGGTCCGAAAACAAAACACCGCACAGCGCCCAAAGGATGATGTCTGCTGCACTTGAACTTGACTCCTCCCCGGACACTCTGACAGTGGCCCAACTTGCCATTAGCCTGCGTGTGCAACTGTATGGGTGTGTGTGTGTCTGTGTGTGATTGAAGAAAGCGTTGCTTGTGCTATAAAAGCATTTTGTGCAAAATTTGCACTTTTACTGCGACCAGTCTGTGTGGCATGTCCCTCGTGCCTTGTCGAACTTTAAACGCTTAACGCAATGAGATAAGAGCTTGCAGCAATTTAATGCACGTGTCCCTTAAAATATTGTAGGCGCTTATCGCACCTTAAGAGCAACTTTTCGTTGACACTAAAAGCCTCCAGTGGTCGATAAACCTGTCAGGCCGATGTTCAAGTAAGTTTCACATGTGTTTTACGACTCAAAGCTTATCATTTAATGGGTACATTTTTACTATTTAAGTGTTAAGTTATTAGTTATTTGGCGCTCAACTTTTCAAGCTAAGCATCAGTGCTGAAAAGCACTGTAAGTATTTCTTACAGTCTGGCAGCAGAAATGTGTAGCGTTGCCACACATTAAAAACTTGTTGCATTGCCACAAGTTGGCAGGACTGCTGTTTATGTAAACAAGAAGAAGACGAAACGCTTATAAAACATTTGATTTTGCACAAGAATACAAACAAATCGTGCAAATGTCCAAGCACACATTAATAGGTAGGTTTAATAAATGCCCAATATAAAGCAAACTTATTGACACGGATATTCATCGTCAGGTGGCGGGACTGGGTTCATTGGCCAACATCTGGCCAACCATCTTACGCAGAAGGGTCATGAAATCACCGTTATTTCTCGGATGCCCGGCCCAAAGCGGATCACCTGGCACCAGCTAGAAAAACAGGGCATACCCAGCAGCGTGAATGGCGTAGTGAATGCCACGGGTCAGAATGTCCTCGATCCGTCCAGACGCTGGACACCGGGCTTTAAGCAGAACGTTTGGAACTCTCGCATAAATTCAGCCAAAATGCTGAGTAACGCAATCAAAGCAGCACCCCAAGTCAAATCCTTTGTGAACGTGTGTGGCGTGAGTCTCTATCGTCCCTCGGCTACAAAGACCTTCACAGAGGCGGATCAGGGCGAAAGCTATGACTACATGTCCCGCTTATGCCTGGCCTGGGAGGAGGCCGCGTGCTCCGCAGACAGCTGCAAGTGTGTAAGTTTTTGCATATATATAGTTGATTATCAGTACAATTAACTGACACCATTTAGACCATAGTGCGCAGTGGAGTCGTTGTGGGACGTAATGGCGGCATGATCAAGTCCATATGGTTACCTTTTAAACTTGGATTGGGTGGTCCCATGGGTAGCGGGGATCAGATCATGCCTTGGATACATATGCACGATTTGTGTGCACTCATACAACACTTGATGGAGAAAGGTGAAACGGGTGCCTTTAATGCCGTCGCACCGGAAATAGCCACCAATAAGAGCTTCTCGCAGGTAAAGATTTCCAATTTATTACTGCTCCAAATTGACTGCTAATCCTTGTACTCTATTGCCGTAGGAATTTGCTAAGGCGTTAAATCGTCCCTGCCTCTTCAACGTGCCCGAGTTCGTGGTGCACGCCATTTTTGGAAAGGAGCGTGCGGCGCTTCTCTTGAGCGGCGCCAGAATACAGCCCCAGCGTGCGATCTCCTCGGGCTACCAGTTCAAATACCCCACTGTCAAGTCTGCTGTCGCCGAGGTGGTTGGCAAATAAGTCTACATGTGACATTCAAATGCTTTACATTGGCCAAAACTGTAATATATTATTTAATCTTTTGTATATATTATCGAAATTAAAATTAGAGCATACACGAATAGAACCTTTGTTGAATCACACTGAAAATTGTGAAATTTAAATTTCATAATTGTTGAATTTAATTTGTTTACACATTTGTGTGGACCATTTAGCCATCTGTTAATAATTATTTTATTAATATAATGTGTCATGCTTTATAGTTGGAATAATGAGTAAATTGGGGCAGAAGATTTGTAGTGAGAGTAAAAAAAAACAAAATTTGTTTTTTACTGATTCTAATTTTAGTGGTGCATCCCAAAAAGTCTACATGCATTCAATAAATACTATTTATCATATTTGTATCAATATACTATATTTGTTTGTATTAACAAATCACAATTTACAATCAACCCAAATCCAAACAAATGTACTCAATCTATTATAGAAATATTTTTTTTTTACTAAGCCCATTCGTTATATAAATATATGATTATAAAGATAATCTGCAAAAAAAAATTATCGAATTAATTGAATTAATTAGGCAAACAGAAAATGAAAACAAAATGTATTCATACATATAATATATATATATATATATATATATTATGTAGTAATTTCAATAGCTAAGCTGCAGGTATAAAAAGGCAAAATATTTAGAAGAACCTTCAGTAGCTCCAGTGGAACCAGACTAGAAGTGCAAAGATAAAATGATATCAAAATCTCAGCAATTGTTGCTCGTTATTGGGATCTGTTTGGTATGTTTGTGGCTAATAAACACGCTAGGTCGTAATTAAATATGTAACATATATTAATTAATTAACTAAATAGTGTGTGGCAAGCAGTGCCGATGTGGATTGCGCTGAGCGACCCACATTTGTGAATCCAGCAAAATGCTGTCCAATTCATCATTTTATCAGTGCCGAAGTGAATGAGAAATGTGAGCAGTATAAAGTGACACCGTCAGAAGAGCCGCCAATGTCGGACGAGCAGAGCGGCGAGGGAATGCATCGCCATCGTCATTATCGCAGGTTCTTCCCCCAACAAGTAAGTAAAAAGCATATACAACAGATTTTAGCTAATAATTGGATTTCTCGTAAAGTGCTTAATTTCGTGTATATTCAATGAGACCGGTTTCTATGAGGACAACAAACTGGATGAGGAGAAGCTAACTGACTACCTGGAGGTTACCTTTGGGCACGACACTGAGGTACAGACCGCGACTAAGGATGCATTCATCTCCTGTGCGGCCAAGGTTCAAGAGTTCATGGAGAAATATGGAAATCGACCACGCCCCTCCTCACAACCAAATCCATCTATGTGTCCTCGCAGTCCCGCCTTCTTGACTGGGTGCGTCTTATTTAAATTACTAAAGAGCTGCCCGGACTCCATTTGGAGCGATACCCAGGAGTGCAATGACAATCGCGAATACTTCGAAAATTGCAAGCCCCCAAATCGTCGTTTCTCAAGCAAAGAAGAGTCAACAAAATAAACAAAAATATGCAAAAAGCAATTTAAGCCAGTTATCAAAATCACGTAAAATTTGTTTACATTTATTTGTTAATATTTCAACTTAACCATTCCTAAATAAGAATTAAATATAAAAACATAATTAAAGTTTCTCCACCGAGAGACGTTAACTGATTTAGTAGTCCCAAATTTTGTTAATAAAAGTTCATTGAGGATAACTTGGCAAGCAAAATGGGTTTCATTCAAGAAATTAAATCTAAAACGATTGTTCATTTGGCAGCTATATGATATAGTTATCCGATCCAACCAGCTTCAACAAAGCGGATATTTGTTTAGTTTCAGCAAGACATTTCGCCTCTGTTCTGCTCAAGAACACTCTTTATGGCGTCGAAGACGGCTACCTAAATAAAATATATTAAAACTTCAACAATACTTTAATACCCTCTACAAAGTCTTGCAAGTTAAAAAAAAATTCACACAATTATTTAAAACCTCAACGAAATGTTTAAAAAAAATTTTATTTTGTATACAAGAAAATATTATTTACAGTACAAATATGATAAATGTTTGGCAGCAATGTAAAAGGGCTTTTTATTTATTTAAAGTATTTTTCATAATTGTTTCTTAAATTCTTAACGAACTTTTGTTTAATATCCGTCAACTGATTCGCTGCACGGCAAACTTCTGCTTTCTGCTAGTGTTGTGTTTACAAAACTTTAACTTTAACTTTAAATAACTCCTTGCAACTTGAGTTAATTCTGTTCTGCACATCCTTTGTGGTGCTTATCTTTGTGTTGCACGTCTGGGCGCTCAATGAAATAGAAAATTCGATTTGCTACATTGCAATTGGTAATCGGGCGCATGTGCCACTCAGGCCAGCAGGAAGACAGTTAGTGCCCCGATTGTGCTTCATTCGTATCCTGGCAGGCAAGGCACAAGGACATGGCAGCTGTTGAGCGCGAGTTGGAGCAGTTCCTGGAGCAGTGCCGACGGCAGCAGTTCAGTGAACAGGAAATGTGCAACATATGTCAACCACTTGTCTGGCAAGTGCGCTTGAAGGAACTGCGTCGCTGGACGCAGTGGCTCCTGCTGCCTGCTGTTCTGGCCTATCTGCTGTGGAGCTACTGCGACACTTTTGCATGGACAGCCAGTGCTGTGGGTCGCCTGCTGTTGATACAGATGCTGCCCTATTGGAACTGGACGCCCTACTACAATGCCCAGTGTCTGATTGAACGTGGCACAGAGGAGCAGCCGACAAAGCCAAGTCTGGGCAGGCACGATACGCTCTGGGAGAATTGTGTGCTGTGCGACACATTGGGTAAGCAGATTACAGATTTTTTTTTAAAAAGTTTAATTAATTTTTTTAATATTTACTATATTGAACTTCAAAATTTAAAAAGTCTGGTTTCAAATTAATATTTTAGAATAATTATTCAAATCGCTTCAATTAAAAATTTAATGATAAATTCTTCCAAGTGCGCAAAATCTCTACAAATATACCCAAACTCTCACGTATACTTTAAAATTAAATAAAGTCATAAAAACTAATTGTCTACAATATCTAAATTATTTAAATTAATATTAATACGACGATTTAATAGAAAATTATTCCAAGTCAATTATAATGCAAATTTCTACGAAATGTGATAAAATCTATACAAATATTAGAAAGTTCTTGCAAGCGAGTATAATTTTTTATAAAATGAAATAATTCAAAGGTTTACCTACAAAAATGTAAATATTGTTTTTTTGTAGTGAAAAAAATATTTATTTTTTATTTATTTCTTGTAGCAGACTGAATACATTCTAAGTATTTTGTATATCCAACTTTCCGATATTTTCCTATATTTACTCTTTCGTTGTCTATCCTTTTTTATTTATCCTTCCCTATCGATATGCTTACCTTATAACTATACCTGAATTTTTTGTTCTGCTTGGGCTTTTCTCGGTTTCCCAAGCATACCAAACAAATGTTTAACCATTTAAAATTTGTTTATCCCTCACACATACTTTATATACTTTATTTTAAATTAGTAAATAAGTTAATTTATAATTTATATATATATAAATTTATATAAAGCGTTATTTTAAACTGCGATTATTTATTTTTCCAAATGAAACAAAATATAAAAATATAATTCATAAATTGTCATCACCTGCACAGAAAGCATACCAACTGCCTCGAATGTCAGCTACTCCATGTTGGAGACGCAGTATTTGGAACGTGGTATGCCCGTCATCATTACTGATTGCCAGCTGCGAGTGGATTTGGATAGTTTGCTGATGCGCATTCTGGACAGGGCACCCGATTTGCTTGCCAGTGAACCCTGCGATGTGTCAAGCAACCTGCTGTTGAGGCAACTGTTCAACTTGGATGCTGCACTGCAGAAGATTCCGACAACGGCTGCTTGGCATCTGCAGTTCCGCAACTGCGACTCCAAAGCAGTGAAAGCATCGCGTCTCTATTCGGACCGGCCCTATTATTATCCCAGACACCTGGAGCCCTACTACTCCAGCTGGCTGCTGATGGCGCACAATGTGCCCCGCCACCAGACGGAGATCTTTGTGCGTGGCCTTATCTTTGTGCAGCAGCTGAGCGGCCACTTTGAGTGGCGTCTCAAACCCAAACAACCTTGCGACGAGGACGGCTGCCCCAATCTCAGCCTGCGTCTAAAGGAAGGCGAGTGTTTGGTCTACTCCACAGATCTGTGGCGCCTCAGTTATGGCCTGGAGCAGCTGCAAGCCAGGCACGCTTCGATTGCCACTTTACTGGAGGTCAACTGGCAGCTGTAACGAGCACGTTCGAACTAAAACAAATAATAACCAAGAATATCATAAAAATATATATAAACCAAAGTACAAAAAAATTGACAATTTGAATTTAAAATGAGTTTTGACAAATATAATAAAAAAAAAGTATAACAACTTAAAATATACGGTTAATAATACAAATATACATTGAAAAATAAAATAAGATCAATTTTATAATATGAGAAAATATCAGAAAACAATTTTACAAAATAAAGGTTAACATTTAAACAATATAACAATAAACCTGCACTTAAAAAATAATCAGAAACTTCCCAGATAATTGATACTTAAAACTGATTTATTATTTGGTCGAAAACGAATAGGTTTCGCTAGTCAAGTAGTTGGCCAAATTGTATTTACAGAGAGTTATGCGAGATTTTAGCCATCGAATGCACAGCGGATATGCATGGAACTTAAGTAATACTGAAGGATAGAAGCTTCGCTGTGATCAACTGGGATTAAGCGCGCCGGCACTTGGCCTCGACAAGTTTCTGCAATGTGCCCGTCAGACTGTTGATGGCATCGATTTTCATGCGCTCGATACGCTCCTGTTGCACCATTGACATTTTTTGGATTTGCATCTGTTCTCGCTGCAAACTGCGCTGCAACTCCATCTTCTCGCGCTCCATATCCAGCTTGCGCTCAAAGTAATCCTTCCACCAGGAATCATCCACCACCTGTGAGTGCTGCTCGTATAGCTTGCTGGTGGGCGCCATTACCATTTCGTTGCTATCGTTTTGATCCGGCGGAGTGCTGGTCGTCTGTTCCGCATCGTACTCCAGTTTGGGCTGACGCACCTCCGACAAACTGTTGCTATCTTCATCGAACTCATCGTTCGACTTGGTGTCCAGCTGCACCTGCGGCTGCAGCAGCACCTGATCCACGGGTGTTATATACGGCTGTGCCTCCTGACAGCCGGACTGCAATTGTCCTGGTTGGGTCAGCAGCACTGGCGTCACTGAATTCTGCTGATATGATATCGGTTTCAGCGGTGGTGGTTGGTGTGGCTGTTGCTGTTGCTGCTGCGACTGTGGCGCCTGTTGCTGTTGTTGCTGTTTTTGCTTTGCAGCCGCCGGCAGCTGCATATCGAAATCGGCCTTCTTGCCCTGCAAGTACTTGAACATCTCCTCAAAGAACTCCCAGTGCACATAGCCCGAAACATATTTCTTGTTCAGATTCTTGTTGTACGTGATGAGGATGTTATGCCACTTCTTCTGCACCTTGGCGGCGCTATACCGGAATCCCAACCGTTGCAGCTGTCGGGTGCAGTGCAACCAAAGCGCCGTTCGCTTCTGTCTGCCCTCGGTGAAGCTACCCTCCATCGGACCCCTAATGTGGATAAGTGCACGTGTCGCCTCCGTTGTCCAAGCGCGCTCGTAGGGACCACGTCCAATGTTATTAACCCCACCTGACTCCGCCTCCTCCAGCAGGCAATCGTCGTCGAAGTCATCCAAATCGTCGTCGCTGATTTGAAAGGCTGCAAAAAGTGCAAAAGGGAAATTTACAAAAAATTACACTTGTTGCATTCTCGCAGTGTGGCAACGCTAAGAACTCTAATATTCCCACATTCTCTCTCTTTTTAGTCGCTCTCGGACGTTCTAGCTCTCCGTGTGGCGCTCTCTCAGTTTTTGGCTTACCACCCACCATCAGGTCACCGCATACTAGTTACCGCCCGTAGCTGCAAGGATGCTAGCGCTGCTGCTGCGGCTGCTGACGCACAATCATACGTACGTAAATAGCTGCAGCCGCAGCCTCAAGCAGATACACACAATTTCTCATACGTCAGAATCAGAATCAAATAAAAGCTCATTACACTATAAATTGAAATATCAGCATACACACACAATGCTTATAAGTGTATTAACTTACGTTCATTTTCATCGACACTGTCATTATTATTAGTTGCAACATTCCCCTCATTTGTTATAACTTGTGCCATTTTACTTCTATGATTTAACTAGAATTTTCTTTTTGGCTTTTTTTGGATTTGCCAGCCTCTAAACTAGACCTGCGTGCTCTCAATAGTTATCCATTACTAAAGAGGACATTTTGCTTGATACAGCTTCCAAGCAGACTGATACATTTCGCGTGCGCCATCGCTCTCAGAGCTCTCTCGTCTTTGTGGGCTGTCTCTCTGGGCTCAGATCTGCGGCAGCTGTGTCCTATGAGTGACTTGCAAGGCGTCTAGTCCATAGTATAGTAAAGTATCTAGAACAATCACTACTACCTGTAAATGATTGTTTTAACGGTGGAATGAATTATTCAGCATCTGCGCACTGTTCATAAATATATCAAAGTATAAAAAAAAACTGTATAGCTTAATATATGTGCTAGATATTGCAAGAAAATATAAATAACCATCAACCGCCTATTTTCAAAATGAGTCTCTTTGTTTTGATTTTATTTTTCAACGATATCAAGTATTTTTGTTCTAGTTCCTGTGATTTTGCCAAAGTCTGTTAATTATTTTGAAGTCTATTTCGTGTTGCTAGCACACTATATTAAATATAAAGTACTTACGTTGGAAAACACTGTCAGAGAATTTTTAAGCGATTTAAATTTTTGGACCCATTTGCTAATTGAATCATCAATTGCTAAAACGGCTGTCGGTCAATTTTTAGCACAAGATAAATCTTAAAAGTGATTGGCATTTGAAATATTAGATTTCTAAAAATTAACTCACCTAGGACTAACGCTTATCATCCGGCTAGTCGTCCATTTTACTTAGAAACCTACTAATTATGGACAATCATTAATAAAATCTATATAATACACCATTATAAAACAACGCACTGCATAAGGACTCGCAGACTTGACTGTATAACGTACAAGAAGTATTTTATGTTTCTAGCCATTGGAAACGTCAGGCAATGCTGTTCTCGAACAACTGATATATTCGTAGCATAGCGTTGCCACTTTACCTAACGATTGCCGGCAAATATCGATATTTTTCCATCACTAAACGCATCAAAATTGCGCGTGTTTCTTTTTTGTTGTTAAAAACAGTGAATTTTGTTGTCAAACAATACAAACTAAATAATAAATCTGTCTGCTCATATTGTTGTGTAGTTATTAAGTTATAATTTATTAAAATGCCTGCCGTCGAAAAGTGTGTCATGTGAGTAGCTGTAATAGAGTATTCAACGGTTGCTAAATGCTTCTTCCACCTAACCAGTTACGATTGGAAGCGACTGTGGCAAATGGTGTCTGGCATACACTATGAGACGCAAAAGGAAACAGTACGCGAGGAGCTGCTCAACGTTTGCACCGAGCTGCAAGCCGGCGTGTTGCAGTTCAAGCCCAAAAGTGCCTCCAATGTGGAGCTGGCCGCACTCCTAAAGGAGAAGAAACAGGAGAAGCTGCTGCCATTTACTGTGCGACTACAGGACCTGCTCAACCTGGAGTCGGCTCAATGCTGGGAGATCTTGTGCTATTACCTGACTAAGGAGTATCGCGGCTCCGCCAGTCTCCTAACTCAGCTCATCTCCAACGAGACTAACATGATGAAATTGCTCGAGGACATCAGGCACTACTATTCACTGGAGCGTATGATTGTCCTTAAGATTCTAAAAAATGTGCTTGTCTTTTACAAAGTGTCCAATCATCCATACCACAATGAGTACAGAGAGGTTGTCGAAAAGCTGTCGCTTCCCCGCCTTGTCGACTCTTATCTCAATCAACTGGAATATCTGATTAATGAGCTGCCGCCGCACAAGCTGCTGGCAGGTGAAAGCTTTCACTGCACAGCCAGTTTGATCAACTGGTCGGAGCGCAATGCACGCGAGATAAACGAAGTGTTGCACATACTTTTGCTGCTCAGCGAGCAATATCCCATGAATCTGAGTCATATCAAGCGACTTTTTACCATCATAAAGCAGCACTTGTTTGGTCACATGCAGAACCATCTGAAAAAGGAAAACATCTATCACAAGGAGCTGATCGAGAATATAACGTATTCGGAGCTGGTATTGCTTCTGAAGTGTTTGGACTTTGAGCAGCCTGGCAATAATGCCAAGCTAATCGAACAGCTCATTGAAGATCTGCACTGCGAAATAACGGATATGCATTACCGCCCCGAGCATGGTCCACTGTTACTGACTTGGATGATGCTTCGGCTGCGTGGCACCAAGGATGCCGACGATGCGTCCAGTCTGTTGCGCTGCCGCCAGCTAGGCAAACGTGCCGTCGATCTCAAGTGCTTTGTGCAACTCCACGCAATCGTCACTCATGCGATGTTTTCCGATGACAGCCTTTTGTCGCGTATTGTTCGCAAAACCATTTACAATCAGCTGTGCTACTTGTGCGATCTCTTCGATGGCGATGGCAGCTGTGCTCGCTACGAGGGCATCTACGAGCTACTTTGTGAACTGCTCTCCTGGCCACAGTTGGCGAAAGATTTTTGCACGCGCGAAGGTTTGTTCTCGTTAATACCCTCTTAATTGCATCCATTATAAATCCACAAATTTCAGATGGCGTATGTTCACTGTACAATTCGTTGCTGGAGAACTTTCCGCTACAGTTCACCAACTTGGCCAAGATAGCTCAGGCACTCAGCAAGGCTGGCCAAGGCAACTACGTAAGCTAAAATTGCTTCTAAAAACCATTCTCAGAGTAAAATGTATGTCTATTTTCATTTGAAAAGATCAAAAGCCAGTTGGAATCGCTGCCCATGCTTGCATTGCTCTATGATGAGCATGAGCACAAGGTGAAGGAGTTGGACTCAAATGAATACGAGTTGACCAGCGCAATGCAGCCCTTTCCACGCATTGATTTCACACTGCCCGCCGGCACAAGTTGCACCGTTGTCCAGCATGCTAACGGTTTCTATATGCATTTTCGCTGCAGCGTAAACTTTTTCAATGCGCTGCACCACGAGATCAACTGTCTACTGCAGGAGAAGGCGCAGTTCCATGGCGAATTTGAATCCAATGAGCGCATAAAGCGCGTCGAGGCGGGCCTCAAGTATCTGGAACTGGTTGTACAGCGCACCAAGTCCGTGGAGGGCATTAGTGCTGAGATGGTGCATCCCACAGAGATGTGCATTGATCTGCTGAGCAAATTTAAGAGCGTGCAATGCCCACCGGTTGGATTGCTCTCCAATTGCCTGAATGTCTGCACGGCACTGCTGCCCCTCGTCGATGAGGAGATCTTCATGCGCGTCAGCAATCTGGATATATTGCCCACGACCAGCAATCAGTCGCTGCACGACTTCAAGCTCTTTGCCAGCGCTGCCTACTTTGAGTCGCGATTCCTTGGCTCGGTCATCGACAATGTGGAGAAGAAGATGGAACGCTACGATTTTCTCTTGGCCTACTTGAATTTTCTGCGCACCTATACAAAGCTGCAGCGCAAGCGATATCTTCAAGTTGAGATACCAGGATTGGTCTTTCTGCTGCGCGATGTGTTTCCCCATCTGCACACGTGGCACTTCAAGTCGCATCTGGACAAGAACAAGATCTACTTTGAGGTGCTCAGCCTAATCTGCGATGTCTTTGATATCATAGGCAGCAGCAGCGCTGCCAAATGCGAACAGCGCCAACTGCTGCTCAATGTCTGCATCTTTTCTCTGCTCAATCTGGACAATGGATTAATTTTACTAAGGTATATATATATATATATATTTATATATATATATATATATATATATATATATATATAAATATATATATATAAATATATATATATATATTTATATATATATATATATTTATATAGCCGTAACTGGAATCCCTTATTAATCGAGTGCATCTCTTTAGATTTGTTGGCGTTGGCAATGCGTATGCGCAGCACACCATGGAACTACAGACGAACTGGATGCAGCAGCAGCCGCATGGACTCATGATGCTCGTGCGCCTCTCCATGCGAATACTTATGCAGTTGCTGTGCCTCAAGAGTCACGTGTATGCAGCCGACACGCTCTCACCACTGGAGGCTCTGATCTACACGCAGCCAAAGCAGCGAGACACGTTGCGCATAATACCCAATGTGTGCAGCTATATGAGCAACATATTTGATCGTTGGTTGCCCATTGTTTCATGCCGACTGCTCAAACGCATCGCGTTGGAATTCAACATGTCGCTGCTGGCCTGCTTGGACATGGAGGCGGATCAAATCCGTTTGACATTCATACAGAAACTGCCCGATGAGCTGGAGAGCGATTCAATTAAGATAGCCATATTGGAACTGGTGGAGGCGTGCATTGCCAAGCAGCCGGGCGTCACCGAAGCCTTTTTCAAGGTGAACTATGCGCATGAGAAGCGCTCCTTCTTTGGCAAGGAGTGCACGCCCAGCATTGGCGATAGCATAGTCACCTACATGAAAGAGTTTGTCGATGCTTTGGAGACGGAACCGCTAACCGTAGAGCAGGCACTGCCCTGCAAAATCATGAACATCTTTCACTCGCTGTGGAAGCACAATCTGCAAATGCTGGTCGATGAGCTGCTTAAGCAGCCAAAATTCTGGACAAAGCTCTGCTCATCGCTCTTTGGCAAATCCACGGCCGAGCCCCAGGTGCGCGTCTACACGCAGCTGATCAACATTGTATCAATTGAGATCTACAGCACGGGCATGAGCCAAAAGGATGAGCTGCGTCAGGTGCTGACCAAGTTTTTCGAACGCGACTCTTTCCAGCAGTGGCTGATCTATGTCTTTGATATGCCCAAAGTGCCAGCGGTGCAGAGCGCCAGTGATGAGCTGCCCGACTGGATTTGCTGCTTGCAATCGTTTAAGGATCTGATTATCATACTGCTCAAAAAGCAGCCCGTGTTCTTTACCATACCGGATGTACAGTTTAAGATGCTGGCGAAAAAGTGTTTGACGGTGCTGGTCGATCGTGCCAACTACTTGGAGGATATGCGTCCTTTCATAATGCTGGCGGAGCTCTATCTTTTTATCCTGCTGCAATTCAAGCAGTCTTACACGAGCAGTGTTGAGGAGGAGCAGGAGCTGATGGAGCAGCTGCAGCAGCTAATGACCAGCATCTGCTCATGCTACGATGATCTGCATGTGCGAGCCAAGGAGGCATGCTTGGCCATCATCACCAAGTGTGCGCATCTCTATTCAAATCTCTTGATCCGAGACTCTTCCATTGCGCTGCGCTTCCTGAACTCTGTGGTCAGTATTATCTGCAAAGAGCTGCAAACTATGGAGAAATCAGTGAATACAGAACCTCAGTCGTCGCCGCCACCGATGGAGACTATGGGGAAGCTGGCCACAACCTCGAATTCCCTGATCTTGTGCCTCAATCTACTCAAGGCGATTGCGTCCATATTCAACAATGAGGGACCCGGCAACTGGGATTTGCCATTTGTGTCTGTGCGTTTGTTCCAGCGTCTGCTATACTGCGTCTCCTACACGCTACCCATGCACAGCAAACAGGTTCTCAGCGTCAAGCTGCTGGACGTGCTCATTGTCTTCGCCAAGAGCAATTTATCCAGCGAATTTCTGCACTGCGATGTTGGCGAGTATCTGTGGCTTAAACTAGTGCTGCCGCGGGAGCTACTTCAATCCCGATACGAGTTCAATAAGACCACAAGCGATGTGTGGACGATCGAGCAGTGGTGGCCAATCTACTCGCGCGGCATTGAGCTTGTCAACATTATCTATGACAAGCACAAGAAGTGCTTCCTTCCGCAGGTGCTGCAATTTGTGGGCATACATGAGGTGTACCTGGTGGATTCCCTTCTGCTGGGCAAGCAATCGCTGGAGCCAGAAGCCATGCAGCTAATAAAAGCGACCATCTCACTGATCGCCAGTTTGACGGAGCATCACAAGGAGTGGGCAGAGAATAACAGCTCTTCGCTCATCAACATTATGGTGAGCCTATCTCAGTGCACACATAAACTAGACAGACTAATTTTCCAACTGTGTCAATCATTTCAGAATGCAGTGCACAACCTGATGGGCCATGCCACCTTAATGTTCCATCAGCATCGCAACTTGAAGAGCCTGCTCGCCGGACGACGCTCCGACTTGAAAATACTGTGCAACACGGAGCCAATTGCCATCGATGATGACATTGTCCATGCCTGCAACGAGTCAGTTTTGGCATTCCTCATAATTACAAACAAATTTTAAATAATAATTATTTCAGTCTCACGGACATTATTATCTACTGTGTAAAGGCGCTGCAAAAGTTTACGCCCGATCTGCTGGATTTGTTGTGCTGCGGCTACTATGAGCCACACAAATGGCACACCATACTGGATACCAAGTTCAGTCCGCCCAAGCTGAATGAGAGCAGCTTCACGCTCACCTTTGGATTGGTCCTAAACATGGTTACCATCTATGTCAAGGCGCTCAATATGGTAATATGTTAATCAGACTTTCTGTGCAGGTTAAATATTATTTTCCAACTGGTGATATTTATCAGGTGTTAACTGACTGCCAGGTGACAAGTCTGGTGATAATTGATGATATCAGTTTGTGCGTGGAAAACCCATATTTATAATACAAATGTTGGTTTTTGATACGAAGAAGATTAGTCACTTCTTTTAGATTAGGTTTATATTCGAGATGCTGTGGTTAAAAAAGTGTTAACTCTTCCACTCTTCTCATAATCATAATTAAAGCATTTTTTACATTTTATTTGAAACTAGGAATTGTACACAAAATGCGAATTTTTATTGAAAATGAATTTAGACTGTTTTATTTTTTTTAAATATTCTGAATAATAATAATATTGTAATTAACAAATACTATCTATTGCCTTACAGCAAAACCATGAATTTAATTGTGCACCGCTCAATGTTCTGCCAAATGTGGAGCATGGCGTGGAGATGTCGAGCAGCGATAAGACCGGAAACACGAGTCACGGCGAGCGCAGCTTTGGGCATTCCATGTCGACATCCACGTGTCCATCGAACGAGCTGCTCTTAAACTTGGATGGCGAGCTGTGCCTGGTGGCGCTGGAGCATCTGCTGATGTTGGTTGCCTCGCAGAGCATTTATGTGATACGCTCGCCGGATCTGGAGCCGCGCTGGAAACAAATTGTTCGACGCGATATTAGCAGTGAGCTGCTCAGCTTCAATGAGTTTGTGCGGCGCAAAGTGATTGTGGGTCAACGGGACTCTCGATGTCCGTGGGTGCGACGCAAGCATGGTCTGTACAAGTTCCAGCAAACGGATGCAATGTGTCAAGGGCACGACCAGCAACGGAGCAGCAACATCAGCGGCACAGAGCTAGTGCGTCGCAGCAGCACCGCCAACAATGAGCTGCGGGTGAATGTCGTGCGGCGATTGCATCTGCAACAGCATCAGCATCAGCCGAGTTCCAGTGAAGTGTCCAATCCCATGGCTGCCTCTACGCCACGTGGTATGTGCACCGACGTCGTGCCAATACCATGTACTGAGAGCAGAAAACGTTTGTATCCAGATGTGCCGTCGGCCACTGAGCTGCAACTTTTTCCCCCAACGACAGAGACCGGCTACTCTGAGCTATCGCAGGTGCAGCTGGTCGAGGAGGATTATCTGCAGCTGATGTATGCGCTGTTTGGCGTCATATCTCAGACTGAGTGAACTAGTTTTCGGCTGTTGTCTTGATTCTTAGTCGTTGTATGAAATTATTGAATAAAATTTAATATTTAACACAAGCATGTGCGCGCAGTGACGTCACTGGGGGCTCGTCAAGTGACGAGAGAGAGTAAAGGAGAGTGAGAATAAGAGTGCAAACCACCCACGCTAATCTTTATTCTCTCTCCGGCTAACGCTCTCTTTTCGTGACTTGCTTTAGTTTCGTACATCCGCTGCTTACTCACAAGTCAAACATGCCACGCATAAAATGTGAAAGAAGTCAAAAACTTGCTTCTGCTGCTGCTGGCGTCGTCAGCACGCTGCCGGCGTGCTAAAACTGATTATGAGTTTAGCATTCAGTACCTTATGAGTAGCCAAAGAGAACGAACGCATGTGCAGAACCGTGGAACAAGAGATACACCATAAGCCAAAAAGCAGTTAACAGTAATAATTTGAGAAATCCAAACGCTAACTACTACCACATAGATACATACAAAAGTAAATTTAGTGTCCAATAGTTGCGATTATTGTGATAATGTTTAAGGGTGTTCCAACGCTTGCAAATCTAAATCTGCGCTTGCTAAGCAGCAACGGAAAGTGTCGCCTGGTGTCGCCAGTCAATGGCTTAGTGCGGGTGCAACGCACAAAAGCAACATCAGCGACATCTCTCGACGTGGAGGATGCCAGTGGCAAGCACAGCAAGATCGATGTCGATATCTACAGTGAGCAGGATCTGTTGAAGCGTGCCAAATTCAGGCATACAGGCGTTGATGTCAAGCAAAAAATCGCAACAGAGGTGAGTTCATCAGCAAATCCACCCCCAAAAATAAAATGGAATACAGCTGATTTGTGGGTGTAATTCCCTTTTCCCACAAACACAGCAACAACGGGCTTTATTTTATATTAGTGCATCACATAAATATTGATTTTTACACAGCAACTTTCTCATAAAATTATGGTCATGCTTTTATTCAACTCGCAAAACAATTACGCCAAATTCTAAAAATATAACTACAGCGAAAATGACTTTCCAAATGTGGTGTAAAGTGTACATCACGCATATTTAAATTAGCAGATAGCCATAGGGCTCTTATCTAATTGTTCCATTAGATAACCATTAAATTAAATTTCGTGCACCCGTAAAAAAAAGTTTAATTTTATAATGTTTTATCTTATCAAACTGTATAGGGTTCGTTCAACAACGGCTTCAGGAAAAATTTTATTGGGAAATAATGAACGCTTTTACTATTTTTATAAATTCCTTAATGATCAGTTTTTAGTTTTTTGTCTGATTTGTCATAACTTTAATCTTTACGATGCGTGTCAGTCTAAATGCACATTTTTTATGCTACTATAAATACAGATCGTAAAATTGAGAAAGACATTGAATGTGATTTGTGAATGAATCGATTAATTGTTGTTGTTGAACACATGTTAAAATATACGAAATATACAGCTATGAATCAGATCTGTTAACATAAAGCATCAACAAATGTCTAAGTCACGAGAAAAAGTATCAAAAAGAAATCAAAGCGAACTCAAAAAATACCATATATAAATATATATATATATACATACAAACACAGCTACTTATGTACATATACATATGCTCTAGCCAACGTCTATAGATATAATCATGTGCGATACTTTGTGCTCTCTGCAAATAGGAATTTTTGTAGGGCTGGAAACAATCATCTGAGCGAAAAGAGGCAAAGCAGAGAATAATAAATAGAGATCATTTAGCCAAAAAAAAAACACAAACATCTCTTTTCACTGGTCTCTTCTTGTTGCCAATTGAAAAAATGCATAATATGTATCTGTTTTTAAATCTATAGAGAGCATGATTTTAAGTTAAATAATTTTTAAAAATATTTTACTTTACATATATATCCGTATCTTTGACGCTTATAATTTGTTGTTTCCTACATTAATAAAATAAATCATTTTTAAATATATTTTAAATAGATGTCAAAGATGTCAATGTATTTGTATATTTGACGTTTTTAGTTTGTATATTTATACCATAGGAAAAATATCAATTTTACAAAATAAATAACTTTAAAAAATAATTAAAATTTTTAGATAAGTTGAACATTTATATATGCATTTATATATTTGACGTACTTAGTTTAAAAATCCATAGCTCTACAATTAAACAAATGGCATAGATAGATAAAAATTCGTAATAAGATTACAATTAAATAAAGCCCAGTAAATACTTAAATATTTGCCTTCGATGTCTTTTACCACATGGCAAGGTATCACATATGCGACGCCACGTTCGCTTCGTTGCCATGGAAGAAAATAACATTCTTAGGTACACACAGAAAGGCTACATACATACGTAGATATGTATAAACAAATACAGCTATACGTTTATATACAAATACAGCTATATGTTAATTTTTGTGGGCCGGCAAAAAACAAGCCCCTCACACGCAGCACATCACATGGTTTATGTTGTTATTGTTAAAATGGGTTTTTCAGACAGACAAGCACCAAATAAACAGATGCAACTTATGAGCAAAAAACAAAGGCAGATATATAATATGTATATATAAAGTAATATTTGCTATAGGTATTTGTTTTCTCATTGTTTCTGGATATTTATTTATAAAGTTCAATTGTATTTGCGTTTCGTGCGTCAAACAAACTTTTCATTTCATTTGCGAAAGCTGTCATGCAAATTGCAAAACAGCAAATACTTTTTTTTTAGGAAGCTGACAAAAAATGAAGCTGGTGCAGTTTTAGTGTTATTGTTATAACACACTTATTTACCACTGCTGTTGTTATCTGCTATTCACATGACTCTATTGGTCGAGCTCCCCTCTGGCCACAAAAAATATAGTACGTTTGCAAACAGCAGTTCCACCATAAATCGTCTGTGAATTCGCTTGATTTAAAATCTTCTTATCAATTGTTTGGTGAATCAATTAGCAATTTAGGTGTCCCGCTGTCGTCAAGCAACCAAGCTGACACTGCGACGAGCATCTGCCTCGCTCGTCGGCTGATGTCATGTTGACAGTCCATGGGTGTAATCGAATATCTAAACCGGGTGCAGGTGTTCAATTACTTTTAATGGTTATTGATTCATGAATTCGGTTAAATAATGTCACGAACGGTTTAATCTCTTAGCGTATTTAATACGATAATGGAAATAGAGAATCCCGTTTATCTGCTTAAGGTGTTGAAAGAGTTTAACAAGTTTATTTAAGAAAGTTGATAGACTACAATATTGGGGAAAAATTCCATTGTTGACTTTTGGAAAAAATAACTAATTTTCAACATTTTTTCAGAAGGTCAAAATATATTAAACATAAATTTTAATAATTGTTCAGCTTCAAATAGTTGTAAAAAAGGTAAAAAAAAAAGAAGCAATTCTTAAATCGCGAAAGCTGTTCGATATAATAATTTATTATAATAATCCAATTAATAATAATCATAATAATAATTATAGTTTATGGTTTTCTGGGCGCTCTTTATCATTCTGGTAATCAAAATATATTTGAGTAAAAATAAATAACCCTTCACCTGGAACCAGCACAAACATATTTAATATATTAATAATAACAATGACCATAACAAAAATATTACTAATAACAGAAAATATTGTTGCACAAATAAATTCAGTATATAATTAAATATAAAATTCTACAACTTTCGGAACAACATAATGAGTTTTAATACATTATCATAATTGGTCGATTTTTGAGAGCTCGATAAGTTAATGCCATAAATTCATTATAAACTATAACGTATTAGTGTATAACACTATTCAGACTAATCATACTATTAATACGCAACATTTGGATTGATAACCTTGAGACACTGTGTATATCTGCATCGGTAGTTATTGCTTAATCATTTCTTAAATAAATATTTATAAGGTTGCGTGGAACAGCGTCATTTTCGTAATAATTTGAAAAATATTCAGCGTTCAGATTAATTTGAATCATAGGATGCCCAGCATATATAGTTTTGTGTGTCTTACACAAAATTTGTAATTTCAAGTGTTGTTTTAGAACGCTTGTGTTTTTTTTTATAGCGAATTATGTGTTTACGCATTTCTGTTACTCGTTTAATAAAGGTAAAGATCAGTTTAGTTTTTATGGCAGCATTTTAGGGGCAGTCAATAAATACGTCATAGGTACAACAAAGAAATATATATATATATATAAATGTTTATTATCGTTATTCGGTTTGTTTAGTCTGTAAATATTGATAGACAGGGCAGTTGAAAATGTCACAACGACTTAAATTAATTGTACGTGTGCCAGCCCCTAAAGAGCTGGTTAAATATTTAACGAGACGTGCTGAAAAAAAGTAACACATAACTTATAATTGTGCATTTATTCTAGAAAAAACTACGAACACCGCCGTTGTTGGAATTGGTATTCGCCAATCGCAAATTATCCTTTTATGATCCCAGCTCCGGACCCAAGCAACGGGATGAAAATGCCAAACGGTAAGTGAAGTGGCTTATCCATTTAATAGAACCATATGCATTGCACAATTTTACACAAACACCAACGCAATCGCAGCAACAATTAACAATTTATTTTCATAATATTTGAGTGTTAAATTTGACCCTGCAATTTTGTAGCGTTTTCTTTCCATTTACATTGCAATTTACAACAATATAGTAATAATACAGCAATAACTTAAATAAATAATATACCAATAACTAGATCTAATTAACTATTTGCATTATTTGTGCAACAGTTAATTAACAGTTTCGTTACTATTTATAGAAATCATACAATTAACTTGGCTATTTATAAATTGCGGTTTTATAATCGTTGATTTGCACAATTAGCGAATTTACATTGTGAGCGATTTTGAAAACATTTCGGATTATTATTATTCAAAACATGTTTTCACAAAAATATTTACCTTGCACATTTGCATGCCATATTATTGTGGGCAAATTCTGCTTTTGGGATGCAGCCAAACAGAATTGGAACTGTTTTTGTTTTGCTCGAAATCAACTAGGCGAGAATGCAAGGACTTTCTCTCTGCGTCTGTCAAGGCGATGGACTATTATATACCCTGCTCTTCATTGTGTATTTAGAAGAATTTGTTGCTCAATTTTAATTTTTAATAAAGTTATGAAACTTTGTAGATTTGTTATTTATTTTTCAATCACTCGAATTAGAGATCAACTTAAGATCAATATGGTATGCCGTTTGGAAAATTCAATTTCTGTTAGAAATCTGTGAGCCATTTCGGCATTTTACGCTTGAATATTATATTGAATTTTATGCTAAAGCTCATATTCTTCTACACATATTGAACTTATAGTTTTATTCTCCAAGTTATATTATGTTATAAATCAACTCTCCATTTGCCCAGCAATTGGTCGAGGTTCGACAAATAAATGTTCCTCTGCACGCGCATACGCGCTAATTGATGGCAATCTGAGGGCATAAATATAAATTAACATACGTTTATTAAATGAAGATAAGATCGAAAGGCGCTCAATTCTTTGCCCCATGCTCACAAAACATACAGCACCACATATATGGATGAGTGTATGCGATGCCAACTATAAAACTGTTGCCCCATCGATGTTCCGCTCATTTCGGCATCGACGGGACTCGGGCCACAAGTGTTTAGAGCTGTGCAGGAAATACGCGAAATCTTCTTGAAAAATTAACGAAAATCTTTGCAAGATGGGTGAACGCAGTCTGAGCCTGTTGCAGTATGCGACGGAACAGGCCCCACTGCCATTAGATGGCTATACGCCCGAGGAGGCAGCGGAATTCAAGGATAGCATTCGCCAAAAGATACTCGACGACCTCAAGTCGATGAGTGGCGAGGAGCTCATTCAGCTCGTCAAGCAGAATGCAGCCAAAGTGGTCGAGGAGGAGCAGCAACAGCAGGAGGCGGGTGCCAGTGCCGATCGCGTCCAGGATGATGCCGACTTGATCGATGCAAATATCATTGGCGAAATGGTTGCGGGCATTTGTACCAAGCACCAAAAGGCCACTTTCATAAAAGTGATAACCAAGTACATCAGGTAAAAGTGGCCAAAGTGCAAAAGACAAGTCCCCCTCAACCTTATCTGCCCTACAACCTCAGTGAAAACTGCGATGAGTTAACATTTTTCTTATCAGTTTAAAAAAAGAAGCATGGCAAATATCAATAATAGAAATATTATTTTTTCTTCAAATATATTAAATATTATTCATATATACATTGAACATTTGCCAAATTAGTAAATATTTCTAAATTTGTTTGCGTCACAAATCGACAAAATATTTATTTATAATTAACAAGAAATTCTCTTCTTTTAATCTTTGAATTTTTAAATTAATATTTATAAATGTGCATTCAATTTACTTGCCTCAAATTGTAGTTTTGTCTACATCCAATATTTGTTGACTGCGCATCATAACATATTTTTAATGAATATTATTTTGATGAGCATTAAAGTCTTTTGTCACAGTATATAAAAATAAGGCTAGTTCCTTCTGCGTTCAATATTTTTTAAATATTTCTGTAATGCGCATTAAACTATTTTTTCTCAATATATAAGTTTAAGGCTAATTTCTTCGTTCAGGTCAATTCTTGTTGATAGAATTTAACGCACATTCTCAAGTAATAGTTTTCAATAATATTTTTTAATGAGTTTACAATAAGTTTGGCAAGTTTTAAGCTAGATTCAACCACATTTAATTATTTTACTGAATCGATTGGTATCTCATTTAAGTACCACTATAAGTGATATCCCTATTGTCGTATTATCGCTCAACTGGAATTCTACTTACAAATGCAAATCGCTTTATGTGTTTACACGCTGCTGTTCGCATTGAAAGGGGAGTTAATTAGTTTATTTTATTGGCATGATTTAGAAATTAGCGCCTCTTCTTCTATGCTTCTTCTCTCACTCTCTTTGGCTCTCCCTCCTGCTCGCTATCCCTGTCCCCCCATCTGTCTGCCCTGTCCGTCTGAGTGTCTATCTGTTAGCCAGTCCCCTCCAGTCAACGTAATAAAAATCACACATTTGGCTAATGTATAAAATGTCGGTGGAGTTGAGCGTTGTTTTCATTACACCAGCAAAGCTCGAACGCTTGAGTCCTAAAATTATATTACGCATTCGCCACGATGTTAACTGAAGAAATTGAGGCACTGAAGCGCCAGAGCGAGGATGAGGAGGCCAAGCAGCGCGAGGAGAGCTATCAGCGGGACAAAGAGCAAAACTGCTCGGAGACAGCCGCCATGATCGAGGAGATCATTGAGGGCATCTCGCTGCAGAATCGTCGCGGTACAATTGTGCGCACTATTTCAGCGATTATCAGGTAAAATTAGACACAAAGAGAGCCGCCTTCGGATATATATATATATATATATATATATATATATATAGATAGATCTAGTTGTGTTTGTATGTAGACCGAGTGTGTTGCACATTTATGATTGCTGCGGGCCCATCATAAAAATAAACAAACAAACAACAGACAACAGACACACCTCCCATATTCAAATTATGATAATGGTATTCAATTTGATTTGATTGCACAACATATGGCAACGTTTAATTACCAATTATGGTATACATAATCTAATTGATATATATATATAAATATATATATTTATTATATATATATTTTATTCCCTTAGAATTCAGCGACGCCACTATTCGATAAGGCCGTGAGTAAATTGAATTCTTTTATAGCTGTGTTGAATGCTTTTTGATATATATTTTATATCTATATACATTTGTATCTGTATTATCTACCCATAACACACATTTTTTGCTTATAGTTGATTTATATATTGTAGCTCCACACCCATTTAAATATTTGTCGAGTCTTCAATTGCCTGGAATCGCATTTAAATTGAATTTAATTGAAATCTCAAATATATTTTGATAATTGAGATTTTTGCCGAATAAAGTTTCGAATTTTAATCAATTTGACACGGTCAAATTTGGCAACTCTAAAAGGAAAAATTAAAAACGGGCTCAACTATTTTTAGACTCTCTGGATTCCAAGACAGACCTTTGCGCAAAGTCTCAACGACTTATAGACAATTAGCGCCTCCCCCGAAACCAGTTTTTAGTTTTATATTTTTTAGTATTAAAAATTGGTATTTTGTTTTCATTTTTTGCTTTTTCCACATACGCATGCTAAATATTCGTATTCGAAACCGCAAAACTCCCCTCCGCCTTCGTTTTTGCCCCAAAAGATGTGTGATAAATGTTTGAAATTTTGCAATTTTGTTTTATTTTTATTGACGTACAGCCATCGGGAGCAGGAGCAGCGCAATGCTGAGGATGTCCTCTTCGACATGTTCGCCAGCGAGGAGACGGGCCTCATATCCATGGGAAAGTTCCTGGCCGGACTGAAGACAACGGGCATCCGACGCAATGATCCCCGCGTGCGCGAGCTCATGGACAACCTGAAGAAGGTGCACAAGCTGAACAACTATGAGACGGGCTCCTCAGCCGAGACGCAGCATCTCAATCGGGAGACATTCAAGGCGTAAGTACCAAAAAGCTATAGAAATTTACATTTAATTCCGATTAGAAATGATCAAAGAAATGCGTCCGCTAGTTCCAATTCTGGTGAAGATTCTAACCCAACTCATACAAATATTTTGCAGCGTTGTCTCCCCGAATATTGTGCTGATTGCCAAAGCGTTCCGTCAACAGTTTGTCATACCAGATTTCTCGAGCTTCGTCAAGGACATTGAGGACATTTATCATCGCTGCAAGGGTAACACTCTTGGCAAATTGGCCGATTACATTCCGCAACTATCGCGCTACAATCCAAACTCGTGGGGCGTGAGCATCTGTACCGTGGATGGCCAACGCTTCTCCATTGGCGACGTGGAGGTGCCCTTCACACTGCAGAGTTGCAGTAAGCCTTTGACCTATGCCATTGCCCTGGAGAAGCTTGGTCCAAAGGTGGTGCACTCCTTTGTTGGCCAGGAGCCCAGTGGTCGCAATTTCAATGAACTGGTGCTGGATCAGAACAGTGAGTTGAGCACGAACTGTTATCATTTGTATTCCTTATCCATACTAATCCTCCAATTCCTGTTTTTTCACAGAGAAACCGCACAATCCGATGATCAATGCCGGCGCCATTCTTACCTGTTCGCTGATGAACGCCTTGGTGAAGCCGGACATGACCTCTGCGGAGATCTTTGATTACACCATGTCCTGGTTCAAGCGTCTCTCCGGCGGCGAGCATATTAGTTTCAACAACGCCGTGTTCCTTTCCGAGCGTGAGGCAGCGGATCGCAATTACGCACTGGGCTTCTATATGCGTGAAAATAAGTGCTTCCCGAAGCGCACGAATCTTAAGGAGGTCATGGACTATTATTTCCAGTGCTGCTCCATGGAGGCCAACTGCGAGTCCATGTCTGTGATAGCCGCCAGTCTGGCCAACGGCGGCATTTGTCCCACAACCGAAGAGAAGGTCATGCGCCCGGAGGTCATTCGGGATGTGCTCTCCATTATGCACTCCTGCGGCACCTACGACTACTCCGGCCAGTTTGCCTTTAAGGTGGGCCTGCCCGCCAAGTCAGGTGTTAGTGGTGGAATGATGCTGGTCATCCCGAATGTGATGGGCATCTTTGCATGGTCGCCGCCGTTGGATCACCTGGGCAATACGGTACGTGGTCTGCAGTTCTGCGAGGAGCTGGTCAACATGTTCAATTTCCATCGGTACGACAACCTGAAGCATCTGTCCAACAAGAAGGATCCGCGCAAGCATCGCTACGAGACCAAGGGCCTCTCCATAGTCAACTTGCTCTTTTCAGCGGCCAGTGGTGACGTCACCGCACTACGTCGTCATCGTTTGTCTGGAATGGACATCACATTGGCGGACTATGATGGTCGCACTGCCCTTCATTTGGCCGCCTCGGAGGGTCATCTGGAGTGTGTGAAGTTTCTGTTGGAACAGTGCCATGTGCCGCACAATCCCAAGGATCGCTGGGGCAATTTGCCCGTCGATGAGGCCGAGAACTTTAATCACACCAATGTTGTGGAGTTCTTGAAGACATGGGCTGAGAATGCCAAGGATGCGCCCCAGGAGTGCATCACTGAGGCGGTGACCACAAAAACCGAAGCCGATGAGGTGAGTTGAATGTGATGATTTTTGAATTACACAACTAACATTTGATTTTGGTTCTAGGAGCTACCCGGGAACACAATCGCAGATGGTGCCAGCACAGGTGCCAGCAGTCCCCTACCCGAAGAAGTGGAACAGAGGAGCGACAGTCCTGTACCCTCGGAGGCGGGCAGCACAGGTAGCTTGGACAAAACCAAGCCGGGCCTCTAAGCTTTACGTTCCAGTTTGTAAACAGCGGCACATCGACAACAAACATATATATATATATATATATATATATATACATACCTGTAGAATCTCGCTTAAATTATTTGCTTAATCATTTAGTTAATATACAGTTTTAGTTAGCTATCCAATATACATACCATATATCATATGTACTTTTTACTATATATACCAAAATATTACTTATATGATATGAATATGCTTCTATGGTCAAAAATTGAAAAACTAAAGGCGGCATTTGTAATTGCAGGATTTTAGATATGCATTCTAAGATCTGTGCTGATATGCAGATATACAGTACTATTCAACAAACTAATGACAATAAAAATGTACTTAAATACCATTGTGAATCCAATAACAGAGCTATGATATATTATAATTATGCATGTGTTTTCTAACTGTGACTTGTGAATTTATATGTACTTATTATACAAATGTCAATTGAAAGTGTTTTAGTTGTTTAATTTAATTTCATTGTCTATATGCATAAACCAAATAAAACTTATGAAAACTTTAACAGCAGTATATTTAATCGGTTACTTCAACTTCCCAGTTGGAGGTTTTATTTTATTCATATCAGTTTCATAGGGTGTATCCCATACAATCATATATTTATTAAATATAATTATATATTATGTAAATGGGATTTCATTATTCATTATGTATTTATATGCTGACATAAGGTATTTTAATTTGTAATATGTGAAAGTAATAAATTTATTTATATTTATTTATATATCGGCCTAAATTATTATAATATAGGGTAATATTTCATTAAATAAAATTATAATATTCCAAACTTTAATCATTTTTTTTAAGTAAGAAAAAAAAAATTTTGGACTAGCTTTCATACGTAAGAAAAATTCATATAATTTTGGTACACTTTAAATGTTTTACTTATAAGCAGACCTTCATTGAACAAGCATTTTTCATTGCTTTGTTCCACTGTTTAACGACGGAACGATTCACGAAGCTGGTCCAAAAAAACACCGAACAACTATTCGGACAACAACAAACAGTTTTCGATGTGGTCGGTTCGTCTTTTGCTGCCGGCATCCAATTTAGTTCGTTGGCAGCATTCGATGCGAGCAGACGTTGCGGGGTTTTGAGTTTTTTGATTATGCTTCAGGGTTTTCTGGCGCATCGTGCGATTGCATTTTTAGCTCAAATGATTAAATAAACCATAGTTTGGAAGTAATACGCAATTGTCGGAGCATATCAGTGAAGATTTTATGCATTTATTGAAACATAATTCGTAAAATTAGTAAGACATTAACATCATTTGCACTGGTCTTTTGCTTTTGTGCGCACTGTAGAAAAACTTGGGGTAGGTTATAGTAAGACGAATGATTATTTGTATTGTTTGGAAACTGCAGCAGCATCAGCAACAACAACAACAGCAGCAATTGCCAGGACCTCTATCAAAAACTAAATCTCTTTGTATCTGTTTGTGTGTGTGTGTGTTGTGTGCTCAAAAAAAAAAAATATTAAAATAATAATCTGCTGATAGCACAGGAAAAACAAAGTGAAAAAAAGTATTTAATCCGATTATTAAGTTCTGTTTGCATTCAGAATATATTGCATACCAAACCGCAGACTAATTCCTGGCCTTAAAATATTGTAGCTCTTTAATGCAATTTTGGAACCATTAAATATCGAATAATGCTCAGTTAAGGATTTAAATAAATTCAGCTTTAAATGCGCATCCGGCAAACATATTAAAATATAATTTTCGGCTGTATGTTATTGTTATAATATTTTATATTGTATTCAGATTCGGATACGGAAACAGTTACGCTGCATTGCATAATGTGCAGTTTCCTTTACTGAAATGGGGTCTACTCTGATATAAGTTTTGAGCTCTGCGCGCTCATGTGGGCAATGTAAACAATTAGGGTATCATGCAATAAGCTTCAGCTGCTATATCTTCAAATTCCCGCACGCAATGAAATAGTTGTCAATTGCAACACGGAATTAGTGGGGGTTTCCTTTGTAAAAATTGTGATCTAAAGATAAATATTTTGAAGACTTTTGTTGATTTATAGAGAATCTGAAATTGAAATGTCGCCCGAAATGTCGCCTGATAAACATTGTATTATTTACAATAGCCGACAGATATTATTAAAAAAAAAGTATTTTCTAATATTTATGCTTAGTGTACATTTATGATATATGTGACTGAACTTATATTATGTTATTATATTACATTCAAATGGATTTAGTGAATCAAAAATACTTTGTTTTTTAATGTAATATAATCGGAAATTCTTTAATACCAAATAGAAAGGTTCAAGTTAGCTTATGATAATAGAATAACAATCTTATCTAAAGCACCCCATTCCTTGGATAGAACTAAAGTTAATTATTTATGGTCAAAACAGGGTAATATAAACCAAACGACTCTATTTGTGTCCACTATTTCTATGCTATGCTTTGTAAAAATAATAACAAAATGTAGCATTATCAACAATTTGTAAGAAGGAAAAGTGTTGGGACACAAATAGAATAATGGAATGGCCAAGTAAACAATGGACATGTCTATTTGAAAAGGACACTCGAGGATAGCTGTGCTAGTTTTCCATTGTCCGAGTAGGGCGTGAGAAATGGACACATGTCCATTATGCAAATCGAAGACATGAATTGAAGGCATGTTGAGTAGACTATCAATGCATTCATGTGTCCATCAAAATGTCTCCTGGTCGAGTCAATGAACTCGCCAATAAATAGAACATATCTGTACTTAGGTATAATTATTCGATTTACACTTTTGTGTGTGTGTGTGTGTGTGTGTGTGTGTGTGTGTGTGTGTGTGTGTGTGTGGAAGGGGGAGTGCTGGGGAATAGGGCGATGGGGGCTACAGGAAGAGCGTCTCACTCAATCTGCGGCACACAAGCGACATCGATGTCGGAAATTGGCATTCTCCTCGATTCGACTCGACTCGATTCGATTTGATTCTGCAGAACGCAGTCGGACGTATGATAGTCAATTTTACACGTCGACTACGTCTGCCAAAGCGTACAATAACAAACAAAAAAAAAAAAAAAAAACTCACACCGACATTTGTATGCCCTGCGCTGACTTTTGACTAAAGTATTTCGTATAAAAATCCGTAACACTCATAACACAGAATATATATAAGTTTGTCAATTTTCTAAATATGGAGGCGTTCCATTTTGTCAATTGTCCCAAAACATTCAAAAATCTGAACAACATCAATTCAGATTATTTCACCCAGCTAGAGTATATGTAATTCCTAAATCTATATCTAAGTGAGTCATCTAATAATACCCAAAAAAAGGTATTTTGTTATCACAGATATATTCTCGCTACTAGCGGCAGATATCTTTGGCTAAAAATATATATTCTTAGACTGAATTGTATACTTCAGAACCAATCACTTCAAATCAAGTTTCTTCTTAAGTTAATCTTAGTTATTATTATCATTGTAAATAAAACAATATTAAATCAGCATTTTCATTTGAAAAAAAACCAGTCTTCAGCCACTTATGATCATAAACTTAAGTTTACCGTTTTTGCCAAGTGTAACAAAGTTTATCACGAAGTTATGATACCCTAACTTATTTTTGTCTGACTGCCGCTCAAGTGCAATGCACTCTGGCAAATATGTTGATGCCGCACTTTTACCTTCAGCTCACATATGACGAGCATTTCTTTTTTGTTTTTGTCTCCCTTTTTTTGCACATCTGAAAATAAAACTCAATTTCCATTTGAAGCACAAAAATATTTTGCTTGGCCAGATGAGCATAAATACAACGTATACATTTAAAGAGAGACAAAAAGCGGATCAGTTATCGGCTTATTCATCTGCGTGCGTAAAGCGCATTGCAACCTATTCAAAACAATCTGCCACAGATTTCAGTCGCCATTCAGAACTAATGCATATGCATAAATGTGTGTGTATGTGTGTGTGTGTGTGTAGTGTGTGTGTACTTATTTATGTGGCAGGCACGTAATGAAAAGTGTGGCACATAACGGCGCCGCTATTCATCACCAGTAAACAGCCGTCCGACCGCAGTCAGGCCGAGATTTTCGCCCCCACACAGCATCCAAGTCAGTTCCACTGTCAGTTCCACCCTGACTACCTCCATCGGTTCCTCTCTGAGTTCCTCCGTCAGTTGCTGCCGTCCGTCGTGTCTGTCAGCAACAGTTCGCCACTTCAGTCTCCAATTTTAGCTGCTACTAAATATTATGAAAAACATTTTTATGAGCTTCAAATGAAAAGAAAAAAAAGGCAAATTATTATGCTCTTGCACACAGACCCGTAGTTTAATGTTGCTGCTGCTGTTCCCTTGAAGTTGTGCATCACATTTTGATAGCAAAGACAGACACAGACACAAACACACCCACACCCACCCACACACACACACATACACACCACGTACACATGCACTAACTCTCTTCTTTTGACAGACTGCGAGAGGTAAACTATTAAAATTGATTGCTTGCACATGGATAGCAATTCAGTGAGTCCCCTGCCCCCGTTGGCCGTCATGGAGAACGAGAAAACACCGCCAGGCACTCCCAATGGCATTGAAATGCCACCGCCCCCCGATGAAAAGTGAGTGAAAACTTGTTAATCCCCAAAAATCTTTCAGTAACTTAACTTATTTTCATCATCAATTGATCATAATCCATCCTTGCCGTGTGACACTCAAAATATACTCGGGAAGAACTTTACAGTTACATATCATAAAAATAAATTCTCCAAAAATTTTGCAGCTTTACATTTTAAAACTTTTTATATTGTGAATAAATTTGCATTATCTGTAGTCAACACAATGAGACGACGTTTAGAATCGAACTGAACTTTATTTATACAAAAATCTTAAATCTAAGTACATGGCGTCGCCTACTACGACTCCCTGTGTTGTAAGGTG
Organism: Drosophila longiperda; assembly: GCA_035042125.1. Taxonomy (NCBI): domain Eukaryota; kingdom Metazoa; phylum Arthropoda; class Insecta; order Diptera; family Drosophilidae; genus Drosophila; species Drosophila longiperda. The sequence continues at coordinate 20,432,725 of JAWNLV010000107.1, forward strand.
GATTTATGTGTTGTACGAAGAGGCTCTTGTGTTTTCTGTCGTTAAACAATAGCTGAGCCCGCTGCTTCGCATGTTCAAACTTGAACATTATCCGTGTCCCATTTTTTTCATCTTGGCTAAATGCTTCTGATATGCTAATTTAGACCTTGAAAAATTTGGAGTTTATTATAAATTTCTTAAATTGTTGTCTCTTTGCAAAAATGGCAAAATGGCCAGCTTCAATAAAAATAAACAAAAATAACTATATTTTTATTGTACTAAAAGTTTTATTATCATAGTAAAACAAAATTAATTAAATTAATTTTATATACCAAGAAATGGGTACTAAAAATATAATGATAAAGATTGGTAAGCTTAGCTATTAAGTTCACTTAAGGAAATTCAGAAAATTGTATTAAATTAAAATCTAACAGTAACATTAACAGGAATTTAGAAATAATTTCTTAAAACATGAAAATCAATCTTTGAATGTTAGAGTGTTAATAGAAAAATTTTATGAACACAGCTATGCGAAGCCAAGATTAAATGAATTTTCTGAAATTCAGTGTGATTCTTTTTTGAGTGTATGTTAAACTAATCTACATCTATACCTCAAATCATCCAGCTGCGGGATAAATGCCACAACATGTGTATTTCCAATGTTTTGCGCATTTGTCTTTGGAGTTCTACATAAGTATTTGTTTCAACTGCTGATGAATCTGCCACATGCCACTTTGCTGTTGCTCTGTTTCAGTCTCACTTAGCCCCATCATCTAATCAAGGCAATTTCAACAAATTCGCAGCACATTTGTGCATAGAAAAAAAATATATTTAAATAAATTGTGTCACACGCCGAATTCTAAAACACATGAGAGATAGAGAGAGAGGCATACAAAGAGAGAGAGAGAGAGAGAGAGAGAGAGACAGAGAGAGACAGAGAGAGAGAGAGAGAGAGTGGAAGCAATTTGCGTTTGTCTAGCCAGTAATTGGCATGCCAAGTTATTCCGTCCGCAATTTCAGAGAGTTAAAGTGGGTAGCTTAGTAAGAAGTGTGCCTTGACCTCGCCAGCAAGGAGAAGCTATCAAAAAGAAAAAAAAAAATAGTCGCTCGTTAAAACTTTACTATTACGCATTAATCGTTGCTAATGGCCAAAGTGTAACATTTACATTTCAATAGCTAGCCCCAAAATGTTACGTATACGACGCGTAATTAATGCACAGCATTTTTAGCCACGCCCTACTTGGTCCGTACTCCTTTTGCTTGTTGGCCAATTTCCTAATCCGTGTACCCAACGAGTCGTAAATTCTATTTTAATATGACTGTGTCCGCAAATCACACAAACAATGTGGCCACACACAAAACACACACACACAAGACACACACACACACAGGACACGCACACGCATTCAACAGTTGATCGCGTGCGTGACATCCTTATTCCTTATTTGTATCCTTCGCTTTGTTGTTGCCACAACACTCATGTAATTACACAGATATTTTGTGGCTTTAACTTTGAACCACATTTTCGATTTGAAGTGTAATTTCTGGGCGCGCTCTCAGCCGAAAAAATAGAATACATAGCAACAACAACAACAAGGACAACTTTGTATGCCGAGAATCCCTTTCATTTTCAAGGAGTTGCCGTTCGTGATTCTCTCGCCTCTGCGGGTAATGACCACCCATTAGCAGGGTGTGTTTTGTTTCTATTTGTCGACTGTTCGTCAGTCTCTTTCCCTCTCTCGCTCTATATATATATATATCTCTCTCTATTTCTTCCAGTATACTCTCTGTAATTACCACCCAACTCGCATTGTCCTCGTTTCGTTTACCATTTACAAACTTCGTTTATTATTCATGCGTTTGATTATTAGTTTGCAGCTGTTGTCCTGTTTGATGTTCATGTGCACAATTATTAACCAAAGTATTTATATATATATATATATATATATATAAATGGAGGTTGCTATTAATAAACTATGAAGTTAACATAGAGTTATCTACATGTAATTGTTATCCCCTATTCTGCTTATACATTTATATATCATATTTGATATCAGTGCTCTAAAGTTATTATCAAGCTGTCGCATTTGTTGCCTGCTTAAGAAAATTTATAATATTTGCATAATTTCTACAATCTCTTAAATATTTATCTAAAGTCTTGAAATATGCTCACATGGTTTTTAGCAAGGTCATCAGCGCTATTTAAATGCACTTCACGTTTAATAATTTTATCTTAGTTGTGATAAAATTATTTGAAAAAAATGTTGAACAAGTTTGTAGCCTCTTAGAAAAGCTTTTAAATATTATCATTTATATTTTAAATTAAACATTAGCTTAAATTATATGAATTTGTTAAATGATTTAACTAAATTTTATTATATTTTTTTTATTTTAAAAGCCTATTACAACAAATCACTTCATCATCCATTTTCTGATTTTTTTAAATTTCCCAAAGCTTGTTACTGGTTTGTGCCTTCGCTCGATCGTACAAGTAAACCCACTTAACATGTTCGTCTCTAGCTTAACAGTGCCATTTTGAGCACAACTAATGTTAACATTATTAACTTTTTACGTTGATTTTAAATTAATAAAATCAATGTAAAATGAGTTAATTTTTAAATATTATTTCTTTAAATAAATAGAAAACATTTAAAAAAGTTTTTATCAACTATTTTGTGTATATTGTACTTAATGCATACAGGCATATCGTCACTCAAAAAACCGTAAAAGCTCAGGCAATTTATCTCTCGCCGCTTGATCCGAACAGAAATTCCAGCAGCATTTTTCAGTTGATGTCTGTTGTTCATTCGCTGTGGATCGTTTGCGGTTGCCGGGCGGTATTTGAATATTGTGTTTAGAAGCAAATAATAACAAATGTGAGTGTGTTGATTTAAGTGTTGTGTGTTGCGCTACAAAACAACAGGCTACACAATATAAACAACAACCTTGCGCTGTTATATAGAAAGTGTTTTTGTCGGCTTATAATAGATACCTGAACACAGAACCGAACATATCACTGAGATGCTCGTTACACGATTCTAGCCATTGTTTATCAATTAAGAAATTGAAAGTTTCTGTTTGTCTACGTAAAAGAAAATGAAAATGAAAACGAAAAATATTCTCATTTACATAGAGAAACGCATCAAACACATAAATTAAATACTCTCTGATAGATAACAATCTTTTGCAAATACACATTTGTTTTTTGAGAATCTATGACATCCTCTTATTTCTCAGTGCTTATACAAATTTCTCTCTTTTTTTTGGCTGATTAGCAAGTCGATTGTCTAATTGTCTGATTGATTTATACTATACATATATATTAGTTACGTAGTCTAAAGTATCTCAGCGTATCTATCTAATTTCTATTATGCTTTTTATATTGTATTCGCTAGAGAACCAAACCCCGAAATTGTTTTGTAAATACTTTTGAGGGAAAATTCAAAAGCTCTTTTCGCACATAAACTAAACGCGCGATCTTTACAGAAAATTAGCTCAGTGACGAATCCGTTGCGTATACGCCGTGCTCGAAAGTATACAAAATAAAGCAAAATACCGAAACCAAAAAAACAACACAAATTTAAATTATTCACATAAATTCGCCTAAATGCGTGATCGTCATTTGGGCAAAATGCCGCGTGGTGGAACAACAACAGCGTAAGTTCAATACGACGAGGGTTGCACATTAAATAATCCCCTATGTTTTATCAAGTAATTAATCAAAATTAATACAGCTATATATATATATATCTTTATTTACGTTAATTTGCGCATCAGGGTTTACTGCTAATTGTGACACATTTTCACACATTGCGCGTCGTCCAAAACTTAAATTCTCAACTCAGATTAGGCGCTAACTTTTATCATGATTTTTTATGGGAGGGAAGTATGTATTAATAAAAAAAATCTGTATTATTTTAGCTAGACTCAACTCTCACTCAAATTTATGCAGTCGCACAGCATCAGAAAACACATGCTCAACTACTATATACATATGTATGAAAGTTCATTTAAATGGATAATTTATGCTCGACTTGAGGGTAGGCACAACACATGAGTACAAATGCTGCCTGAGATACATTCAGCAAAAAATCAGACTAAGTTTCAGAAAATCGCCCTAGTACTCAAGGTGATTTAGCTTATTGTTCAGAAAATTTGATTTTAATACGGAAGGTTTTATATTTCCGAAACTCATGGTTTTTCTTTTCTAAATTCCAAGATAAATTAACATAGAAGTCGAGTATTATTAATAAATATATATTTCGCAAACAGAAAAAAATGTTTCCAATTTTGTTACATGTTTTTTTTTTCGATTATTTAGAAATTATTTTCAAAGACATGAACAATTTTTATCTTCGAGGCGATTTTCTGAAATGGGGCTTTAATTTTTCGGACTTGTACACTGAGCCAGCCAGGGCTGTCTCTTAATTCCATAACAAAAATATGAGAAAAAGAAAAAAAAAATATTTGTAAATATGCAGAAATAAATACAATAATTCAATGAATAAATTGCAGGCCAACTGTGGCTGCGTGTCGAGTTTAAGTACTGCGAATTTGATTGTATCTTAAAGATACAATTACCAAATACACTCACAGACAAACACACACCCCACACACAGACATGCAGGCGAAACATAAGACTGCCTTTTTAAACAAAACGAGGCACTGAAAATGTTTCAATTGAAACTCCCCGAGACATCGTCAGTAAACAATTGTCGCCCATTGTAAAGCAAAACCAACTCACACACATACCCTCACTGTTGTACATGTGTATGAGTGTGTTGTGTGTGTCTGTGAAGCTAAGCTTCGCTGAGCGCACTTCATCATAATTAACCCGCAGGATATAAACAGTTTTTCTTCATTCTCTTTGAGGTTGAGTTCTCGTAGTTATGCATGCGTTGAGTTGTGGTTACAATTTAGTTGCATGCAACACACACAAAACACACTTAAACTTATTTACTAGCTGACGTTTTTAATTGTGGTACTTGTGTAATTTGTGACATCCCACATTACGAGCTGGTGGGTCGATTAAATTGTTCAGAAGTTTCCTGCATGTCTATCGCCTACTTAATAAAACTGGCACTGTCAGATAAAAATGTATCTGCCTATCTGCAACCGACTCGATTGATGCGCACACCTCGATTCTTGGTGGATTGAGTCGCGCCCCAGGTCGGCCCATAATTAGCCCGTTTTCATCGACTGCGAGAGACATGCCTAAAGACTAGTACAACTGGGCTCTAATTATGACATTACTGTTTCAAACTGCTCATCAAGATACATTTGTAGCTCTTGTGTCCATCACATGATCTTATCGCAGATAAAATACCTAGATTATGACTGGTAAACACCATGTCAGATATGTCAGACTCGCTAATTGGGACTTGCTCAAATAACAACTGCCCAAAAATATTTCAGTTTTATGCTCAGAACCCATTAAAAATGATTAGAAAGGGTATTATAAACTTATGCAAAACTATATAACAGGCAGACGGAAGCAACTCCGAGCCCAGATGTAAATATATATATATATATATATATATATTCTTGATCTGTATCAACAGCCAAGTTAATCTAGCAGTGTCTGTATGAACAATCCTATCTATAATTGCTAAATATTACAAATTTTAAATATTTGTTTGCACTTCATTCCGAATATCGATCGGTTTATCGGTTTTATGTTTATAACAACTGAGTTTCCCTAGACGACCTGTCGACTCATTCTTACTGATTTATTTTAAATATTAAATACTATTTATATAAAATTGCATTGGAATTTAATGTAACTTTTGTTGTTCTTTTATAATTTTATCTGTGTAGAATATAATTATTAAATGACTTTTGTTGTTCTTTTATAATTTTATCTGTGTAGAATATAATTATTAAATGACCTCTGAAGATATATATATGCTTCTATATGAAATAATAAAAAAAAAAACAAAATATTTAATTATTTTTATATGTTTTGTAAGTATTTTTAAGTTAATATCTGGTACATATTTATTTCATAAAATGTTAATTTTCTTGAAGAATTGACATACAAATAAATATACCAAATATATTTATATATTTTTTTTGGTGGTAAATAAATTGCCGCTGCAGATTTGAAGCCGCTTTCGCCGCCTCTATGAAAATGTTGTTGCTGAAGCGGCTGTTAAAGAACTGCCAGCTTTGGATTGTCGTTTAGCTTCATTAGTCAAGGCAAGTCTGCAGACATGTCTGCGGCAGTTGCATTAATTGCTGTGGTTGTTGTTATTGTCGTTGTTGTAGCAAGCGCAGTGTCAATAGCCTTAAGATGTTGTTGCTGACCCATTAGCAGCAAGTGGCATGAAATCAACAAACAGCAATTTATAAATATATATGTATACATATCTGACTATAGTTGCAAGAGCTATTGCGAGGTTCAGGTTCAGGTTTAGTTGGCAAAACATGCCACATGTCGCTGCCTCTATGTAAAACGAGTTGAGACAAGCCGAAGCCGCAGCCCAAGGTGCAGCAACAAAAGCAAAAGCTGGCAGCGAAATTTTCCCATGGCGCAGCAGCCAGTTAAAAAGTGAAAGAGCTTCACAGATGCTGATACAAATACAGCGATGCACAGATACACAGCTGCATGCAGCTTGCAGCTTGCCCACACCAATCGCCTCCCTCCCATTTCCTCTGCTCCTCCCTTTATTTGTGATCGCTATGCGTTTTGGTTGCACTTGGGCCAAAGCTGGCAAGTGAAATGTGTGTTAAAAGCAAATGGCTACGTCAGCTAGGTGCCCCCAGTGCCCCATCTCTGGCCAGGCAACCCGCTGCGGTCTGTGCAATGTGTTGAAAGCTAAAAGCCTCAGCTTGCAGTAACTGCAGCTCACATGTAGATATATATATATATATATATATATATATATATATATATATATATATATATGTATATATAAATTGTTTGTTTTGTTGCAACTTGCAACGCTCCACGTTCATTGACATCGCGGACTGCGGTCTGCCTCGGCGTCTGCCCGCGCTCAATGAAATTGTCAGGCTAGCAACTGCAACAGCAACAGCAACAGCAACAGCAACAATAACATCTCAGTGGGGCATAGTCGGTCGATCGGTCAGAAAAACTCACACATTGGACACTCACTCACACAGACACACACCCATTCGGAATGCCTTGGCGCATGTTAATTAAAGCGCTTATTACAAAATGGTGCAAGTAATACAATGCAGTCTCCAATCTTAGTCTCCTCTGCCCTCCCCTGACAGCGAGAAAGTGCGTGCTTAATTATGATATTTATATGTTATTGTTTTTATACCCTGTACACAATCCAAATGCTTGATAAGGGTGACACGATCTCCAACAAATGTATAACAGGCAGAACGATATATTTATATAAATATTGAATAAAACATTGTTATTAATGCAGTAATAATTGCATTAATAATAATGTTTCTTAACAAAAATAATGATATATCAAATAAATAACTCTACTATAATTTTAATTTACAACAATTCAAAAACTTCCATTTAAAATAACCGAAATTCAATATCACCTTGGGTATCAACTTTAGTAGCATCCACGAGAAAGAGTTAAATTAAATTGAAACAATTTTATATTTAAGTTATCAATACAGTTTGGCAACTAAGACAGCGTACAGGGTATATACTAGTCGTGTACCTTTTTGAATCGAGTGTTACATGGTGTTTTTATTGGTAGTGTTGCTGGTGCTTTCATTATCAGCTCAGTGAGCAGTTTGTTAGCTGTGCGCACTATTAATTTAAATAATAACTTTGTTTTGGCTTTCGTTTCGAATTGTTTTCTGTCATTTCAAGTGCAGCGACATCCGTTCAAAAGTGCGGCACTTGGAAATGATTAAGCGGCTCGCTGGCCAACAGCAATGCGCCTAATTACCACAGCAACAGCGAGCTTCTGCCCCAATCCCTACTCCGCACTCCTCACTCCGCCACTCCACTCCTCACTCCGCCACTGCTTTGGGAGTTTCAGCTTGTCTGTGTTTACTTTTGACAGCTGCGCTTTGAATTGAGTTTCCATTTTGGCTGCAGTGCAGCACTGTGAGAACCGCCTCAACCACTGGACGGCAACCACAGCTGCTCAGAAGTGGCTATGATGATGCATGTTTCTTTCGGCACTGAGATCATCACAATAAAGCCATCAAATGTCATTTGGCATTTGTCATTTGTTATATGATCAGTTCACGCAATGTGTGATGAAAATAATATGAGATGGAGGCATATTTAATTGGCATCGAGTTGCAGATTAACTATATTATATTGCATACACGTACATATATATATATATATATATATATATATAAATATAAATATAGGACAAGTTAAAAGCATTTTGAACTCTCTTGATCCATAGTCAGTCGTAGTAGTCAATCAATCATTACAGATATTACAATTTTATGAGTTTGTAACTAACACAGTTTCATAACTATTCTAAAACTTGAACAGTTTTCTTAGACATCAATATAAACAAATATAAGGTACCAATATTAGTTTTTATAATTGTTTAAAATCTAAAGTAATTATTTAATACAGATTATCCTACTTTGAACAAATTTACAACTGTAAAGCTTATTTGTTTTTAAATAGCTAATATTCCAATTTAAAAAAAATACAAAAATAAATTTAAATTTGATGAATTTATGTAGATCTCCATCTTGTAGAAGATGTTAGCTTCTGGACATAATATTCTCTTGTCTGAAAATATTGAAAGATTCAAATAGATTTCCATAACACCAACTTTCTGCATTAATTCCTCTCTCTAATTCTACGAAAACCATTTTTCAAAAATCCATTATATTGTAAAAGTTTATTTTATCAACTAACTTAATTCTTTAGATAATTAAAAAAATAATGCATTAGATTTGGTTTTGTTTTATAATCTTTTTCAAATGCTTAGTGGATTCTGTAGTAAAATAAAAGCTTTATCTGTTTCTTCCTTAGCTGTCAATCTATATAGAAAACAAACAAAAATGTTTAATTTTTAAATAAGTAAATTTTATACAGTGAACTTAATAAAAAGCAAAGAAACAAGCAAGAAAAACCCAAAGTAACTACTAAGTGATCCCTAACAAAGTCTTAACATCAGAATGCGGTGATGCTTCAATGATTTTGTAAGATATATATATATAGATATATGAATATGTATATATATGTAAGCTGCCTCAATGGACTGTGTGGTAAAATAGAGATATAAAGACGAAGATAAAGTCTGAGTTCGGTAATTACATTTGGCCTGGGTAAATTAGATAATTGCGGGCTTTCTTAATCTCGCACAGTGATTCCAATTTGTGACGCTGTAAATATTTGCTTTATAAATCAATTAAGCCGATTAGCAGCGCATTCAACCCACAATTAGTTCAAGAGAAATTTACCTAATTATGACAGACAGACCGACGGAGAAACAGAAAGACAGTTGGAAATACAGACAGAGTTACGATAAATTGCTAGACTTGAGCTTCAATTATGCAACAAGACTAACACTTAATTGAATTATAACTGTGAAAAATATGACTTAAGTTTAAATATTTGTTAAATTTAGCTCTAACTTGAACAAATTATGTACAAGCCTTTACGATGGATATGATTGATGCAAATTTTGTACATAAACTTAATCGAATGTTGTTTCCCAATAATAAATCAAAGTAATTGAATATAAAAATTCTTATAATTGTTGTTTATTTTTTTACTTAATAATTGATATTATAGACGCTATGAGGAGGATCCGGATAATGCCTGGAACTGTTGTTCCTGGTGTGAATACTTGCTGATTGTCATCCTGTCGACCATACTCCTGGTCGGTGTCCTAATACTCACTCTATTCTGGGTGATGTTCTATCGTGGTGGCTTTGCCTGGTCGGAGCGGCCACTGCAGCAGTTCAATTTGCATCCCATTTTGATGGTTGCCGGCTTCGTAACGCTCTCTGGATTTTGTAAGAGCCATATTTGCATTGACATTTGCCTGTTGCATAATTATCTCGATTGCAGCTATTTTAATTTATCGGCTGTGCCGTTGCGTGAAACACATCTATGTGAAACTGATTCACATGTTCTTTCATGCCGTTGCGATACCCTGCATCGCCCTCGGCTTCCTCTCCGTCTTCGACTCGCACAATGCATTGCAAAAGATAAATTTCTACAGTCTGCACTCTTGGCTGGGTTTCGTGACAATGGGCATGTTTGTGCTGCAATTTGTAATTGGATTCTTCAGGTGAGCTCTTTTTATGATCACGATTACTCAATGCCGTGCTAATACTGTTCTTCATTAGCTTTCTGGTTATGCTCTGCTGTGAAAATAAGACTTATAGCTGTCGCTCAGCCATGGTGCCCATTCACGCCAGCATGGGTTTGGCCAATTTCTGGCTGGCCATTGCCACATCCGTCACCGGCATTATTGAGAAAGAGCGCGAAACTGCCAAGGATCCCAGCTTGAGGTAAGTTTGAGGGACAACTGTGTTGCCTAGTTGAAAGATGTACATAAATATAAAAATTACATAAATTTAATACAAAAATGAGTATATTTAAAAGTGAAAACTAATTAGCATTTTGCTCAATGTGATCTGTAAGTAAATGAGCATTATTTAATTGTTAGTTTCCGCTGAAGTTAGCAACGCTTTTTGATCATATCTTTTTAAACAATATATGTATAATCTAACGACAACATTTTTCTACTACTTACAGCGAGGAAAATCGACTCATTGAGCATTATATAACGAGCGCGATGGGATTGACTCTGATCGTGATTGGGATTATCGTTACCTTTGCGGTCAGGAGGACCAATGCTCCCGCATCCGCCAAAGTTTACGTTACCGAACGCATTTAGATGACAGCCATGCCCAAGACCAAAACCATGTCCATGCCCATGGCTGCGTCTGTGGCACAGCCAGTGTTATAATCCAAGGCTTATGTTTTCTACATCACTCGGTGCATCTATACTATATAGTATATAGTACATAATATGTAGCTGTGCAATCTATAAATTGGATACATCAAATATCTGTTGTCCGTCGCACAAAAACAATAAACACGCTTTAGCATTCTCTTCATAAATACATATATATATAAATTACATACTATACAGTTATGCCAAATCAAAATCTCTTTATCGACTAAATCAAAATTAAATATTTTCTCTATCAAACATTTCCGCTAAGTAGATTTTTTAGTGTTAGGTATCTCATTCTAACAAACTCACAGCACACAACATTTTGTATTCCATCAAGCAGAGAAGATCACAAGGTGGATATGAACAGACACACATTTATAGAATAGCAACTATTGGACCGGCCTGCCACACAGACCAAGTGTATGAAACTAGAAAGTGAATCAAAATTAAATTTATAACAAAATCAATATACAACTGAATTCTTTGTCAGTTTTTGGTAGTTTTCTAAACATTTTTACCCAAAAAAAAAAAGAAAAAGAAACCATTCAATACTACTTATACAAAACTAATAAATAATCTTTAAACAAAACTATAAATACGTAGATATTGTCGCATTTGATGTTTCTTTTTGTAATTGTGCAAATTGTATTTTATAAAAAAAGCTAAGCAAAATAAGTTGTAAACCAATTTTACAAGTAAATCTATAATAAATGATTTTTTTATTTATTACATATAAAAAGTAATGCGTCTATTTTTTAAATGAAACTGCAAAAATTTAGAAACTTGGACAAAGACTCGCTGTTAACTACATGCGTTCTCTTTGGTGCGGAGTATTCGCAATAATCGTCTTCGTATTATCAGAACTTTCTGGTTGGTTTGTCCCTTTATTAAAATTGTGCCATTGCTCGAGCTGATGGAGTAGACACTGACATTCTGCGGCTCCAGATTGCTAGCTAGCATCTCGAAATTTCGTACACGCGGTCTGATCTTTGGGTTCGTCTGAACATTTTCTATATCTAACTTAATTGGTGAGACGATATTTCGTATCCAGGGCTTGGGCGGCAGCTGCTCCCGATTCAGGTCCACTGTAGGAGCTGTCTTTTTGCTCATATAAGACAAATGCTCAAATGCTGGAACTTCCCCCTGCAACATCGAGTGTATTTTAGTGTGTTATAAATATATCAAGTTATGCTCTCTTACCATACAAATATGTAGTTTCTGTGCCTTGGTGTTGTTTGCAATTAAAAGTCCGCATTTACATTCGACATATCCATGTAGTCGATAGATGGGTCCGATCTTTTTAATGCTAAAGCAGCGTTTAACGTGCGCAGTAATATTTTTCTTAAACTTATCAGTGGTACTGCCACAGCTGGGGCATATGGCCGCGGTCATAATTTCACCAACTGTATACCAATATGTTTTCCTATCTTGCAACACGCTGGATTTCGCTTTTGTAACCTAGGAAAGGTTGCAGACAAAATGTTAATTTGAGCTTGGCTTGTAATTTGTGATAGTTATAAAATCTTACCGTCACTTTCTCTTGGTTGGACATTGTAGATCATGTAGATTTTGATCAGTACGCAATGGGTATGTTTGGATATTTACTTTAAGTACATCAATCAATCAATCAAGCTTCATATTGTTATTTTCAACAAGTCCTTTATTTCAGTTCAGCTAAGACGAGTCACATTGTTGAAGTTCGCTACCATTCATCCGCAATGCAAGTCGCACAATTTTTAAATAGTAAGTTGGCATAGTTTGGGCTTAGGCAGCACTACAGCTTTGAATTATCTCGCCCTTCGCTAGCTACTTTATATATTTATGCATAAATATTAATTGTTTATATTCAATATGGCTTTATGTTATCGATGCCATTGTCGATGCTAGCTAACTAATTTGTTAAACGTGCCATTTTGCAACACTTCTCTTATCGGTCGACTATCGGTCGGCCACCACAAGTTGCTTCTGCAAGAAAACATAAAATTGCTAATTATTTAAAAGAAACAATCCTAAAACAATTGTGTTCATCAAAAGTTTTTAAGGACTAGTCGCTGCAGCTCTGGCGTTAAGAAAACCATTCCCAATTCACACCGTCTACTTTTGTGATTCTTATATATGAGATTCTACATGCATATGTATATAAAGTTGTTGTAGTTAAGCATGGGTAAAAGTTGAAGAAGCACAACAATAAATAAAGTAAAAATTTAATATGTATTGACGCTCTGTTTCAACTAGATGTTCCAGCGCTTAAGGCATGTGTGCTGTGCCTGGAGGAGAAGGCCCTCACCCTGAACGACTATTTGGACATCTACTCGATGGAGGGCGCACAACTAAATGTGGTGAACATAATCAACAAACATTTTCCCATGCAGCTGACCGAAAGCAAGGGGGGAGCGCGAAAGATATGTTCACACTGCTGGAGCACTGTGTCTGCATTCAATGCGTTGCACGAGTTCGTCAGCGCCGCACAGAATTCGCCGCAGGACGCGAAAGTGCTGTGCATGGAGGATGATCCTTTGACGCAGGGTAACTTCAGCGAAGCACCCAAACAAAATCAGGAGCATGTCGAACAGAACGGTCGTAATTTCTTCTATCCCGAGGTTAAGATTGAGGAGCATGAGCTGGATCAGCTGCCAAAAATTGAGGTGCTCGAGAGCACGACCAGACTACAAACGGTGGATCTGGATGCGTCTCCGGTGAGACGATTGCGCAAGCGTGTCAAGGCCGAAGCTGAAGCACCAAATGTGGAGGCGTGTGAAGACAGCAATCAGGATTCGGCCATGACCGCTGAGGCGCCGAAAAAGCGTCGGGGACGTCCGCGTAAAATAGACTTAGTCATTAAGGACTCGCCAGATGTCACGCAAGCTGAACCAACTGTTGACTTAGATGCAGATCTAAAAGCAGAGCCATCTGGCGATTTTAGTGACGATGATCAAGATCAGGATTTCCCGAGCCAACTAGATGATGTTGTGGCTCGCAGCGAGGATAGTAGCGTTGAGGAGAGTTCAGAGACCGATGATGATTCCGACTTTACGGCGGATAAGCCCAGCGAAAGCGAGTTCGCTGTCATACCGAAGCGGACGACAGTGCGGCCCAAGAAATACAAGAAGCGTACGAAGCCAGCGGAGCCGAAAGTCCGCAGTACTCGAGAGCAGCAGGAACAGCGCAAGAAGCAGCAGGAAGAGTTCGATGGAATCATTGCCAAGTTCTTCAACGATGTGTTGCCGTGCTCCATTTGCAATCTGTTGGTCCATAATTTTACGGAAATGCAACGACATCATCGCCTCACACATCATGTAGATCCAGGCTATGTGATTTGCTGCGGCAGGAAATTCACGCAGCGCAAGGTGCTAGCGGAGCACGTGCTGGTGCACTGGAATCCGGATCACTTCAAGTGCACAACTTGCGAGAAATCATTCCAAAATTCACGACATCTGGAGTCCCATCAGCAAATCCACATGGCCAAGCTCTCCTTCCAGTGCGAAATATGCTCAAAGGTCTTCACCAGCAAAACGGCAATCGAGTACCATAAGTTGAACAAACATGTGCCTAAATCCGAGTTCAAATTCACGTGCACGGAGTGCAGCAAAAAGTATAAAACATCCCCGCTTCGATTGACACTAAAACTTATTATTATATTTGCTTACAGATTCCTAACCGAACGCAAGCTGAAGAATCACATGAACTCAATGCACGATCCGGAACGGATAATAATATGCGACAAGTGCGGCAAGCAGATGCGCACCAAAATCATTTTGAGAAAGCATCAGGAGCTCATGCACTCGGACACGCCGCGACCGGAGCCCGAGCTGAAGCAGTGCCAGATCTGCGGTGCCTGGCTTAAGGGCATGACCGGTCTGAAGCAGCACATGAAGAGCATTCACGTGGAAAGCGCCGGCGAGCATCGTTGTCAAGTGTGCAGCAAGGTTTCGCCAAATGCCCGCGCCCTGCGACGCCATATATATCACAAGTAATGCATTTGCATTTTCTCATATCCTTAATATGCATTGTAAAATACTTTTCTATTCTTTTTCGTAGTCACGAATGCGAGCGGAAGTTCAAGTGTACCATGTGCCAAAAGGCATTTAAGCGGCCCCAAGAACTAAAGGTAATCATCCAATTGAACAATATCTTATTCAAATCAACCTATTACTAATAAAGTATTCCCCCATTCGCCAGGAACACACGTCGACGCACACCGGCGAAGTTCTATACACGTGTCCAAACTGTCCAATGACGTTCTTCTGCAGCGCCAACATGTACAAGCATCGCCAGCGTTTGCATCGTGCACAGTACGAGGCGGACAAGAATCAGCCAAAGCCACCCAATATTCTTCAGCAGGCGGTGGGCGCCACTGCCGCCATGAAGATGCAACGTATTCAGCACACGAGTGTGGCAAGCATAGAATCGGACTTAAAGCATTTTTAGACCATAGAACTCATATGTATTAAGCCCTTTAGTTTTCTTCTTTTTTTTTAACTATAGCCAGAGTTTAACTTAGCGTTGTGTAAAATGTAATGTAATGAAAGAAATTAAAGAAAAGTCGATGTCGACGCACTTTGATTCATGTTGAGTTATTTCCATTTTAAGCAGCTGTGCTGGCAAGAGAAACAAACAAGGTTGGAATGTCTTTCTTTCTTTATAATTATTTACAAGGATGGCTTAACGGCACCTTATATAACGCACTGACATGTACATATTTGCATAATGCATAAATTTAAAATATATTTAAAAGATACTGCATTTGTCTCACTTTTATAATAATTTTGGGCGTTTTTTTTTGTTCTTCTTTTTGGTTTTCTTATTTCGTTAAACATTTAGATTTGTTGTAGCTGTAGCAAACATTGAAAATACATTAAACTTTACTTTACATACAAATATTATTGTTCTTTCTCATTAGATTAGTGCATTAAGTTATCCTTTGAATTTAACGAATAAATGTCGAACAAGTTGGGTACAAGTACGTATAGATAATGTATGTAATGTGTATATATATTTATATTGTGGCTTCTTTATCTATGTGGTTACTTTAGTATATTAGTTTAAAACATATTTCAGCATTATCATAGCGTTTGCATTATTTTTCTTATGCGAAACATGCTCGTTAATAAACTCTCGATAGTTGGGCAACATTGATAAATAGAATACTTTCGTTTTAGGTTTTTCATTACATCGTTGTTTTCAGTGGGCCTTTTTGTGTTATGCATCAAACTATTTGCGACACTTAAGTTATAGGATTAGTTTTTCTTGCTTAACTGTTTGTTTAGGTTTGTTAGTCACAGTTATCGGAGAAATAAAAGCACAGGCACATAAAAACAGACAGAATTTAACACATTATCAATTATTTATTGGATTAATACAAAATGAAACTAAACTTTGGGTTTATTTAGTGCCAATTTCATTATAAATTTTAGCTACGTGTTAAAACTTTTCCATATCATTCATTTTACTAAATAAGTATTTATCATAAAGAACAAAGAACAATTATTGTTTCTTAAAAAGGAGTGAACAGAAATAGAGAACAAAATACTGTTTTTTAAACTGAAGCAGAATAAAAATTGTAAATAAAAATAAAAATTTCTTATACAGTTTTATATATATTTTGCATAAGTTGAAATTTGAATTTTTTTTTCTGTTTTTTTTTGGGAAATTTTGTTTTGCTTCTCTTACGCGCTGAAGGAGGGTGTTTCTTAACATTTTGGTCGAAAGTAAGTTGAACTTGGAAACGGAATTCTGTGAACGCGTAACATAAATAACAACAATAATTATATAACAATGACTAAAATTATTTATAGTAAACTATTAATTGTTTGCGTGTTATTATTTTCGTGGCAACAGCTTGTTTTGTATCTGATTCTAACTATATGCTTTACAAGTTATGAGCAGGATAGACTTGTTGTTGGGTTTTTGTTTTTTGCTTACTTTTCAGTTTGGTCAGCGCCCCATTTTGGGTGCTGTTCCGAATACAATTTGCATATTGAATTTGTTGCTTTTTTTTCTTGTTTTTTTTTTTGATTATTAATATTTAATTTTGTTGTGGGTGTGTGTGGTGGTGGTGTGTTTGTGTGTGTGTGCGATGCAGAGGCATGAGATAAGCCCTTTAAAGCTTTGTTTGCTCAACCATATCGATGTTCACCTTGTAGAACACATAGGGGAAGTATTCCGATTGACCAAAGCCCAAGCCGGGTATGTCCACATTCTGAGTAAGCGGAATTATATAAAATTATTAATGCTGGGGAAACGTTAATAATATTTGTATTAAGCTTACATCAGCAGCACTGCTGACATGTCCGCCAGCGGATGCACCATCCAAATGTCCATACAACTGGTTGAGCACATCGCGCAAACGCTTCACGCTCTTCTTGTTGGGCTCAATCAATATGGCCTGGAAATTAACGGGCAGGCCGTATCTGCAATAACCATAGAGATAAATTATTGAGCCAAACGCATCGAGTTGATGAGGACGCACCTCAGCACGGATTCCACAAACACGCGCAACGCCTTCACGTGTATCAAGGCGCAGAAGGCTTCGCTGAAGTTCACCTTCAACCAGCGCACCAGTGGGCCCTGTTCAAGAAGTTAATGTTTATTCAAATTATACATCCAATTATATATATTAATAATAGTTGTGGTACATACAAACTGCTTCTTCTTATCGGTCATCAGTTTGGTCATCTCGTTCTTGCCCGCTGCGAGCTCCTCCTCGTTGTAAACGAAGTCGCGCACAATGAATTTGCGCTCGCGAGCATGCAGCTTGAACTCCTCGGTGACCTTCTTGAAGAGCGTCACATTGAAGAGGCAATAGTCGGGATCCTCCTTGATGAGCTGCGATGAGCGTGGCACAATCATATCAGTGATTTTCTCATAATTGGCTATCCAATCATTGGCACTGGCTCTAAAGGAATGTACATAAGTGACATAAGCTAAATTGTCTCTGCCCAATCTCTATGGTTTACTTACTTTGGCACAATGACCAGCACCGTGGTCAAGTACTCCGAGTCGAGTATGAAGTGCTCCTTCTTGACCAAATCGGCCAGGTTGCGGGTCAGCAGGCTGCCACTGTTTGTGTTGGAGTTGGAGAGAATTTTATGGGTGAGTTGAGTCGCTTTAATTGAAATTAACTTCAATGACTGCTTACGTTTTCTTCTTCTCCAAGTTTTGGAGATTGCCCTTCAGGTTGTTGTAGGCCTGCGATTTCGTCTTCAAATCGCCATCAATTTGACCGATTTGTTTGGAAATGATATCGGCAATATTGCGCAGCGATTGCTTGATGGGATACTTGGCCATATCCCATTGGAAACGGGTCAAATACTGAGGCAGATCGGCTGTTTATCGAATACAAATAATATATATATTAGTTTACACTCGAACATTGAAAAACTCTTTAATTTTTATGTAGCTGAACAGCAGAACTAGTCCGCTATCAAATTTAGAAAATGTAAATTATAAAATTTATTGTAATTATCTAAGACTTTTAAAGTTTTATAAATTTCTTCATTTTTTAGTAGAAAACAAACAGAGTTATTTTATAAATAAATAAAAACAATAAAGTTATGTAAATAAATATTGCTTTTTATAAATATTGATTTTAAGTATCAGATAAGATATAGATAAATATACATACATGTGCACAATAGACACACATACGCATACACACAATCACACACATTCAAGCAAAAACAGACAAAAGCAGCTAAATTCAAAATCGATTTCACATTTAGCTCTATATTAGACACTACAATAAAATATACAATACTTCAAGAAATAAGCGTTCTCAAAATTATTTAGTTAAGTGTAAATATAACAAATATATAAAATATAAATTAGCAGCAATTCAGGGCAGGGCAGGATTTGATAAATTTTTTAGAAAGTATCTTCCAAATTATGATAAACTCCTTCAGTATTTTACTGCATTGATATCATTTGTTAGTTAAATTATTGTTTGTTATTTGTTTACTTAAGGATATATTCTCAATACTTTGGAATATTAAAAGTAGTCATAAAAATATAAAAATATATTAAAATAAAATAAATTAAACACTTTTCCTTCATCTTTTTTAATATCTGAGATTTTTTTGGATTTTTGTTCCGTATAACAATTTTTTTTTCTGCAAGCTTAAACAAAATGAATTTAAATTCGGATTAAAGTTCTATAATGCAAATAAACACTCGGGTATAGATTCTGGTAATCTTAAGACTTTTTACCGGCTATATACGGTAACCGATTTTAGTACACTAATAACACATGCAAGATTAAAGATGTCTCATTATTTTAATAACACATATTTTGACTAATTCCGGGAATTATCACTGAATTGCTTTGAAATGCAATAGATAATAAATAAAAATGTATAACAAGCACTGGAATACAAAACACAACTGGATGCACTACGAATTATAGAAAACGAAATGGTGCAAAATATACTTTGGGGGATCTACAATTAGTGATTTTGTATTACAACAACAATTATGTATATTTTATATATATTATGTATATGTATATCTTATTATAAGGGAATAACGAGTACCTTTCGTCAAATATTTATTAGCTGATTTGTGTGGTATAGTGTTTGCAGTATATATTTGTAAGTTAATTAAGTAAGCTTATGTTTAGACACTGGCAAATAATAAAAATTAAATATAATATTACAGTAGATTATTTCAAATAAAATAGTCTAGAGTATTTTGGTATTTTCATTTTGTGTGTTGAGTGTGTGTTTCGGTGTGTGTGTGTGTGTATTATTTAGCTTAATGGATATCGGCGTTAATCATGGCTATGATAATTGCGCAGCAGAACAACATTTTTGGTGAGCAGTACACTGAAAAAACAACATATTCGCTTTTACACTGTTACAAATAATTTGGTGAGTTCATAAATAGAGAAAATAAATCAACAAATAAGGGAGTACATCAGAAATGCCCATGAACTAAAAAGAAAACTGCAAAAATACATATTTAGATTTATATAAGATACAGTTGAGAAATTATAGAGAAATAGATAGACAGAGAAGTGGACACATAAAAACTTTGGACTTTGTTGTTATTGGTTGTATGGTGTTTAACTGTAGTCGGGTGTATAACACATATATATACCGTATAACAGTTAAAAACAATCCAAACGCTTCAATCACAAATTGAAAGCAAAAACAATATTCAGATATTTCTGGGGGTGGGCGTTTTGGTGAGAGTCTAAAATACATAGTAGTGGTGTTGGAAAATACATAATTAAATAGTGGGTAAATAGTGGGTACATCAAGTAATAGTGATTCCTGCAAAAACGATAAGACTTAAGGAAGGAAAATGAAAAGGAAAATCAACGGAAAATCGGAAAGAAACCGAAAAGAAACAAAGCAACGTCCAAGGCCCCTTATACCAATACACATATATATTTTTAATATATATATATATATATATATATATATGGTGTATATATAGCCAGGCATGCTAACCTGGACTCAGCGGAAATTCGGGCGGCTCAGCAAGATCCGTGTCTGGACTGGAACGCCCCTGGCTACTACTGCCACAACAACTACTCACTGGAGACGATCTATGAGTTGGTGTTAAATTAAATCCATTGTTTATATTTAATTGACTCGGTGTAGAACGTTTGCTATAAATTTGATCGGCAAGAGAATTGAAGAAAGAGCGATAACTAGAGCGCGGTGTGGGCGATGTCTGATGCCAAAATGTCATTGGTCTTGGATTTGTAAGTGTTTGTGTCTGTGAATGTGTCTGTGACTGTGTTTGTGATTGTGCGCTGCTGTGTGCGTTTCAGTGTAATTTGTTTGGTGTTTAGTGTTTATTTTTTTTGTGCATTTTGTGATTTGATTTTTTTTTATTTTTTTTATGATGAGTGGAATGTGAGTTGATGCCGTGAATGATTTAAAAAAAGAAAATACATTATTATTGCATTTTTAATGGTTCATCCTTTTAATTAATGAAATCAAACATTTATGCATGAGAGGGGAGAGTAGGAAAGAGAGAGAGCAAAGCAGGTGCATAGATGTCACATCGTTTTTTTTTTACAGTATTTTCAGTTTACGTGTGTGTGTTTGTGTGTGTGTGTATGTGTACTGTGAATGACTGCAAACTTTTGAAGTGGCTGGATGACTGGCATTTGGCAAGAGTTTTCGGATGGTGCTGTTTTTTTTTATTTTTTGTTTTTTGGTTTATTTTTTGGCAACTGTTCTACAGAGATAAGTGAATGCGATGATAAAAGATACCTGCACTTCTTAGAGTTACGCTTCGGCTTATTGAACCACCAGTCGAACGTTTCGGATAGTGAGGAGGCGCTTTGCGGACTCTTTGGATCGTCCAGCTCCACATCCTCATCCGTATCGCAATAGGATTTGTCTGTGGGCGACAGCAGCGGCGGCGACTGTTGCTGCTGCTGTTTCTGTTGCTGCAGCTGCAACTGTTGCAGATGCTGCTTGGGCGATTGATGCTGTTGTTGCTGCTGCTGTGGCAATTGACTGATGTGACTGCTGCTGCTACGAAAGCTCAGCTTGTTATTATTTATGCTGCATGTGTTGTTATTCAGCTTTTTGCTATTAGAGCGCGACATGCTGTGCGAGGAGCTAGCCGTGCTTGCTGTTGGCGCCGACGTTGAGAAATAAGCCGACGAGCAAATGGTCGATGAAGATGCCCCATCTGTTTTTGTGGCCGCTGCTACTACTGCTGCTGCTGCAGTTGCCGATGCAGCTGTGGTTGGTGTGGTTGGTGTTGTTGCTGCTTCTTCCCCTGCTGCATTTGCAGCAGCTGTGCCCATGCTGCTGCCTGTTGCAATTGCTGTCACAGTATTGATGGCACAACGCGTCGCATTCAGCATGGAGGAAGCTGTCTGGGAATAGCATTCATCGGCCATTAATGTGCTTGTTGTGGCACTGGCGCTGGGCGGTGACAGGACACTGCAACTGCTGCTCAGCGCATAGCACTCATCGCAGCCACAGATCGCCGGCGGTATCACAAAATCAAAATCACGCTCAGACTCATCGTGCGTTGAGGATAAATTTGTTAAACTGCCGCCGCTTAAATGGCAAACATTGCAATTGGCTCGAGCGGACGCGGCATAGATTGAGGCACAGGCACAGGAGGAGGCGGAGGCGCAGGCGGCATGCGTATTATAGGAGGTGTTGCTACTGGTAGTTGTGGTTGTTGCTGTTGGTTTTGTTGAGTTGTGGCATTTACCCTTGAGATCCGCGGGCAGCTGATGATGGTGATGGGTTTGATAGTGTAGGGGATTGTTTTGGTGGTGCGTGTGCTGGTGTTTACGCTGGTGGCGCAGACTCAGATGCTTCAGGCGATTGTGATGACGACACGGTATGATTTCATCAGGCGGGCCAGGACCTTTTGTTGCCAGCCACAAAAGGAGGCATAGCGATGAGTCCAATTGTTGTCGATCGATTTGTTAATTAACGCAGTTGATTTTTGAGTGCGATTTTGAATTTTGATTTTGAATGCGGTTTCAGATTCAGTTTCAGGTTTTAGGTTTTACAAATTAAAAAAAAAAAACATACATAGAGAAGAAATCATTTTTGTTCTTGAACTTAAAAACTATAGCATACACTTTGGGGATATGCCAAACGTTCAACCCTAGATATCTATAAAAAAAAATTAAGGAAGAAAGAAACACTTTCGCGGCTCCATCAATTTATGAATCAAAGGCCAAAAAGAAAAAAATTATAATAAGTAATAAATAAAGAAATGAACTGAAACTCTCAATAACGAAAATAATAAATTTAAAATAAGTATATTTAATATATATACGTATATATAAACTCATGAGTGGATATAATTTGTTTTTTTTTTTTTGGTAAATCAATATAATTAAAATATACAGATGTATATAGTTTCGTGAACAACAGTGGAAAGAATGTTGCAAGAAAAACTGTTTGTTCAATTTTTCTCATTGATGATTATGGTCCAATTTTGCATATAGAATAATTTCGTAAGACATACAAATCAAATCAATTGTTTTTTGTACAGTGTAAAAGCGTTATATTATTGTTTTTAACAAATCTTTCTCAATACGATTCAGCTACAGAAGCTAACAAAAATAAGCAAGGTAAACATGTGAATGGCAAAACACACAGAGCACATTACAAACACAGACAAACACACATCCACTTACACACACACATGTACAGAGTGAGACATGAGATCAGGTGCGTAAATTATTAGTAATTATTAATGTACAGTATTAATTTTATAAATGTTATCAAAAGAGATGTGTGTTTTGTACACGAGCAGAGAGCACAGAAAACTATGTATGCAATGTTTATTTGAGGGGTAACAAAATAAAGGCTCAGACAACAGCACAGCAAACACCCACACAAACACATCACGCACACGCACACACAAGTATACACAAAAATAATTATATTTGCTCTTAGTGTACGCACGGATTTAAACAAATAAAAACTAAATTAACAAAAAACCAAGAAAACTAAAAACTTTTAATTTATAAACTCAAAATAAATAAAAGAAAACACGCGCATTTTCCTATATGTAAATTATATATGTAAATTATGATATTCTAGACACACATTTTTTTTATAATTTTATTAATAACAAGTTACAAGTTAAAGAATTTGTTTGATTTTTTTTTAATTGAGATTAGTACTATTTTTATTAGTGATTTAAAAATTAACGGGCTTTCACAAAATAATTTTAAAAATAAAAAAACATATTTTATATTAAAAATTGTAAAGAATAATGTACAGCATTACTTAAGTAGAGTTCATGTAAAATATACAAAGTGTTTGGCACTCGGAGAGAAAGTTTAGCGATTTTTAGAATACATCATTTAGTGGGATTTGTATTCAAGAGCCTGCATCAAGTTGTGTGTTTGAGAGTGTGTGTGTGTATGTAAGTTGGCTTAAGTCTTGCTGTTAACTGTATAGCTAAATGTTCGTGTGTGTGTATTGGACATGTAGTGCAGGTGGATAGGTAGAATAGTTATTAGAGAGGATGTACAACAAACGCAACATAAAATATAAACAACGCAAATTCTCTTAAATTTTTTTTACAGTTCTGAACTTTAGTTCCAGTGTTGTTATATATACTATATTAATAATTTCAAAATATTTATCAAATTTATATTCATATCATTTCTTTCATCTGGTCGTGATTGATGATTTGTGCGCATGAGTTTCAACATAAAAGTAATAAATTAAAACATAAATAAAAAAATATAATAATAAAGGAATAAAAAACGAGCCAATAAAACTTATAAAAATAATTGAGGAAACGATACAAAATATATCAACATAATAATTAAATAAAAAATTCCTACAAGTTTTCAGCTGAAAATGTTAATCATAAAAATATTTGTTTGTTGTGGTTTTTTCCTTGGAGTGTTAGGCTAACTGAACGATTTATCAGGAGACATAACACATTTTTATGTATTTAATATGTGTTTAAACATAAATATTCCACATTTCAGAAGCTATTTTGCTCTCGTATCTTTTGGTTCTATCAATTCTTGCTGATACTCAAGTCTCACAGAAAGTAAAAGAATATGACGGGGGCGGGACTGTAGGTATTATTTCAGTTATGTAGTGTGTATATATGTATATTTTTTTACCATAAACGGGTTTCAATCGTAGTTTAATGTGATTTTGTTTCTGGTTGTTTGTTTGTTGTTTGTTAGTAATAGTTTGTGGAAAACAATAGAGATGAGACACTATACGAGTATATTTGTTTAAAAATGAATTGTTTTTAGAGCATTCCGTTTTGCAACAAATGTATATATTTTTTATAAATTTTACGCTAAGAAATAACTAATCACGCTAACTGTAAAGTTTGCAATTGTACTAAACTAAACTAAGCTAAGCTAGACTAAAAA
Organism: Drosophila longiperda; assembly: GCA_035042125.1. Lineage (NCBI taxonomy): Eukaryota > Metazoa > Arthropoda > Insecta > Diptera > Drosophilidae > Drosophila > Drosophila longiperda. The sequence continues at coordinate 20,457,439 of JAWNLV010000107.1, forward strand.
CTCAATTTTAATAATAATAATAACTGTGCTTCTTAGCTGGTACTTACTGTTGTTGGCCTGCAGATTTTCGTGCAACTTGTCGCGCTGATCTTCTAGCACCTCGCCCAAATACATGGCCACTTTGCGCGTTATCTGCTCCACATACGTGTCCAGTTTGCCCAGATCATCGGACAAGCCAACCAACTGATCCAAGGTGCCCACCTTAACACACAAAAATACACAAGTTAATTAAATACAGAAGCCAGTGTAATCTTATCTATTGTAACCACCTTCAGATCGGGTATATGGAACTTGTAGTTACTGCATAGACTATGTTGCTTGCTGGTGAGGTTGTTCATCGTGTCGAAGGTTTGTTGGCACGTCTTGTCGCCAGGCGCCGAGATAATCCAATATTCGGACATCATTTTGAAAGCTGCAGTAAATAAATTTAAAATTAGCACAAAACTCAATAAATCATTCTCACACATGTTTGAAAATTTTTTTATATTGCTGAATAATGTTTTTTATTTTTTATTATTCAATATTTAGACAGAAGCGATTTTATGTCTTTCCATATTTGTATACTTGGAAAAGACATCATATTTTTACTATTGACCTCCCAGATTAAAATTAAAAATCGACCCTCAATTTGCATTTCATTGGCCCTGGAGAAATGCTGTATAAGTGTGTGTGTGTTTTTTTTTTTGGGCGCCAGGCAGACTTGTATCCTGTCCCATACGCAATGCGCATTATATACAAAAAAAATATTTTAACTTACAATCCTAACAGTGCTTGCGCTTCAACAGTATTGTCAGCAACCTCTCAATTCGTATGAGGTGTAACCTTTTGGGCATTGTTTTATCTTATTTATCAGTTGGTAGTAATAAACAAAACTTGAACTACGACTCTGACTCTGAATGACTTTGAAAACACACGCGCCGCGTGCGTTAAATGTGCGCACTCGTCGAAGACTTGACGCGAAATGAGCACTGTTGGAACTGTTTGGCGCCGACACTGCTGGCTGCCATATGGCTGGATTTTTTTTTTACTGTTGCCGTTGTTGCTGCTGCTGGTGTTGAAAAGGCGCAGTCACACGAATGAAGCAAAAGGAATCGATGACGAAGCAGCCGTCACGCAAGCCGTCTGTCTGTTCAATTTGGTAAGTGTCGCCGCCATTGCTCTTCTAATTTAGCTGTTGTTTTTGTTGTTGCTGTTATTGTTGCTGGTTGTAAGGTCAGCAGCGTATGAGTAATCGTCAGGAGATACAAATCTAACTTTGGTCAATTTCATTTTAGTAGTGGCTATGATTACATAACGTCATGTTGGCCTTCGAAGGGCTCTTACAAATAATTAACTTTCGATTTCTTTCAATTTGCTGTCAGAATAATTCTAGTTTTGCTAAAAATTAATAATAATAATGTTCAATATATTAAATGGCATATAAAATCTAATATTCTATCAGCTGTAAATAATACGAGCTTTAAGTTTAAGGTCAACTCTCATTAGTGGCTATAATTCTCTATTACTTTTTACCTATGTAAAAATTAATAAGCAAAAAATTATAGCCGATTCCAGTGCTGACCATGCCCAATAATGTTAATGTCATTTACATATCCTTACTCATCAAGAACAACTCAAACCACAACGAGAACATGTCAAGGCAGTGCATTGTCCTCAACCAGGAAATAAAAATTATGAGCTGGGGAAAAGCAACAACAAAACGTATCTATTTTTAGCAGTGAAATCTAAGTTGCTTTTGAACAAATCACTAGTGGGAAACAGAGGGCAGCAGTGGACGGCGACGGGCAGATATGCTTCCTGCACATGTATTAAGTGTATTTATACATGTTTTTGTGTGTATGTGCAAGTGTTTTCAAGTTTCCTGAGGGAGAGCTTGAGCATATCATTCACAAAGAAGTTTGTTATACAAAAAACATATTACTTCTATTAGCTTCTAATTAACTACTTCATTTCAAATGTCAACTTACTTTTATAAGATTATTTAAGATTAAGATTAATTTAATAACATAAGTACTTTCCAAACTAGAAAATTTAATTTGAAAATTGGTGGCAACACTGTTTGTTAGATAAACTCCAACTGTAAACAGGCGTAAATTATGTTGACATAGTCAAAAAAAAGAGCAGCAATAACAACAAGCGTGTAAGTCGCCAGTCAGACTGGTCAACGGCTGGCACATGTATGTGTGCGTGTGCGAGTATGTGGGTAGTGTAACGGTGTTAGGACTCTCACAGGAAATTGCAATGTTCGCTGAAGTGAGGACGAAAAGAAAAATAAAAAAATGATTTTAATTGCACATACACACAAGTACGTTTTAACTGTTTGTTAGCGGGTGGGCGCCCCAGCGGGTGGGCGCCCCCAATAACATTGTAAATAAATGAACGGTATTTTCAATTTTGCCTTTCGTTGAGTCTTTCAAATTGTGTAAGCCCTGAAGCTGTATTTTTGCGGACACTTTTATTTTGTTTCTTTGCTGCATACACTTTTAGTTTGATTTTTTTTTTTTAGCAAAAATGTCCCATAGCTTGTATCTGGTCAACGAAGTCAAGGTCTTTGCGGCACACAATATAACTATTTAATGTGTTTCCTTTGTGGCAAGAGGTCAATAAAACATGGACGCATCTATATATTTGTATATGTGTGTGTACATACAAATATTAGGAAGAAGTCGTAATTTTAATTAATATGAGCATGCAAAATGATTTTTCAAAATTAACAGCTTGACAGTTTGTTTACGCAGGGTTAGAGAATAACAGACCGCAAATAAAGAGAGAGAGAACACGGAGAGTGGCCGACGGCTATTCACCACGGCCCAGACACAAACGCACACACACTGACACAAGCGTGTTGAGTTCAGCACGCACAGTCAGCTGTTTGTGTGACAGTCACATGACAGATTTTCGATCGATATTTTCTTTTTCTCACGGGTTTTTACAACTTAAAAACAATTTAACTAGCTAATTGCTAACATATTTTCAATTTTACTACGCAAATGCTTGCTTGTCATTTAAAAATGTTTGCATCCGCTAGTCGCAAATGCAACCAAAATTCAAAAAAGTCGCTGAAAAAGCGAGCGAGGCAACAGTTTTTCAGGGTCACTTCCATTTTGCACCCATTCACAGGGATTTGTGCATTTTCCAATGCATCAATTTGACTGTTAGGCACTTGCATAGCAGTTATTCTCACGTCACTGTACAGTTGAGCATTTGATAACAGGTCAGCAGACCTGTCGCAGTAACAAAAAAAACAACTCGGTTTTTTTTTTGCAACGTTGGAGTTGCTTCGTTGGCGCAATCACTTACATTTTAGCGGCACTACTACACTTCAGGTGGCAGATAGAAAGACACTGTTTTTGATTTTATGCTTTGGAAATGTATTAGAAAATCAAGAAACACAACCGCACCACCCACAATGCACGTACGAACGGAGCACAAGTCTCTGGTAGAAACTCAACAAAAAAATGACATTTCACAAATTCATCATCAAATTCACGTGATAAGTGACGATAGACGATACAAAAATGTATCGTTTAATGCATGGCGTGTGCAGACACTGTGCCAAACAGCTGTTAACAAGTCAGTCAGGCAGTCGTGTGTACACACTGCTCGGTCTCTATGTAGGCGCCTCCGCTACGTGCCTAATTATTAAAGTTTAGTTTAGTTAATCCTATTTTTTGGCACACACATTGTCGGAATACTAACCAAATTTTGTAAGTGATTGCTAGTAATTTTCAATTAGTGTGCAACACTAACCACTCAATTAATTCTTCTGTTAAAAAGTTTGAATGAAATGACTACTTGGGAGTTTAATGAGTCGGTATTGGTAATTGTATTTAAACTTTATTTGTGAATTAATCTAAAAAGTCATTTAAAGGACTATATAAAAAATGTATTCACAAGATGAATTGCCTGATATGTATAGTATAGTTACAGTTTCTGAAGCAAAGAAAAACAAATCAGTTTTTGTGAGTTGTTTCATAATAGTACAATTGTACTACATTGCAAAAGGTTCACGTGCGCTATTATTATGGCATTAATGAGCTACTTTTTAACCTTTGCCCGATAAGCAAACAATTTGATTTTCTGCGAAATTCAGCGATGACTCAAACAGCTTTCTGCGAAACACAAAGTCAAACAATTAACTGAATGGATTATTGTTGTGTATACATTGGTGCAACAATTCCCATTCGCATTCCAATAGCGAGCGCTTTCCATCTGCCGAGTTTACTTACACACAACTATCTCTCCAGTGTCTATAAATAACCCAAGACAATTGTTTGTCGGTTGTATATCTTCCTCATTGCATAAACATCGCATACATTTCCATAACATTGAACCCACTCACAATCAAATCCTCAGCTGACTGGAATAATGGGCAGACAATTAAGCTCAAGTACCGCTGTCGGATATTGCCTTTGTACATTTAACCGACCGGCAGTCGGTAGTAGACCCTCATAAATGTGCGCTTATCAAGAATCGTATGATCGGGGTTTTTTTTTAATTTCTTTCGTTCTCTGCGTTATCTTTGTAGCCAAGCCATTAATAGCCAAAAAAAAAGGCCGGAATTGGCAGGAGTTACAGTAAATTTTGTTTCAATCAGTGTTAAGAAATTTACAAAGACAACTGTTATTTCTTATCGAGCTCCTTTTGTTATGCACAATGCATTTCACATTGGCTTACAGCGCACCCTACAAGTGCTGCTCAGTCGCCGTCGCTGCTGACGCTGACTTCGACGTCGGCATCGCCGTCGATCATACACATACACGTCTGCTGCACGGCGCTGTTCAGTCTACAAAGATATTCACTCCAGTGTGGGACGCGTTACGCAGACAAGCAGGAACTCAGTCACTCAATCGATCGACAAACAAATAAAAAACGTTAAAAGTGAAAACAGACAACCAAAAAAAAAAATATACGGTTTCGCTATTTGAGATTTTGTTGCAGGTGCTAACAGTAACGGTAAACATGACACTGTTTTGGTTAGGGGAAGGGCCGCGCTTCTTATTAAATATACAATATTGGCCCGCATAAAAAAAAACCCACTAACCTAATCTGAATCAGAAACCCATACATCCTAGCCCTAAAACAAAGTGAAAAACTAGAAAGAGATTTATGTAAAGTTTGCTAATGGAATGTAAAGTGTGTGGAAAATATATTTTAGCAAATTTCTTTCTTTAATTATTTTTTATTTAATTAGAATTGAGACTAAAATTAAATCAGGTTTTACTTTGGTTAACGCTGTTCGATTTTATTATACTATATATAACCTTATTATTTATATAAATATATAAATTTGATGTCACAATAAAAGCTATAATTTCAGTTTTTAAATTGCAGCTTAAAAAGAGCATACAAAGAAGAATTTTTAATTTTGTAGAAAATACTATTGATTGTCGAATATCTTTAATTGAACTTTAAACAAACGTAAAAAATCCATATAATTAGTGTGTGGCGACATGGTTTAGTTGTTGTTGCTGCTTCTTCAATTTTGTGTTCTCTTTAAGTTAAGTTCCACAGTTTGGTGAAAGTTTCTTCAACAGATTTAAGTGCTTCTTGCTGAATGTTGTTGTAGCTGACTGCTTTTAGGTATAATGCTCAATTCACTGTTCGTCCGCCTGTCTGTCAGTCAGCTTGTCTGTCTGTTCGTCAGTCTATCTGTCGGCTGTTCGCACTTAAAGCTGGCGCGTCTAAAAAGCTCGCAGCGAAATCGAAATCGAAATTACAGCGACTTCGCTGCTGACGCATGGTCAGCGTAGCTCGAGCGTGCAACAGTTGGGCCTACATTGGCTGAATACCGCCGATTCAATGTTGATTTAGGTGTTTCCCAACCCACAAAATAATGTGAGAAAAAAAAGAGCAAGCAATATGCATAAATTAAATAACGTTTGTTTTCTGATTGCGCAGAATATTCAAGAGGTGAAAGTTGTGACGACACAAATCACACTGGAATTTCATTCAGTTATTTTTTTAGTGCATTCCAAATATGATGATGGAATAATATCGCTTACAAACCCTAATACTATTTGCAGAGCTCAGGAAAACAGATACACAAACAGCCAACCAGCCAGAAGCGACGCAATTAGTTAATACTTAATCAAATCAAATAAAATCATGTCGAGAAATTGGCCTGAAAATGTTGGAATACGCGCCATTGAAGTGCTCTTCCCCTCACAATATGTGGACCAAACGGAACTGGAACAGTTCGATGGCGCCTCCGCCGGCAAGTACACAATTGGCCTGGGCCAGGCCAAAATGGGTTTCTGTTCGGATCGCGAGGATGTCAACTCGTTGTGCCTGACTGTTGTCAGTCGATTGCTGGAGAGGCATCACATTAAGCACACGGAAATTGGACGACTCGAAGTCGGCACCGAAACGATTGTCGATAAATCGAAATCGGTGAAATCGGTTCTAATGCAACTATTTGCGGAGAGTGGCAACACTGACATCGAGGGCATTGATACCACAAATGCCTGCTACGGCGGCACCGCCGCCCTCTTCAACTCTCTCAACTGGATCGAGTCCTCCAGCTGGGATGGCCGTTATGCGCTCGCCGTATGTGCTGACATTGCTGTCTATGCCAAGGGCGCGGCGCGTCCGACGGGTGGCGCTGGCGCCATCGCCATGCTGGTGGGTCCACAAGCGCCGCTGGTCTTTGAGAGGGGACTGCGTGCGACGCACATGGAGCATGCCTATGACTTTTACAAGCCCGATCTGAGCTCCGAGTATCCGACGGTCGATGGCAAACTATCCATTCAGTGCTATCTGTCGGCACTGGACATCTGCTATCGGCTCTATCGTAAGAAATTCGAGAAACAGCATCCTGAGCAGTCGCAACAGGGTCTCGAAAGCTTCGATGCCATCCTGTTCCATACGCCATTCTGCAAACTGGTCCAGAAATCTGTGGGTCGTTTGAGCTTTAACGATTTCCTGCTGAGCAGCGAGCCCCAGCGTCTCGACCACTTTGCTGGATTGGAGCGCTTCAACAATGCCACACTGGAGAGCACCTACTTTGATCGGGATGTGGAGAAAGCGTTCCTCACCCAATCCGCTGAAGTGTTTGCGTCCAAGACCAAGAAGTCACTGTTGCTGGCCAATCAGGTGGGCAACATGTACACGCCGTCGGTCTACTCCGGCCTCGTTTCGCTGCTAATTGGTGGACCAGCTGCCGATCTGGTGGGCAAGCGCATTGGCGTCTTCTCGTATGGCTCCGGTCTGGCTGCCTCCATGTATTCCATCAAAGTCACCCAGGATGTGACGGCCTTCGAGAAGTTTGTGGCCAAGCTGGACTATGTGCTGCCTTTGTTGAATGCGCGCGAGAAGATCGAACCCGAACAGTTCTCGACCCTGATGGAGGTGCGCGAGAGGAACAATCATGCGGCGCCTTATACGCCGACTGGCAGCATCAGCGCCTTATCGCCAGGTACCTACTACCTGAAGGATGTGGATGCGTTGCACAGGCGCAGCTACGAGAGAACCCCCACAATCTCCAATGGTGTACACTAGCTACCCACATCCCCAACCTCCCAAGATGAAGGTTTCCCTCTTCCTGCTCGCGCTGAACTACTTAAAACTTGACAATAATAAAGTTCATTCTAAACATTCATACTAATTATCATCATCGGATCGGGTTTGATACTAAAGCTTGAACGAAGTCGAATTTTTTCGACTCGACTCTTTTTAAAACATTGGCTTCTTAACTTGGCTGGATATGGACGTCTCTCTCCACATCTCTATCTCCTTCTCTCTTCCTCTCTTTCTGCAATATTTACTTTAATTACCTGGTTAATTATCATTTTATAAAGTCAACTTTTATTTATATCATTAATTTCGTTTTTTAACTAGTGTCGGAATTTTAATCTACGCCTAATAAATGTACAATAGAAAACTATATTTATGCAACTAAATATGCAAAATGCATATTCTAATTGTTTGTAAAATTAAAATAAACAAAGAAAATTCAATACGATTATATTATTTCGATTTATTTATGTAGCTACAAACTCGATTCACAACGCTTTAAACTTGTAGAAATTGACGCCTAAAAACCAGTAAATGATTATTATTGTTAATTATTGGTTTTAGTTAAGAGACGAACTAAATAATTACCGTTGGGAATGACACGTGTAGTAAAGTTACTCTCCAAATGAAAGACGCCCAAATTGCTTCCCGAATCGAACAAATTCTGAAAGACAAAACTTACTAAATAAAGTTAAGATGAAATCACAACATTTATTATAATTTACCTTTACAACGTAGCCATTCTTATTTTTCAGCGATAACTGAAAGTAAACAATTGTATAATATTAAGTCAAGAAAAATGCATTGTGATGATTGCCCTGTAACTATTCAGAATCAATTAAAATGGGTATAATTGTGTTGTGGAAAACTATGTAACAGGTAGAAGGAAGCACCTCTCACGCCGAAAATGAATATATTCTTGATCAGGAGCATTAGTCTAGTCGAACTAAACACCTTAAATTCAGAATATAAGTCGAATACCTCAGGTCAAGATTATCTCATTTTATGGATAAGTTCCATGGTTCGCGAATCGATACATCAATATATACATTTTGGATGCACAATTAAATTATTAAATTTAAATAAGTTCAGAGGCTTCTTACTGACGTTCATTGACATATTCTTGATAAACTGGATAAATTTCAAGAACGTATAAGAAACAGCCAGTTTATAGTAAAAAATATATTCAGTATCTCATTGCTTAATCTCGCTTCTATCAGCAGTATTTTTTCAGAATGTGTTGTTCATAATTTTTTACTGTTCAGTGCCTTTCTGCAAGAATGTGAAATGGCAGCACTTCCACGCATTTCTGAATTTGAAAAACTTTTATGTTACATTGTAGTCGAGCTGACTCGATTAAAGCATTCTTACGTCTTTGAGTGTAAATTTGATGCTATAGGGAGCACCGTCCGTGCGGCGACTGACGAAAGCCACGGCGTAGGAGTATTCATTGCCATCGGTCTGCGGCGTTATCGGTCGTCGCCAGACCTTCAAAGTAATACCAACAAAAAGAGATATTAACAATTAAGCAAAAGCATAACAAAGTAACACAATTTAGCACTTCGAAAATAGCTACCTCAATGTCGTTCTTTAACAGCAGACGTCTGCCTTGAATGCCCAGCGGATCCTGATTGACGGCAATAACATCCCTGAGAGAGGAGTATATAGAATAATGGCATTTCCTTTAAATTAAATCTGACTCACTGATTTTGTAGTATCTCCTTGATATCTGGTCGCACATGAGCCAAATCATTGGACATGATAAGTGGCGCTGCTAGCACCGCCCAAATGGCCATTTGTAGTTTGCTTTGATCATAGCTGAGTCCGTAATTGCCCAGGATGAGCATATCGGGATCGTTCCAGTGTCCAGGGCCACCATGTGGCTGCATGCTGTCCTGATTTTTTCCAAAATAATCCATAATCTGCATCACCGATTCCAGGGAATCCTGAACATCATCCCAGTTGCGCCACAGATTGCAGTGTTTCTTCAACGATTCAAAGTCGGGCAACTCGTTCAGTTCTGATTGATAAGCGGGCCTTGGATGCGCCTCACACAAAAATTAGTTACAATTTATGTAAAAATTATGTTGCGTTATTACCAGCTACAGGAATAAACCATTGGTCTGCCCGTCGAATTAAGCAGCCGTCCAAATTCTGGATAACCCAAGGGCATGTCGCTGACATTAGCATTACAACCGTCCAACTTCACATAGTCCACATCCCAATTGGCAAAGGTTTGTGCATCGAGTGCCATGTGATTGATCACGCCCGGATAGCCTGCGCACGTTTTTGTACCATAGTCCTGGTACAAACCAAACTTGAGACCTTTATTGTGAATCTGTTGTATAGAAAATCATAATTAAATTAGTAGGAGTCCATGTAAAAAGGACACCAGTTACGCACATGGTCAGCAAGCACATTTAGGCCACGGGGAAAACGTTTGCGATCCGGAACCAATTTGTTTGTCATCTGATCACGCTCCTTTTCTAGCCAGCAATCGTCAATAATAACGTACTCGTAGCCAGCAGCAGCATATCCCTCCGAAACCAGAAGATCCGCATTACGACGGAATAGCTGCTCGCTAAAATGGGGATGATATATATAAATATTGTTATAGGGGTTTTATGTAGAAAGGGGGAGGTGTTTTGCAGATTATTATTTTTGATCTAATCTAGTATTAATATATACATAAATCATATTATAGTAGATCTTCTAGAGATCTCATTCTCCTCTCACCTTATGCACTCATCCGGATAAGTGTCGCAATCGGTTATGCAACGAAAACGTTGCCAGGACATCCAGCCCATTGGTGGCCTGAAATTCGCAATATTTTCAACCATGCAATAATAATTAAAAATTAACTATATATGTTATAAACATTACGTGAGTGCCAGGCCATTGTCAAGAGCCAATCCTTTGTGGAGCAACTGCAGCAGCAGTAGTAGTGGAACCAGAAAATGCAACATTCTGAACATGCTTCTTTAAGCTGTGCACTCGGAATGCGACCTGTTTAAGCAGCAGTTACCGGTTTATATATAGTTGGACTTTAATTCAGATATCGCCTTTGCTCCGTAACAAAATGCTGGTGGTTCGTAACTGTAAACTGAAGAACAGACAAACATTGACTGAGCAGCCCAGCAGGGAATCTCAAAAGTCTCCTTATCGGTTCAACAACTGTGCACAAGTTCGCCAGGTTATCAGTGCAAAGCACTCAGTCAATTACCTTTTACACTATCCAACATTCTGCTGAAACAGCCTGAAAATATATCATAAATATGACTTTTTATTTTTGTTGTTAACTGTACTTGCATGAAGTGCATGGAGCATTATAACATTTAAATTTCCAATGACAAATCATTGGAAAACCTGTAATTAAATTCTTGACCTAAATTGCGTTTTATCAGGCACTTATAGATACCAGCACACACTTCGGAGATATTCAGAAATCAATTTAAACACTTAAGTGTATGTTGTGCAATACCATCATTTTTTAATAAATGTTAGTAAGTTGAGATTTACGCGGGTGATTTAATATGCAAATGTATTTGTTATTGTTAATTACCGACGAGTTGGCGCTAAAAAATGACAAGAGTAAGTAATTTGCAACGCTGCTGCGTGACTATCGATAAGCATGTGATCGAAACTGCTATCTGATTATTTTGCGTTTTGGTGCGTGCATCAAATTAGTTTGTTAATTTTGTGTAATATTTGGCAACGGTCACTAAAACTAAAATGGCATTCCAACTGCCAACGACAACGACGGCGGCCAGCGCTACTGGCTTCTCATTTGGCCTGAACACCGCACCGGTCACAGCAAATCCCGGCGCCGCTGTTCCCGCCAAACCTACTTTCTCATTTGCTACGCCAGCTGCCGCAGTAGCTCCCAATTTGGGCGGTGGGGATGCGGACCATGCAAAGACTGCTCCCCCACCATTCACTGGCTTCGGCGCGCCAGCAGCAGTAACAGCTACAGCGGCGCCATTACCTGGCCTTGGAGCTGGTCTCGGTGGAACTGCATTAAACTTTGCAGCAGCTGCAAAATCTGCACCCGTTCACACACCACAAATGAACTTTTCAATGCCAGTTGGTGGATTTATGTCACAGCCGGTGACAGCGGCAACGACAGCAGTTGTCGCATCCACTGCCGCGGCTGGTGCTACTGCTGCACCCACAGCAAACCCTCTCATTGGCAGCATTTCGATGGCACCCAAAATCGCTTCCTCTGTGGCGCCCGTTTCGGCTGCTGTGGTACCTCTTGTCAGCAGCGCCACAGTTGCCCCAGTGGGCGGTGCCTCTTTTGCCAACCTGAGCACGGCGACAAAGACCACAGATTCTGTTGCAGTGTTGAATGCATCTCAATTGACATACAATCAGCTGGAGGAGCACATTAACAAGTGGACGCTGGAGTTTGAGGAGCAGGAGAAGGTTTTCACCGAGCAGGCGACACAAATAAATGCATGGGACAAGCTGCTCATTGGCAACAATCAGAAGATTATCGAGCTAAACGATGCCGTCCAGAAGGTGAAGAACGATCAGCAGGTGCTCGACCAGGAGCTAGAATTCATTGCCACGCAACACAACGAGCTGGAGGAGAGTCTGCTGCCGTTGGAAAAGGAGTTCAACAATCTGCCGCGTGTAGATCAGGAGCGCAGTCAGACCTACCTTATGGTCGAGAATCTGGACACACAACTCAAGCGAATGTCCGAGGACCTTAAAGAGGTCATCGACAATCTAAACGAGGCCAACAAGCGACAGGACAGCACCGATCCCATCATCCAAATTGGCCAGATACTTAACGCCCACATGAACACACTGCAATGGGTCGAGTCAAAGTCGAAGGACATCTGCAAAAAACTCGACGATATCTCCAAAATACATGAGACCCAAAAACGCGACATCTTTCTTTCCCCTTATTAAGGTTGAAAACATATAAAAGAAGTTGTATTAATTCTTGAATAAAAACTATTTTTCTATTTGTAATTAGTCAAAGCAAATGTATTTATTTCGTGCTTGCTTTGAATGTAAATTTAGTTATTGATTATTAATTAAAATTCGATAGACATTTAATACACTGTCAAAAAACTTGTCATGTTCAAAGGAATTGAATAAGATACTCCTCGCTTCTCTTCTGTGTCCATTTCTGGAATAAGGATCTTGCTCTCCTCGATATGCGATTCATCAAAACAGATTGGAATCTTAACTAGAGTTTATAATTGTATATAATTCATATGAGCTACCATGATTTTCTAAGCCTGCAAGTTATTTCTTCCCACTCTCAATCGATATACTAATAATTATTTGTGCAGCAACCGTTTTAAGTTCTCTATAATTATTACAATAGACTATTATGTAATCTATTCAGAGTCGCCTATTTGTATCATTCAGATCACAATTTTCAACTTATTGTCTTGTGAATAACATTTTTGCATGCACTTGAAGTGGAGCTTAACTTATTTTTTTTTTATTTGATAGGGTTTTTCTAAGTGTTTCCCAAAAGAAGCAACTAGTGTTTCACCATTTTGTGTCGAAATAACCCCAGATATCTAATAATTATTTTTTTTAAATTTAAAATCAATTTAATCTATTTCTTACTTAATTTACTATTTACTTTTGAGCAAGGCGCACGTGGTAAGTTTCAAGCCGTGGTTAATAGTACCAACAACAGTAAGAGGAAGATGCACTTCTGGAGTGCCAGTGCTGATTATCAAGCATTTTTACAGCGCAAATTAATTTGTTTTATATTTACAGACTTTGGAATAAATTTAGTTGAACAAAAAAAAGAAGAAAACGAATATATTTTAGATTATATTTTTGATATTATTAAAAAACCTTCTACAAATCGTTATTTAATAGTTTGTGAAATATTTAAATCTAAAGAGTGGCGCTTTTTTGCCCTTGCTACCGATGGCGAAATAGCCGCTGTTTGGCGAGAATGAAATGGTGTTCACATAGCCCACAGTCTCCTGCTGCCCGGGAAAGTTGGAGTATACCGTTGCGGTGGGGAAATGTGCCAGCTTCATAGCGTTTGGCACTAGGCGCGAGCTCATCGCGAGCAGCTCCGATGTGTGATTGAATTCAAGGTCGGTGATCGCTGTGCGGAGATGCATGAAACGCTTCTCGGGCTGCGGTACTCCCGACTTGTAGATGCTTTCGTAGTCGTACACATTGACAACGCCCTCGATGCTGCCGGTAGCCAGGAGTCGTTGATTTGGCGACAGCTGAATGGATCTGCCCTGGACGCAGCCATCATCGATAAAGCTGTGCTCAATGCAATTTTGGCGCAGCGATAAAACATTCACATTGCAGCTGGCTCCGGTGCAGAGCAGTCGCTGCGAGTCCGCCGTAAAGCACATGTCCCTCAGCTGACCCTCTTGCTTGAAGCTGTGCAGTAGCTCATTGGTGTGCGACGTCAGCAGATGGATCGATCCAAATTTGCCAGCTGTCGCGATATATTTGCCGCACGGAGACACCTCGAACACACGCAAACAGTTCATCTGGGACGGCAATTTAAGTCTGGTCTCCTTGGCCTCGAGAAGATCGTACGAGTAGTAGTAGGGGCGCACCGACCCAAAGAAGGCACGGGTGCCGCATGGCGCTATCCGGGCGCAGGTCAGCGGGAACTGGTTGAAGCGTATGCTGTGGAGCTTCTCGTTCTTCACGCCGTCGACGCTGTAGATGTTCGCCAGACAACTCTCTCCGGTGACCAGGGCCGCTGTGCTCGTCGGATGGAACTGAATGCTGGAGACGACGCCTTCGCTGTAGGTTGCTCGATTTAAATCGCGAACCCGCTTGAAGTGCAAGTTTGTGGGACGCAGCTCGTGCGACTTGGCCTTGTGGTCGATGAAGCCAACGGTCTTCAGCAGCGGCTCCTCCTCAGAGTCAGCATCATCGGAATCGGCGTGCTCCGTTTTCACCCCGAGCGTAGCCCATTTTGGCTGACTGACGGTGCGTTGGAAGCGTGCCATGAGATACTCCTTGTAGGATTTGTCCTTGCGCAAGTGCGTCAGGGGTCCTGTGTGTCGTGTGGCACGCTTAATATCACCCAACTGAATGTCTTCGTCATCGGAATCCGTCCACGCTGGCTTTGGCTTCTTGGCAGAATCCTCCTGCTCCTCTTCATCCTCGTGATCAGCGGCGGCTGTTTTGCTTTCGCTTTCGTGCTTGGCTCGCTTCTTGCCCACTGACTTTGCCAAGTTGGACAGAAACGTCTGCTTATCGCCGAATATCACCTTATCCGTTGGCACCTCCACATACGTGGCTTCCACTGCATCTTTTTTATCAGAACGCGTCGTCTGAATTTTGTCCGACTTGTTTTCATGCTTGGCGTAAACGGCCATCAGCTCTTTCAACTCCTCCAAACCATCAGATGACTCATCGTCACTCATTTCGGCAAACAAGGAACTGCTACAAAAGTATACAAAATTTATCAATTTCCTTTGGAAGTGAAGTTTAATAGATTTCCTGCCACAAAAAATAATTATAAAGCCGCACGTGTATTTCGAATTAGGGATGACACTTAATATGAGTAACATATCGATATAGTTCGTGCATAACATTTATCGATAAAATCGAAAATATAACTATCGTTATTATATTATTTATCAAAATTCAAACATTTGAAATAATACGTTATTAAATTCAAAAATCTTTTGACCATAAGTCAGCTAGAAGGGATATATTATATGCGAGTCTAATATCTATAAAATTACAAAATGTCTGAGAGTGCACTATAAGTAAAGTAAATAGGTAAACTCGTTGATTAATTATTTTTTATTATGGCAATTCATTCGGAATTATTAATTGTATATATACAAAATAAATATGATATATATATATATATGCGTGATAGTATGTTTAAAATATATCTTAAAGCAAACCTACAACTAGTCATCTACTTTGCTGTATTCGTATGCGTATTCACGAGTAGTCGTGACTACTAAATTATAAAGCTTAAGCTGTTCACATTTCAGCTCTCGATTTTTTTAAATTTTAATTATGCCAAAGTAGCTGCGATTATTGGCATCCCTAAGCATCACATTGCGGTCTCGATGAATATCCCGCAAATGTATGGATTCGTCCTTATGAAGCTGAATCAGTCCACTGGTGTGGCACGTGTGCACCTTTTGTGGCATATTCGTTGGCACCGTATTCAAGCACTGCAGGAATGCGTGGTGCCCGTGGAAGATGATGAAACCGTTCTGATCGTGTGTATTATTATAACAAATCTGCGCATAGACATAATAAAGACCAGGCTGATTGACGGTCAGGACACCATTATTGACGTTGAAGTGCTGCTGCCACGGGTTATCGCTGCTTGCGGTCGCATGCCCAACATACATGTCACCCTGATAAGCTGTGTATAATGGCAAATTAGTTGCAACTTTAGACAAGGTGGTTTCAATTACTCACAGTCAATCTGTATGGGCGCATTGTGATGAGGCACTTTGCGATTCAAGTGGAAATGCGCAGCTGGCTTGGCAGAATACATGTGTCCGTTTCGCGCATTTAAATCGGCAGATTTCACTGAAACAGGAGATTCGCCTGGAAGTTAACAAACGCACAATGACAGTAAAGGTATCTGTTTTTGATCCGTATACAGCCATTTCCAAGTATGGTTAATACCAACCTTTGCGCACCAAAATGCGTTGACGCCCATCACGCGATCGTTGGTGTTGCTTCCTTGGCTGCTTTTGGATTTTGGCAACATCAGAAATGACACTACTAAAAAAACAATATGAAAAAGTTTTCAAATTATAAATTGATTAGTAATCAACAAAAATCAAAAATGTTGGGAATTTTACACACTTATGAAATGATATTATTTAATTAGATATAGAAAAGTAAGCTTAAACAATGAATCTTGGAATTATGTAAAATAAGAGCTTGCAGAAATCATAATTGTACATAATAAGAAATGACATTTTGTGATTGAACTAAAATTACTTATTTATACGTATAAATAAAGATAAAATTAAACAAACAAAAACTGATCAGATAGTTAATCATGTAATATAGTAAATAAACATTAACATTTCTCCCAACTTGGTTACCTACCTTTCTTTCTGTTGATCTGTCCTGCTTTGGTTGTTTAGTGCCACATCGTTGGTCTGCAACTCATTGCGCATCAGGGCAATGGAGCGAGATTTTCTGTATGTGGATAGAATTTTAGTGGGAGCTGTATACCAGATATTAGGAAATGACTTACCGTGCCCTTTTCTTTTTGGATTCATTGTAGCTGGTGAAATCGCCAAAGAAATCATCGTTGGATGCAACAGATGAAGTCGAGGATGTGGAGTCATCTGTTTCAGTCTCCCCATTGTTATTTTGGGGAGTCGTTTGAGTGCTTTCCTTTTCCTTTTCTATCATATCGAGATATTCGTCGTAGGCGGCACGCTCACTGCCCGCGTCCTCATCATCATCGTCCTCGTTGTAATTGTCGAAATCATCATCTTCATCGTCCTCATCCTCCTCGCCTTCGATGTCGTCCAGTTTGTCGGGATCTTGGATGATCAGATTCGTATACTGGAATGTGGAAAACGAAATAGATGTTTTACGACTTGGCTTTTGGGTCAATCACACGAATGTGATCATAACTTATCTTCAAAAATTCCCATTTCTCAAATCCCATTTGTAATTTCATATTTAAAAATACATTTTCGTCTCTTTTGGCTTTAGTCTTAATTGCCGGCGCCTTCCCTAACTCTCTAGTGAATCAATATGCCTACATTCATATACTATATACTTATACTTATATAGATTGCCACACATGCCAAATGCACATCAATAAATCTTGAAACGATCTATGCCATTGATGAAATCAGATCAATAGAATATATATGTGCACAAAGATCTAAATAATAGCTTTTGAGTTCCTTTAGATTTGTATATTATAAGCCTTGAATGTCTATTATTCAACTATAGGAATTAAATGGATTTTCAAAAGTAAATAAGTCAAGTGAAAAAAAAACATAAGTTAACCCAAAAAATAAATTTTTTGGCAATGCCCATTAAATATTAATTGGGTGTGTAGAAAAGAGTTCATAAGAAATTTTGATTTGAGCACATTTATCTATAAATACGCATGTCCCATTTAGATAGATACATGTATATATAATGTATTAATTTTTTAAGTGACGCAATAGAAGGTGAAAATATTTAAACTAATATTGTGGACTCACCTCCTTTTGAAATTCAGCCATTTCATCCAGATAATTAATGCCCAGTCTTTGTCGCAGCAAATACACTTCTTTTCTCAGATCGCTCAGATCTCTGTCCAAGTGTTGCACGTGCATCGTCTGCCAGATCTGAAATATATATATGAAAATATAAATATATGTATATACATATAGATCTATTAAATATGTTCAGTTTTAGATATGCCTGCGTCATATGTTCATTTGGGGATCACTTGAGCTAACTTTAGATACACGCAGCATTAAGAGATTATCATGTGTTTCTTTTCAATCAAGCAAATGGAAGTCATTAAAAATCATGTAAACAACAAATATCGATATATGTATGTATGTATGTATATATATGCCACATTGAAGAGCACAAAGAGAATTTGTTACTTGTTGCCTATAAACTAAAAGCTAATGGCAAAACTCAACATTACTGCATATTCCATATAGTATATTTAATGTGCCACAAATTGATAGCGATAAGCAAGATTATTTTCTTTTTTTGAGTCATTTAATGCTTATCTTTAATTTGTGTTCAATTATTTTAATGAGCCTTAATTATAGCGATAGGAAGTGCTACAGCAAACACATCGCATAATCCCAAACGGCGAACTTTGACACCCAAAAAAACACACACAACGATTTTGAAAGATTTCGATGAGCATAGATGAACACGTAATCATGATGCGGCAGCATCTGCTCGACTAGGCAATACTCTGTACAACATTTCTTTCTTTAAAAATATTTCTTTATTAAGCTTAACAGCAATATGAAAAAAAATACTGCAAGCTGAGCTTAGATTTTTAAATAGAACATGTACAGAAAGTATATATTATATTATAATATATATTAGTAGATATTTATACATTCAGCAATAAATTCCAATAATGTCTTTGAGTTAAGCACCTAATAGATATATTTATTTTTATAAGCAGAGGTATCATCACAATATAGAAATAGAAAAATTACAAAAGTAAAAATAAACAAAATTATATCAAAAATATAAAGAAAAGAAACACGAGATTTCTGGGGTTATTTAATTGCAAAACTTGGGTAAATTTTGCATCCTGATTTGCAAAAAAAAAACATCCAATAAATGATATAAAAGAAATATGTTCTTTATTCGAATGAATCCATAACCTTCAAGAATGTCAGCTCATTTCAATAACTAGAACAAATATCAAATACCCCTTAGAATTTTTCGGATGAGTCCAAATTTGCACACATAAATACCCACACATACATATATATATATATATATATATATATATATATATATATATATATATATATGGACTAACGCCGTCGTGGCGCATAATCTTCTTAATGGATCATTAACATTCTGGGCGAGCAGCCGCAACCTTTCGGCGCGTTGCTCAATATGACACTCTGTCAGCGCCTTTTCCTATCATCACTTATTACATATATAAATACATAAATAAATACACACTGTACGTACATACATGAATATTTCTTTCCTTCTTTTATTTCTTGAGTCACTTAAGTTATAAACCTTATGTTCGCCATTTATAACTCGAGCTGAATTTTGAAGATACATACATACATTCATACATATATACATACATACATGCTTACATACGTAGATACATACATTGTGAGTACATCATGGAACTTGTTTACGAAATTATTGAATTAAGCCAGTGCATTGAGCATGAAAAGACAAGCAGCACTCTTGAAAAGCTGGGCTGGAAGCGTAGCTTAAGCACAAGGCCAATGTTCAATGCACGGCCAGATATATCAAGTGCAATTGGAGAATAAGAAATAAATTAAAAACTTTTAACTCAAATTGCTTTCTGTTTAGCTTACATATAAAACAAATGTGATCTTAATTAAAATTAATATTTGTACCTATGCCAAAGCGAAAAATTCTAGTTATTATTTATATTATAGTTATATTATTAAATATGACATATCTCTTTTAAAATTTATCTTAATTATAGAACTGTGTGCAGTGTATGTAAAAAGTGTGTTTTCGATTTAATTTGCCTCTCACTTAATGCTCCACATGCAAACACTTAAAGCTCACTTTGTTCCCATCCCTCTTATTATGACAGCTTTGTGGATAATAACCAAATGTAAACAAGTTTCTATAAGGCCTTTTAACATAAATCTTATCGGTAGCTGGAACGTCGTAATGGGATATCGTTACGCCAGCACAAAATTTAAAAAAATTATACAAAACAGAAACCAAAATACTGTTTCCACTTTCACCACAGTTGATGAGGGTCACCCCTCGGCTCTGACTTGGTCACCCTAACGATCAACTGGAGATTGTCAAAGATACCAATCGCTCTTCGTCTCTTGGGCTGCAACAGGAAAATCGAATTAAAATGTTAAGAAAGATTTATGTGACGAAGACGAAACGAATCCAAAAACCATTTAAAAGTCAATTGACAATTGTGTTATTTCCGCTGCAGATGCCAAGATTCAGAGAACAAAATCATTTATGAAGTGCGCATTTGGAGGTAAATCCGTCTGGTAATTTTGCTTGCAAAAGACTTTAATCCATACAATGCAAATTTTATGTTCTACTCTAGTGGGATATTTGAAAAATCAGAAAATTGACTGTACAGAACAAAGAGTCAGTTTGTTTTGTACGTGTCACCCCATAGTGTATATGATTATACAGTATATATTAAAATGATAAAGCCAGCAGATATTTATTAACTTCATAATAAAAATGCTTAAACAGACCGATAAGAATTTAATTATAAATTGTTTTGGCTTTTGTTCACTGCAAAACTGCATTATTTAATAAGAGAAAAAACTGAATTGAGTTTATGATTTGAAATATATGATATATACAACATGATCTATTTTCGCAAATCATAAATAGGTCCTCTAGTGTTACAAAGTTATTTAAGGTTTACTGTTTACAGCACTAAATATTGATCAAAAATATAGTATTTCAAATATATCTATAATGTATGTTAGACAAACTTGATCTATGTAGGAAGAGAACTAGATATATAAATTAAGCTTTCGGACATGAGCAATTAATGTTGTTCAATAATATATAAATATTTTTTTTTATGGCAAATATCTTCAAAATGAGGGATGCGTGTATTTTAAACAACAAAGCAAACTTCAAACAGTACATCACTTATCACCCAGGTAAACATATTATTTCCAAGTCTGTGGTAAATTTATTTATTTATATATATTGATTTTTATCAGCGGCAATAGTCGCTGGCTCGTCTCTGTATCAGCTACCGCAATCCGCTCTATCCCTTTCTCTTTTAATTGGCTTTATTTGTTAAGATGATCATCGGCTTGTTTGGCTTTATGATCATTAGGAAACGATTCGAGTTAAGATAAATTCACGTTTTTGATCCGAGGCGACTCAGAGACTGGTTGTATTGCTGCTACAAAGACACCTACTTATGTATTTATTTTTATATATTTATTTCGTCGCAAATTTGTATATGTATATTTCTATATTCGGCTTAGGTGTAGTCAAATTATAGTTATACATATTGTGAAGACCAAATGACTGACGGTCACGCATCGTAAAATAAGCTTTATAGATTTCAATATTTAAATTCTTTTTGTGAATTTTTTTCCAAAAGTAGAATTTTAAATATATTTAGTTAGTTTAACCTAATGACAGCCACATAAGAAGTCTTTTAGATTATTAGTAGATTAAATTCATCAGCCTTGGTGAATAGCATTCAAATGGAATGCATTAAATGTGACCGGTTAAGTTAATAAAATAATAAGTTTTATGCAAATATGCATAAGGGCAACTTACCGTTAGCACCAAAATACAGCCAACCAGCACGAGAGCAACAATGCTCAACACAATCGGTATCAATTGTCGTGCTTTGTGTTTCGAGTGCTTCTCACTCGACTGCTTAGCCGGAAAACCATTGGCGACACTCGTCGGTGTTATAAACGGCTTAAGGGTCTCAGCTATCATAATTGCTATGTAATCGTGCAATTAGTCAAGCCCTCCACAGAAGGCAGACACGGTCTAGAATCTCTCCCACTCTCTCTGTCTCTCTCTCTCTCTATTGTGGAATGTCTGCTGTTGTCTTCTGTCAAGTGCACTTTAAGCTTACGATAACAAGATCACCAAAAACAACAACTGGCGCACTTAGCCCTTGAAGATGTTGCTGCTTTTGCTTGCAATTTACTGAGTAATGCTTGTAAAATAAACGAGTTTTGGCACTAGACACTGGGTACTCGAAGATTCTTTTACGGTTTCGTTTATCAGTTGTTGTTTTTTTCGATAAAATAACTTGTTAAAATGTTGTGTGTTTTTTGTGTCGTTGTTAGTATATATTTAGGTGGAAATCACTGTGGCAAAGAAATAAACTTTGGCTGGCACGCACGCGCTATAAAATTTAACGTCTGTTTACGTCTGCGACTCGCATTGAACTGAGCGCTCACTCGGAGTCTGCCAATGTGCCTTGAGCGGCGCCGCAGCACTGAGAGAGAGACAGTTAAAGAGAGAGAGAAACTGTGAAAAGATGGAGAATGAGCGCGATAGATTGGCACGCGCTCTTCATATGTAGAAACGAGAACAAAAACAGAGCCTACTGCCAATTATTTTGGCAAGCGCTGTGGGGTGCCGTTACCTCCTCTGCTAATACTGCATGGACATGATCTGCTGCTGCTTCTGGTACTGCTTCTGCTGCTGCTGTATTGGGAACAGCTCCATATGTTATAGTAATAACAGTGCAGTTTGTTTACACTTTGACTTTTGCGCAGTTCTCAATTTTAATTGTTTTAATTCTTTTTGTTTTTCATTTTCTTTATTTCAGCCCTCCCATTTTTACCTTTTGTGTGTTTTTTTAAGGGGGTTACTATGAAAGTACTTTTATTGATTGCTTTTTGAAATGTGCAGCAGTCTAAGCGGCTTAACGATTGCAAAAACACACCCCAAAAAATGTATTTGTATATATATAATATAAAAATATTTGTTTATGATTTCATGTGACTTTTAGTGATAACCCACTGCACGTTATAGGGGTTCAAAAACAGAATTGCAAAATTAACACATTAATTAGAAGTGTCTTAGTATTTTCGAAATAAATTTATACGTATATATTTGTACTATGACCATTGGTGATAATCGGCTAAATGAACTCTGTGTTTTTTCTATTTTTCTTTTACTTAATAAAAAGATATTTATTATGAGTTAGTCAATACGGATTCTTACGACGCGGTCATGGACAGCCAAGACGACGACAGTCTGACATATTTTTCAGAAAGATTAGATTTGAATAATGCCCGGCCATAAAACTAATGTATACTATGCGGCTACCGTCGTCATCTGAACAAACTGTCTGCCTACCCGACTGCTACCAACATTTTGGTTTTCGGGCAGATTTGCTGCTGCATTTGCTGGCATTGTGTGTCTGTGTGCAGCTAATTAGTTTTGAATTGATGTCGTCGACAGGTAGCCAGGTAAAAACTGGTACGCGAAAAATGTTTAAAGGAAAAGCGGACCGTTAAAATTGGCGCCAGGCAAGTAGCCAGCAGCTTGTTCACTTCCGGAAATTGATTTTGATTCGCTTATCGCGCGAAAAAAATCTTATGTAAATGTGTATATATACTTAAATAGATCATAGCGAGGGCATTTACGCTGCGAGCGCAATTCAAAGTCAATGTCAGGCAATTGAATGTTGCATACTTCAGCCGTTTTATACAATTGCTCGCTATTATAGCTTACAGTTATTCGTTCTGGGTCGTCTCAAGTATATATATATATAAATTATATAGAAATATGTACATATGTATTTCATTCAATATTGTTTGCTTGCATTTTTATTTGCGACCATTTTTCGCGCGCACATCGGTCAATTTTTATGAGCGGAGGCACTCCGTAGCTCAACGACGCCTGAAATAAATTTCTTGCGAACAACTTGACGCTTGTCGCAATCTTTATCTCTGTGCTGTCTGCTGCTGGCTGCAAGATCGCTTTACACATACTCATGCTCATGCGGACAAGACAAGCAGTCGGGCTTGTTATTGTATCGTGTAGTTCAGCGTAATTAAAATTCGTTGCGATAATTAATATCTGACAAGCTTATTTTTTGCAGCAATCAAAAATACTTTCAATGTCAAAAGATTATGTTGTGGCATCCAAATAGCAGTAAAACACACATTCATATTATATAGAGTTGCAAATGGCAAATTAATTTGTTTTTGTGTAACGGTCGATATCGAATTTTAAAACTTAGAATTAGCATATATATTCGATTATCATTGTTTTTAAGCAGTTCACGCCAATGTCGTTGACATATTTAGGTGAGATATCGAGTAACCACACTGCCATCGTCAGACCTTCGTGCTCAGTTTCAAACGTCTTAGTTACGATACATCGATATCTTTTATATTCAAACCTGTGTAGCAGGTGACAGCTCTGCACTTTCAGCTGGCAGCTTAAAGTCGAAAAAAATGAGGTCGACGAAGCAGTTTTCCGGCTTTATATTAATTTTAATTAATATAATTTATCAAATTAAGGGACAATCAAATGAAGTAATTGGCTGTGGCGGTTTTATCAAAAGTCATGATGAAATTGATTTCTCCAAAGTGGAAATAAAACTGTATGTAAATAAAAATTTAACGAATATCATAAACTACTGATAAGATTCGAATTAATTTCAGTCTGACCAAGCAGGGCTCACTTAAAGATAAGACCGACTGCTCACCCTCGAATGGCTACTACTTTCTGCCTATCTATGATAAGGGCGAATATCTGCTGAGCATCTCCCCACCGCCCGGCTGGAGTTTTGAGCCCGAACACGTCGAACTCAACTTCGATGGAAAAAGTGACGTGTGCAGTCAGGGAAAAGATGTTAATTTCGTCTTCAAGGGCTTTGGCATCACTGGCAAGGTGACCCTGGCCACTGGTAGCGGTGCACGTGACGTCGATGTGCAGTTGAGGTCTGACCAAGGCGGCACTCGACGCACCAAAACGGACATCAACGGCGTCTTCTTCTTCACACCAATCGTTCCCGGAAAATACGTGGTGCATGCCACCCACGCCAAATGGCACTTCGCCAAGGCGGAGCACAATGTGGTCGTTGTTAGCGGCAACACGGAACTGCCGGCCAACTCTCTGGTGGTCTCCGGCTTCGATATCAATGGACGCTTCGATGCCAACACTCAGCTGCCGGCAAACATTGCCGTTCTGCTCTACAAGAAGAAGGACGTAAGTATTCATTTAAAATTTATTGTATTTATTATTAAAAACATTGTTTTACATACATCAATTTATGTCTTATATAATACTTTTCTCTCTCTGCATAGCAAACCCTGCTGCCCAAGTGCGAGAAATCGGCAAATGCGCCCGCAAACAAGCTGAACACCGAATATGAGAGTAATGCCGCTTGTTATGCGCTGGTGGAAAAGGGCGAATATAGTTTTAAGGATGTGCCTACTGGCAAATATTTTCTGCTCGCCATCAATGAGAATCAGAGCTTGAAACTGCATATGACGCCCACATTCCTGGAAGTGGAAGTTGGCAAGGACACGCTGCAGTTGAAGGAGGAGTTCAGGATCAGCGGCTTTACTGTCGCTGGTCAGGTTCTGACCAGCGCTGGCGGTGCTCCCCTCAAGTCCGCCATTGTGAAGCTTAACAACGAACAAGTGGCCGTTACGGATTCCATGGGCAGCTATACGCTAGAGAACATCAAAGCGGGCAGCTACAGCATTGATGTCGAATTTCCACAATTGCAATTTAGATCGCTGCAGGTAAAGATACAAATCTCGACGCCCACGCTGCCCACAATTGTACCGGCGGCTTACAAAGTGTGCGGCAAAGTAGTCTCCACCAAGTCATATGTAGTGGGCATCACAAAATCTGGCTCCACATTCCACACAACTACCAAAACGCAGCCCGAGAGCGGAAGCTGGTGCGCCTATCTGCCCGGTGGCACATACAGCTTCCAGGTGCTTACCACTGAGTTGGACAAGCAGAGCGGCATTCAATTCTTCCCTGTGCAGCAGCAGTCCGAGGTGACAGATAGTCCGATCGATGGCATTATCTTCTCGCAGCTGCGCGCCACGATTCGTGGCGAGCTGCAATGCCTGCCAGATGCCACCGATACTTGCACATCAGCGGAGATTACGCTACAGGGTCTGGATGCCATCGGCCAGCCGACGGACAACAAATGGAAGGCCAAGGCTCATCGTAAATTTTATCTCTTAAAACTGAATTTTCCATTTATAAATAATCTTTTCATGCAGGTGGCAAGTATGTGTTCAAGGATGTACTGCCCGGCCCATATGAGATTACAATACCGCAGTCCAATCTGTGCTACGAATCCACACGCGTCTTTCTTAACGTGGCCGCAGCCGAGGAGAAAGCACCACCATTCGTCCACAAGGGCTATGAAGTGTCCATCATATCCAGCCATCGTGCACTTGTATGTTTTTAAGTTTTTAAATTCTTAATGCATACTAAATTAACTTTATTTTTGACAGATGCGTTACGTGCATTATACAGGCACCTCTGAGACCAAGGCGCCCATTGAGACACTAAAGATTCTGTCGGGCGTCAACACGTTCTGTGTTTCCAAATACGGCAGCTATGACTTTAAGCTGGAGGGCTGTCACCTTTACGACGACTCGCTGCCCAGTAAATTCATTACACCTGAACCGGATCAGCTGCAAACGTTGATTGTAAATGCGATTGCGCATAAGACGGGTGTGCGTGTTCTGTCCACGGAACCAAATGCGGACTCCATTAGACTGACTGTCGAATCGGATGCGCTGGGCAAGCAGATATTAACGCCCACAGCCGAGGGACACAAGGTCGATGGGAAATACGCTTATCGATATGAAACCTACCTTAAACCCGACGAGATCCTCTCCGTTAGGCCAGTGAGCGATGTTCTGCTCTTTGCGCCAGAGCAACAAAATGTGGTGGGCGGCAGCGATTGTGTGGATATTGCTTACAATTTTGTGGGCACACGTGGTCTCATTCTGCGAGGCAAGGTAGTGCCACCGATTAAGGACGTCAAAATTACGCTCAGTTTCCCAGAGCAGCCAAATCGTGAACCAATCGACGCATTCACCTCGGTCACGGGCGAATTCAAGTTTTCTCCCATAGATGAGACGCTCAAGTTCGAGCTAAGTGCCGAGAAGGAATCGTATGTGTTCAGCGCCTACAATCGCCAGTCGAACTCGTTCAGTGCCCACAAGCTGTGCGAGATTGAGGTGATTGTGCAAGACGAGGCCGGCAAACCACTGAATGGTGTGCTGCTCTCGCTTAGCGGCGGTGAAAGCTATCGCAAGAATTTGGTCACTGGCGACAACGGTGCAATCAATTTCCATTCGCTATCGCCATCGCAGTACTTCTTGCGTCCTATGATGAAGGAATATAAATTTGAGCCAAATTCCAAAATTATTGACATCAAGGATGGCGAAACCATACAAGTCATCTTAACGTAAGTCAAGATAAATGAAGAATATATAAATCTGTTAAAATATTTTTTATATTTATATTTATCGTTTTCAGTGGAAAGCGTTTTGCTTACTCCATCTTTGGTACGATTTTATCGCTAAATGGTGATCCCTTCCCGGAGGTTAATGTGCAAGCGATTGCCAGTGAGAATTGCCAGCATCAGATGGAGGAGGCGACTAGTGAAACGTATGGCCAGTATCGTATTCGTGGTCTGCAGCCGGGCTGCACCTATACGGTGCGTGTGGTGACGGATGAGGAGAAGGTACAACGCTCCATACCCGAGAAGCATACGGTCAGCATAGGCAACGAGGATGTGCGCAACATCAATCTGCTTGCGATTAATCCCATCAAGATTGTTGACATTACGGCACGGATAATGGCCTCGAGAAATGATTACTATAAGATGCTGAGGATTGTGATGTATCGGCTTGGTGCCTCCGATTCACCCGTCTTCTCGCAGCGCATTTCAACGCCAATAAATCCCAAGTCGAGTGTTAATCCCGGCATTATGGTGTACTTCCCGCGCATACCTCGCGACGGCAAAAGCTATGTGATAGAGCTGCAATCGACGCTATCGGGCAGGACGTATGTCTACAAGCTGCCCTCGTTCAGCTTTGTTGCTAACCGCAGCTCCGTCTATGTGAAGCTGGAATTTAATCCGGAGGTGCGTGCAATCGAAGCGGATCTCAATCAGAATTCAATATCAGCGCTGGTGCTCATCGCACTGGTGTCCATTGCGTTCTTCAAGCAGGATCTGGCCGTCACTTTTCTCAGCTTTGTGTGGAGCAAAGTGAACGACGTTGCTGCCGACATTGCCGAGCGACAGAAGGGTAAGACGAGTGTTAGGAAGAGCGAGCCAATCAATCAGCGGGAAATCGAGCAAATGGCCGATCAGATTAACGCCATCAAAAAGAGGAAGGTGAAAAAGATTTAGTCATCTTTGTAACTGCCACAATTTTAGTCTTCATCAATCGGTATTCGGTTCAGTTTAACATTTTTTAATAACGAGAGATTTGGTTAGCATTTCCCACCAAATGGAAGATCAAGAAAAAACCACACACATATATTTTATTTTGTTTAACAGCTGAGGCAAGTTTATTTTGTATGTGTTTGTTGTAGATTCATTTTCATCACGCTTATAGCTAAAATAAATAATTAAATAAATAAATACAATTTTATGCATTCGTCTTCTACTGGGCCAAAATGTGCTCGGCAATCGGGCTGAGCATGCGATCCCCGCGACGTCGCTGCGCGTGACGCCGTTCTGCCTCCAAGTTGACTTCATTCTGCGACTCCTCGGTGCTCGGCAACTCATTTTGCTCATGCCCCTGCTCGTGCTCAGTGTGCTCCTGCTCCTGCTGCGGCTCCACCTCGGGCTCTGTGTTCTCGATAAAAATGCATTCGGCATTTGCGCCAGCGCATTCCTGGAAACTGGTCGCTCTGGCGAGTGGATTACGGGAGTTAGTGTACTTCTCAAAGAAGCCGCGACCTACAATGCGGAATGCCATGCTCGTCAGTGGATTGATCTTTGAGCGGAACTCCATCTCACAGATGAAGCGACGACGACACGCCTTCGAATCCAGGCCCAAAAACGCAAACATAAATTCAGCAATTCTGCAGAAATATAAATATAAATAAAATTAAGCAAAACTATTATGAATTGATATGAAACAGTTGTTTACTGCTCCTCGGTGGGCTGCTGGCGTGCAACGCTCTCAGAAATTTCCTCATCTACAATCTCCACCTGCCCATCGTGCTCCAATTGCTCCTCCTCTTCATCTAGAATGCTACGTTTGCCACGACGACGCCTTTCCGAGGTTCCGCTGTGTCCACTTGGTCCGCTTGGTCCACTGGGTCCCGATGGTGAATCGCTGTGTATATCAGAGACAACATCCGAACTAGATGAGTAGCCCGAGTAGCCGGAGTAGGGATCAAACGAGGGACTGGAATCATATGAAGGAGCATCATATGATTCATGCTCATGTGCCGAGTGATGATCCAGCGAGTAGGGAATGTGATCGTGGCTAAACGATGGTGGTCTGTAAATAAGGTTAATTGAGTATTGCAGCAGAAGATGTTGATCCTTTATATTGCTTACGGATGATCCAGGATGACCTCTTGACACCGGGCATTTGGTCGGAGGTAGCGCAGGCCCAAATAAATGGCGCTGCCCACAAAGAACGATACGATAACCACTTTCACCTTAATCCAGTAGGCAATTGCCAATGGCCACAAATGACGTACTGTAAATAAATCAAAGCAAAAATTATAATAATACTTTGATTAGATAACTGATAATAATGCAACACTTTCACTGGAATTCTGGTGTGGATTATTATATGGACGTGATCTACGACAATTTACAATTGCCCAGGTTGAAAGTGAAAAGTGTTAATGAATTGTTATTGGAACACAATCGTAGACAGATCGTGATTCTTCAATTGAAAGGGGAAACAGCAGCAAATGTCCGATGTTTGTAAACTTTCGAAGGAAAGTCTTAAAGTGCTGATTAGCAGGTGCAATGGATTTTGGATTTGTGGCAACAGATTGTTATCAGAAAAATACTTTAGAATGGGGTGAGTGAAATTACCATTAGGATTGTGCTAATTGTTATGCATTGATTATTATTAAATAATAAGTATTAGATAAAATATTTCTCTCTTGTGCTTACACCAGAAGCGATGGCGATGGTGACGAGTGCGTCCTTCAAATTCCAACAGCTCCCTGCCAGCGTTAAGTAAACTTTCCGTATCCATTTCCGCATACCGATCAGGATCCATCAATTGGGTTTCATCATTTTCGGAAGATTCCTCACAGAACACCAGTGTGAAGTAAACGAGTAGCAGCACAGCCGCATACCAAATTGCTGATTTATTCATATTATTTTTATTTAGGAGTGTATAATCCTTCGATGTGCATGTGATTTTAATGTGCTAAATCACTATTTTGTATATTGTATCACTTGCACAGTTGCTGCAGAACTGATGATGCATTTGAAACCGGTGCCAGCATTTATATCAGCGCCAAAGATGTTTTTTTACTCATCTGTTGTTGTCCGTACCAAGTTCAGGGTGATAATTAATAGTAGAGGAGTTCGCTATTCGATTTTAACACATGCGTTGAAATGGGTAGCTGACAAAAGCATTTGATACTAGGCAGTCAATCCTAATTTTAATGTCTGAGCCATGCATTTGAAATGAAATGCTAACGAAATTTCTTCAAACTAGCTCAATTTCACTTTCATAAATCGTGCATTTTCTAGTCACCTTTGATTTTACGTACTCTACTAAAATTTATGATGGATTATGCTATTATGAAATAAATGTATATGCATATTTTTACATAGTTAATACGGGGTATTTTGGCAGACTAATACCCAAATTTAAATTCTTTACTGTAAACGCGCCCTTTGATGACAACTTTAATGCAGACCTGGGCATTCTTGGCAGCATCGCGGAGTATCGATACTTTTTGTTTTGTTTGCTTGCCGTCCGAGAATTATTCGCCAAAAGGTAAATAAACATGTCCAGCGGCACAAAATCAAATGATGTGGAATCAAATCCGGCGCCGGATCCTCAAGCACCCATAACGCGCAAGGGATTCCTCATATCGCTTAAGAACAGCGGCACACCCATGCCCATACCGGAACAAAATGTGGTAAGCTAAATGAGGCCTTAAATCTATTTATTGCTTATATGTACGTATATTTTTTAGTATGGCCGCTGTCGTCCCGTGTCCGAGTTTGAGAAGCTAAATCGCGTGGGTGAGGGCAGCTATGGTATTGTCTGTAAGTGCACAACTCCTAAAACTCATGTTCCATAACTAATTTATAAATGTTTCAATATATTTAGATCGCGCACGGGACTCTCGCAATGGGGAAATCGTTGCTCTGAAAAGGGTTCGCATGGATCAGGAAAAGGATGGTCTGCCGGTTAGTGGGCTGCGTGAAATAATGATATTAAAGCGCTGCCAACACGAAAATATTGTCAGGCTGCGGGAAGTTGTTGTGGGCAAGAGCCTGGACAGGTAATAGCAAATGACTATTATTTGATTGTAATTTAAAAAGCAGGAAAATATCGCACAGCATTTTCCTTGTGATGGACTTTTGTGAGCAGGATCTGGCCTCGGTGCTGGACAACATGTCTAAGCCCTTCACCGAGTCGGAGGTGAAGTGCATCACGTTGCAGGTGTTGCGTGCCCTAAAGTATATGCATGCCCGCTATATAATACACCGAGATCTCAAGGTCTCCAATCTGCTGATGACGGACAAGGGCTGCATTAAAGTGGGCAAGTATCCAGAACGGAATTCCGTTTTTATGTTTACTTAATTAAAGAATTTCTCTCGTTACCCAGCTGATTTTGGCCTGGCGCGTTTGTATGGAAAGCCGGCCAAGCCGATGACACCTCAAATGGTGACGCTGTGGTATCGTGCGCCGGAACTGTTGCTTGGCGCCAGGACTCACACGACGGCCGTGGATATGTGGGCCTTTGGTTGCATTCTCGGCGAACTGTTGACGGGCAAACCGCTGCTGCCGGGCAACTCTGAAATTGCGCAGCTTGACATGATTATTGATCTGTTTGGCGCCCCCTCGGAATCCATTTGGCCCGGCTACCTCGAACTGCCCGCCTTGCAGAACTTTACGCTCAGTCAGCAGCCCTACAATAACCTCAAGACTAAATTCCAAATGCTCGGCCAAGCCGGCAGAAGCCTACTCAACCTTTTGTTCCTCTACAATCCCAGCACACGTGCTACGGCTGCCGAATGCTTGAACAACAAATATTTCACAGAGCCGCCACAACGTGAGTGCTGATACTATGTTTATATATATTATTATTGTTAAATTCATTCATTTTATATAGCTTGTGATCCACGCATGATGCCCACGTTTCCGCAACATCGCAACAACGTTGCTCCCCCTACTCCTGCGCAGCAATCAACTGAAATACCCATTTCTCATTTGCTGGATGTGTTTATTAAAAGACAGCGCTTAGAATAAATTTGTTATATATGACCAATAAACCGCGGGCTTCTTATTAATTAATTTTTAAATAGCATTCTAGTTGAATTTTTAAAAATCATGCAGCCATCTGTTGACAGCGTTCATCCAACTGTTAAGTTTTTGTCAACAGTTCCGATAAACAGCATACCGTTCAAATTGAACTAGTTGCACCTCAAGCAATAAACCAGTTCATTTAGCAAGTTTAGTCAGTCGTTCGATCGAACTTATTCCGCATACCAGACAAGATGACTAAAGAAGATGTCGACAACGCGGAAAGGGAAAATGTTGGCTCAATAGCTGGCAATGAAAACGAGCTGCTTCTGCAGTCTGAAAACAAATCAAATGACTCGGTCGCACCAGAATTTAACGGCGCTGAGCACACTAAAAACAAGTCCGAGTCGAATTCGCCCCAACCTCAGGAAAATCAAATCAATGAGAATGCCACAGACACTGCCGATGAACAGGAGCTGCTGGAACGTATGCGTGCTGATGCCGTCGGCGACACAATGTACAGCAAGAAGTTCATACTGCAGACTCTGATGCGGCTCAGCCAGCAGAAGGCAGGATCAAAACTGGAGCTGGAGCTGGAGGATGATTTGTGCAAGGTGTGGGATATGTCTGTGGCGTCGGATGTGGTTGCACTTCTGCTGGAAAGCGATGCCATCGAGCTGATTATGTTTGCCGTTGCGGGCAGTGAGGATGTGCGTCTTTATGAGATACTCATCGGCCTGCTGGGAAATATGTGCGAACAAGTGGAGTGCGTCGAGCAGCTGACGGCGAATGCGGACTGGATTGAGCTGTTGCTTAAGCTGTGCACCTGCATGGACACCTGCATGCTTCTTCAGCTGATGCGCATCTATCAATATGCGATGGGGCATGTGGTCAGTGGCAAGGAGCAGTTTGCAATCGATTGGTACACCTGTTTTGCCGCCTGCGACAGCTCCGCTAAGAATCTCGGCTTCATACTGCAGCAGTCGGTGAGCGATGAACTGCTGATTGCAGCGCTTAAGGCCACCAATGCTGTGCTGGCTAGCTGTGCGCTCGTGGAGGAGGAAAACGCCCAGTCGAACAACAAACTGAAGCCGTTTGCTGAAGTATTCCTGGTACAGGAACTCTGTGACGGGGTCAACAACGCATTCATTCGCCTCATGCGCGACGTTCTGGAAAAGCAGGCGGATGAGGTTGATGGTCTCTCTGACCAGGTGCCGGTCGCAAATCCAGATGATGATGATGGCGATGACGATTCCCAAAGCATACCAAAAATCATCTGCAATGTTGAAGTGATTCAGACCTACCTCAACATATGTACCATTCTAGTGCAGCTTCCCGAGGCGCAGTCATCCATGGATTTGTATGCAGCCAGCATCATGTATTGCCTGACGCGCATCCTCCAATTCCTGCAGCAGCCCATGCAGCTGCTGCCACTGGGCGAGAGACAGGAGGAGTATCTCGAGGACTTGGCACACATTTGCAGTGTAAAAACTACGATAATCTCTAATTAAAATTCCATCGAGTTTATATCCCAATTCTTAATATTTTGCAGTGTCTCAACTATTTCTATGATAAAGATGCGTTTGTTCATCTGCTCGGCATCTGGGCAATTCTTGGCAAGCACATTGTGGATTATGCCGACTATGATGGAAACGATTTTGAGGCTTCCGAGGACGAACCCCGTTGGCAGTACGAGGAGCATGCATTTAAGCTGTTGCGCCTTATGGCACAAATGCTTGTCCGCGTGGATGTATCCATTCTAAAGAAGGATATCCTGGAAATGGATGTAATGAGAGTAGAAATGTTGCGAGCTTCTTTGCAGATCGAACATGATGACGATGTGATTCTGCAGGGCGCACAGCAGCGGCTGAGCGCCATTCTAAACGAAGTTGCTGGCCAATACTCAGAACTGGACTGAACATTGTTGCATATATGCACACAATACAAACATACATTAATACATACTTATACTTATTATATATATATAGAATAAAAAAACTTTAAATAACGTTGCATCGCATCTTAGTCACTCGAAAGTTTAAATTTCTTTCAATTTAACATGATCTTATATTTAAATTGTACAATTGCTCAAACTTCGTCGCCTAAGTTAATGTTTTGACGCATTGTCTCCATCCAGGATTGTTTGCCAAGGCGCACACCGTTTTTTCCGGTGCTGCTGATGACCAAATGATGCTCATTTGCGTTTTTCAGCTGAAATTTTCTCTTGTCCTCGCTGAGCGCATGCGACACGTGCTCCAGCTCATTGTTGAGGCTGACCTGGCTGGCCTGGACGTTTATGTTGATACTTTCGATGGCTTGCGATATGTTGATGATGGCCTCGTCCTCTAGATTATGGGCCACAATCTGACTTTTTCCGTTCAGCTCGGACAGCTGAAGATTCAGGCTGCCGCCTTTGGCAATCACTTTCAGATTGCCATTAACGCCAGCTAAAATTTAAGCATATCAATATTTAATGATACCCGACACACATACATTAAAGCCATTAACTAACTCATCTTCAAGGCACCCGTCTGGTGCACATACACCTCGCTCGTCTTGTGCACATTCTTCAGCTCCATGCGCCCGGTGGTTGTCTCAAATTTCGATTTCTCCACATAACAACAGTCGGTGTTGATGTCGCCCGCTTGTGTGGAGCATGTCAAGCTATCGCCCTGCAGCTTATCCAGAGTAATATTCTGTGGAGCAGAAAGATGTGTTTAAATTTAAAATAGACATAAGATTCCTTTTCTTACACCTTCCCGAGCCTCAATTTCAGTGCACTTGCCCAGAAGTGTGCCTTGACAGCTGATGTTTCCCTGTTCGCTAAATAGTGAAATCTGCGTGGCTCGTACATTATTTGTAACTATATCACCGACTGCCTTGATCCTTAGTGTGTCACCATTGATGCTCCGCACAGAGACTTTGGCCTCCCCCTCGATGTGTAACTCAGCGCGAATAGGAATCTTTAAGAGGAACTTAAACTGCGAGCTTTGCTCTGTTAGCTTCTTGACCAGCACATTGACAACTTTGTCATGATTCACAACATCCACATCCAGTTTAACGTTGCTGTTGGCAACAGCTCCGCCGACTAGTTGTGCTATGAGGGCATCCCCATTGGTGTGCACATGGACATCGACCGGTTCCACATGCACCAATATATCAGATTTGATATTAATGCGTGCGTAGGGATTTACATAACGCAACAGCTCCTGGTGCACCATGCGACTGTTGTTTGTCATGGCCCACTTTGGTCTTTTGGCGTTGTAACGCAAATAGCTGTTCATATGAGTTGTTGCTGGGAAGCAAAACAATCGTTGCAAAATTTGCATTATTTAGAAATGTTGCGTTTTGTTTATAGTTTGTAGAAAACAGCTGATATGTCATGTTTTACAGCACTGTGGCTCTTAATGCATTGTGCAGCACCTGCTTTCATGCACAACACTATATGACACGTTGTGCAACCCTTAACCAAAAGCTTAGCCAACACTTATACAGCCCAGTTGGAGTTTTTCAGTGTTCTTCGACGGGTGTGAAAAATCGTAGGTGCGCAGTAGAAAATCGAATAAATCCTTTCCACATAACGATTGAAACACTTGGAAAATGTCTGGCAAAGATAGATTACCAATTTTCCCGTCGCGTGGCGCTCAAATGTTGATGAAGGCCCGTCTCGCTGGAGCTCAAAAAGGTCATGGTCTGCTTAAGAAAAAAGCGGATGCATTGCAGATGCGATTCCGTATGATTCTGGGCAAAATTATTGAGACAAAAACGCTGATGGGCGAGATTATGAAAGAGGCAGCCTTCTCGCTGGCCGAGGCAAAGTTTACGTCCGGCGACATCAACCAGGTGGTGCTGCAGAACGTGACCAAGGCGCAAATCAAGATTCGCACCAAAAAGGACAACGTCGCTGGCGTTACGCTGCCCGTCTTCGAGTCCTATCAGGATGGCGCCGATACTTACGAATTGGCTGGCCTGGCCCGCGGTGGTCAGCAGTTAGCCAAGCTGAAGAAGAACTACCAGAGTGCCGTGAAGCTGCTCGTAGAGCTCGCCTCGCTGCAGACGTCGTTCGTCACCCTGGACGATGTGATCAAGATCACGAATCGTCGTGTGAATGCCATCGAGCATGTCATCATACCGCGCATCGATCGTACACTTTCCTACATCATCTCCGAGCTAGATGAGCTGGAGCGTGAGGAGTTCTATCGCTTGAAAAAGATTCAGGATAAGAAGCGGGAGGCACGCATCAAGGCTGATGCCAAAAAGGCGGAGCTCCTCAAGCAGGGCATTGATGTGCGCCAGCAGGCGAATATACTCGACGAGGGCGATGATGATGTGCTCTTCTAAGTATTAAACAAGCTAATAGTCTATCTGTATTCCAGACAATATGTTATTGTTAAACCGTTCTGTTTCCATTTTAAATCTGAAAAAAACTAAAATACACAATTACTTTTATTGTATGTACAATTT
Source organism: Drosophila longiperda (assembly GCA_035042125.1). NCBI lineage: Eukaryota > Metazoa > Arthropoda > Insecta > Diptera > Drosophilidae > Drosophila > Drosophila longiperda. Next base: position 20,494,029 of record JAWNLV010000107.1, read on the forward strand.
TAGCTGCTGACAACTTTGTAAGCTTAAAGTATCTAGTTTAATTCCAATGAGAAATAATTGTATTCCATTTTGTAGTTATGTAGCGCTCAAATCATGCATTAAAGTTTTTGTTGTTCATATTTCGAAAATTGTTGTAATTCCGCTGAAAAAGTGCATTAAAAATAAAGGAAAATAATTTGTGAAAAAAGGTCATCTGACTTGTTTTATACAATTGCAAAAACAATACAAATTCAGTCATGTGACAGAAAAACATATGGCCCACTTGTCACTAGTGTTGGACAACACACTGCCAATCAGCTGTAGCGGACGCGTGCTGACTTGGGTATTTAATGATTTTGCAAATAAATCAAAATGTCTAGCTGCGAATTTCAAGCTGTTGTCCTGGCTGCTGGTCGTGGCACACGCCTTCCCGAAGTGCTGGGTGATGCGCCCAAGTGTTTGCTGCCCGTAGGACCATACCCGCTTATCTGGTATCCCCTCAACCTGCTGAGCAAACACAACTTTACGGGTAACATTATTTACTGCTTACGTATGAAAGTGATTTTGTCATACTATTAAGTCTGCTTGCTTGTGTTGCAGAGGTTATTGTCGTTGTGCTGGAGCATGACAAGCTGGAGATTCAGCTGGCACTGGAGCGTACACCGCTTAAGCTCAAAATTGACTATGCCACAGTGCCAAGCGATACCGATTTTGGCACTGCCGACAGTCTGCGGTATATTTATGACAAGTAAGAGGCCACAGTGGCTCCAAAAAGTATTCGTAAAGAATGCGAAACAAATTTTTATAAGAATGTAAAGACTACTTCAAAAGTATAAATTTATATTTCTGCCCATACCTTTTTGATTCACTTTCTTACCCTTTGACGCGCCATAAAAAAGTATTAATCTCCTTATACACTTTCAGGATCAAGTCTGACTTTCTCGTCGTGAGCTGTGACACAGTGAGTAATGTTAGTTTGTATCCGCTGATCAATAAGTTCCGCGCGGATGATGCTTCACTGGCGTTGCTGCTGTTCAAGAGTGGCTTCGAATCGGATGTGGTAATGCCAGGTCCAAAGACCAAGCACAAGCCAGAACGTGACATTATTGGCATTCACCCGGCCACGCAGCGTTTGTCATTTGTATTCGCCGCCAGCGACTGTGAGGATACATTGAATATACAGCGTCATTTGCTTAAGAACAAGGGTCAACTGGATGTCTATGGGCGTCTTGTAGATGCCCATATCTATGTGCTGAAGAAATGGGTGATCAACTATTTGCACAGGGTTTGTACAAAAATTAAATCATTTCTTTGGGATAACAATGACTCATTTTAATTTCTTGCAGAAGGAAAATATCTCAACCTTTAAGGGCGAGTTTCTGCCTCATCTTATTAAGAGACAACATGCAAGGCGCTCAAAAAAAGTTGGCCAGGACACCACTTCTGATCTGAACGTAGCAACAAAACTCGAGGATAACATTTTGAATGTAGGCTTTTATTTTACCTTCTGCGTATGTACTTATATTCTTCTACTTCCATTTAACTTAAATTTAGTATACAATGCACACATCACTGGATGAGAAGCTGACACAGACATCTCTGTTTAATCAATCGCTATCGCATAATCCCTACCATGGTGATGTTGTACGATGTTTTGCTATACAAGCACCAAAAGAGTCGATTGGCGTGCGTGTGAATACTACGCTCAGTTTTCTGGCCATTAATAGGAAACTGGCTGGCATTTGGAATGAGTTGTGTGGCGAGACCTATCCACTGATTGCACCCGGTGCAGTGGTGAAATCAACGCAGGCCAAGGAAATCATTGTGGCTGAAAATGCCAAGTTGTCGGAAAAGACCTCGCTCAGCTCCAGCGTTTTTGGCTCAAATTGTGTAGTGAATCCGAAGAATATTGTGAGCAACTCGATCATCATGTCGCATGCAATTGTGGAGGAGGGTTGCAACATTAACAACTGCATCATTGGACATCGAGCGCATGTCCAGAGAGGCTCGATGTTGACCAACTGTCTCATTGGACCCAACTATGTTGTGGAGGAGGGCACCAAGGGTCAATCGATGCATCTATCCAACGCTGATCAGTACATGGAAATTGATATACAATAAATTATGAGTTGTTTAAACTTAATGCTTGTTTATTAAACGAAATGAGTTAGAAGGCGGATGATTCTTCTAGCAGGACATTAAATTATTACAAATAAGGTACATACAAAACTTGCGCTAAATTTCGGGACTATATACGTAAGTAAGTTTGTTTGTTTTTATATTTTGTTTTTGTTTTGTTTTGTTGTAGTAGTGACAGATTGGACACAGGCTTAAAGCTAAGGTAACTTCATGTACAAAGAAGACTGTTTTTGTTTTTGGGACCAGTTTTGTTGTTTGGCCACGGCTCAAAATCTAAACGCTCACTTCCGGCGTTCATACAGATACTCATCTTCGTAGTAGCGCGGCGTCGAAGTGGCAATAAAGACCTGTGGCCGACGTTGCTGGAGCGATATGTTAATCTCCTCGGGCGTACGATAGACCTGCTGATGCAAGTGCTGTAGTTGTGGCGGCGCTGCCGTATAGAATCGATATGGCGCTGGTGTCACAGTGGTCGCCACTGGCTGCGGCCGTTGCTGCAACGTACGATGTTGCTGCTGCTGTTGCTGCTGAAGATGCTGCTGCTGCTGTTGCTGATGCAGCTGATGCAATTGCAGCTGTGGCTGAATCTGTGGCTGTATGGTTGTCGTGGGCAATGGCTTGCGATAAGCAATTGTTGTTGGTGGCTGGTGACGGATCTGGGTGACGACCTGTTGCTGCTGCGGCTGCGGCTGTTGATACTGTATGCGCTGCTGCTGCGGCTGTTGGTAGAGCTGACGTTGTTGCTGCTGTGGCTGGTGCTGGACGCGTGGTCTGGGCGCTGGTACATCCTCCTCCTCCTCGTCGTTATCGTAACGCTCGTGCTCATAGTAATTCTCGGGGAAATAGCGCTCGGAGTAACGAAGTGTAACATTCGGTTTGCTCTGATGCTCCTGGAGATTGATGGGCTTGTAGAGATAGTCATTGACAATGTGATATTTGGAGGATTGCTTGCAGATGTTGTCGTGCGATGGTGGCATGCATATCAAATGGATTTGATGGAATGTAAAGCCGTCGGGACAGATCCACGAGTGCTTCTGGCTCTCCTGGCAGTAGTGGAAGACCTCACAGCTGAGAGACTCATCCGCATAGTAGCTAAGGAGCAAGAGGCATTTTAAATACAACGTGCAAATAAGTGTTTAACAATTGCGTACCCTGAGTTGCGATCTGTGCAGCTAAAGGTGGATTTGCTGAGTAGCGTGGTTAGACGATCGGGCTCCTCGACTTCCTCCTCCTCCTCCTCCTCTTCGCTTTCTGCGCTCAGCGGCTTCTTTTTCAGATAATTGCTCTGATGTTGCTGTTGCTGCTGCTGTTGCTTTCCGCTGTTCCGATTGATGTAAACCTGACGTGGCGCCTCCTCCTGATCCTCTTCGCTGTATTCGTACAGTGGACGCTGCAGCTGCTGCTGCTGCTGCTGGTGGTGCTGCAGTGGCTGCTGTTGCCTGTAAGCCAAGTGAGTTTGTGCCTGGGTCTCGAACTCTTCATCATCATCACCGCTCGCACTAACATCCAATGAGCGCGCCGAGAATCCTTTTGGCTTCTCTGTGGTCGCCGTCGCAGTGGGTGCACCTGTGGCAGCTCCCGTTGCACAGGCACACAGGCCAATGGCCAGTAGCAGGATAAAGCATCGATTGCGTCTGCAAGCAGGCAAAAAAGTGAGCAACAGCAAATAGCAATCAGACATGCCATCAATAAGTAAGACTTTATGATATGGGAAACTTTTGTGGCAACCTCAATGCGCACAAAACGCGGGAAAATATTTTGAACCTTTTCGCTAAGCAAACCGACAACAACAGCAACAACAATAACAGAAAAAAGAGAAGATGCAGTGAAGATGCCGCCAAATTGCAACCAAAGAAGGCAGCCCAGCGACGCGTTATGCAAGACACCACCAAAGACATTACCAGCTAGAAACAAGTTATAAGGTAGATGCAAGAGACGCCGGAGGCACAGCTGGGCGCTGCGAGCTCCGATCTGGGACCTGGGAGTCGTATGCTTCATCTCAGAAGTGCAACTAGTCATGCGCAGAAAGTCGACTTATTGTTGCGCTTCTTAGGATAAAAAAGATCTTCGAGTGGCTAGGTAAAAACTCACATTATTTTCGTGTTCTACCTGAAGTTACCAATTGATGCAAGTTCTGTTTAAGTTAAATTTTTCTTTTTACTTTGCATACATTAATTTAACTTATCTTAAATAATTTGGAATAGAATAATTAGAAAAAGTGGGAATAATTATTTTAGTTAAGCTATTTAAACCAAATAATTCTGAGCAGTAAGTTTATGGTTTTAATGCTAAAAATATTTAAATATTAATTATTTGTACTGAAATATTGAAGTGAAACATTTGTTGCAAGGTTTGGGGAAACTCAGAAAAGCCCAAAAATACAAAAAAACCTTATGGTAAATTAAAGATTATTCAGATCTTAAACATTTTAGAACAACTTCTTATTAAGTGTTTAATTTATTGTTAATTGAGCTGTGATTGATATAGTATTTAAATAAATCAACATTTCATAATCTTGTAAGAACAAATGCAATAAATCAATGAAAATAAACAAAGCAAAGTGTGGATAAAAAATATATTTCCTGAATTTTAACAATTGGAAAGTAAATTTCTAGTTTAAAGTAATTTTTCACTTTCAGTTATTATTCTATTACATTAAAATACCGAAAAGGAATAGTTGGCAATAATAATTGAATTGTTTTGCAACTAAGAAACCAAAACGCACAAAATCCATTTAAAGAGCTTCTCATATTTAAGCAACTATAGGTAAGGGCATAAAATGAAGATGTGCTTCGGCTGCTGCTTGTTTTTTTTTTTATTTATTTTTTTTTATTTGCTCACTTTTAAGCAGTTGGGTTCAATTTGAGCGCCATTTAGTGAACATTGCAATTTGGCCAGTTTTTTGGTTGAATGTCAACGACGGCGCATACGCATCCAAAGTGGTTGATATCCAATATCCAAACTAACTGGCGGCCGAACGGTGACCGACGGTGTTGGCTTGGCCAATGTTACGTGCCCGCGTGCATTGCATTTAATTGAGGTATTTGCGTGGAAAGCAAAACTGTTACCAATAACATTCATAACAATAATGGCAGCTGGAGCAAAACAAATCCGCGTCAAACTTTTACTTTCGGTGTGTCAGTTGAAGTGACTTGCTAAGATTGCTGGTAATGGCGATTCCATAGCTACAAGGCGGCGCTAATTACGGCATAATAATAAACCGAATGCTTATGTAATGAATGTATGTGTGTTTTTTTTTTTTTTTGTGTTCATGTATCGAAAATACTTGTACTATGGAACACACGACAAATTTGCTTCAGCAATTCTAGCTGGCAATTTGTCAGCTTGTATGCTTCTCGCTGGCTTTTGCACAATTTGAACCTTTGAACTTTAAAATGAGTTAAGTACTTGTGGCTGCTGCTGTAACTGCTGTTGCATTGTCAATGCTGCCGCTACTGTTTTATTACACGCTAATCCTGTAGCAAACCAATTTAACGGGATGACTTAACACATCACCACGATCGAACGGTGACGCCTTGGTTAAGTCATTAACTGAAGTCATCAATTCGTTCGAAAATTGGGTTGCCAACTACAAAAAGGAAAAAAAAAATTGGAACGCCTAAAACGTTTCCTAGTGCTCCACATAATCATGCGTTGTTGCATGCCACAGAGATAGACACTGGTCTGGCCACACACTGTCTGCCATAAATGGAGCAGCATTCGCGTTGCATGCACCTCGGTTTCTTTCTGTCTCTGCTGTTTGCTTAGTCCAGCCACCAAACCAGATGTCTGGCTTTATAGCACCACATTACATCACATGGACGCCAAGAAACGATGCGTTCATGTTGCTGATGCTGATTTTGTTGTTGTTGTTGCTGTTGCTATGGATGTGGATTGTTTTTTCTTGTCTCTTGTATGTTGTCTCCTAACCACAGTTGAAGGAAAAGTGGTTTCGTTATGTACACGTTTCCCCGGCTACCAGTTCAATTTCTTAGCAGAGTTTCTGTCATGTTTTTATTTTTCACCTTCTTGCTATAATTTTGGTCAATAAGCTGTATTCGCTTTGATTTCCTTAATAGTTGGGCGTTTGTTTTATTTGTGACATAAGACATGTGGGATTTTTTATTATTAGATTATGAAATAGAAGTTGATTCCATATTAAGACGAGTGCTAAGCTTGTGAAACTTGACGAATTGAAAATGAAATATGTTTTTATAAAAATTATCAAATTATTTGCTATTTTATTTTAGCTGATTATATGTGATCATTGATAATGATTAAGCCTATAAATCACTCTATAATTGTTGATTAAAATAATTTGATAATTTTTATAACAAAAACTAAACCGACAACACTACCCAAAAATTCTTCTTTTTTTTAAACTTTATCCCACTTGGTTTATAGCTAAAATTGTTTATTGAATCCTTGATAGTTTGTGTACTTTCCTAAAATTTCAATCTTTTATTAGTTAACCGAAGATTGGGCAGTTAACTCTCAAGTTTGTTTATAGTTATTTGTTATTTATTTATACACTTATATAAATTAGATATGTAATAAAAACAAATAACTAAACTAATACCATAAATTCAATTCAATTCAAGAATACATTTTGTTTGTTTGTTGCTTTTATGTATTACACAATTTATTTAATAAATCTTCTAGTTAAAGTTAAACATAATATGCTAATAGCTGCCTGCCAAACCAAACCAAACTAACTTTTAAATTGGATCTGGCTGTTTTGCTGTTCGATTAGCTACCATTCAACACCCTAGTTTGTTGCCTAAGTCTTTTTGTTTCACTTAAGCCTTGAATTATTGTTATTGGTTAACTATACAAAAAGCTCGTTAGCAGTTTAAAAAATAAAAAAAAAACATTGTTAAACTGCACTGTTACAATTACAACAAATTTAACAACATTAATGTGCGTGTGCATTTTTAATGTTTGCCCCTATCTCTCCATCTCCACGATCCGTCGATTTTTTCAAGCTTGTGAATTATTTTTTTCTTGTTTTTTTTTATTTTTTGTGGATGTTAATTGCGTGACAATGAAATTTATGTGCAACATTTTCTTTCAAGTTTCGTTTCGCTTCACATTAAAAAAAAAAAGCAAGTAGATGAAAACAATTTGTTACACTTTGTTGGCCATTTTCAGGTGTGACCTTCGCGAGTTTGGTGAAGATAAGTTGTGGGAATCTCCAAAGCAAGGCAAACTGTAGTTTGGGGCGGCACCAGCTGCCAATATATTAATTACATTAAACACACACACCATAAATTGTGAACGCAAAAGAAAAATAAAAAACGGTTAAGATTTAATCGTCCCAACAAAAGTCTACAATTTGGCAAGTCGCTTTGGACCTAGTTGGTAAGTAAATGGCCTATAGGCCTCGCCTAGAGCTTGTCTGCGCAGTTTGCACGCCGTCGAGCTGTGCGCATTGCTGTGCGTACGTATGGCTAACTGTAATTTCAAACGCGCGCAACTATTGAATTATTGCGTATACGCCACATATGTGTGAGTGTTCAGGCGGCGATACAATTTCAGTGCAGTTAGAGGTGCGTTATGTAATACGCACACTAAGTAATTTATACGCCTTTTTAGAAAGGATTGTCATAATCTGACAAATTGTGCAACTTTACCTATCGGATTTTGTGATCTTTTTGTTGTTGTGCTTATTGACTACGTCATAATGCAATCTTTGTCCCTGGGCTGGCAATGAGTCAGTCAAAAGCGTATTGATAAATAAAAGAGCGTAAACATTTTAATACGAATTTTCCGCAGCTATTTACTTTGCGATTTTTATTTTTTTTTGGCGCACTCAGATGGCGGGCAGACAATGCGATTTGGTAATAAGCCAAGGCAACAGCCGAAAGACGTCTAAAAACAACTCTGTGGCTGTCCAACTGAATTGTCAGCGCCACAGGCAACAACAACAGCTCAGCAAACAAAGCAAAAACTCCCACGCCAACTAGAAAAAAGCCAGAAAAAGGTCTCAGACACGCCAGCAACCACAACAACAACAACAACAACCACAACAAGAGTCGCACAGTTACAGTTACGTATGCTTTCGGTTTTGAAATATTTCTTTGAAAAGAATATTTTGTGGTTGCCAAGCGACACAAATCTTAAGACCAGCGGCAAGCACCCTACCTACCATCCACCCCGCCCCAACCATTCCCAGCCTAAAAAAAAAAAATACAAAACCTTAATTACAAACTGCGGCTGCTACACGAATTCTTTTGGCCCGAACTGTATGATTCATAGTTACGAGACATTGACTTACTGCATTCTGTGTTTCTTTTTTATCGGCTGCAGCAGTTCCTTGAATTATAATATTTTCTTCTTCTTGTTATCCAATTGAGTTCTTTGTCTTAGAACAGTTAACACACACAAACACAAACACAAAGAAGTTACTCGAATTTTTCGTCACAGTGCACACATAAAAGTCTTGGCTTGGCTTATTCACAGTTGTCGAAATATATGTTTATATATATATTTATGTATATACTATCTATATGTTGCACTCTAAATGCCACAGCGGTCTAATGCTGCTGCCTCTTGCTACTTGCTGGACTAACGGTTCACGCCAGCTCAAACAACTAAATGAATGGCTTTCTTCAGCGTGTTTATGTTTTATACCAAAGTCAGCGGCGAGCGCAACTTGGCTCCAAAGAGTTCGTCGAGTGACAAATGGGAAGATATCTTCGTACGTTGTTTCTCTTAGCCATCGCTCTTAGCCACACTATTTTTGTTCAGGTAAAGCTCAATGTTTGAGTGTTTTTCTTTCACCTTTGTTGTCATGTTTAATATATGAGTGGCAATCTATGAGAAATATCTAGTTGATTCATTTTAGTTTCTAATTGATAGATATCTATCAGTGATATCATTTAATTGTTGGAAACATTAAGATCTGAAAACTATTTATATGAATTGAATTATTTTATTGCAATTATTAACATGCAACGGAAATTTTTAATTAAAAAAAATGTATGGGTAACTATTATTTTATATAATTTAAAATCATTTTGAAATAATTCATTTCAATAATAATAATAGTAAAATTAGTTTATATTAATAATAATATTAACTATAACTAGTCGGGATTTCCATTTTAATGATTTTATTTTTAAAAGGATCCACAGTGTCTTAAAAATTAGAAGAAAAAAGACACCAAAAATGTGTGTAAAATAATGTAAGATACAATTTTAATTTAATAAGAAAACATTCTTAAAAGTATAAGTAAAAAGGCAATGAAATTGATTTAATGATATTTGTTTCCATTAATTCAAAATAACGATAGCTTAAATTACCAGCGATTATTTAATTTGATTTATTTTTATTAAAATATACATTCTCAAAAGCATAAACGGACTAATTCTATGACAATATTTATAGCTTAAAGTTATGGCCGTTCTACTTACTGCTGGTACATATTTAATTTAAATGAGTAATATATTATTAACTTGATTTTAATTAACACCTATTTACACCATATTTTATTATTAGAGTCAGAATTCGAATTAACATTGTGCCAATTTCATGCATTGAACTTTTAAATAAGAACATAAGTTGTATAACTATGATTCGTATTATATTAAAAGTGGATGTGGTTAAACGCACTCGCACTCACACACGCACACACACACACATACACACACACACACACACACACACACACACACTATATTTTGAGTATTGAGCATTTGCATCCATCAGATATTTAATGTAAGTTTAGTGCAATCTGCTTAGGTAGTTAAAAGATATTCTCGTAATTAACATTTGTGCTGTGTTCATTTTCTCAGCCTTCGTGCAATGCAACGAGACGCGACTTTTTATTTACCTGCATTTACATACTGTTGTTGTTATTGTTAGTATTTGATGTTTGTTGCTATTTTTATATATTTTTTTTTTACTTGGATATAATATGCGGCGGTTTTCAGCGATGCTCCCACAGACCGCGAAACCTGCACAACAACTCATCACCAATGAAATGCTAAAAGCTAACAGAAAAACATACACACTGATAGCTAGACATAAGTGTAGGTAGTACTTTAAACATATATATACATAAATACATATGTATATATATACTGTGGAGCATCGCATTTGTTTTGCTAATATGAATTAATTTACAATGCTGCAACACATCAAATGTGAGATACATCAGCAGACAGCGGGGGTGCTGGTGCTGGTGCCGGTGAATGTTGGAGGTGGAGACTGCAGTTGCTGCCTCGTCTGTTGAACTTTTCTCGTTGCACTTGCCACAACATTAAGCTGCTGAACAAAAATCTCTTAAGCAGCATTCAAGCATTTAATTTCATTTCATTTCATTTTTTCGACTGCACATTCAATGTCTAGCCATGGACACTGACCGCAGCTGTCTTATATACAGCATAAATATATTTATGTATATACATTTATTACAGATGCGATTTGGCAATGCACGAGCCTATGCAAAGAAGCGTAACGCAAAGAAAGTGCATTTGCTGCTGTTGCAGTTTTTTGAAGAGCCGTTAGCTTTTGCCATTTTGCTGTTGTTCGTCTCTTAGTTGTTGCTTTGCTGGCCAGGTGATATAACAAGTTCACATAATTTCGCTAGCTTTTCTTTTTAATGCATATTATTTTAATATAATCAACTAATAGTAAAAATAAAAGTTGTTTGTTGAGTGGCTAACAGGGCGGCAACCGCATCGAAATTCACGACTTGATTCAGCAGATTATAATTGCACCTAATCAAAATAGTTCCCAGCTAAAAAGTTGTTATTGTTGTTGCCTCAATAATGATGCATAATAAATAAACATATTTGCCTGATTTGCGCTGATTAGTCATCAAATATATCATTTACATTTGAATGCACTGTCAACAGTCAACAGCCAAACTCGAATTCAAATTCAAAATCATGTTCATCCTATTCATCATATTCATATGCAACTTTTATTTTCTTTTTGCCAGTCACTAAAACATTGCAAAAATGTTACAAAAAAAAGTGAAAAAGAAAATTTATTATGTTGGCCACAATTGTGATTGTGGCAGTTGCCGCTGTCAAGAGACAGGCCTAAACGGTGGCTTGTTTTGAGGAAGTTGTTGTTGACTGTCACACAATGACTGCGGTTGGCTCATAACTGTGTGCTCAGCCGGCTTAGACGGTCAGGTTCAATTCGAAATTGTTGCCATAATAACTACAATAAGCATAATTACACAAAAATTCAATGTTCAACGGGTCGCTGCTTTGTACTCTTCAATAACTGGAAATCGTGTCGACTTTTGGCTTTTTGCTTTTGGGTAACTTTGGTTTTGTCACAGGCGATGTTAATAACACTGTTAACACTATGTTAAAATTATGTAAGCAAATAATAACAAAATCTAGCTATGAAATAATTCAATTTTTATTTTTATAGATGGTTACATATTGTGTCATATGCACTAAGTATTTATACTCAAATCACTATAGAATTATTATTAAATTCGTTTTTTATTCAAGTTTCTTATTTAATAAAAAAATAGAATACAAATTAAAAGCATTTATTTTAAATAAATAAAGTTTTAGTATATAAATAAGCTGAAAAAAACATATACAATTTATCGTGCGAAAAATTTTTTTATATATCTATTTTTACGAATACATTTTAAGTACATAGCAAAGACAAGACTAAATTAAACTAATACTATTATTGTACAAAATTCATAATATATTAATTAGATTTAAGCGTAAAACCATATGCTAAATATTATAATTTCCATTCCAGAAAGTGTACTCGTAAATCTAACATTATTTATTTTATTCACAAATTTAACATATTCTATAATTAAAAAAATCACAATTTTAAATTTTTTTTTAAATATATTCAGAAAAATGTTTAAGGCATAGAAAGAAATTCGTAACAAAAATTTTTCTGATTGTGTGGTATTATATTTATAATTATAGCTTAACAGTGACATTTAAGATAAAATGCCTAGAATAAAAAATAATAAAAAAATGTGTATTTCTCTATGAAAGAGCTTAAGTTGATTAAGAAATGTGCACACTGCTCAAGAAAATTCATGTGAGAAATGTTAAGAGTGGGGTCAAAAAAATATGTTGTTACCAATTAGCTGGTTTTTAAACAATTAGTTTGCTCAACAAAAGACAATACGTAAAAATTATATCACAAACTGGCTGGCAGAGCCTTTTATTTTGATGGGTCTTGAGTGTTTCACAAGAATTACGATTATGATTTAATTGCTTGTTTCTTTTTATTATTATGTATTATTCATTATTCGTGGCCCACAAAAGCGAAAGTAACTCACAAAACTCGACGAGTCGAGAGATATTTGTGAACGTTCTAATAAACACAACCGGGGTTTGGAACTGAGGTTCAAGGTTTTTTTCCCACATCGATGAGTGGCGAATTGAAATTAATTACATTGCTGATAACTGGACATTCTGGGCGCTGGCAGCTCATTAAATTAGCTAGCTGTTCATACGCAGTTAACGTTAGTTTAAGTAATTTTTGTCTAATTTGTGCGCAATTTCGTTGGCATTATGCTGGGTGTGTATTTGTTTTTTGATGTTTGATGTTTTTTTGTTTTTGTTTCTGATTTGATTCTCATAATTAAAGACATTCATACCGCCATATGCTTAAACACACTTAACTGACAGCACACCCACTGGGCATTGGGGAATTTTCATTTCACATTGCTGAACAATGGACCAGCTTAAAGACCGTAAAAAGCAACAACAGCCGGAACTTGTGCGCCGCATGATTTGTAAGTTTTTTTTTCTCTTTTAAATCAGTTAAGTGCTATCAAGATTTGGTTGGACTTACCGAAAATCAGTGCAATATTTGGTCTGCGGAAATGGTTTGAACTTGGCATTGAGGTGGAGTGGGGAGAAGGGCGCCTTGGAGGCGTGGAAAGAAATGCAAATGTTTTCCATGAGTTGCTCATACACATAATTATCAGGTGGAGCGGAAGGAAGTGAATATTAATTTGAGATAGAGCCTTGAGCTTTAACATTGTTAACTTACCTAAACTATACCTGTGATCTTGTTAGCTGATTCAGTTTTGTTATTTAGTCTATCAGCGAGTGGGCTGTGAGTGATATTAATTATCTTATTTGAGTAACTGTAGATAGTACTAATTAGTATTTATAGTTTTTAAATTTGTCTTTAATTTACTTATATTTGTGATGAAAACCTGCAACGACCTACAGTCTTTGTAAGCTAAGATAAAGTTGCTAAAAAATTAAGGAAATGGGCTTTTTATTAATATATTTTTCGAAGTATACTTCTTAATAATAGAAAATATATAAATATATATTATATTAAATATATAAATATTAATATTTATTTAAAATGTTTCTCGATATTTCATTCAGACGGACAGACAAAGGAACATTGTGAAATTAACTGTGCTTGATCCAGATTAATAATATATATATTTTATGTGGCTCGGAGATGCTTCCTTCAGGCTGTTACATTAATTAACATTTAATTAAAATTAAAGTTTCTCTTAGTTTTAATTTTTTATTTTAATTTAAGACTCCAATTTAATAATAACTAAAGTTCAATAGAAAACTATTTTAAAGTTATGTCGATGAAAAAAAACACACTGAAAATTATGCATATTTTTATTTTTTTTTATTTTATAAACCGTTCGTTTTATAAACCTTCGTTTTTGAGTTACTTTTGCCAGCTTTAAGTCCTTGACACATGGTTATGTTTGTCTGTTTATAAGTAGAAAAAATCACTGAAATTCATTTTTATTCTTTTATTATCTATATATATACAGATTAATATTATTAAGAGACTGACAGAGTAACAAATTTAAATTGATAAATATACATTGTAGCTACGTATAAAATCTGTACATAGGTTAACAGCAGCAGGTAAAATTGATACATAAAGATTGAAGCTACGTATATAAAGTTTTTATAAGCTTTCAATATTATTGTGTTATTGCACAATACAAACAAAAAAAAACGTCGAAAAATCAATTGCAACGCCCAGGGAGTTATTCATTGTTACCAATCTGGAGCGTTCAGAGCCATGAAGCGTGTGCATTGTCGTTGGTGACTGAACGCGTTGATATCACCTCCAGATTGGGCATGGCTGACTGGTTGGTTGGCTTGTTAATGGCAGACTGTGAGGCGTTGCCAATTGGTGCGGCCAACAAAAGAAATGCTGAGCTATACTCAGCTACGCGGTCTAATTAATATCAGTTCAAGGCGTCGATCTCTCTGTCCCCCTGACTGGCCATAAATCCGTGCGTTTCACTGAGGATTTGTAAACAACGGCTGCAAGAAATTCGCATTTTGTTACAAGTTCCATTGTTTTGCTGGGGATTCAAAGCGACCTGCCCTCTAATTCCGAGACTCTCCCAAGCACTCGCTTATTATTCACCACATTATCATTTCAGCAAGTATTTTTTTGTTTGTTTTTTTCTATCTGCCCCCTAATTATTTGTGCAGCTCACTTTAATTGCTTTTGGTTTATTAAATGGGTCAATTGTTGTAGCTGTTGCTCTGAACTTGAAGTTCGTATATTGTTTTGTGTTTTGTTTGGGTTTTTTGTAACAAATTCGTGACCTTTATAACGAGTATTTCAATTAAAGCAGAAAGTTGCGTTTAATTAAAGGCTACATAATAAATACATATCTGAGGGCTGTCAAAGATGTGGGATTGCATTATAAGCAATTTACTTGATAAGACTCAAATGTACGATTAAAATAGCATGTACAGAAATAAATGTTTGCTTATCTAAATTATTTTTTGTTTCCGCACAACGATTTTTCAATATGTTTTTGTTTTTTGCATTGGAATTGTTCAGTTCGATTCCTAATTGTCTCTGTATAGGATTGGCCAGCTCAAGTGTTCTCAAAATGCCAACTAGTCTATATGTATGCATACTATTTTTGATACTGCCTTGTTGTATTTTGATTAAGGTAAAAATTAATTGCTTATTAATTGGGTTAACTATTATTAATTATTATATTTTATAGTTTGTGTGCGCTGTCTATGCAAACGCAAAGCGTCGCAGGATTAATGGTAAGCTTTATTACTAATAAAATGCTAGAAAACATCTCAAAAAATGTGTATCTTCTTCTTTAACTCAGTTTTTTTAATTTCTTTTTTTTTACTTAAATAACGCTGCAGTAAAGTATTAAAATAAAAAGTGTCATTCCGTTAAAGATTAATGTCCATGATTTTAGCTTTTAAAAGCTTTAAAGAGAGTAGTGAGTGTGCGTGTGTGTGATTGTGCTAGTGTGTGTTTGTAGAAGTCAAGCTGCATTTGAAAAATTATTCGACTATCTAACTGCAAGCGATAAGAATTGCGATACGGAAATAAGAGAATGATTTTTTTGTAATATTTCCAATCTACTTTATTAATTGACATTTTATATTTTGTGTTTAGTAAGAATTGTATTGGCGTAGAGTTCACGTTAAAATGATGTTAGTTACAATATTTTTTTCATTTTTCGTTGTGTATTTTATTTTTTATGTAAGTAAGAAATTAATTAAGGCCGTACCCAGCCCGAATTTTGTAAAGGGGGAGGCCGACTTATAAATTTCTTATAAACTTAACTCTAAGCTACTTTCTTTCTATGCAAAGTTGACATGTTAGCTGCCTCCCCCTGCTTATTAACTTTTTAATACAAAGTTTGCAGTCATTATGATCTTACATGTTTTTTTTTGCCGTTCCAAAGGTTATAATGATCATCATAAAGTGCTCGTCAACAATAAGAGATGGTAAGTCAATTGACATTTGTGGGTATTCTTCAATCTTTTGGCGCGTTGATTAGATAAGCTAGGGTTATCTGTTAGTCAGGGGTTTAAAAAAGACTTTTGACACAGTCCAGATAATAATACATTTTAGACCATTCATTGACAATTCTAATCGCGCAGTTATTAAACAGCTGTCAATGAAGTTAGTCGCGTTTTTATTATTTATTGGATAATCAAAATGGATGAGTATTGGGATATTTTCGTTGGATTTTTAATAATGATAGTATTTATACTACTGGTGAGCGGCAGTGTGTGTATAGTGTTGTAATGCAAATAATATTTGATAAAAATCTTTGTGCTTTTCAAGTTCATTGCAAAAGCTTGTAAGAGGGACAACAGCACAGACGAATCCCCCCAAACAGTTGCTAACAACGGTAAGCTTTCTAGATACACTGATCTGATCAGCAGATGAACTCGAGTAGCTGAAGTTAATTCAGTCGCTTTTAGTTGGTCTAAGCAAGTTGTCATTTACAATGGATTATATTCTTATGGCGTTTCTAATGCTATTTGCACTGTTTTTTACATGGGTGAGCAATGATTATTCGAGGCAAAATTATAAGCAGTTGACATCTTATTTAAATCCCTTACACATCCAAAGAATTTGTACAACATTTTTGGAAAAGATGATTTTCTTGATGAATGTATCAGACGTGCCATAAACAGAAGACATGCTCGTGCTTACGGTAAGCTATACATAAAATAGCGAAATTAATATAAGTTGTCATCTAGGAAAATTCCAAAGAATAAGCACTGAATCTTATCTCTATTTTGTATACCATGCACTTGGATTAAAGGAAGCATTTCCGACCTCATTAAGCATATAATATTCGTGATCGTTGTCAAGTTCCGAGACGATCTACCCATGTGCATTTGTCCTTAAAAATAATCTAGTTTATTTTACATTATCAATAACTTACCCAGTGAATATCCAATACCAATAACATAAACAAATAAAAGGCTTTTACAGTCGATCTAGCCATTTACTACCGCCGAGTGATCTAAAAGCTTCAATTTTGGAATATAAGTTCTCGTAAACCACATAAAGAGTTTATGATATTATAATATAATATTGTCTGTTTTCGAATACCCATATATACCGATTTATTGATCTACTGCACAAGTTTAAAATTAGAATTTCGCGTTATGAACCAAAACCTGTTTTTTATATTGATCTCATAAATATTAAATGGATATTTGGTAATAAAGCAAGAATACATTATTTAATGAGCTGAGTATATCGTATCTCTTAGTTGAACTAAATTAACTACATTATAATTATTATTTATTTTTATTTGAGTTGACAATTTTTAAATTTTACATGGACTTTTGAGTTGCTATCTCTTAACCGTTTTGGGTCCTCAGTTAATAAATTGGAATCTAGCTTAGATTAGATAACAAAGCCTTTTTTCAATTATCATTGAAGAAGATAGATAATTTGTAGATAATAACGGACAGCACTAGATTAATAGTACTGTTAGAAGTTATTAATGTTTATTAGTCGTTATTTGGATTCGAGTGTCGTTTGTTAAAAGTTGATTTATGTACAGGAGCAATATATTATTTTATTAGAAAATGTCTAAGCAGTATGCGTTATGGAAGCTGTTACTTATTTTGCTAATAGTAACATTTCTTTTCCTATTGGTGAGATATAGTCTCCTTGAATGACGAACAATTTCTCTGTAACTTAAAATCGAAACATTTTCAAAGGTTTTACTTAAGCGTTGTATTGCTAAGCTGAAAATAACTACTGATGAAAACAGAGACGTGTCTCTCGCCGGCGTGAGGTACTTGGCAGAATCAAATGGTAAGCGCTCTTAGATAAACGGACAGTGATAATATCTAAAAATAGTGACATTAATTGCAGTAATCAGTCTAAACAGTGTTATCTGTTTTTATATCGTTGACGGCTGAATTACATTTTATGCTCATCCTCATTTTTATTCACTTGTTGTTCGCTCAACTGTCAGTGCGTATTTTTTGTATACTCTCGTTTTATAGAATGGATCCCATGGAATGGTATTATTACGCGTCTTTTCTACTAATAGTATTCGTACTTTTGCGGGTAAGCCGATAATCATCATTCTGTTGTTTTACCTCTTAGCAGTGGAATTTTCTTTGTTGCTCAGACATATTTGGGACCATTTCGGAGTTGGAGCTTCTGTCGTGGAAATCTAGTTCGCGAAGGTGGTGAGTGCTTTTTAAACTCTACACAGAGATAAAACGGATGCATTCTAAAAGCCAAAATTTATTCCAGGGTGATAAAGCAGTTGATTTAAATTGGTTCAAGTGTAAGAATATAATTTGTTCCGCTCTGTTTAGTTTTGATTTGTAGTTGATTTTCTCTGTATTGATTTACAAGTCCAAGTTTAAAATTTGCTATAAACTTTATTTAGCCGAAACTATCAAAATTGTATACCTAATATATAATAATACAAATGCATACGGAGTTTTGGTTGTTTGTCCTTCTAATTGGAATCGCTGTAGCACTTATTTTGCGGGTGAGCCTCTAGTTCAATTGCACTGGCTTTTAAACTCATATCACTACCTAAAGGAGTGCTATCTGTTTATCAGGATCAAGCTGAGTCAAAGGAATATCAGCGTCCTGCTGCGCCGCGATTTGATGTTGCAACTGGCATTCGAGGGTAAGATTAAGCTCAAACAGACAACAAGAGTCGGGTAGACCACCAAAAGCGAATACAGTTAAAAGTTCAATTGATAAGATAACGTATCGTAATTCGTTTGTCCACATTAGAAATCGTTATTCATCAAGTGTCTTTGCGTCCATTTACCAATTTCGCGATTTCAATCATTTCTCGCCTCGTACTCCAAACGGTTTGTGCAAAATTCCAGAAATAATGTATCTGAACAATTGGATTTTATTGTGTTTATTAGTTATCTTTGTGGCTATTCTAAGTTGATTTTAACATTTCAACACTAAAACTGACTACATTAAAAATTTCCTTCAGTTATGCTACAGTTATAGTAGATATCGCAAAAGAAATTTGGAATATCGCACTGGTACGTGGAAAACTCGGGTGCGTATTTAATCATTGAACGTTTTAATGCCATTTATGACTTCTTAAAAAAAACCCCGGATCATATGCAATAATTATACCGTTCCCGATATGATGTGCAACTTATGCATATAGTAACGTACTGAATATCCATATATATATATGTATATAGAATGTGTGAGCAAGAAATCTTATATATAAATAAAAACGTAAATACAATTTGTTGATAAGACGAAAAGTTTAGTTTATCAATATGAGTTCTGCAATCGCTTGTCATTATAAAAAAGTTACTTCACCGTATCGAACAAAAAATTTGCTAAAATGCCAGTCGATTTTGGTACTTATATATTGTATGTGATAATATTTATGATTTTGTGCGTTATAATTCGTGTAAGTTGCTAAACATTTTGCAGAGTTTTTGTCCTCCCATCACCCTTTGTTTGTTGCAGATGTTTTGCGCGTGTGTAATGCGGAAATCTATTGTCCCAGATCAGCCTCAGCCCATATCGCAATTTCAGCGAGGGCGTGGCACTTCAACACGCCGTGTACTGCGCACAATACGCGTTGATCCACCCGGTTCGGCTGTCGAAACAGTCGCAGGTGAGCACCATTTTCAGAAGAGTTAACAAAACAAGGAATCATTCATTAACCCTAATCGGCATTGCTATAATTTTTTATTGCGTATGCGATTTAAAATTCTTATGATGTGATAACAATTAATCTGGTGCACCGAAATTTATTTTTTTGTTGTTATTTTTTTGTTTTGGTTTGCTTCTAATTTGCGTAAACACAATGCTCTAAAGAACATTTTTTATATTTGTTGGTTTTTTTTTTTTTAAATTGCATCAGATTTGGTATAAATGTTGCTTCAATTTTACCAATCTGAGTTATAAATGGCAATGACGTCAAACAATGAGCGATAATATCAGCCCACGGATTGTTTTCAACAATAAATACGGCAGTATATTAAAAAACCTTGAACATCCGCTCAATACCCACTAAATGACCTGGCTCAAGTGAAATTGAAATATAGCTTTAGCTGTTTTCTTTACTCCAAAAATAATTCATCCTATTAACATTATTTAGGTGGAATGAAAATATATTGTATTTTACACTTTTTTAAATTAATTAAAAAACTTTTCTTAAACAGCTGCTGTCCAAAAATATGTTTTAATAATGTAATGAACTCTAGCGGAGAATGAAACACTTTAGTCACTTAAGTAACTCCCTGACTAAAGTTTTCTGACATTGAAATGTCTTAATCCCAAACGCTGTACTTTAATTTAGTGGAACATGTGAAAAATGTTTTCCCGTGTTTTGTGGCGTAATTATTTCAAAGCTGGCCACCTTAATGGCTTGTTTAGGCCAAGACCGCAATAGATTTATTACAGCTCTGTATTTCGCAATCAAATAATGAGATCATGTTTTACATAATATGAAATGCATTTACGCTTCCGGACCATTCTGGATAATTATTTTTGTCGTAATGTTTCTTGTTTGTCTTTATATAGCTGAGCCATGAATTGTTTACTATATATACTAAATGTGTAAGATATTTTTGGACGCTCTTCTGCAACACAATTTCCTCACAATAATGCAAATCTTATCTAACCAAATGTAAATCGAGTCTCTTATCACAAAGCCATGAGAGAGCTCGTATAGAGTTATCACTGAACTGATAAGATGCATCAAAAAGCGGGAAGCAAAGAACCAAATCAGTTGGCTACCGGCTTCTGTGTGAAGTAATGCGATTGTGTTGGCAACAAAAGTATCCCAAGTTTAAGCGACAATAATTCATAAATAATTTATAATTTAAACTTACTTTCCAATTGACAATGAGTGATGTTATTTCAATATTCTCGGGAGTCTTTTTATTGTTTCTATCGTGTGCAATTTGTTGCTGTTTTTTGCGCTTTTGCGTCTGGGCCTGCTACGCAATGTGTAAACCATTATTTGAAGGTATTTGTGATATATATTTTTGGTTGATATTTATTTCACATATATATACATATATTTTGTGTAATCTAATCGTGGCTTTAAACCTTTGCCAATTCCAATAGCAGTTGCTTTTTGCCTCAATCCAAATTGAATTACTTCGGTTTATATACCTATTTATATTGTATGTTATTGACTGATAAGATTGTCCCTGCAATTGGGTGTAGACCGTTTTCAGTTCTGTGTGAATTTTCAAACCCAACGCTTCTTAATTTCTTATTCTCCTACAAAATGATGGTATTTTTTTTCTGTTTATTTTTTATTATGGTGGTTGTAGTTCCCATTTTATACGTTTGTGTACAGGTAAAGTCTGTAATCAATCCTATAAGCAACTTTAATCCAGTTTTCGTATATTTTCAAGAGCGTGGTATATTATTTAATATTTAAACGCAATGGCAATACACCCGATTCTTCAGCCAATTATCGGGATATAAATCGGCGAGCTCGGGCGCAACGATCTTTTGGTATGTGTTTAATAAAAATATTCGGACAATATGTGTGCCTTGAAGTGTTTTTGATAAACACGTGATTATCTTGCCCATATCAGCGTTGTTGATAAGCTAGATTTAGTCTTCAAGTGAACTTGCTGCAAAATGGAAGCGAACATAAAATACTTCATACTGCTCCTGCTAATTGGCGTCTTGTGCTATGTATTTCTGCAGGTTTAACTTATCCCAATACTAGTTTCGATCGGTTATAAAATTCTGTTTTTTTTACTTTGTTAGTGTGCGCTTATCTGGATTGCACGATGCTGTCGTTCACTCCGTAACAATGGTTATAGATCCCAAAGTGAGTAGCTTTGTATCAGTGCAAGACTCATCGTTTGGTTTATTAACTTTTTTGTGGGTAAAGCTCTATATATATGTGATTATTTTTCACATGTGACTTGTGGTACACTAAGAGAAAAACAATTTTTACTACATGCACTCCTGAAATTTTATTCCAACTATAGTGTTCTAAATGTCAAGTACAATTCACTCTTTAAATTTATTTTAAGTAAATGTATATATAAACATAATAATAAATAGATTATATATTAATTTTTATTCATTAGAAGTATTTTGTACTTATATTACTTGTAATTAGCTTTTTGATAGATTCTGATTTTTTTAATATGTGAATTGTTACCACAAGAAATTAAAGGTTCTGTTTAATACCTCAACATGTTTGTATGAAACTGTTCTAAAAATATATCTCTCGGATTTACCTATATTAAGGAACGTAGTGAGAAAAAAATAAAATATTTGAGATCAATGTGTTTTGACCAAGACAAGATTTGAATATGGAACAAAATTCTATATATTTTCTATTTGTATGTTTATGATACAACATATATTCGGCTTAGTTTCGCAACAGCGTTTATTTTATTGTTAACGGCTGTTTGAAAACAATCTTATCTCTGAAATTGAACAAGGCGCGACAAATGCGAAAATATCAATCGCATACGTATGTATGTATGTTTGTATGTATGTATGTATGTATGTATGTATGTATGTATGTATGTATGTCCATATCATTCGTCCTCCTCTTTATAAACATGAAATTTTGATTAGTGTCCAACGAACATTCGGCTGTTGCGGGCGTACTATCAAAATCGAAATGCGCCATGAGCATTGACAAAGAATATTGGCTCCATTTGGGAATATTTTTGATTGTGGTCTTGTTGATCTACATTCTGCTACTGATTTGCTTCTATGTGCGCGTTGAGAATCAAAGGCTAGCAAAGATTTACCCTCCCAGGTGTCAGCGAGACCGGCAACGGCAACGCCAATTTTATCGCAATTCAAATCAAAATGGTAACGTGTGCCAAATATGGAGGCGTTGGTTTA
Organism: Drosophila longiperda; assembly: GCA_035042125.1. NCBI lineage: Eukaryota > Metazoa > Arthropoda > Insecta > Diptera > Drosophilidae > Drosophila > Drosophila longiperda. The sequence continues at coordinate 20,516,742 of JAWNLV010000107.1, forward strand.
TCTAATCGCTTTTTGGCTATTTGAGCCACTCGGCACTCAAGTTACTTATTATTGTCATTATTAGGCAGTATTTCCTTTGGCTTATAGCTATATGAATTGAACCGCATTCAATTTCTTTGAAACGCAAAATGTCTTTGACAACCAATTTAGTGGTGACGTTGGGCTTCCTGTTAGCAATATTCGTCATAAGCCAGCTAATATACGTAATTAATGCGCATAACTATTCATTTTTATTAGACAATATATCAATTGTTTTTAATTTTGTTTCGTTAGCTAGCCATGCGAATGCACCGATCAATGTTATTGAATCGTCAAAGACAACTTCAGCGTCGACGTCTCGGTACACAAATTAAATTGTATATATATATGTTTATATACATCATATATTACTCATTTTGGAATTATGTTACATATTTTGCAGATATGCAGAACAATGTGGAGCATGGTCGCGGTCAAAGGAGCTTTAACGATATATTCTTCATTGAGCCAAATAGTCCGGAGGCGGTACGCATACGTGAGCAGCTCGAAAAGGATGACAAGGACTTGCCCAGCTACGACGATGTGTTACGCATGTGTAATCTGACCTCGCCAACAGCCGCAGCAGCTCCAGCAACGCCAACGCAAACTATGGAGACTACAACGATTGGCCTTGCTGCATTGCCTGCGCCACCATATTCTGAGCGAGATCCGCAGCTACATCTTGATGGAAGTGGAATTGCCATCAGCCCATTGGAGCAATCACCGTCCACATCGCAAGCACACAGCACATCCCCAACGATGGCGTAAAACTCAACTGAAACCAGTTGGTCGCTTTAGCATATTCCAGAGCCAGTCTGGGCCCCACAGATATCGGTTTGTGTGTGCTTCCATTATGAGAATTGAAAATATGTGATTTTATAAAGTACTATACATAAGAAAGAGAACATAGATTTTATAATTGTACATATTTGTAAATATTTATAAATTTAAGGAGCAATAAAATTAGTTTAGGTATATTAAACTCAATTGCTTGCAAAAAAAAATTTAAAAAAAACCTACTCAAAAAGTATTTACCCTTCGTCTTATGAATCAAAAACTTTAATCGAAAAATTTTCGTTCATATTTAAAATATGTTTTTGATCTTTGTAATTGATTTTATTCGCATAAGACTGTAATTGAATAAAGTAATTAACTCAATTCCTTACGGGCAAAATATTTTGTTTCGTTGAACTAAATATCGATATAAATGTTATATCGCATGATGTTAAAATTTAGACTATCGATATCATCCAGCGGTGTTATATATATATATCGATAGCTTGTCATATTTGTAACTTTTGTTTTGTGGTCCTTTTATTCTAAATAACGCAAATGGACTCTACTAAGGTAAAAAATGATAAACAGCTACTTTTATACACACACTATCAGAAATCCTTAGATTGAGTTTGCAGTTCAAATACGCAAAAATGACAAAAATGACGTAGGCAAACTGCGGCAAGCTCTGGAAGACTTTGGCCATGTCGAAATCGATGCGAACGAGGGACGCGTGATTGTGCAGACCACATTGCCTTGGTCGCTGGTGCAGGACAAAATCGAATCCACCGGTCGGCGTGCTGTGCTCTCTGGCCTTGGTGGTGAATCCGCTGTGGCACTTATCAATACAACGGGCAGTGTCGTTGACCGGACTCCTGTGCAGGGCGCAGTGCGATTCACCACAATCACCGCAAAGCAGACTGGCGTTGTTGTCGATGGCGTCGTAGATGGATTAGCTCCCGGGCTACATGGCTTTCACATTCATGAGAGTGGAGATGTATCCGAGGGCTGTGCATCGGTTGGCGAGCACTACAATCCACGTAAATCTCCACACGGTAGCCCAGATGCGGCGGAAAATAAGCGACATGCTGGTGATTTGGGCAACATACGTGCGGATGAAACGGGCCGTGCAACATTCCGTTTTGTGGACAACGGCTTGGAAATTTGGGATATCATTGGACGCGCTGTGGTCATAACAGCGGAAGCAGACGACCTCGGATGCGGAGGCAACAAGCAAAGTATAATCGATGGCAATTCAGGAGAGAGGTAAGTAAAATGTCAATTCTATCTACAAAGTTCAGTTTAATGCTAAACAACTTCCTTTTATTGGCTAGAATTGCGTGCGGCATTATTGCCCGTTCGGCGGGCATATTGCAGAACTTTAAGCGGATTTGTGCCTGCGATGGAGTAACACTTTGGGATGAACGCAATAAACCGCTGGCGGGCAAGGGACGTTCTCAAAAGCTATAATTTTGTTGCGAAACAATTTTTATTTTTGGTGATGAGTTTGTAAATATATATGTAAAGGGTTTCTCTAATTATTTAGTATATTTTTGTTTGCAAGCAGCTTTTAAGCGCGATAAATGCGTCTTGCATTTGGTTTTATAGGACTGAACCAGTTTGCCGCCAGGAGAGATGGCAATCGTGGCATGAATCTGTATAATAATTCATTAAAATGTGTTTGACAAATCAAAAAATAGTTTGCTTACCTCAAGATAATCAATTTCCAATTCGTAATGTATGGAATTTTCGAGAATATTTAATACTGATTGGAAATGCTCCGGACTCAGCACATAGGACATTTCTCCGATGTTTTGCTTGTACCACTGGGCATAGTTGTCCAAATTCTGCTGAATATTCATCGTAGTTGCCGCAGCAGCGCGAGCTGTGAGCAGAAGATGCAATAGCGAATGTTGACAGCCCAAACTTGCAACGTGCTGTAGGCGATTCTTGAGGTATTCTATTGAAGGAAATTAGACATATCAGCATTAATAGACATTGTGCACAACTCAGTCCATGCTTACTTTTAATATATGTGCTTATCTCGGCACTGCAACTACTGGCAATGGACTGCACCAAAATTAGATAAAATTTCCATTGCTTAAAATTTATAACCATAGATAATTTGAATAAATGTGATAAGGCTTCCTGCTGATGACCTCCAAAAAGCTGCAGAAAAGTATAGTTTAAGTTTTACTGTTCTTTATATATAAAATTCTTACTTTTCCCGTAATATGTTTGACAAACATAAGTTCATCGACGCCCTCGTTAATCCAAGCGCTAAATTGCTGAAAGGCCAGACTAACATCGGCAGACTCATGCAACTCCAAAAGTATATTTAAATGCATTTGCATACACACATCGATTAATACATCATCTGAACAACATATTTAATGGACTTCTTAATAAAAAACTACTTCACTTAGTGCACAGAACGTACCTGGTAAAGATTTACACAACGAATCCACATAGTTTAGATTGCTGATCTTTGGATTGTCAGCTAGAGCGCTGAAGAGATGCCGCAAAGCATTTTCGAGAATGCCACTCAGTCTTACAGTTTTTGATGAATCTGGAAAGAACAATAAATTAATAACTACTAGTATTTTTAAAGTTCTTTACTCGTATACCATAAAGAGCTGAAATGAATAGATTGGAGAGAAGCAGATTTTGATTTTCCAGGAACTCAATTAAAATCAATTGCACTTGTTCCTCATTTTCGATGCTGTCAGTTAATAGATTATGTTGTTGTTAAAGTCATGTTAAATATAATATATATTTTTGGATACCTGCAAATATATTCCGTGGCTGTCAGAATTCGAAGATCTTGCAACTGCCGCAGAACACGAAAGCTGCCAACATTCAAAGGCAATCGACAAAAGAATTTGGCCAGCAATAGCTAAATATTGTTTTAAAGATAATTAATTATAAGCTGTGCTAAAATATTGTTCATTTGTTTACCTTTTCCTTGGCATTTAAACATTTAAGTAGATCGACAAGATCGCAGGCCGCCTGTTTGCCAACTTTCGCACTTTCGCATTGCTTTTGTAGTAACTTGAAAAAATGCATAATTAATTATATCAAAGATAAATTCATACAGCAGCTATTTACCCTGCAAGTAAAGCTGAAACTGCTGCCGATATTCAGATTCATTTAATTTTATTTACTGCTTTCCGCCAATAATCAGAGCAAGTGCAGTGTGTACACACCATTTAGTTGTAAATTGCAAAATGTACTAAATTCGCCTCAAATACAATACAGCTCTGATAACATTTAAATTAACACGTTATGCCATTAAACCTATTTTATTGAGTATTGCAAATTATGTTTTCTCTAATTTGTCCTTTATAAGATCTCAATTTGTATAAAATATTATAATTCTTTTAATTTTCATTCACGCGAATTTGCGAAACAAAGCAATGAGTGCAAGGATTTGACAGGCAAAACATAAACCGAAGCAAAACATTGGGGACAGAAAAGCCGAAATCTCACAAGGCGCATGCGCTTTGCTCTGAACAAGCTTACCAAAAGCTTTTGACGGGATAATAAAAAGCTTGTGTCCCAAAGCAACTTTCGACAATCTGTGGCAGAGCTTAGCAGGTTGAAAGCGCTTTGAAAAGCAAAAAAAGATAATACCTCAATTAAAACAGCTGAAAAAATAAGTGTGAATAACTGAAAGTCAATTGTGTTTATACAGAGATAAAATCATAATAATTAAAAAAAAAATAATAAGTGCTCAGCCAAACAGACAATTAACACACACACGAACATATATAAATATACAATTAACGTTGTAGCAACTGAGACACGATTGGTAAGTACACAAAATTGCAGGACAATTGCACTTTGCTTCAAGGTTGTGTCATGTGTGCTTTTCGATTTTTCCTTTGCTGCAAAACAATAGAAACACTAAACTCATATATATATATTTTCATTTTAATAAGTAAGTTGATAACAGCGCGTCCATAATTCTCATTGTTGGCCATTCACTCGATGTTCAATCACTTCGGTATCATTTTTTCTAGGGAGCAGGACCCATCAATGTGCACCCTACCTACACATTAAATTATTTGTTTGCATGCTTCGTCTGCGGTTTCGCTTTACTCTGTTTACTGCGTTGTATTAATTTCTCTCCACAATGTGTGGGTGTGTGCGGGAGTGTGTGTTTGCGTGTGTTCGTCTTCTTTACTGTCCGGTCCCGTTGCCGAATGCTCGCAGCTCTCTGCTGGATGACGCCATGGCCAGTCTATCAATTGGCCAATATTAATGCTTTTTATCATCATTCAGCATGAGCCCTCTGACACATGCCTGTTCCAGGACACTTGTTTGTCTATTTGTTTAATGGTGAAGCCGCGTGATATCAGCAGCAACGCACTAATGAAATTCCTTTTTTCTAATTATCCTGCCAATCCGCCTTTATTTGCCTTCAAGCACAACACACAGGCGAAATTATATGACTAAAATAAATAACTGAGGTATTTAATTTCTGTTTGGACTATTAAAATATGCAAAACCATCAATTTAATTGCAAGCAACAGTTGCCGCAGTTTTTTTTTTTTATGTTTAAATATTTTTATTGCTAAAAGCATCATCGTGATTTTATGACTTGTACTTATTTCCATAATTTGAGTGCTGCTTCTTTTCCTTATATTGATGCATGTTGCAATTTATTGTCAGAGCGAAAATTTGTATCAAAATCGTTGGGAGAGTATATAAAATATATTTTTAAGCAGTCATAAAAAGGGGAAATAAAATACGATAGAGTTATTTAATTTGATTTAAATGTAGATTATGGGCAATGTTTACAGATAGCTGTAAAGAACATATGAACTAATTAGGTATAATCAGCTTAAATAAAACTATAGACATATAGACATATATATATAGACAGTGTCCTTAACAAATGCAGCTTTAATGTTATTATTTAAATTACATAAAAGTAACTATTACAATAGTTCAAATTTCAATATAAAATCAGGAATGTGAATAAAATGTGAGCATTCTAGAATTAACAAACTAGTCAAGAACATATAACCTGAACTTATGGCTTTCAAGCATCTTTACAATTAAAAAGTTGCTCAGCACAGGAAAATGCACATAAATAAAAAAATCCAAATTTCTTAGCAGGTCATAGAATATTCTATGCCGTGTACAGAGGACAAAAGTTGAAAGACGAGCAGATATATGTATGTTTTATTAGGCTGTCAAATGCAGCAAATTGAAACTGTGACCCAGTTAAAGTTATTAATAAATTAAACCCGAAAGCGAGAGAAAAGGAAAGATGTTGAGGCAATGTTGCAAGAGAAAGTTATCGCTTGACACACTTGAAATTTGTAGAGTATACAAATTCAGGGCTAAATTTTAATGTTAGTCAAGGTACTAATTATAAGCCAGATGTACATATACATTATTTGTAGCTTAATTTACCTCGCTTTCACATAAAGTGGGGCCTTATTAATGCGCATCCAAAGGTTTCCATTTATGTTGCATTGCTTGTCAGGCTCAAGAATTGATTGCGTGCGTGTATCTGTGTGGGTATGTGTGTGTGTGTGGCTTATGCACACATGCAAAAATACACACACAAGCAAAATCAAATTGAAATTCACAATCATTTTTTGTGTGCATGCAATCAGCAAAGTGTTGGGGTAAATAAATATATGTATTCAGAAACGGTAGCACGGCAAGTATTGTGTGCTTGTTAAGTCAATATCAATTATAATTTTATTGCCTGCAAATATGAACAGCTTAAAATATATATAATCGGTCACGCCTATAGCTCTGTTCACTGTTTCACAGACAGCTTAAAGTATTTTATGCTAAACGCGCACTTATGCCTTTTGAATTTAAAAGGCAATTTTGGCTCTACACTCAGAGAAAACGTATGTGTGTCACACGGCTTTAGATTTATAAATAAGGAAGTTTATTAAACTTTTTCTTATACTTTCCTGACTTTTTAGATTATTGTTTGTATAGACACAAGGAGACTTGTTCTTTGAAATAAGCCTTTATTCATTTAAATTTAGGCTCTACACTTAGATAAAAAAAAATCAAGCAGTGAAGTCACATTTCCTTTTTTTGTGTTTCGACGAAAACTATAACTAAGTTAGACGGTTTTTTTGTTCAACATTTAAAAAATATACTTTTTTATACTTTTCTGAATTTTATATTTTAATTACAAATCGAGGTAATTAACATGAATAAAACTGTGTAAGCAATATTCCGGTTTGTATATTTTTCAGTGTATTTGAATTCTATAGATAAAGAGGGGTGCCTATGAATGTGGCAACTGTGGCAACCTGAGGCAAGCGACCAATTTAAAACACATCGCCATGGAAATAAGATTCTACTTGTTTCGCTTTCGTTGTTTTGCTGTGGCAGGTGGCAGGTGGCAGGTGGTGGCAACAAGCATAATAATAACCAGGTCTCCTACATAGTAGGCCAGCAGTTCAGAGATGAGCGCTCTAAGCGTTAGGTGGCTTTTGTGTAATCTGCATGACAATGAGGCATACGCTTGGCGTTGGCCGTTGGAATCATGGGTGGTGGGTTGTGGTTGGCATTTTTGTAAGCATAAGTTGCATTTGAAAAAAAAACTGGTGCGCACTTAAAGTTTGGCTACAACTTGTCGCGCACTAAAAAGAACTATACAAACTAAAGCCAAAAGTGAGGTTTGCAGGTGTTTGACTTGCTAGTGTATGTAGATGAGTATGTGCAGGTGTGTGTTTAGGGTGTATGTAGGTGTGTATATGTTTCTGAGGCAATAACATGTAAGGTGAGTGCTCCGAATCGGTGGCCTAAACGGAAGCAATTAATAAACATACAACACATGTGCACTGTATAAGCAATGTGGCACGTGCCACACACAATGAGCAACGTGTGCCAGCTGACAAGTGGGCTGCCAAGTGTGTTACTATGATGTGATTTTGTTATTTCGCCTGTCGAACCACATTAATCATTCCACCAACAACAACACCAAGAAAAAAAATTCGTCGTATTTTGCAGCACAAGAAATCTTATCACACTGATTAATTAATTGCATAAAGGCAATTATGATTATTTTTATCTTCTGTTTGTTTGCAGCTCTTCGTCATTTGTTTTCTGCATTGCCGTTTAAAGTTACAGGTAAGATTTTTGAAATATTTTTACTTTGAATAAGTTTGCATGAGCCACAAACCTAAAAGTAAAGCCCAACTTATAAACTGTAACTTAAATGTGGAAAATATTATAAATATTAATAGTTGTAAAGCTGTACAATTTTTTCAATTGAACTTTTACATGTTAAGCAGTAATTATTGTGGAAAACGACAGATTGATCTCTTAATCTGAATCTATGTGTCTCTCTATCTATTTGCTCTCTCTATCTCTCTCTCTCTCTCTCACACGCTCTCTCTCTGTGATTTTCTGTCTCTTCCATCACATACTCTGCATCAGTGTTGTTCAAGTAAAAATAAAAATAAACCCATCGCCGTACAATGCGCAATTAAATAATAATAAAAATATAAACAAAAGAACAATTGGGAAAAATCTTCAGAGTCCTGACAGGATTCCAATAAAAATGGCGCCATTTAAACTCAAGTTTCGCATGGGCAGCTCACGGAGCACGAATACGTCGCAAGAGCATGATCCGGATCCGACTGTAAATGAGGCACTATTGGGCACACAGCAACAGGAACTGGAACAACAACAACAACAGCAACAGCAGCAGCAACAGCAACAACATCAGGCAGTTGGTACAAGCAGCTCGACAATTGATTCAGTTGATTGCAACAGTCTCGGCTCACTGAGCGAACGGAAACTGCTTTTGCCACCAAATCCAAGCAAATCTGCCACCACTACGAACAGTTTGCGTATGGGTAAGAATGGATCAAAAACAAAAAATAGCCTCACAACTATTTCAATTTTCACATGCAGGCGCTTTATTTGTTTTATATGTGTGCATGATTGTACTGTATATCATAAAAACAATCCAATTAGGCGACTTAGTGTGCATGAAAATTATTCTTTAACAATTCGAGATTTCTTTGAACCATTGCACATTATATTTTAATTAAAATTTAAAATTTAACACTAAGGTCAATAGATATGGTTATATAGTACTGTTTAATGCTACGATACCTTGTAGTATTTCGGTTTGTTATTGCTACTGCTCCAAATTACAACAGAGTAAAAACTGAGTTAAACAAACAAACATTTTCCATTTTGCTCTCTAAGCTGTAGCAATAGCAGATATAATGGAAGCAAAGCAGTAGCCTATCACAGTTCTCCCACCTAAGCAGCTCTTACTACTATTATTGCTATTTCAAATAACAGAGCAAATCAATAAAGATATTATTTATTTAAGTTTTCTGCTATTGGATCTGCTATTTCTCTGTCAATTTGCATAGCAGTATTAATATTTGAATTGTTACCGTTTAACATTATTCAGATTTATATTGCTTTGTTAACAAACGAGATCTTAGATTAGATCTATTAATATACACTTACTTTTACTTAATTAATATCCCATTACTTGAACTTTAATTATGCCCAATTTTTGCCAAGCTTTTGCTACAATACAGTATATACCATTTTAGTTGTATGCAAAGTGAAATATATATGCATGACAGCTTTTCCAAAAGAAAATAAGAAAATTCACACAATTTGTAAACACACATCTGGTTATCTTGCAGGCTATGTCAACCAGAGTCGTGCTCCGTGCATCAGTGAAGCAGCCGCGGATTTCAATAGCAGCAGCAGCAACTTGCCCACCACTCCGCCGCCCACTTATGAGTATGTGCTAGAAGAGGTAAGTGCAGTGCAAGGGGAGCGATACCTACACTCAAAATAAAATATATTCCATAATTTTGCTCTAGATTTGTGTACAAAATTGCGATAGCACAAAATCAGAAAAAAGTATCAGTCTGTTTAAAAAATAATCAATTTGGTTAAGTAATGCAGAAAGCATTTGAGGGAATTAATATAAACAGACTGTCAAAGTTTATTTTTCAACAAATTGTCCCCCAAAAACTTTATTTTTTTTTGCCAATTTTTAATTTTATAATTAAGACTTTTTCAACATTATCATGTATTAAACGAATAAGCGCGGGATAAATTAAGACCATCTCAAGGCGCTCTTTAACATTTGAAAGTTGAGCTTTCACATATTGTTTGGGTTCTAAACCTAATAGGATAAAAATGTTTACAAACTAAGAAAGACTGTACACAAAAATAGCTTGTGATTTAAATATTTTTAATAGAAAATAATGTAGAAATATAAAGGTAAATAAGAAAAAAAAAAGACCATTTGCCATTCCTAGAAATTGTCATTCTGAAATGATTTTAAGGCCAATTTGAACCATTTTACACAACATACAAAAAAAATAACATGTTCTCAGTATTTTTGCCATTCATAAAAATAATTCTAAAATTATTTTAAGAAATATATTTTCGCCGTTTGTAAGGCCTATTTGAACAGTTTTACACAAATCCAAGAAAATGTATGCGCACATTTTGTTCACTTTGTGAAAGTAAAGGCGATTTTTTTAAATTTCGATTTTATGTTTTGTTGAGTGTACTCACATACTGACTGGGTTTTGCCAACTATCCACCACATTCTCCGCACCCACGCGCATAGAAAACACGCCTGTCACATCAGCAGCAGCGACAACTGTCATCGGAGAATAGTTCCACGCCCAATCAGAACAGTCGACGCAGCTCGGCAAATAGCTCGCGGCAGAGCGCTGCTCAGTTGAGCGCTGCTTTGGAGCAGCTGACCCTAAATGACGACAGCTGCAACAGCAACAGCAACAACAGCAACCATAGCAACAATAGCGACAACGACAGCAACAATAGCATTTGCAACGATCCCGACTGTCAGCAGAACTATAACAACAGCAGCTGTGGCACTCGCAACAATAACAACAATAGTCACAACAACAACAACGAGGGGGAGGAGCTGGAGCACCCACAGCATCCTCAAATTGAGGGCGTCACCGAGCTGGAGCTGGTACAAAGCGACAACGAGGAGAGCACGCTGAGCGTCAACGAGTTTCTGCTGGAAACCGAAATGGCTGCGGTCCGTGCCAAGCAGAATAATCTGTTTGCCGCCTGCAGCGATGCCAGCGACGGACAGCAACCATGCACAGATGAGCAGTGCACACAGTGCAGCGGGCAGGACAACCACCACATGGGGCTCGAATCCGAGGAGGACAACGAGGAGCCCAGCACAAGCAACGCGGCAGCCCGCCACAATTTCTATGATCCCCTACTAAATCGCTATAACAACGAGGGTTAGTAGAAATCCGTTTTACCCCTAACATTTTTACATTGTCCTCTTTTGAATAGCTGGCTGCTCCAATGGCTCTGCTGCGGGCAACAGTAATGGCCAAGCCTGCAATGGGGCGTGCTGTGCATCTGGCTCCATAACCGGTTCAGTGGCCTCCAGATCTCGTCGAGGTCGACGACAGCTACAGCAGCAGGAGCAGAATTGCTTACTGACGCCCGAGATGATGAGCAACAAGACATCCAAGGAGATTTACAAGGATCTGGCCAAGCAGTGGGGCATCACTTGCAAAATGTCGGAAAGCTGCCGCTGCATGGATTGCCAAAGTCATTATTTCGATTGCGATTTTGATGATGTAAGTGGATACTTAAGGGAAAGAAAACATCATTTAAATTCCCGAAATATATTATTTAATTTAAAGCTTAAGCCAATATTACAAAAGGTAGAGAATTTACAGGGTATATTGTGATTATTATGTTTTTTGTTTTTAAATTTTATTTATACAGTTGTTTTCTTTATGGAAATGTTTGGTGGGTTTGAAATTTAAATTTATTTATAAGTATAATAAGAAAATATTTAAAATATTTTTAAAGAAATGAAAAACACGTTTGAATGAATAGAATGGCTCGTGTCTAAAGCCATTATTATTTTTTACTCTGATACTGACAGTACGTCGACTTAAGGTCTTAGAATAATATTTAAAAAGATTGAAGCATTCCATGCTAAATTATGCTGACGACGCGAAAGATAGCAATTCGATATCTGGTATTTTCTTTCTTTATATAAGAATAAGAATCTAAGGTAAATCTAAAGACATAAAAAATAACAATTTTAATATTCGGTGATGATACATTATTCATATTTGGTGCTAACAATTAGTTCTTATCATATAAACATCTTCCTTGATAAACCGACTTTTCTAAAACATAAATGGTTCCTCGTCGAAGTCAACATCACTTAAGACAGGTGGCAACATAACCTGAAATATTTCATTAGACTCCTCCACAGATTCACGTAGATTATGTTCCAAAGATTTAAGTGCAAATTCATCATGGTCCAATCCGGAATAAGTGGGCATATCGGACACCTTAAGATCATCCTCAGCGAGTGTATTGTTCACCAGTTTAACGATAAGTTGATCACTTAGAATGGGTTCCATGGAATTTTTTGATATCGGTTTTTGGCAACTGCTTAAACATTTCTTAGTTGGAAATTGCATATAGTCAATAAGATCGAGGCTGTCATTGGGATCAGCCGATTTTATATATAGATCATTAGATGCACTCAATTCCGCTGCTCTCCACTTCTTCCCCTCAATTAACAGACCCGCATTCCTCTTCTTGCCCAGCGACAATTTTGGCGCGCAGCTCAAAGGCCATTTAGTGTTGGGGTCTTTGAATGGCTTCTGATGCGATTTGTGACTGTTGATTACGTTGTCCAGTCTTCCTAAAACGCTCTTCTTGCCAGCGCTTTCGCTAATCGCTTTGCGTGCGGATCTTGGCAGCAGATTGGTGCCTGGATTTTCATCGTCCATCCATATTTTTGGCATAGTTATCTTCAGTTTTAAATTCACTGTTTTAAGAAATTGTAGTTAAATTTTCAATTTATTAATTGAATATCATTAGAAATTCTAAGCGGCTTGGATTTGCTCAGTATGACAGGATAGAAATTCGATAGAGTCGAACTAAAAAAAACTACTACTTACACCAGCCCACTATATCATAATTTTGGTAAATCCACGCCTACACGAAGGTATTTGGTTTGATTTACAATCCATTTTGCAAGGTTCAGTTGATATTTTTATAAAATTTAATTCAATTTCTTTTGGTGGTGCTTTCGAACCAAAAATGAAACCACTCCCGAGAGAAATATCCTATAAATTTAATATATTATTAACAAATATTATTTTAATTTTACAGAACGAACATCAGAAAACGGATGGAGGGTTGGGAGCCGGGACGCCCATGTTTATCAGCGAGGTTATGCATGGATCTGGCTGTCAGATATTGTAAAGGAATTTAAAGCTGTTGTTTTTTTTGCATACGAAATGATTGCTGAAAAATTGTTAATATATAAATGCAAAATGTTTTTCTAGACAAGCCAAATGAAAAAGCTAATCTAGTCTATAAGCAAAGATATATACTTCGAGTATGTTTGGTGTTAAGCCCAACGCAATTTGACGTTATTTGCACAAAACTGTTTTGCACAAAATGAAGTAGAAAATTAATATAGTGTTGCACTGCGAATGAGGTGGAAATATTCAATTATTCGAGGAAACAGCCTTAGCGGCTTTAAAAAATTATGAAACACAGAGAAAAAAAAATTAAACAAAATTGGTAAATTTTCGAAAAGTTTAATTAGTTGGATATCTTATTTTGTGCATTTTGTGTTGCGAAATGAAAAACTAAAAAAACCCACCTTGCAATTTTGAATATCCTAGAATGTGTTCCTTTTTCAATACGAAAAATTGTATTTTGAATTCTGAACTTAATATTACTATATATAACTAGAACTGCATTAGTGGTAAGCCCTAATGAAATCCACTTCAAATCCGAGCTTTTTAAAATTTTCAACAACAAAAGTTGTCAAATTAATATGAAATGGCGGTTTTTTTTTAGAGAGTGAGAGTGTTTGTTTGTATTTTTCTAAATTAATGGAGAATTATGGTGTAGATGGTAAATCATAATAGATATGCAAAATAGGCAAGTGCAAGAGGCATTCCTGTGCCCTAGGAATACGTACTACGAATCTTAAGCATATTACGTACCCCAAAAACAATTAATATTACCACAACAAAAAGATCATTTAACCATACCTTAAGCAATCAGACAATGAGTAAAGCTGGCATTTTTGAGCTGCAAAACTAAGAAATTGTAAAAAACGAATTAACGAAAAGAGAAATGAGATTAGAAAAGCAAATGGGCTTCTAGACCGATCAAGGGCAGAAAACAAAGTTAACTTTAAATAGACATATGCTGACAATTTAAAAACGAAGCTTAAATATTTAGTCTGATTATTTATACGGTCTCGGTATTTTTCAATGGATTTTTTTTATATTACGCTATATACACACATACATACATATATCTATATGATTTTGTTAAAATCAGCATTTAGAATCCTAATCCTAAGCACATAATTCAAAACATCATTGTCACATTAACTTTTAAGCAAGCGGGTTTCATTCGCAAACGAGGCAAATAAAACTCAGAATTCAACTCATAAAAATTGTACTTGCATTACTCGCGCATTCTTATATATATATATATATGATTGGAAACCGAAATAACTAAAAAGTATTTGTTTACACTCGTAAATGTAAAAACCGACTAAGTCTGTTAGCCGTTAGTTGATATTAATTAAAAATATTTTGCTTATGTATCAATCGAACTAGATGAAATTAATTATTCAAAAATATATTATAAAAAATTATACATGAATTAATTTTCGGATGAATCATATTCTCAGCATGGTCAAACAATAAAATCACCAATGAGATCCTATTTGAGAAAACCTAAAATATAATATAAATATAAAACATGAATTTCTGATGGATCAATATACTAGGCAAATGATTTTCTTTGGGAAAATAATCATAATTACGGAGTTTTGAAAGACAACTTCGATGAGCATTCAAGGTGACTCGATAAACCAAAGTTTTTAATCAACGAGAAAATTTGGATGTATGATAGGGCAAACGACGTTAAAAAAATAATTATTCTTTTAGTTGTTTAGTATGCTGAGGCACAAGCAAACCTATTTTGAATGGAAGTATATATATATATATAAATATAGTATATATAAAGAAAATAAAAGCAAAAATAATCCAATTATAATTACAATTTATTATAATAAAATTCGAATTTTTAGGTACATTTTCGTAAATCTAAATTGCCTTGTTGTTTGTCCAATTCGCCATGATCCTGGTTACAAGACGAAATGATTTAAAATGTTAAGGAGATAATAACACGCTTACCATGGGAAATATGGCTCCCGAGTTGCCACAGAGATGTGTAAACTTTTCGTTTTTGGATGGGGCTCTCCAAGTGCAGCACTGACTTACCGGATTACCCGTCTTATATACGTATGATCCGTTCATATTCATAAAGTCGTAGTGGCAGGTCAAAAAGAAGCAATATCTGCGCGGAAAAATAAAATTGTGTTAATAGCTCTTACAACATTTAAAATATACGCAAAGGATATGGAGTTTATTGATTTTGCACTCATAAATATAACTATAATACATCGTTTTAGTAGCTTACATTATTATTAAACATTGGTCCGTTATTTTTTTACACATACTTTTTGTATAATTTATAGATTCTGTTGAGCTATTGAGCTTTTTCAATAGCTATCGAAACTTTCAAAATAGATAAATAAAAATGCACGAAATTTGCATTAATATAAATATAGTTTATTTTGCCTACGTGGCCAAACTTAAACTAGTTATAATTGTTAATTGTAAGCTCCAAGTTGAGCACTTAAACAAATTATATTTTGTTATTTGATTAGCTGCCGAATTGCAGCTGAAATCAAATAGGCAAGCGATGTCGAATACCGCGCCGCGTCTTGAACTTCTGATCGATCAATTAGAACTGATTAGCTGCCAAATTGCAGCTGCTGGTGCTGTTGCTCTCAGACGGGGAGTAACCACTAAACTATCGAGGAGAGTCTTATCTCTCATATGCAAAACAACAGTTACGTTAACTCGCTCTTATGCTGCGCAGAGCATAACTTATTGACAGGTTAAATGTTAAGAGCGAAGCTGCTTGGTGTTGTTGTTTGGCGCGGACACATGCGTAACCAAACAGATTCAAACAATTTAATTTTAATGTCATTACTAATTAATTTCAGAAATGATTTTTGTGCTTGAGGACTTACTTTTTCGAAATATTTTCTATTTAATAAGATATTAAATTAATATTTATTTTCTAATTAAAAACCATTTTTTAATATGTAGGAAAAAATGGAGTTTTCGACAAAATGTAATAAACTATAAATACTAAAACAAAATATTATTTAAGATTAGGCAGGCGCAAATAAAAACCCATTAATGGACGCAGTGTATAGAAATAATAATAATATAAATTTGAAACTTACCCTTCGCGGTCTTCTTGCTCGCATCCAGTAGCTACAACAAAGGCACATCCTACCCGTGAGACTCGATCGCTGACAAGGAGCGTAAAATGAGCAACCGAATGGTGACTAAAAAAAACTACAGTCATTAATACCATGAATTAGTATTTGAATTTGGTAACTTGTTATATTTTCAGTTTATAACAGTACATTTAAACTGATAGGATCAGGTAAGATAATAAACAGCTTCATAAAAACATACTTGGAGGAGTCAAACTCGTTGACCAGCTTTTCGGGGTCCACAGCGGCTTGATATTCCTCGAACATCGGTACCAGCGTCAATTCCAGCAGCTCTGTAATGGTACGTCTTGTTGAACTTGAAAGGACCAGACCCAAAGCCTCACCAGCATTTGGAAAGCGCAGGATGGAGCGGCACATTGTATGCTTGAAGGATACTGTTGAGGCGTGTATGCGCGCCATGTACGCCAGTTCCACATCCCAGATAAGTTCACGCATCCGACAGGCGGTTGGAAAGGTCTCGTTGCTATTGGTGGTCAAACCACCGCCAGCCAGCCTGTTCCGAAAATCATTATGATATTCTAGGATGACCTTACGCAATTTCAACGTATCAGGAATGGTGGCCACATATCTGGCCTTGTTATGCAATGGACGCTGAAGAAACTGGCATTGTGGGCTTCGTGGAACATGTTGCAGTTGAAGGAACTCACCAGTTCGGTATCCAAGTGGCACATAAAGTGCTTCATATTTCTCGTATCACATATATGGGTCGCATTGTAGCAATAATTGTAGGCGCTGGCAAGCATTTGCAGCAACTGCAACATCAACAAGCTTGTCAGCTTCATTAAAACTTGAAAAAATATGTTTTAACTTTAGAAACAAAACTCACAGACATGTTTTGTATATTTTTCTCAATTTTATTTTTCAAAAATTCAAATTGTTTTTTTTTGTATTTATTGCTGGGATTTTTAGGAAGAGATTTGGCCTATAAATTCATTTTTATTTGTTTTGTTTAGTTTTTGTTAGTATGTAATATAATTTGTATGTAATTTGTTTTTAACATTTTAGTTAGTATTTTAGCAAAGTTGAAAATCGAATTTTTAACTGTTGATTGTTTTTGTTTTTTTGTTTTGTTTTTAATTTTAATTTTATACTTGCATGGTTTTTTAAAATTTGCTAATTTTAACTGATCCAATTTGAACTACATAAGGTTTATAATTGAGGGAAGCAATAAATGAACAACAATTTAAATAAATCGCTGACTTTAGCTACTTAGGGCACCGACTAAACAAAAGGTACATTTTTTCTTTTGAAGTTTTGTGTTGTTTGCTTTTCTTTATGCATAAGTGTTTATATAAAAAAATATGATTCATTCATTTTGCTTAGGGCTTTATTCAACTTTTTTTATCTTAGCAACAATTAACAAAAAAATTAAGTGTTCTGCTTTTTTATATTATTTTATAGCGTTGGGTGTGGTGGTGTTGTGGCATGGTGGGCATTAAAATAAAAGATTGTGTGGCAAAAGCTATGTACACATATATATATATATATATATGTATATGTACGCTTGATTAGTTGCTGTCTCTCACTCTTATTGCATAGCATTAATATTGTATTCGGGAGCTAACATATAAGTGAAAAGTGTTTCAGTTCTACTTTTGTATTTCGTCCTTTACCTTTTTGTTGTTTTTCTTGTATGGTTTCCATTGGTTTAGCTCGATCTTTGCGTTCAAATTGAAACGAATATATAAATATTCATATATTGTATGTAGTAAAGGTATTTATGAAAAGTTACGTCTAGTGTACAATAAATGTATATATATACGCATAATAAATATACTTTGCTTTTCCAATATATATGTATGTCTGTATATTATAAATGTAACTTGGCATATAACCACAAAATGTACAAAGTTGTCTAAAGTATTCACATTCACTCAATTCACACACACACACACACACTCAAATATACAGTTACTAATTAGTATTCACACACACACACACACACACACATACGGCTCAAACCGAGTTGTAGGCACATCATTTGCAACAAAACGCGACGCCCACAACAAATGGAAACAAATCTACAATCTAATTAAAGCATGTGTACACAAGTCTAATCGAAACTTAAAACATAATTTATAATATTTTAAATATATATATATACACATTTCATTATACATTTCTGTTTTTGTTTTGCTTTTAGGGAACGGGGGCAGGGGGTTAGATTGAAATCGTAGATGCTATAAGACTAGAGAAATTTCTATAAACATGCACACAGTTCTAATGACAATTGTTCGTATAAAAAATATATATGTTCTATATATATACATATATATATATATATATAGACAGATGTATAAATCCAAACCCTATACTGTGTTTATATCACTTGCGTGGTGTAGAGAACAGTTATATATATTCAAACAGTAATCGCTCGAGCATGTTTAAAATTTACACTTTTATGAATTATACAGATTTAACTTATATTGCTTTTAAACATGATCTCAAAATCAAAATTGTAGATCAAAAATATATATTTGTGTTTTGAATGTTAGCGAGTCTCAACTTGCGAGCGACTACTGTACTTGTTTATATGGGGTATGCGTGCACATTTTGGTGTTACGTTCTAGACACAAGTGGAGGATGCATGCGTTACATTCGCAGCCGCCTCCAGATTAAAGTCCTTGCTGCGACAGCACATTTCGCAGATGCGCTTCGTATCCGGATTAAGGAAAGTGCAGAAGCGGCAGCTCCACTCATTCGGACTGGTCACAATCAGCTGCGTTGACACTGGCGGCGGCTGTTTGGCCACAGCGCCCGTTGCGCTGCTCCGACTGTTCCGAGCACCGCTGCCCGATGCCCTGTTGTCTATGGTGGCCGTTTTTAGTGCGGACTTCACCTTTCGCACACTCGGACTGCTGTTGCTGTTTGGCGCTGGCGCCGGTACCGCCGCGGGCAACAGACGCGGCTCTCGTTTCTTCTCCAGCGTGCGCGACTTTTCCACAATAGCTGGCTGTGTCTCGGGCCGTCGCTTATCAGCTGGAGCGCTAGCGCCGCTGCCGCCGCCGCCATTGCCAAGCGTCAGTGAATCCAGATCCAAGCTCTGCACTAGCAAATCCTCACGATCACCTAGATCCTTGGAGTAGCCCGAGCGTTCCAGATTCTTGAATACATAGTTCCAGGATTCGAAACTGCCAACGCCCTCCTGCACCTTGGGCATCAGCGGCGGCGATGCACTGCTTAAGGCAACAAAGTCATCCAGACTCGCCGATTCATAACTAGTGCCATCCGAGATGTTCATATCACTAGTCCCCCGCAAATGCTGCTGGCGACCATCGGCAGCGCCTGCCGTAAGACTTATGCGGTCTCTCAATTCCTTGTGCATCGACTTGCGATTATTGTCCAGGGGTTCCTGATAAGCAACAAAATATAGTTAGTAACTAAATTTAGATGACCAATACACACACTCACCGTAAGGGGATCTCGTGGATTGTCGCCTGCCTCGAGCTGGGCTCGTATGCGACTACTTTTGGGCACTGGACGCGCATAGACATACAAATCCTGTTGTTGCGGCGGCGGTTGCGGCAGTGTTGCTGGCAAATTGGTCATGGCCAGATCGTAGCTGGCAACAGGATAGTGCATGCCCATGCCCCCCATTGCATCACGTGGCTGTGCATACAGATTGCCATGCTTGGCTGTCTGACTGCGCATTCCCTGCTGCTGCGGCTGTCGGCCACGTTGCTCGTAAAGACGCGGATCGTTGTAGTCATGCTGCATGAGCTGGGCACGCTCATCAAAGTCAATTAGATGATGATCCGCTGGCGGATACGTGGTCTGCTGCATGCTTGCTTGGTGACGAGCAACTGCACTCAACTGGCCGCCATGATAGCCACAGCTATGTGGCACCGCTGCAGATGACTGCTGCTGCTGCTGTTTGCCAATGCTTGCGTAAATATTCATATTGTTGGTAAGGTCGAGAGGTGTGGCGTAGGTCGTGGCATTCAGCTGACTGGAGATGTTGTAGGGCAGTGGGTATCGATTCCCGGGCGCATTATAGGCGCCAGCAACCGCCGCATACGACGCACTGCTGCCCATGCTCAGGCCGTCCAAGCAATCGTAGGGCGTCTCATACAAATGGCCATGCTGATGCAGCGCCGCGCAATCCTTGGGGTGCTGATCAAACGAATGCCGTTGCGGCAGAGTCGCATGCACCGGCTCCTGGTAATGCTCCAGGCTGCGCGAATGCGTCATCAGTGCAGATTGATGTTGCTGCTGCTGCTGCTGTTGATACATGCAGTTGAGATTCGTGGGCGGGGCGTGATGGTTGACGGCGGCGGGATGCATTGCACAGTTAATCGCATTGCCATTACCATGTCCGTGCAGAGCGCAGGCAGCGGACAACGGCGGCTGAGTAGGCTTTTCCACAGTGCAACCATCGCAGCGAGTGGATGCCACATTGCTGTATGTGTTCTCAGTGTTGGGTTGCTGCTGCTGTTGATGCAGTTGCTGTTGTTGCTCCTTGCGCAGGCGCTTCTCATGCAATCGACAAGCAAGCTCCTTGATGGACTGCGTTGTGCCGCCCACGTGTCTTTCCCGAAAGTGGAATATATCCTGCCAGCTGCAGCTGAAGCCCGCCGCACTCAAACCCGCATAGATGTGCTTCATTATTTGGCATTCCACATAGGCAGCCATTGCATCACGGGACACATTCGTCACCTGATCGGGACAGATGGGTCCCTCCAGCACAAACGTATCCTCGGCAATGCGTCGATAGCCCATGGCCAGGAACAGTCGATCGGCATCAATCAAATTCGATTCAACATCATGCTGATATGAGCCGGAGTAGGTCTATATAGGCAAAGAGTGAGAACATTAGATTAAATCAAAGATAACAGTTGAATGTCTTAAAGCCTTATAGTTATACCGGTATCTTTCTAACCTTCCAAAGTTAATAACTTTAACGAGTGTAATTCAGCTTATAAATTCGAATCTTATCAACGTTATCTTTAAGGGCTATTAAGTAATTTGTATAAAAATATAATTTCAACATTTTTCAATGGCAAATATTTTATATAGGAATCTGAAAAAGATTAACTGGATAAGCATTTGGATAAGACAGAAATTCAGAAAATAATTTAAGAGAAAACTGAGTCAGACAGACGAATATGTAGATATATAGCTATATCATCTGGATTGTATGTATATAGAATATATCTACCTAAAGCATTTGAAATTGCTTTACACATCTCTGAACAAAAGTATATACCAATTTCTAATAGACTTTTATCGAAGACATTTACTTTGAGCACGCGGAATTCCTTGCGCCAGGGCTTGGTGAACAGATTGTTGGCATACTGGCTGATGGCCTCGAAGCCAATGATTGCATTCTGTGCCGTAAACTCGTTTAGCTCGCAGACGGTCCTGCGCAGCACATGCCCCGTTTCCGGCAGAAAGAACTTGCGATCATGCGGCACAACGCACAGGAACTCCTTTAAGCAGCCTGGTCGAAAGAAAAAAAAAACAGTTTAAGCTTGGTTTATTCAAATGTGATCAACGTTAAATGGATTTACCCTCAAGTTTTTTTCGCTCCTCGATCTTTTCGATGCTCTCCTCGGTTTCAAGAAACGTCCAGTGGCGTCGCAGTATCTCCTCCCAGAGATCTGGTAGTATATCGCAGGGTACAAAATCGGACATGGTGGCGTGGCGTGACATGCAGCAACGCCAAGGACACTCATTCAATGCAACGGCCGCTCCTGCAAGGCAAACACAACGATAGACAAATAAGTACATCAACAAAAAAAAAAAAAAAAAAAAAACAAGAATTCAAGTATTCAAGGCTGCGTGCATCTTTGAAAAACAGACTATTATTGATTTTTAAGCGCAATGCTCTTAACAATTACATACATAGATTCATGCATGCAGCATACGTAGAACATTTTGAAGGCAGAGCAATTCAGGCACCGCATTCAAGTGTGCCAGTTCTAAATGCAGAGTCTACACAAATGGCAGTCTTCGCCGACTTTGGCATATGAACCACACTAAAACGCAGAGCTAACGCCAACCAGAATGACGCACGCTCGAGATATCGGGCCTCAACACACAAACAATGAATGAGTACAATACTTACAGTAGTCGCTCGATAATTACAATTCCATGAAATATCTAACTTAAAGAAAAAAAAAAAAAACTTTTCAATATATATTGAAGCTGTTCTTTGGAATACTCAATTTACATATAATTTTGTGCGCCGTACGTATTATTGAGTACCTACTGTATTTATTTGAATGTACGGATGTAGGATGTTTCTACGTTGCTGATAAAGTAAACAATGGCAACATGTTTGCTAGTTGTTGTAATCGATAATGACTGTTAGTTAATACTTATCAGAGCAGACCCCTCCAACACAGCAAAGCAAAACACCAACCCACCCGCACATACATGGACATCAGCTGAGGACCGGCATGTGTAATCTATGATTAGGTTCGCTTTTCAACAACACCAACCAAAACAACAGCAAAAACAGCTCGGTAAATCAATAAAGCGTATGCTTAATTGTTACTCATATATACTTAATTTTCATATGAAGCTGTATTACGAAATGGGGAGAGATGAGTGTATCAATAAATAATTGATTGTGTGCCAAGATAAAACAGCTTACCAAAGTGTAATATATTTTCACATATTATGAAATATAAATGTTGCGTAGGCGGGGGACGACTTATAGGCAAACAATAACTTTACAACCAATAACTTTACAACCAATTCACACAATTTCTTCAAATTTTTTTTTGGACTTCCCCTATAATTGTGCGTTTATAACACTACAAATGTGTAGATGGACTTTCCTATCGGTTTATCGATTTAAGTCGAAATTCACCTAATCTATTTTTGCCAGTGTATTTTATATCCGCATTTTAAAAGCTGACAGCTTTGCACAGCTGCTCGAAAGGTTGTTAACTGTTTTTAAAACTTTATTAGTCACTCGATGAAACATTTGTTGCACCAGCAATCTGAGAATATTTTACTTGCAAATCGTCTTCGCCATTTGTCTGTCTGGTTGGCTCATAAAACTGGAAGCAAACGGTGACAAATTCAATTTTGAAGCAAATGCAACGCAGAAGGTGAGAAGATGAGCGGGTGGTGGGTGGTTGTTGGTGGGTGGTGAGTTGGGCAGAGTGCGATAAGTTTATAAACCTTGCGGAAATCATATTAGCCTTGGCAGTCCGCATTGCTGCAAGAGGTTTTCGTGATTTTTCCATGACAAAAGCCAACGACAGCGAATAAAATGTGCACTAATGAAGTAAAACCGCAAAGTTGAACAAAATGTGATTGACAGCTTAAATGCATTTCTTAAAGTTGGCTCTAATAAGTAGTTGCCAAAACAATTGCAATTTTTAATTTGCATTTTTTATGAGGCCAGGCAGACAAAGTTCATTCAAAGCGAAAGTGCAGGGGGAGGGATGCGACGCTTGCAACATGAAACGTGAGCTAGGTAACAAAAAGAAGAAGCAAAATCAACAAACAACACTAAAAGCTGTAGAAAGTGACCGGTTTAAAAGATGCCCGGGCAACAAAGAGTGGGATAAGGAGAGAAAAGAGGTGTAAAAAGAGCAAAACACAAAAAAAAAAACAAAGAAAGCTGAGGTAAAGAATAAAACAAAAGCCTTTAAAGGTTTACAGTGCACAAGACCCAAGTAAATTCCGCTCAGAACAACAATAACAAAGGGAGGAATTCTAACGATTACACCAGTGCTGAACAGCACAGAAAATAAAAATCAATAACAACTAAATCAAGTGCAAGACGGGCATAATTAAGAAAAAAAATCAAGTAAATACAAAACATAACGGGCTTGATCAGTATCACTGCTAGAAAGGCACAAACTGCATTCTCTCTGATTCTGTCTCTCTTTCTGAAGCCATAAGTCGAGCTTTTTTATGTGCGTAAATAAAGAAACTACATGTCGTGTACTTACTAGCGTGGGAGTGAGAGGCAAAGCAAAGCTACACAAGCTTTAATTGTGCCGTTAACTTCTGCTGCTGTTGTTATTGTTTTAAGCGTTTCACATGATTTCCCGAATAAATGTTAATTAACAGCTCTCATTGACATTGACGACATTAAGAACGCAACATCAAATTTTACGGAATTTAGATTATATTGGGCTTTTATTGATTTAGACAATATGAATACAGTGTGTGTCAATGGGAGTGTTTGCCTTTTTTTTATGTATTTAACGTTTCAATCGTGCAGGGAGAACTTGACGCAACAGTTTAAAGCACATTTCTTGGCAAGGTGACAAAAGTATGTGTGTGTGCCTATGAGTGTTCAGTTAGTGTGCAGCCGGCAAAGTTTACGGCAGGGTGTTCCAATTCTTATTTTCAGCCTATTATATGCAATACTAATTTTAGCAAGAAACACACACACACAAATATATATACAAAATATATACACAAATATATATACAAAGCACGCAGCATCACTAAAAAGGTTATCCACAAAAACGGAAAGAAAAAATCAAAACCGGAAATAAACTTACAGAAATTCCTCATTGCCGTTTATTTTGCTGTTGTTGATTTGATTATGAATTCTGTGCATCTGCATTGCTGTTAAAGTCAACACACTGCCTCAAGTTTGCTTGCCGAATTTAATGCGTTTATTTTTTTTTTTTAGCGTGGGTGGTTCAATGGCTATTTTTAGCACACGAAGAACGCACCAACAAACATCAACCCAATCGACGTGCGAATCGAGCTAACTGAAATGCTTCCGCTTCTTGTTATTGTTTTAAAGAGCGAGCAGCTGCACACTAATCAACAGCGATCGGATTCCAGCAGATACAAGCAGCAGCAGGGTTTTGGCTGGCTACCACAACAAATTCGAATACGTTCAGCTACGTATTTTGTATTAATTTCACTTTGAACTGTATCACACACAACTATTTGTTATTATTATTATGCGCTGCGTTGTGGTCGTGTCATTTTCACAGCAAACTAAACTTTGTCGTTTAATAGCACTGCTTGCGTGCACACTCACAGCACTGCCACTATCGATAGGCCCCCATCAGCGATAGCTTATCGATATTTGCCAGGGCTGCGTGCACAACACGCGCTAAGACAACACAATAAGGTAAACACGAGATGGCTGCCGATTTGGGTTTTGCTGAACAAGTTGAAAATACGGCCTGGCTAAGCAATCGCTACTTTCCCAGCAAACTGGGCGGCCGGCCCGCATGGCTCGAATTAGATGCTCTGCCATCGACAGTTCAGCTACAGTGCCAACAATGCCAAGCGCCACAGGCATTCCTCTGCCAGCTGTATGCGCCAAAGAAAGACGAATTCAATTTCCATCGCAGCATTTATGTGTTTCTGTGCCGCAATCCTGACTGCCAGCAGCCCAACAAAGCGCAGTAAGTGACCTAAGTGGGCCATAGCTTATTAACTTTAGATAAGTCACTCATCCACTTATACACATTAGTTTCTCTATAGACTTTATAAAGATATTTAACAATTACTTTGTCCTAACAGCAACTTTAAAGTGCTGCGTTCACAGCTGCCGCTGAAGAACAGATTCTACTCGGATCAGAGCCCGTCGGAGGAAGGTGAACCCTTGGTAGCAAGAGATTACATTGGTAGCCCTCAATTCAAGCAAATTTTAAGTCATTTTTCTTGCAGCCCGCCATTGAAAGCTTGAAAAAATTGTGTGCCGCCTGTGGTTGTTTGGGGCCGCACACCTGCAGTCGCTGCAAGGCCATAAGCTACTGCTCCTCCGCGCACCAGCGAGCCCACTGGACCCAGCATAAACCCAATTGTGGCGTTGGCAAGGCAGCCGCTGCTAACAAAGCGCTGCCAGAGCTGCAATTTCCCGAATATGAAATCGTGGAGAGCGACCCGACGAGTGATCCAAGTGCTGTAGATGATAAAGATGAAGCGACTTGTTTGGCAGAATTCGAGCAACTATCGGCCAGCGGCAAAACGGGCGAACTGAGCAATGTTTCCGAGGGGGAACTAGACAAATACTTTGGCAGCTCAGCTGCCGTGGAGGATAAATCCTTTGAGCGCTTCAAACAGCTGACAGCCGCTCATCCGGAGCAAGTTGTACGCTACAAGAGCGGAGCAGGAGAACCGCTGTGGATAGCTAATGTGGAGAACACGGTTGCCTGCCATCTGGATGTAGTGCCCAGTTGCAGTCATTGTGGCGGCGCGCGTCAATTTGAGTTCCAAATAATGCCACAAATGTTGACGCTGCTTAACGACGAGCGCTTGGATTGGGGCATCCTGGCGGTGTACACATGTGAGAGTAGTTGTCCTATCGATGGCTATGTGGAGGAGCATATCATCAAACAGGACATTGTTGCGTGACCATACATATAACATATATTGTTATAAATAATACATCACCTTTTAATGTGTGTAACTCTTTGACCAATTTTTTACTCCAAATTCTAAACTGAGTATCAATTTTGGTTGTAAATACTGAACAAAATAGTATTCCACATAAAAGTCGTATAAATGTTGGCAATTTAGGTCCGGATTTAACCATTTCCAATTAAAAATCTTTTCTTTATTTGTTTTTCGAATTTAACGTAACATTTTGGTTATATTTTTGCTTAATTACAAAGTCTGCAAAAGATTATTTTGGGAACTACAAATATGCACTCACAATAAATTAACCCATTTTATATGCAATTGCTTGAACAAATTAGATAGAGAATATACATTAGATTTTGAACGACAAGCTAAGACAAGGATTGGGGTCGATCTGAGGCCGAAGGGGGTCATTTAATTTTGATAATGGGAAAATAGCTGTGCTTGGAGAAATCAAATTCTGGCTGACGTTTCACCTCCTTCTGATGGCCACGCCCAAGCACATTCATCACCACGAAATTGGTCCGCGCAATCTGCAACAGATCAAGTATCTAAAAGAGAAAACAAGTAAACTCATTTGATTAGCCACAGAGGGATGAGAACATGGAACAATTCTTGACCGACAGACCTCCTGTTCGGGATTCGGTATGCTCTCGAGGACATTGCGTGCCTGATCAAAATACTTGGCCGCATAACTGTACAGATCCTCGGCACTGTTTTGCATCATGTGATCCCGTATGTTCCGGAATGCCGCATAGGACACCGGCGGTGGGCTGGTTAGCGGCACAAATGGTGAGAAGCGTCGATTATAGCGAATTTCCTCATTATCAAACTGGGACATGGGCAGACGCACACGTCCATCTTTGGTTAAAGCGCCCATCGCCTTGTACATGCCACCGCACAGGCTGAGCAAGGCGCGATAATAGACGATCTCATGGCGATACGGACGCTGCTGTTTCTTGTTCTTCTTTGGCTTGGCGGCCTTGCGATTCTTGCTGCCAGAGCCGCTGCCGCCGCTATTCGACTGAATCTTGCTCTGATGCTCGGCATACTCATCTTGGGCCAACAATAGATTCTCTGTTCGGGTTAGCGCCGACACCAGAAATCCGACTAGGAACTCATAGGGATACCAATAGATGTAGAGGAACTCGTGAACAGCATACAGCTCCAGCTCGAAACCGGACATCAGATAGATGAGCATGGCTCGGAAACAATTGTAGAGCACCCAGGTGGAGAAGTAGGTGCTGTGCTTCAGTGCGGTCGCATGTGACTCATTGCCCTCCATTGCACGCTCATTGGCCAGCTGATTCATCAGCGAATCGAGACGGGCCGCATCCACCTGGAGCGGATCAAAGTTTTCAATAAGATGAGCCAGCTTATCGCGCTGCCGGGCACGATTGAATCCGCACAAGCGTATAAACTGATTGAACGTATTCATGTTGATGCAATACCGAAAGAACGTCTCCAGATGCTGGACCACCTTTGGATCGCTGGACACCGGATGTTTGGCATTCAGCACCGGTGGTGAATTGAAAACCGTCACCGAATGACGCAAAAACTGTTTCATCGATTGCTTGCCATGCGCGAGGCGAATGCTCGAGCTGAAGAGACTTTGAAGCACGCTGCGGGAGAGGATGCATTGTCCCGACTTGCGACTATACTCGATGAAGAAGTTCTGTAATAGGAAATAATAATCAATAAATATCGCTGGCTTCTTCTTCCTCCTTCTTCTCTTCATGTTACTCACCAGCGCCGAGTAGTAGTCCTTGTAGCGTACCACCTTGCAAGCGTACTTGAAACGCCCCACCATCTCCTCCAGAAATTGATAGCTGGCGGGTCGCTCGCGTATCTTAATGCTGCGCGGAAATGTAGGTGGCTGACTGCGGTCATGAATGCGCGGCGAAAAGCCCATGGGATTGGGTGCTTCAGCTGCAATAAATTTAACATAAAAATTGGGCAACTAATTCTTTGATATCAAAATCAAATCAAACTAGTTACTTACATCCCTCGACAGGTTGTGTGCCTCGATCAATGGTACGTTTGATTAGTGGCAACAGCTCGGAGGCCACATTGAGATTCTTGTATATCTCATTGACCGCCTCCTCAGCGCTTGAGGCGCCCGCCATGAGCTCCACTTGGTAAATGGCTTGAAAGAGGTGGCGCATGAACCGCAATCTGTGGACCACAGCCATCAGACATTGATTCTCCGTTGCTGCTGGCAGCTGTTTGCACTTGCGCACCAGCTCATCCTCCACATCCTTCAAGAGACCAGCGATGCTTGAGGGCTGAGCCTTTTCCACACCCAATAACGCCGAATTGCCATACAATTGAAAATCCTCCTCCTCGTTAACTGCTGCCAAAATTATGATGTTCTTGATGACTACAATGAGATTGCGCACAGCGATGCAAAAGCAGCGCAGCGGCTTGTCTTGAATCTGGGATGGTGCATGCAAATAGAGGCAGGTAAATAGCACTTGATCCATTGAATTGCCCTCCAGCCACGACACCAGACAGGCAAACAGCGCATCAAAGATGCCAATCAGTTCCGCCGGCTCCAGTCCCTCCAGCTTAATGGCGCCCATCTGCAAAGCAAGCACAAATCGTGCAGATTAGGATTCTCTCTCAATGAGTTGATAACTTACCGCAACGGCCGCCTCGAAGGAGGGCGGCGGCAAATCGAATTTATCAAAGCCCATGCCCACATCCATTTTGGGATCCATTATCTCAATCGCTGACATGGCCTCAAACAGGCCAAAGAGCATATCCTGGGCAAGTTCGCCTGGCAGCAGCTCGGCGCATGCCTCGTGAAACTCCTGGGTGACATCCACCCATCCATATATTGGATATTGTGTAATATCCTCGGCAGCGCTGCCTCCGCGTATCGCCCGCTGCACATCATTATCAGCAAATCCACATTCGCTCAAACTCCACTCATCCTGTTCAATGCTATTGGACTCCATATCCCTCTCTATTTCCCTCTGCTCAGCTGTTGTTCGCATCACTGAGGCTGAAGCGGCCGCTGCTGCTGCCGCTGCTGCAGCGGTGGCTGTTTGAAAATCTGTTGGCTGTTCGCCTGCGTATGTTCCGTGCATTATGCCTTACTCCACAGCTCCTTTTCAATTATTATTTTCATTCAGTTAAACGCGAATTTATTTTTAACGTTTTGACGTTTGCCGTGCATCTAAAATTCTAACCAGTGATAATCAATAATCTAAAGTATGCACGGCACTTTCACAGCGCACTTGCCAACACTGTGATTTAGTGGCGCCAAAAAGGTTATAAATTCAATTCACATTTGACGACTAAACAATTAAACAAATTTAAAATCTGTTTAAAAGCATGCTACACAAAAATTATTTACTTGAAGTAAGTTGTTATTTGCGATATCTATTTCTGTTTTGATTAACAGTATAGTTAAGCCTGACATTAAACAGTTGCTTCAGTTTTTTGCAATCATACATTGCTAAGCACATTTGTCATAAGTACTTTGATACTTTACTGCGTACTCAGTAAGTAAAGTAAACGAATGAATTGTAAATGTATCATTTTTACAACTGACGCAAGTGTTGCTTTTAAGATTATGCTGACTATATAAAATAAGTTGACAAATTTTGGTGGACTGATAAGAATTAAGAAATAACGCACTGGCAAGCCTACCAGTAACTTGATATTTTGCTAAACAAACTCTTATCGGAGTTAAGTATATATTTACCTACGTGATAGCAAACACATCTGGTTCTGGTTCTGTTTCTGTTGAATCGCACTGAACGTATGTCTTATCAATGGCCCTCAGCTATTATCAGTCGCGCTCCGTTTTCGAGTGAAAAGTTAAAAGCTCGCTCAGCTTTTAGCACTCTTTTGCTCTCCGCGTCGCATCGCTTTGCATCGCAACGCAACATTTTCTGAGCCCGAGCGCCTTTCGATGTTTCCATCTCACATTTTGGGGTTGTCCGTGTCGCCAGTTTGAGTATGTTTCAAATGCCCAAATAACGGCAAATTGAGTGGGCGCACAGCACTTCACCAATGCGAGGGGTTGAATTAGTTTGTTTACAACAATTCGGTTTCAGTATCAAATGCGTTGCCCTCGTGGTTAATACGTGCCAACGGTCAACCGCTAAAATAAGCACTAATATAACACAAAAAAAAAAAAAACGAAAACAGGGCGCACAAATTTAAACCAATTGCCAAAAACACGACACGATTAAAAAAAAAACAAAATACGAAAACTACAACAACTATAAATAAAAGGAATTTGTTGCAAAAGGAGGCGACCATTTTTTAGCTAATTTCAGTGCGTAAGTTTTTTTGCTCATCGCATTTGAATTTTTGTTTAATTTATGCATCTGGCCCATAAGGGAAATGCTCTGATTTTTTTTTTAATTTATTGCATACATATGTACATGTGTTTTTAGCTTGCGGCGCCTTGACAATTTCTTAGATTTACTGCCAAGATCTTTTCAAAATAAGACTTATATAAAAAGCAAAATACCCTGCTAAGTTAGTATATGATGGAGAACTTGATTAAATGCGCTAAAAAATATAAACACAAAGACAATGGCAGCCCCCAAAAATTACGAGACTTTTTGGCAAACGACCAAAAGAATAAAAATTGTCTAATCCGCCGGACGTATGCACCAAAAGCAAAAAATCACTAATGAATTTTTTAAACATTCAATAAATATGTTTTAAGTGTTTAAAATATTTTTATAGTTTTTTTAGTAAGCTTAAAAAAAAACAGGAAAAAAAAAACAATTTTTGAAGCAATAGGGTAAAGATTTATTTTTGTGATAGAGATTGCAAATATAAATATGTCTTGAAGCACTTCAATCAATCGATAACTTGAAGTCGTTGAAAAAGATAAGTTCTCAAAATTGAAAATCATTGTTGAACAAAGAACTAAACGAAAACTTACAAACATACTTATGAAGTGGGACGATTTTTGCTAATCGTCCTAAAACGAAAAACAAATTCATAGTCTGCAAATGAAATTGTTTATTTAATTAAAAAATATTTTCACGTAATAATCTAAAGCTTATTATTGTGGTTATCAGAATATAGCAATCTATTAAATTGTCACGACTATTATCGTCTACATATGATAATAGGAGGGATTCTTATCAGTATTACGCGCTCAGACAGTTTACAGTTTGTAATTGTCACAAGACATTTAGATTTATATATTTAAATTATTAAATGAAATGGAAATTGAATAGCAAATAGCGCGTAACGAAACTTTTGGGAACCTTGGGTGAGCAGGTCATGACAATTGACCAAATTAAGCTAGTTCAGCACGCAAACATTCGATTAGAGTCCCAGGACTCAACACACATACACACTCACACACACACACACATAATGTACAAATACAAAATGCGACAAATGTGCAAACCACGCAGATGTGGGAATTAAATCCGCACGTACGCTATAAAAGCCATGAAAATCAAAGTCTTTCAGACTGAACACAAGGGGCAACAAAAAAAATGTTGATATACGTTATATATGTATCTGGAAATCAGAGCAAACACATACAAGGCACGCACAAACGTTCGGAATTTTTTTCAATTGATTTGAGCCAACAAAAAAAAGGGGCCAAAGCAGGAATGCCAGTTGCTCAAGAGATATATGACAAGCCCAGGTCCAGTTGGCCAGCCTTAACATTGACTGGCATTTAAGTTGCGTATACGCCCCCAATTCCTACCAGTTCTTTGAGCTCTCCCACTTTCTTCCTCTTCTTTTTTCCTTCCTTTCTTTTTTTTTGTATCGATTTGATTGGATTTCATGTAACGAGTTTGTTGTGTTTTACACGCTTCAATAAAGTTGGTTGGCACAAAAACAAAGTTGAAATGCTGGAGCTTAATCCGAATCCCAGTTTGCGTATTGCTTGTCTTGTACGACTCTCCCACGTAATTTTATTCATATAAACGACAGATGAGGGGATATCTCTGTGTGTGTGTTTGCAGGTTGCGTGTGTGTCAAATAAAATGCAGCCATGACAATTGCAAAGTGTAATTGGCTTCCGGGACCAAAGGACCGAGCTGTAATTAGATTACCTGAGAATAGTGACTTTTTCATTTAGAAACTGAAGAGACTCCAATTCAAGTTTATGTATAAAAGAAAATGATTTTTAATGGTCTTGGGAGTTAAAGTGTGTTATAAATCAATAATGAGATCGATGTATTAACACAAAAATAAGAATTTAAACATTAAGTGCTTTTGAACTCTCAATTGGGCTTAAGTTACAGATATAAATATATTTTACAATTATAAATATGTATAAATAATGTTGCACTTAAGTCAATCAATAACTTTAAGTTCCGGGTAATAAGGTGCTACAGTACAAAACCAAATTTCTACATTTTATCTTGGTATAATTCTTACTGAGAAAAACCAAATACAATTTTTGAGTGTTTAAGAGCGGACTTACTGATGTATTATATTTTAAATATAAAATAATGAGCTTCTTCGTAAATTTAAGATAAATTTCAGTAAATAGCAGTTTATCAAAGATGATGACATTTAATCCTCAAATTATTGAGAAGCAAAAAGTTTTTTAAAGATATAAAAAACTGGA
Source organism: Drosophila longiperda (assembly GCA_035042125.1). Taxonomy (NCBI): domain Eukaryota; kingdom Metazoa; phylum Arthropoda; class Insecta; order Diptera; family Drosophilidae; genus Drosophila; species Drosophila longiperda. The sequence continues at coordinate 20,549,816 of JAWNLV010000107.1, forward strand.
TAAATTTCATAAATTTATGAAAATTGCAAAAGGGCAGTGAAACATACGTGTTATTTTTAAATAAACATCACATAATATACAATTAAAGAAGGAAATTAAAAATTATTTCGCATCTGTTGAGTTTATTAAAGTGAAAAATCAATAAAGTATAATATATTAAAAATATTAAAAGCATTTCTTGAACATTATTACATTTTTTATAATAGCAACACTTGTTGGACATTTTTCAACAAATTGTATTATTGACAATTATAGTTTAAGAAAAATATATGAAAATTTGTAAATTTTATTTTATAAAAGAGCAGATTAATTCAAAAACTATATATTTAAATATAAAAAATAAATGCATTTTTAAATATCGTATTGTAAAAAAAATTAAAGAACAACGCATAAAAATCTGTGAGACTAGCTCAAGTTTATTACATTTTATAAAGTATAAGAACCAGGAACATCCTTTAGACCATCGTACAAATTACTAAATATTTGAAAATTAAGGAAATAAGGTTACTTAAAGCACATTTTCAGTTCAATGTTCATTTCGAGCGCAGCAAATAAATGAAAATGAGGTTGCGCAACTTTGTTTGAAAACAACTGGAAAGCTTTCACGAATTAATGGCTGCTTCCTCTGTGGCCTGTGAAATATGCACACAGAGTCGGCAAAATGGCAGCAGGATGCTGAAAATCATTTATCATGCAATTAAATAAATGACTGTGCCTATTAGAGTCTGAATAAGTTTTGCAGGCGAAACAAATAGAAGTCCAATTTAATAATGCTGTAATTCAATTGCTTAAGCGCCTTTTGGCACAAAAACCAATTAAGTTAAAATGTTTGCCAACTCAGTGGTACTTCAATGTGGCAACAATAAACAAAGGCAAAGCATCAGTATTCAGCAGGGCCTGATGCTCCTTGCCTGCTGCCATCGAGATAGAAACATAACAATGACAATAAAAACACATCAAAATCAATCTGTCAACAAAAGACAAGCAGCAGCAGCTCTTGTTGCCTGTCAACAGGACATCCCTCAGGAGTTCTGGGGGGTCGGTGATGGGTCTGAAAAGTCAGTTCCCAAGCGAGCATTAAGTTTACTTCCCTCCAGTTGAGTTGTTGAATTTTCAAGCATTAAAATGCAAAATATATACTTTGTAGCAAGTCGAGGGCTTGCCAGCCAGCATCCAGGAGTCTATTCAGTTGAATGCCATTATCATTAGTACACCGTCAGCAACAACAACAATAGTAACGACAAAGACAACAACAACAATAACAAACACCCAACGGCAGCTGCGCCAAAGGAAACGGCTTGCCGGTTCTCATTTTGTTACAAGAGGAAAGGCAAACAGCAAAATGGCGCCAACAACATGCCCAGAATACAGCGAACAAGTAACAACAAGTAAGCGAGCTCATTTTGATAGTGGCACAACGTGTAGATACCCTGCATAAATATTATTGAAATTTTACTGCAAATTATTTTTCTATTGCATTTTGATTAGAGTGGTAAAAAAATATGTATATATTTTATAACGTTAAAAGTCAGATATTGACATATTTAAAAATTCCCAATTAAAAAGGTAGCTAAAAAATCGATTGACAAAAAAACTTTACGAAAAGTGGTAGCTTCTTCTCTAAATAAATTTATTTAAGAATCTGATATGTCTCATTACAATCATCTCGATGATAAACATTTTACAGGGTATTAAAAAGCAAACCCCTAGGCAGCTTGTTGCTACTGCACTTCAGCCAAGCGGCAAAAAGAGAATTATCATAATGATGATGATGTTGCCGACAATGATGACGATGCTGCTCAGCGGTGTGTGTCAGTTGCCTGGCTGCCTGGCTGCCTGGCTGCCTCGCTGGCTTCCTGCCAACAATTTAGCTGCTGTCTGTTTGCTTTTGTGTGCCACGCTGGGGGCGTGCAGGGTGGCGTATGCGTATTGTTCGATTGTGTGCTGTCCTGTGGAGAGGGGATATGGGGATTGCATGCAGGTCTTGCTGGCAATATGCTGCCAGATTAGCTGGCGCTGAGTTGGCAGCTGTGCAAAAGCGACAACAGCCGCAACAAAAATGGCAGAACTTCAACTGGTGCTGCAACTGTGGCATATGTGGGGAATTATCTTTTATTTTTGTAGCATTCCATTTTAAGGTAGCTTACGCGGCACATCCAATTCCATTTACCACCTCGCATTGCATACTGCTTTGCAGGGTGACATTTTTTTGCATGCCACAAAACCATTAAACATGGGTACATCAAAACTGTGTAAAAGTATGTTTCAGGAGGAAAGAAGCTTCTCAGAGCTCAATCTTAAATCTTCCTAATCAATCGTATCACGGAGACTTTAAGAGATATGAAATATGCAACGAAAGTTTTTGTAAATTTATCGATAATTATCGATATGCCATTGCAATACAATACACAATTTTAATATCAGTGACTCTCCTATCATTTCTTATTTTATATAGCCAGGCGTATTATTACCAATATCTTCGATTGCGAGTAGGTCAGGTGATATCAGTTTTGACAATCATTGCTTTATTTGCAATGCCTACTTTTTACATAAATAATTATAAAATAAAACTAAATGAATATATTTCAAAGCTAGCTTTAGGGTATCTCGTGGCAGAGTTTAGTGAACTACATTATTCTCACTTGATTTTTGTTGTTTTATCTTTTCATTTGCATTTCAAGCTGACAGTTAAAATAATAATCCACACTAAATGCAAATGTAAATGCCACAATGAATAAATTTTCTATGGAAATTTGTGTCGCATAAAATGATTGTCAATTTGTGCATTATCACTGACAGTCAAATAACATTTTGTTAAACGCTCATAATAATGCCATTTATCGGTTTGCATGAGGTCGTTTATTTTTAGTTGGTTGATCAATTAATGTGTGAATGTGTGACAAAATTAATGAACTTTGAATATGCGAATGTAAATGTTCAGAACCAAATTATTATTATTATGGGAAGCGAATTATTATATACGTATAAGAATGCGAGTATATTTGTGGGGTTGAGGGTGTTTTGACATATTTCTCTAGGAAACTAGGGACATAGCCTGCTTTGAGTTCTGAGTCTTCAATTTCTTGTCAATTACATCGATTTTTTTATTATAGCCACTTAAAAGATAATTGGCTTGGCTGCCAAGCTCTACCTTTATAATTTAACAAATTTATCTACGAGTGTTAATCATAGCACTGGGAACAAACTACAAATAGTTTATAATCTAGATTATTCAATTTATTTACGCAATAACAATGATATAATGCAAGCCTATTGAGAGATGACACACATTTTGTAGGTTCCTTCACCAAATTGTTTTGTTTATGAAAATTCAGTTCCCCTGCATTTGATACACACATATATATATATATATATATATATATATATTTACAGAGTATATCATATGACTGTGCAATTTGGGTGCAATTTAATAAACTAACCCCTGATGAATTTTTATTGCTTTGCATGTGCTACAAAAAACTACAGCTCGCTGGTGGGTTTTGAGTGGGCAAGCTAAATGCTTGATTTACATATTACTTTAGTTTATCTGCTCAAGAGCACTGGGTAGTGGTGCATTTATTGTTAATAATAGTTAAATGGTATCCGTTTAGCTTCCTTAACTGCTGTTCAATATTTTATGACATCGACGCGAGATAAAAGCATTTTAATGTCTTTAGAATGTAAGCTATAATTTCGATTAAACAACAAATGAAAAAAAAATAATAATAATACAATTAAATCAATGCTGCTGTCTTGGGTCGGAGTAAATTATGCCCAAGGAAAAATAAAGCACCCACTTAAACTAACTCACGATGCACAGCACTTTTGATAAGGCAACTGTGTTTACAATGTTTTTTCTACTCTTTTAGAGAGTATTTTCATTTTGTTTTCAGACATGCTGCATATCTGGGAGAAGTTTCCAGTAATTATATTTATTCTTGAAAAGCTTCCTTTGCCAGTTCGAGATATATATGTCCTCTTGTCCGAGTTTTTAAAAATTATTTTTAACGAAATTTTGTAGCTCAAAGGAGAAAATGGGAGATAATTGGATTGGACCATTGTTATAAAATAAAGCTGTCATAGAAATAATCAATCGAAAGATGATTTTTAAAGGAAATAAAAATCAACAAAGAACTCAAGTCTAAAAGGGTATTAAATATTCGGCTTGCCTAAGAAAAACGTTCTTTCTTTTCTGTTTTTAAATTGAATTCTAAAATGCTGCCGAAGCCTGTTGGCCTTTTGTCAATGAATGCATCGGAGCCGCATGCAGCAGAGCTCTGTGGCACATGGGCGGTCGGCAACAATGCTTTCAATTTCAAGTCACGTTCAACATTAAATGTTGACTTTAAGCCACACACGACAAACAGCTAACAGCCAACAAAACCAACATCATCGACGGAGACGGCTGTTACTCTAACTCCAACCGACCGTGGGCCATTTGACCAGTGTTACACCCGTCTCCTCCTCCTTCACCAACACTGATGTGGGGTCAAATCAATTCCGCTTTGTCAAGCGCAAGCACACAGATACACACACATACATATACAAATACAGTTATACAGATGGCGGAAAAGTCACAAACTTTATTAAAATTGCTGTTGAACTTTTATTAAAGGTTTTTTATTTAAAAGCCGTAACATTAAAAAAGACATATATTATTTTTTTATTTATGACATTCCTGGCCAAAAATAATAGACTTCATACGCCCCTTAATAAGATTATCAATATTATTTGCACCAATAAATCTAGTTTAATTATATTAATAACTCGCCACGCCCCCTTACACAAAAGAGTACATAGCGTTTCCCAGTAGATAAACCTGATTATTTATTAATAATGATTTATGAGAATTTGGCGAATTTGCATATTGTATGTATTACATACAATGTAATACAATGAAATTACAATGTAATACTGATATTTAATTAAATGTGGCATGCCTTTCACGTACACTTGTTGATAGAAGTTTAGTCTATCATCTAAAAAATAGTACATGTCTACCAGTGTCAGTAAAAATTAAAATATGAATGGGCGAACAAGTGTCGGCGAAGGATTTGCATGCAATGCTCAACCGAGTTGCTCATAGTGCAACCTGAAACAGTTTAAAAGTCTTAATAATTATCGATAAGGCAACAGCATTTAAACACTCAACAGGTAATTAAAAGTCGTTAAGCGTGTGCCAGTCGTATTTGAACATATTAAATATAAACTGCACTGCTGACAGGCAGAATTAAAAATAGAAAAAAAATTTTACATGTACCGGCTTTGAATAATTGGAAAAAACTTAAGATAATGAATTACGAGTCGCAGTGAGCAGAACATAGATAACTTGTCAATTAGTATGTTTTTATTAATGGCAGTTGGAATTTAATTACCTGGCAACACGAGCCACAAACTTTGACCAGATGTGAAAAAAAAAAATGCATAAATTTAAACACTCCCATAACTTAATAGTCGCCCCATTGAAGTTGGAGTTAAAGTTGTAATTTGGATAGTTCGAAACTCATTAGTCACATGACGATGCGAGAAACATAGCACACACACAACACAGATAGGGACAACAAATCAAGCGGAAATTCGAAATGAAAATTTGCATGCGAATTGTTCAGACAATGCAATTTATGGCCGCATTAGAAATCCAAATGGAATGATTACGCAATCAGTGAAAAAACTAGAAATGTTCACATTTGTGGAACGCATAAGCAACCTAATTTGGGAGCACTCAGAAGCCAGCTGGTATTTGTATAAAACCCATATCAACTAACTACCTAAATAATTTGCTTATCGCATCTCGAAAATCTTTATGATATACGCTGAAATCCCCGTTCAAACGTGATAAAAGCAAAATATAAATTAACTCTTTTCTTATGACTTAATCAACAATAAAAAACAATTGTTTTTAGTCTCATGCTAGCTGGTTTTAACACCGGGTTTCTACACAGGTATTAACTTTGTAATTTTAATAAATAATTCAAGGAGTTTTTTTTAAACTTTATTTCCCATTGTACAACTATATTTATTTGTCTACTTTAAACCACTTAAGCTATATGATTTAGTGAATAATTATTTCTGTCATCATAAAGCAGCAGAGTCTATAATTTTTCGATTTTTTTAAACAAAATATAGTTATAATATTTAGCTAGTTTCAACAAAGTTGTGAAAATGGCTTCTTTTTCTTACACTTATTTCCATGTCTCTCTCTGCTTTGACAAAGTATACGTAAAAAGCATCCGCCACTTGTTAAAAAATAAAATTATTAATTCAAATAGTAATAGTAATTATTTATTTGATGTCCACATATGACATGACATGCACAAAAAAATGCCGTAACCACATTAGCTTAATGAAGTCAATTGGAGCCCAGCCATAAATAAGTTTTAACACCTGCAGTTGACCACATCAAACAGGCAGCATATGCAGCGCATAGCAGCACAATGAAAGACAATGAGCTGATTTGGTACAGAGAGAAGGCTTAGCCATTTAAATGTATATATATATATATATATATGATATACTGATATATATATATATATATATATTTATTCTTAATTTAGCCAACAGGCGTTATTAAACTGATTGTGCTTATATATATATATATATATATATATCAGTTTAATAACGCCTGTTGGCTAAATTAAGAACTCCACAGCTCTCAACAAGCAAACAATAAAAATTATAACAAAACTGGTTCAGCTCAGCGCACAGGTTAACCGCAAATTTGTCAAGGGCAGTTTTGAGTTTTTCAATATGACTAACTAAAAACCATATACATGTGTCTATGTAAAACAGATATGGAAAAGCCACAAAAAGATTCACGTGCTCATCGGCAAAAATTTATACCAGTTATAAAAAAAAAACTAAATAAAATAATTAAATTGCAAAAAAAAAATTTAAATAATCATTAAAAATCTGTGGCACAAAAAGTCAATAAGCCAGCGTGTCGCAGTCAACAAAAAAAAGATATAACTTAATAAATGATACTTACATATATTTTAAACCAATTTATGCGCAGACCGCAATTGGCGGCAAGCTTTTTTGTTTTAGCTGTCTGGTAATTGACGAGAGCGCACGACCGGTCAATGTAAACAAAAATCTGGAATCGAAGACAAAGCCAAAAAAAAAAAAATAAACAAAATAATTAAATACAAAATAGGAAAAAGAAAAAAAAAGCCACTCGAAGCAGTGCGGGCGACGTCGTCGTTGTCACCGTCGGCGTCGTAGCCGTCGTCATCGTCATCGTTGTCGCGAATACAAACACACCCAACGCAACTGACCTCCGTCTCCACCTTCATTTCGAGAATTTCGACGCTGTGATATGCGGTCTGTTTGCCTCAGCATATTTATATTGCAAACAGATAGCAGATAGCTGTCGATCTGCATACACATCTTCCCTCCTCCCATTGACTGAGCGTAAATATTTGCGAGAGCAGCAACTGCTTGGTATGGGTGACCATTTTTAAGTGGAATTTAGGGTGGCCTTATTTGCATAATAATGGAAGTTATTAGCTCTTATTATACATATAAAATAACTATTTGTTCTCAGTTACGTTCTTACATTGCACAATTCGGGCGCATTCAACTTTAATATAATAAACATTAAGGTTTAAATTGCAATTAATCAAAATAACATTTGTACAAATTTCAATTAACTTAAAACGGTTCCTCAAAGCGGTAAAAGTTGACCTCCAGCCTTCCGGCCAACTCCAATCAGGCAGCCGGAAAGTAGCGTTTTTTTTTTGTTATTTATTTTGAGTGACCAACAATAGCCATTCACAAACCTGTCACGACGTCAAATTCCCGTCACTGATTTTATTCTAAGAGCCTCGCCAAACAACAGCTGAGAGCTAGACAGAGAGAGACAGCGAGAGCTTTCTTTTAATAGTGACAAACACGAGCGCAATTTGCTTAATTTGCCTAATCCGCTCGTGTGGAACCCATAGCAAATGCAAATTTGTATTTTATTTTCTCTGCCTATACTTTTATCTTCAAACACACACACAGAAACAGACAAGAGAGAATCAATCGAAGCGCCAACGTCGGTGCGGCGATATCCAAAAAGTGTTTAGCTTTAGCTTTTGTTGTGTCCGGCCATTCGTATGTTCATGCTTCGTGCTCAGTTGCGATCGGCAGGCAGCAGGCAACAAACGGAACTAGATCCAGTCGTCACCGCCTCCCAAAGAGAGCGACAGACAGAGAGAGGGAGAGATTTAATAAATTTCGCCGCCTTCTCTGTCCTAAGTTGCCATTGTTATTATTGCTGTTAGTCTTGCTTGCTCGATTGTGATCGCACTCTCAATTCTGGGTGCTTGTAGTTGTTTCGGATTCGGGTTCAGGTTCAGACCACACTGCGTATACGTTACTCTGTCCAACACCCAGTATATAAAGTGCAAACAGCTGCGATGCTTGGCATTCATTGTTTGCACAAGGGAAGCTAAAGCTCGCTAAAGGCAAATCAACAATCCCCAACAAAAACTCGTCCGCAAGGACCTAAATTAACTGTGATCAGCTGAAATTTGTTAAAAATTAGCAGTATTTGTAACTGTCAAAGTTGTTCAGCTTTTTAGCTGTACAAATGTGCTCGAAAAAGAAGAGGAACAGATAAATAAATCAAACAACTGCAATAAATAACAAATTTGCTGGCAATAAACAAACGCCGCAAAAACAAAAGCAACCAGAATACTATAGAAACGCGCGCGCCAAAAAGCAATAATTAATTAATATATTTTTTAAGGCAAAAAAAAATATTGCTTGGTATTTTCCTTTTGCTTTCAAAATATTCTCACGCGTCACACAAAAAACTAAAAGTGCAGAATAAAGTAAATAAATAAACAAATAACAATATGGAGGTACAAAATATGCGAAAGCAGCCGTTGCTGCAAAGCAATCATCGAATCCTTGACTCCAGATGTGCGGTAAGTGTGGCATACCACATAAATACCCTATAGTGGTACTAGTTGATCGACCTCCAAGCCCAATACGTAAATATAGTAATCGTTACTGTAAACATGACTCGTTTGCGTGGGTTCCACTTTCAGTGCCAAAAACGTGCAAATAAATTTAGAGGGTGTGTGTACCCAGAATAACTGAGGAGAATTATGTTAACGTAAACATTTTCCAAAATAAGCTCTACAAATATAAGTATATGCATAAATTGAGGGGCTGGTACTTTGAAATTCTAATTCAAATTAAATACGCACTTCAGATGCAATTAAATGAAATTGTTAGCCAAATATTTGAAATAACATTGCGTCTGATTTTTCAATGAACTTAATAAGAAGTATTCTTAAAAATGCGAATAAAAAGCATTGCTTAAAATTACTTTCTCTTATATGAATAAAGCCATTATAATAGGGATCATAAGTGAATAAGATATTAATAGTGTGATGCTAACAGAAAAATAAATATTTAGCTCAAATGTCATAATAACGAAGTTTTCTGTATTAATCTTATCAGTAATATGTTTATATTAGTATATATATTTTTTAAATATAACAGGTTTTAAAAATTTGAAAATGACAACATATTTAATAGCTAAGCATAGTTTAAAATATTTCAAGAGTTGATTAATTGTTTCTATGCAAAACAATATTTGTTAATTGGATTTTTTGTTCATTAACTTTTTAATATTATTTTTTATAACTGTAATTAAAAACAGAATTGCTTGAAAAAAAACATAATTCTCAAAGTTCAAATAGTTAATATTCTGATCTAAAACCGGAATAACTGAAAAATATACACATATTCAAAGTTCAGTTAAATTTAAATTTTTAATATTTTTTAAAAATAATAATATAAACTAAAAGAGATAATTTAGCATATACCAATTTTAACAAATTCTTTTGCTTTCAAGCAGCCCTTAGAATGTATATATCGTCAATTTATAAAACGTAAGACTAAGTGTTACTGGCATGTCTCAATACTTATGTTTTCCATTTTTTCCCCCATTCGCCCCAAGTATAAATATTAAGTGTTTGACCATAATTTATGCATTCTGTCAAAAATTTACATGAAAAGCAAATAAAAATATTGTTTGCTTGCTTGCTTTTCCGCCGACCATGAAATTGGTATTGGTCATGGAAATGCAAGTGAAAATTGCTGTCGTAGAAAAACACATGTGCTGAAAATTAATATATCTGGCTTTCATCTAAGAGCCATAAATAACCATAATAAATCTAGACATACAGAATATGCACACACACACACATATATATATATATATATATATATATATATATGTAAATATATATATATATACATATATACATCAACTATTACGCTTATATGTGAGTTGCTGGCGAATTTTAACGATTTGTTTCGTCTACAGCTGAACGATTTATATCCGATCGCCCGTTTGACTCAGAAATTGGACGTGCTCAATATGTCGTCTACAACAACAACAACAACAGCAGCAGCAGCAGCGGATACCGAATGTCCCTATACAATTGAACTGGTGCAGCCGGAGGATACCGACGCAGTTCTAACCATGCTAAAGACTTTCTTCTTTAAGGTAGGTTTTCGATTTATTTTTAATGCCTCATCACTTTATTTGTATGCAAATTGTGATTAAAATACAGTTACTAGTCGAAACAAAGCAAAAATTATAATGAAATATCTTATAAATATTGATTAGTCGTATTAGCTCAAGATTAGCATCATTAAGCTCAAAATTAAATTTTAAAAAATTCATATTGAATGAATTAAGAAGTTAAATGAATGTATTGGGTATTTTAACATCTTTGTTTTTTATATTTTGCTTCTGTTTTATGTTTTCTGAGAATGTCAAGTTAGTGAACCCTATCCTTGCCTTTTAGGCAAATGATTCATCGGGAAGTCCCTTAAGTATTTCCACCTTCTCTTTTATTTACATACTTAGATCTTTGATGAAAACCAGTTTAATGAAGTCATGTCAATTATGACTTTGAACGGTTTTCGATCTACTGCAAACGACTAAAGTTGATCAATATCTGTGAATTAAACTTGCATAAGAGGCGTGACAAACTTCCACTCCAACTAAAATGTCATAAAACAATACGCGAACAGAGCAAATATAAAAGCAACACAGCAAATTATGCAGCCCAAACCTGGCTTACTAACTGACTAACTGACTGACTGAACGACTTTGACTTCGGTTCCGTTTTCGTTTTGCATAAATAAAATATAAACGTCGCTGATCGAAAAGATATGAAAATTGCAAGTGTGTGCCCATAAATCATTTTATTATAATTTTAATCGTGTCGAGTAATTGCCTAATCAACAAATTGCAATTTTAAAATGCAATCAATCTAACTTTTCAATTAAAAACTTAGCAGGTTCAATTTGATTTGCCAATCAAGCATAGATATTACATTTAGTGAAAACATTATCAGAACCTGATCTTCATGCGCAGTACAAAGCAATTTCTGGTTGCCAAATTTCAATGTAAAAAAACAATAAACAACAAACACCAACAGGCAACAGTGCAAACAATAAACAAGCTCAGCATGTTGATTCATTTTTTTTAATGGGGTTTTGTGTTTTAGCCTTTTTTGTCTTGATTTGCGAGCTGATTAGCATAAATGTCTTAATTTCAGGATGAACCGATGAATAAATTTCTTGAACTCGGTGAGTGCCGGGAACTGGAACAGTTTTCAGTGAAACCACTCAAGGACAATTGCTCATATAAAGCTGTCAATCGCAACGGCGAGATCATTGGCGTCTTCATCAATGGACTTATGCGACGATCTGTAAGATATATATTTTATTAACACAACTTTCTATATTGATTTATCATTAATTTGAATGTGCTAATCATTTGTGTTATATTTTCATCATCATTTCTGTATCTATCATAAGAAAAATTGACCATCCCTTTGGTATATTTCGATGCTTAAAGTAACTAAACTTTTTATTTAAAAATTATGTTTTTTAAAAGGTTGGTTAAAAAAAAAAAGATTTTTCCAGGGTAAATTTTTCTTAAACTAAAAAAATTATATGACTTGCTTTCAGTGCTTAAATTTGAAAACAATTGATAAATGCATTTTGTATATTTAGGTATATATAAAATTAATCTTAAATGCTTTAATAATTTTTATGATTTTTTGTTTACAGACGTCAACTGCTGAGCCCGCTAAGAAGGCGGCCGATGACTGCGAACATCCCAAATTCAAAAAGATTCTCGGTCTTATGGATCATATTGAGGAGAAGTTTGACATATTTGACTTGTATCCAGATGAGGATGTAATACTCGATGGCAAAATCATGTCCGTGAATAGCAATTATCGCGGTCTGGGCATTGCGGGTCGTTTAACTGAACGAGCCTACGAATATATGCGTGAGAATCAGATTAAAGTTTACCATGTCCTCTGCAGCAGTCATTACTCGACGCGAGTTATGGAGAAGCTGGGTTTCCACGATGTCTACCAGCTAAAGTATGCGGACTATAAGCCGCAAGGTGCTGTTGTCTTTAAGCCAGCTGAGCCACATTTGGCTGTCACCCTGCTGGTAAAGGAAGTGATCAACAACAAACCAAAGTCTTTATTGTAAATGCTGTTAACTCTCCGAGCAATTATGCATTTTATTTAAAATATGTGATTTTTTGTTTGTAGAATCGGTGGCGGGTTATATATATGTACAAATATATATATGTATTATATATATATATATATATACTTATATTTTTGCGTAACGTGCGTTCTTTTCATTCTTGATGTGCTTTCAATTAATCTATAGGCAAAATATTAGAAAAAGAAAACAAGTACAACTTATATAAATATTTATGTAGTTAAGTTCGAATGACGCCACATTAATTTAAGTGTTCAAATTTGCTCAAAGAAAAAATAAATAGTTTAAAAAATTCAATTAAAAAATTTAAAGTTTTTTTAATGTATGTTTTTACGTTGAACATACTAAAAAAGGGAAATTGGAAATAAAGTATAAATGTATGTTTGAGAAAAAGCGAAACGAGCAGAAATATGGAAATATCTGCCAACTTGTAAAATAAATAAAACAATTCTCTTTCTCTAAATTACAATACCCAAGATATATCGTAAGCACTGAAATTTTTACTCCAGTACTCGAGAGTGACAAGTTACTGCTGAGGATATTATCAACTTTGGAGGACAGTTTTTGAAGATGGAGATTAGATGACTTACAGCTAAAGCTACACTATCTTCCTTAGAGGCTTAGGCTAGAAATATGTCGCAATTTGCAATTTAAAATAAAATTACACATTTTATACATATTTATTTATTTATGTACAGATTTATATAATTTGTATGCAATTAATTGACGAATCAGCATTTTGATTTTTTTGAGTGAACGAGGAAACCATTAAAGATTATTATAATTATTGCCCCAAACACCAATTATATTACTGTAACAAAAATGAAATGAATCTGAAATCAGACTTGCAAATAATATTATGCCACTGAATTTTATAAAGTTTGGAAACATAAAAATAAAGTACTTGACTCGTGATTCGGTTTTAATTTGTTTGTATAATATATCATATATAACAAATTTTATATGATAAACACAGTTTAAGCTATTTTTATTCTAAGGAGTAACTCTAAAAAATAAACAAATTTATAAGAAAATCTTTATTTGGTTACAATCCGGCCCAACGGATCCCTGGCCAGACGATCCACCATGCGTCGAATCTGCTCCTGATTTCCATATTTTTGTGCGTCGGCGACTACAGCAGCATGATGGGAATTCGCCTCCGCTGAGATTTCATCCTGTACGTGTCGGTTCAGCTCAAACGAATGTCTGCAAAGCAATAATTAAAGTATTTAATTTGTATTTTCTGTATTTATTTTGTCGCTCACTTGGCAGAGCTGAAGCCAAAGAATGCGCCTAGAACCCCCAGTGCTATTAGAAATAAAGCCACCTGCCAGTTGGAGACGCGATTTATACCCTTTATGCCATAATAGGGGCCCGGATCCGGGTTATAATTGGGCCTGACTTCCCAGGGCTGTATTGTTTCCCGAGTGCCACCTGGATTCCATATTAAACTATCATCGTAATTCTTGCGAGTTGATGTTTTCATCAGCGTCTGATATGCCTCTGTTATTTTCACGAAACGCGCAGTTTTTTCAGCATTTGCGCTATTGGTCTTTACATCTGGATGATACTTTAACAAATATAATAATAATAGATTAGCAATTAGCAACAGCGGCTATTTTCACGTGTTGCACCTGTTTGGAGAGTTTTAAATAGGCGTTTCGTATGTCCCGCTTGGTGCAATCATTGCTCAAATTTAGAACTTCATAGTGGGTCTCCTTTTTGATATTCCATTTAGCATTGTTGGCGAAACTGCGTATTAAGAATTTAAACGTTACTTTATATAACAAATAAGCAAACACAATTACCGCAATTGTTACCTACTTACGTCTACAGGTGGCGGCTTCAGCGGCCACAATTAAGGATGGTAGCCTCAGCATATTAAGTGTATTCCACCGTTTTTATTACTACAGTAGTGTGTAAATAAACAAACAATTTTTACTCCATTTATTTTCCGAACGTAGAACACAAAACATAAGTGTTGGAAAGTTTTCCATCTGGCAGCTATCGACGTTGTGCACACCTATCGATAACATCGAAACAACCCTTTAATCGATATCTTGAGAAACAGCTGTTCTGTTGTAATTTAGTTACCATGTAAAGCTCTGTTTCAAGCGTATTTCAACCATTTTGCCTTTGTTTTTTTATTTATGCTTTTTAAAACAATAAACCACTGCTACTTAGAACATTACCTAACAAACTGTATTCAGTAAATACATTTATTAACAATATACAAACGTTTTTCAAAGAAAACATAAAGTGCGCGCTGCTAATAACATATCAGCAAATGTTAAGTGTTTAACGCTGTCATGACAACGATAAAAATTGCGCTCTTTCATAAAATAACAAATTGATAAAAACAACTAACAATGAGCGGCGAAAAGAAAGCAATGGAATTGCAATTGCAAGTGCGCCAAAATGCATCCGAGTATCAGAAATCAGTTTCGGATCTATTTTCATGGGAAAAGGAGATCAAAACCAAGGAGCTCGCAATGCAAAATGCTCCCGCTCCGACCGTACAACCAAACGTGAGTAAGACTTTTTCTTTTGTATCGAGATCGAAACTTATGACTATTCTTCCGTGTAGTGTGTGCCAGTGCGCAGCCATGTTACAAAGGCAGAGGAGATGCCTCAAAAGTCAGACAAGGATGCTTGCAGCGCTAGTGGCTTAGCTGCAAGCACTCCAACTGAGAAGCAGGATCTTCCCTCGGATGCAGTGGCTCAGCAGCATAAGAAAGCGAATGATATCAAGGATCGCGGTAATAGTTATGTAAAGCAATCAGACTACGAGCGCGCCATCGAAGCATACACTGAAGCTATAGAGGTCTATCCACACGATCCCGTGTACTTTATAAACCGAGCATTGTGTTATCTCAAGCAGGAAATGTGAGCAGTATGAAATCTTAAATTTGGTCAAACCTAATCTATCATTTATATTTTCTTGGCAGCTATGACAGCTGCGTTGAAGATTGTGATGTGGCCATTGGGCTGGACAAGCTGTGCGTTAAGGCCTATTATCGGCGCATGCAAGCGAATGAATCGCTGGGCAACAATATGGAAGCTCTGAAAGATTGCACCACTGTCCTGGCAATTGATCCGAAGAACTATGAGGCCAAACGCAGTTTGGAACGCATCAATGAACGCTTACGCAAATTTGGTATTTATTTAATTTTAATACCAATAAGATCGTATTTAAATTGTTACTTAATTCACAGCTACCAAACATGGTCCCAACTTTAGTGCACCACGTGATGATATGATTGATATTTTTCCATTTAATAAGCCGGCTTATAAGCGCTCCAAGAAACCCATGCGTCGATTGCCTGTTGTGGACATTGTTTCGCCCCGACCCAATCAAAGTGAACCAAAACAATTGCACATAACGGATGCTGAAATTGACAAGATATTTAACAGCAATTGTGGGCCTTATGAGGAAGTGAAAGTGGAAAATGCACAGAAAAAAGTTACCAAGCCAAAACCCTTGGAAACGAAAAAACAATTAGATGTTCAAATTCAGGAAACTAAGCAACCAGCTTCTCAGTCAAAAAAAGATGTAAAACCCTCAGACAAACCTGTCGAAACTGCCTCTTTGCAAACCGTAAAACTTGATAAATCCAATAAAAATAAAAAAATAGTGAAACAAATTATTACAACTGCCCCACAACTAACTGTAAAACTTAAAGAAATCGAGGAAACTGTCAAAACTGTAGACAAATCAGATCTATCTACTTCATTAAACATTACAAATACTAAAACTGTTCCCGCACCACAAGTCAAGGACTCTGAAATCACCGCAATGGAGGTATACATAAAATTTTGTTGTCCTAATATGAACTCCCATTAATTTATCTAATTTTTTTGCAGCACGTTCCTGCTGCGCCGACCGGCACTGCCCAGTTCTATGTCACCTGGAAGGAACTGTCGCCAAACCAGAAATATCACTATTTGAAATCTATTGAAATTGCCAATTTGTGCAAAATACTTGGAGCTGGATTTGATTCGGACACATTTACGGATCTGTTGCGCACGTTGCATGGCTTCTATGTGCCCAACAAGGAGCCAACAACAGCAGCTGTGCTGCTGGAGATTAGCAAAAATGATGAGTTCACCATTCTCGCCATGCTCATGTCACAGGAGGAAAAGAAATGTATGTGCTAAACTATTTCCAACAAAAAATACCTAACATTTATCATTCTATTCTTTTAGTGGTAGCTTTTATAATGGATGAAGTTCAGAAGTTTCCGAAAAACAATCCAGCATTATTGGATAAAATAACCAAGGCCTTTAATTTAACTTAAGATGAGGACTTCGCCTCGCGCTTGCTCAATCCTCATTGACTAAAGTTTAAATTGTTACAATTAATAAACGCTTTTGTTTCGGTTTAGATTGTTAAACTCATACATTAAAAACGGGTTTTCTTTCTTAATGTTAATTATAAAAATATATTTGAAGAACGTACAAATTTAAAGTTGAACTGCTTATATTCTGTATTTAATGCTAAAAGCCATAAATTTAAACCATTTCTAATAACAACAAGACGACCGATGAATATCAAGTTTTTACTAGAAGTAAACGAAAACCGTTTTGGCTGAGAGAACTCGAGAACGTCGGCCTCAGTAGTCAGGCAATGAATATTAAATAGCAAATTGAGTAATATGAATTAGTGTAATTTACATAAATCAACGTATTAATTCAATTAGAGAAAGCATCTACTAAAAATGGATGTCTGTCTGTCGGTCAGTCTGTATTTCATGTAAACAAACAGCTCCATTAAATGATTTAAAGTTGAAACTATCCGTTGATGGGTTAACTGCAGCATATACATACATATATGCATAAATAAATATATGTATTGCATTACAGCTAAGACGTGAATTACATTGGGAGCATTGAGCATTGCTAATCCGAATCCACTCTCGAGAATTCTCAAGCGTAGCCGAAGCCGGATTTGTGTCAGCGCTCGGCTGCCCACTAATTGCGTGAGAGCCGACTGCCGATGACTTGTACTAAGTAACAAATACATGTTGTTGCTTGTTGTTGTGCCTACTACTACTAGTTTATAATTAAATTTACATTATTTTTCTTATCGCTGCATATGCGAGCGAGTGTGAGGTTGCCAGATTAACGCAAAAGTTGGCGAGCGCTGTGGCAACTCCGGAGCCGAAGCTAAGCTTCATTAAGCAGAGATGGAGAGTCAGCGAACGGAGCGCATGATCGCCCAGTTGCTGTCCACACTCTAACAGATTTGGATATCGCGCTCTGCGCGAATGAGAAATAATATATATATCAAATCAAGCAAACAGAGAACAATAGCAAAAAAAAGGCACACGCAAATAATAAGCTAGTATTCGTATATCGCGTATACGAAGCGTGAACACACAAAAAGCTATTAAATAAACGTAAACAATTGTAGTTAAGTATTAGCGTCAAACTAACGGAAATTTTGTGTAAGTGTGTGAGTGTGTGAATTCAAATGCTGTTATAATAATACTAATACAAAATAAATCAAATTCAAATGCTAAACACGAGAGAGAAAGAGAGGTAGAGAAAGCAACTAAAGAATACACAAATAATAACACAGTGTGTAAGCAATGGAGAAAATTAAAGCAAGAGTAAAGAAAACTCTTGGTGGAAAACCTGAAAATTGTTGCAATTTTAACAAAAGTAATAAATGTGTGCGAAGTGAGCAAAAAGTCACAGTGTGTGTGTGTGTCCTAATATAAACATGTTTGTGCAAACACACAAACATGCTGTAATTATATTTTCACAGTTGTGGCTCTGAATTAATATGTAAAAATGTGCAAATTATCAGCAAAAAACATTAAACGAAAACAAAAACAATAAAACTCCCACCAAAAAAAAACGTAAAACTCGCGCAGTGTCAATAAAAAACAACAAATCTCAACGCAAGAGCGAGATAGTAGGCGTTCGATCGAGATATAGTGTCTGCATACCAATACACCACTACTGCCAATGCCGATATAGAGCCACGTACATTGCTTACCTCTCATTTAATATTATTTTGAGCTTCAACAACTGTTTAAGAATGCAAAACAAATTTGTTTGTTGCTATTGTTGTTGTTGTTGGAGTCTGGCACATCTTTAAGGTCTTGAGAGATCGTCGTGTAAGCTGCCCGCCCCCTGCCACCTGAAAGTCGTGCTTAATTTATGCTGAAGTCTAACCGAAAAACAAGAGAAAAAAACCAAGCTCAAAAGCTTAGCCTGTTTAGCAAGCGCCTCTTCTACTTGTTTTGTTGTTGTTTCTGTCGTTTTCTTCTTATTTGCGTCTAGCGCACTTCATCGTCCGTCTCAACCTGTGCCATGCGCAAAACAAAAACTAAAACATATCCCCATATGCCAATAGCTCATGAAAAAAAAAAACAAAAACGGAGACACTAAAAACGAAACCAAAAACAAATACATTGAATATCAGCTAAAGACATACAAATTTAACCGGTTGGTTGAGTTTCAAAGCCGCTGCCGCAACCTCAGCAACAGCAGCGCAGCAGAAATAATTTGTAAAAAAAGAAAGATATACGATTATTAATAATAGAGAAAAAATACAACGGGAGAGTGTGCCGCAAATCTTTGCTGGTTTTTTTTTTTAGCATAGTTTCATTTCTAAAGATCCGTTTGGATTATAATTTTTTGTTCAAACTGATGCTTGATGAGAAAAACCAAGAATTAATAATTCATTGCAAAGTGGAATAATACCTGATTTCTGCAAAGTACAAGTGGATATGTATGACTTATATACAATTATTTATAACATTATCAATTGAATTATATTAATAGAATCGTTTAATCAGTTTATACATATAAACTATTGCAAGCTTTAAGACAGCATCAAGAAATATTGCAAGTAGGGCAACGCTTAAAAGGTTTATAATGAGTTTCATTTCATTTTGGTAATTTCATTGTTTTACAAATTGTATTTTACCTACGTCGACGGCATTTATACTTTCAGCACGAGCTGCTAATTTTTCTAAGGAAGAAACATTAGTTGTGGGAAAATTAATTTTTTTTTGTTTTGTTTTATTTCCAAACAGTCTTTCAGGCAACGGAGCTTACAGAAATTTGACTTTCCAAAAAACATAAACTTTTCTTTTTTCCATATGGTATACATACTTTCATCTACTTAACGTAACAATGTTAATTGCAAGTCACTGGCCTAAACCAATAATTATATAAGCGCCAATGAATCATATATGACATACATATCTTTAATTATATATATTTATCTCCTTCTTAGACTTCATGACGCAT
This sequence comes from Drosophila longiperda, assembly GCA_035042125.1. Lineage (NCBI taxonomy): Eukaryota > Metazoa > Arthropoda > Insecta > Diptera > Drosophilidae > Drosophila > Drosophila longiperda. Next base: position 20,569,622 of record JAWNLV010000107.1, read on the forward strand.
GCGAAGAGGCCCTGAATTCAAAATTTAATCTCATGGCTGAATTGTATCTTCATCTGTCCAATCTGTTTGGGGTGTCGCAAGGAGTTTGAGTATTGAATTAAGTCTTTAGAGTACACGTGCTAATTGATATTATAAATCTGTTGTTGTCGCCTTTTTGGACACACGTTTCGAATATTTTGGTAGACTAACTGCTACTATTTACTTGTGTATAAATTAAAATCATGCGTTTTGGCCAACAAACAAACTCAATTCAATTGAGTTCTGCTCCGCTGCGCAGATCACTCTTCTCCGCTCTGCTAATCCGCATGTAATTGAAATGTTTTTCAAAATCACATGCCAGCGGCAATTAGCACAACAGCAATTGCAAATATGTGTTGAATATTCAGTTTTTAAGATTGACGGGTTATTCGTGCAGCTTTGACCGGCTTCATTGGCTTTATGGCAATGCTAATCAAACGCAAAATATTTTGGAGGCGTGATGCATAAAAACAGCAGCTTCAAAGATTGGCTGCCCCACAAAATGAAGATGGCCAAAAGAGTTTTTCAGTGATTCTTGTTATTGTTGTTATTGATCATCCTTGAAGAGCGCCAAGAGAACAACAAAACAGATTCAAATTACCGCCGGCTTTGACTTCCGTCTTAAACAAAACAGTAACAACAACTACAACAGCTTTGTTTTTTAACCAACTACAGGTTTTCCGTTTGTCAGATTGCTTTATTATTTTATTTTTCATTTATTTTATTTTAAGAAAAAGTCTTTTCATTGTTCTCCTTTTTTTTGTTAAATATTTTAAGAGTTTTGAGTGTTGTCTGTTGTTGTTTTTTACGTCAAACTAAATCAAATCACTTGAGTTATTTTCGTGCATAAGGCATTTATTGTGACTGCTGCTTGGGAATATTTGCACAAATCTATCCATATCCATATCCACAAACATATTCATACAATGTATATATTTTTATCTCAGCACATCGCGACTTTTGAGTCGAAGCGTTAATTTAATCAAAATCGTTGCGACAACACGACAAAACAGCAACGTCAATGAATGCGACACCAACAACAGCAACAGTGAAGCAACAACTATAGTAAAGACTACAGTCTCTGTCAAAAACCAGAAGAATGTATCCAGTCTACATTGAATTGGGATTTTCTTATTTTGTTCGTTGTATATTAAGGCCCTTTACAAGATATACATATTACATACATATTTGTATGTGAAAGTTGTTGCTTAAATGAAATTTTATATATTCTTGGCTTACAGCACATATCAAATATACTTATAAGAATCTACTTATTTATTTAACATTTGAATAGGCGCATATTAATGCTATTGTTAATTATTTATGTGTTGAGTATTAATTTATTTACTTAATTTACCGATTGACTTGGAATGTTTTATTTAATTACTGCCTAAATTTTTATTTTCAAAAGACGTGGTCACAAAAGAAATTAATAATTAAATAGCTTCCCTTCAATTTTGTTACTGGTAACAATATGTATATATTTAAACTAACTAACTGGAACATTAAAAACTTTTTGAAAAGCTGAGAAAATTTTATAAATTTATACTCTCAGATAAAATAGGGCAGTCAAATGTTCGTATATATTAATATTTAAACATAGGTTAAAGTAATTAAAGTAATTTTTATCACTTCTTGTCAAAAATTCGTATATATATCCGCTAGCATGACGGATCCATATAGTAATATTCTCACACGTCAAGAGGCCAGTCGAAAACTTATATATACATTTATTTGAATATGTGTTCGTATTCATATCCGTTAACCAGACGGATGTAAATTCCGCCCTTTATAAAGTATTATATCTTATTGCGCCACAAAATTAGTCTGAAAATAAAAGCAACAACAAAACAGATAAGAAGACATAAGCAGACAGACAACAACAATAACAACAAACGCATCATTTAAAACGCAATTAATTGCAAGTTTAAACAAAATATTAAATAAAAAATACTTAATCACTTTAAAATACTATGTATATATATATATATAATATATATAATATTTCACATGAAAAAAGTTTATTCAAAATATTGTGATTCTGTTGCATACTTCCCTGCGCTGTTGAGGCATCTAATTAATAACTGACTTAATATATCTTACTGTCGATTTACATTCGTATTAACAACACTACTATTAATTACTATTCATTTCTGATTCTCTTTGTGAGAATAAAACCTTAAAGTTCTGCTGTGAATTTCATGTGTAACTATAGGAAAACATGTGCTGGCATTTAATGCCATTTATATGCAAATAATGCATTTATTATGAGCATTAAAACTGCTGCTGATATATGCGTTTATCTCGGCTTTTTGGTTTTTGCGCTCTTGATCGTGGTCCAGAGTCTAAATGAGATATCCAGCATAAGTTTCTCAAAAGTTGCGACGTCATTGTGTTATCAGACTGGCAGCACAAAATAATTTCAAATATGCAAAACCTATTCGGTTTAATTTGTTAACCAGTCATTAATTAAAACACAATATATTAAAGCGAATTGTTGTTTAGTACTATAATATTCCGGGAACTCAGGTAAACCAGAATTGGTGATTGACTCTTATTTTAACTCAACAAAATAGTAAAAATAAATAATAACAAGATATGAAAAAAATCAAGTTTCTGCACTTTTAGCACCATTTTTTTTATGCTTATCAAATTGCAATTTTTCTTATAAGCGTTCGAGTCAATTGAAAAATAAACAATCAGCAATAACTTAATTGATGTAACAAAATCCATGTTTGGCATTCTATATTGTGTGTGTTTGTTTTATTATCATATATAGAATCACAATCAAAATCATGCGGTAGTCTAAAGACACATTGAAATAATGCCACTGAAGTTTAAACATTTATTGGACAACTATTTTTGGACATGAATATGGATTTTGATTTTCCGGACTTTTGTAAGTATGATTTAATAAAAGAAAATGCAAAACTACTTATTAAATAAATTAATTTGCGTCGAATAAACTTAAATTGAAAAAAATAATGTAACTTAAGTTAAGTCTAAAAATTGAGAAACCTTATATTAGTAAATAAATAATTCAAACAGAGAAGTTATTTTAAAGCACATTTTAAATACTTATCACACGTTGAAGCATTTTTTAGTAAGCCAACTTTAAAATTGAGTTAACTTATGGCTTGGCAGATACATGACCACAAAATAAGAATAGTCCCTGGCAAGGTTATCAAAAAAAGCGAATAAATTGTCCTTCGACTGGTCTCTGAAATATGCGCCACTCCATTGAACAGACAAGAAAACAACTAGGAAATTTCCTCTAGTCTCAAAAGTTAAACTTAAAGATACCCTGGATGAATAATCGAAACGATCAAACGATTAAAAGACATTAAACTGGAATTTCAAGTCGATTAAACGCGAAACAAACTTAGACTGTTTAAAGGCGCATATTATATGCCGAATTGGACGACAATTTAGAAATAATTTCGGCTTTTATAGCTTTTGGGAAATAAATTTGTATTTTTTTTGATAAGGTGAAACCCAATTTGCGAATGAAATACGAGTAGTTTATAGCTCCCATAGTCTTTTAGATCGGACGGACATGGTTAGGTCGACTCTGATGTTGAACCCGATATACATTTTAAAAAGTGATATATTTATATGGGTTGGAAGTTGCTCTTTACACAACCGTAATATAACCTTTTTACTCCATGGGTTGAGGGTATAAATATTTAAATTTGGCTTTCGAAATAGATGGGAAAATAAAATAAATTGATGTAGCAGTCGGCGTTTGTTATGCTTAACAAATTTCGTCTTATACCCTCCAAATAGACAAATACAATTGAAGCACACAAATACCTATAGATAAATATATATATAAATATATATATATATATATATATATATATATATATATATTGCATATATACACATTTCTAAATAATGTCGCCTGGTTGCTGAGGCGAGGAGCTAAAACATTGTTTGATCAATACAACTGGCTCGGGACACAGGACAAAGGCAAATACTCAAATATTTGCACACTGATTGAATTTCGCTGCTGGCAGTGCACAAGAAATTCACAACGAATTCGACGTTTGAGCGCGTGTTAAATAATAATATTTAATAAAATAGGCTGATAAATACAAAGACTTGACAGCAGCTCGAAAACAGCTTGTGAATAATGTCAATGCATATGTAAAAACATTTAAGCAAACCACTTGCAAAAACAAAGTCAGTTTTCATTTTTATTAGATTTTAGTTGTTTTTTTTTTCTCATTTTTATTATTAATTGGGTTTTGTTTTCGCTTTCAATTACTTGTCGTGCTTCTGCCTTTAAGTAGTTAATATTTTTATATTTTGTTCGTTTTTGTTTTATTTATTTATTTTTCTTTTTGTATAAATAAAACAATTGGAGAAGCGCATTTTCACTGCTCAGCCAGTTGTGAAAAGTGCATCAACCGCATGTTCGCTCACATGTTCGTTAGATAATTGTTGTTATTGTTTCTTTATCGTATCTCATTTGCCAACGTTTTGTATTAAAAATTTTCGATGCTGTTGCAGCTAGCAAGTACTAACTTGGCTCTTAGTGCAGACAGTGTGCGCTTGGCCGAAAGGCGCGTTCAAATCATCTTGTTAAAGGCAAACGATTTTCAAGTTATCAAAATAAAAAAGTGATTAAATAAACGTATTATGGATTATCCCAAAACACTAAATGGTAATTTTGTGTGACGGTGTGATGTGTGTGTGTGTGTTTGTGTATCTACATCCTTTTTGCATAAACTGCAAAAGCTGACATTAAATTTTAGTTGGCCCATAAATTCAACTGAGTCGCTTTTATCGATCAAACACTTGAAATATTTGCTGCTTATCAGTCGAATGTTTTAGTTTTATTAGTTTCATTAGAAATTTAAATTTATCATAGACATATTTGTATGTATCGTATATATATATATATAAACTTTTGACGCCCCTTAAATAATAGTAGCCACAATCTGTGCGTCTGTTTCATGTTTATTTAAATATAAATTTGAATAATTTACGGTGCCTAATTATTAGTCAACTTAATAATAACTAAATAAAACTGTTATATTTAGTTTGTTGAATTTAAAGCTGCCAGTAAACAGTAAATATCGACTAATCCACACAGAATCCACAAAATAAATAAAATACATTTTTAACATTCAATACTTTTTATTTTTGAACGGGAACTTACATTTATTTTATTTTTAAACTCATTAATAAAAATTAATAATAATATATTTAAATCAAATTCTGTTTATTATTTATATTATAAAAGAATCGCATCCATTAACCATAAATCGCTGGAATGAAGTTAAGAGCAAAAACAAATAAACTAAATTATTAATATTAAATTTTTGGGTGAATTTAATAAATCAGCATAAATTAAGCAATATAATTTCTCAGCTAAACCTTGAAGTCTAACACATTAAGCTAACTTGGATTAAAGAGCAATATCCTTAAGGTTTTCGGTTCATTGTGAGTTCAGAAATTTCGAAATTCTCACTAAATTTAAAATTGCCATAAATACTAGAAAAATTCTCTACTACTCAGCATAAAATTCGAAATATATCAAAGTAAAATTAAAACTACTGTTTTTTCTGAAGAATTCAAAATATATTAGAAAATTTGCTCTCTGCCTGAGATATCTGGTAAGACAGATCCTTAGAATTTGAATAGTTTAGTTGGAAATCGCTAGATTTTTTTGTAAATATTAGAAAAAATGTATCTAGAACTTCAATAATAATAAATCTGCTTTTTAAAAGAATATAAACTTCCGTTTTAGAAACATACTTTTTAATTAATTAGGTGTCAATATTCTAAAATGCTGGTCGATTTTTTTTCAGTATATATTTTTAAGTAAGTTATGAGCATTTCTTAGATCTTACCTGTACTGATTTATAAATATTTTTGGATTATTATCGGTCACATTATGTATATTTTGAATTGCAATTATATTTAAGTAAATTCAATCTGCAAGTGTAAGCCAAAAATAACTGTATTTATTTGTTGAGATTGCGTTTTCTTAAACTCATATTTTTATTTGATTTAAAATTGATTAAATTTTCTGCAGCTCGCCCCGATTTTATGGATGGCATTGACAATGAAGCATTGGATTTGTTTATGCAAGCCGCGGGCGTTGGGAATCTGGATGAGGCGCCGCCACCGCACAGTCACAGTCACGGCCACAACCACAATGAGGAGCTGGCCAATGTTGTGGGCATCTCGAAGCTGGAAACTCCGCACACGCCACCCATGAATCTCCTGGACGCACAGCTGGCCACTGGTCGTGGGAGTGCGATGGTCATGCCTCTAGCACATTTGCCCGAGAGTCCGCCCGATTCGGGATCGGAGCCCGCCTACAGTCCGCTGGGGGAATCGCATGCATTGAACGGACGCGAGCTCATCTATACCGGCTTGGGCAACATGCAACAACAGCAGCAACAACAAATGCTGCAAGCGGACTTGCAGTTTACTTCCCCACCCCCGCCGCTAGTGCAGCAGCAGCAGCAACATCATTTTGTTGCCCCCTCGCAAGATGTTAGGGTGAAGCATGAAACGGGTCTGGTTAACAGTTTGCTCTGCCAACAGCAGCAACAGCAACAACAGCAACAGCAGCAGCAGCAACTCAACTGCGATCAACAGTTGCTGCCGTTGCAGCATCAACAACTTCAGAACTTGCAGCAGGATCCGCTGCCTTTTCCGCACTATGACAATGGACACGTCTTGTATGGCAGTGGCAGCTACCAAAATCTACCCAGCATGTCCACCTGCATGTTGACCTCGTCATTGGGATTGAGTGATCGGGTTCAGGTAATTGGCACCAGTCAGTTATCGCTGAGCAGCTCAACGCCAACGACTCCGGTGCATTCGTTGTCGCGCAAACGGAAGATGTCCACACAGCTGGATTGTCCTGAATTTGGGCCGATGGCCAAGCATGATCCGGGTTTGCAGATGAGTCCGTTGCGCAGTTCACATCATGCCATTTCCATTGCCACCGCACCGAGCAGCAGCAGTCCCAGTGATCATGATCTGAGGAAGACACCCGCCCACTCACATTGTTCAGCCTCCGTTTCGCCGGCGCTGTCCACCATGAATTCGCAGGCGGAGAATAGCCTCGACGGGCCGGCAAGCAATGCGGCTGCTGGCTGTGGCTCTGGCTCTGGCTCCGGCAGCGAGGCTGGCGATTCGGCATTGACGCAGTGCATCCGCTTCAGTCCGTTCCAGCCAGAGAACTGGCACAAGCTGTGCGACCAAAACCTGCACGAACTATCCGTTATCTACTATCGCGTCGATGCGGACAAGGGCTTCAATTTCAGCGTCTCGGATGATGCATACGTGTGCCAGAAGAAGAACCATTTTCAGGTCACTTGCCATGCCCGTCTGCAGGGCGATGCCAAATTTGTGAAGACACCGTCCGGCCTGGAGAAAATCAAATCCTTCCACTTGCATTTCTACGGTGTCAAATTCGAGGCGCCCAACCAAACGATACGCGTGGAGCAAAGTCAATCCGATCGCTCCAAGAAGCCATTCTATCCCGTACCGTACGAACATTGATATATATCTTATATATTATATATATATATATTTCTATTCTCAATTTCAGTATCGATCTCCAGAGCCATATTGTCAGCAAAATAACCGTGGGTCGTCTGCACTTCTCGGAGACAACGAACAATAATATGCGCAAGAAGGGACGTCCAAATCCGGAACAGCGTTTCTTTCAGCTTGTCGTCGGTCTCCACGTGCACACAACATCTGGCCACTTTCCCGTCGTTAGCCATGGCAGCGAGCGGATCATTGTGCGCGCCTCGAATCCGGGCCAGTTTGAGTCCGATGTGGATCTGGTCTGGCAGCGTGGCATTACTCAGGAGTCGATCTTCCATGCGGGTCGCGTGGGCATCAACACAGATCGCCCAGACGAGAGTCTTGTTGTACACGGCAATCTGAAGGTGTCCGGCCACATTGTCCAGCCCAGCGATAGTCGAGCCAAACAGGAAATCGCCGAACTAGATACATCTGTGCAGTTGCGCAACATGCAAAAGATACGCATTGTCCGTTATCGCTATGAGCCAGAATACGCCGTGCATTCCGGTCTGAGGAGGGAGAGCGACACCAGGGAAATCGTGGACACCGGCGTCATAGCGCAGGAGGTGCGCGAGATTATACCGGATGCGGTGCAAGAGGCTGGCAGCGTTGTACTGCCCAATGGAAATGTTATTGAGAACTTTTTGCTGGTCAACAAGGTAAATAAAAATCAAAATCTTAAAGCTATATATTTATTTGTTAAACATAACAGCCCAAATCTTAGCATATGGTCACACTAATTAGACAAATTTTTATTAGCCACACTATTTCCCTCCAAGTTTAATTGCCAAAGGTATTTTTTTAAAAATCCCGCCTCTAACAAAAAGAACTTGTGTGATTGTTTTTGCTCTCACTTGCTATCAGCCCTGGTCGAAGGACTTTTTTTGACACTATTTCATAATGGTTCATGGTCACACATGTTTTGCGATGCACTCAAAAAATTCCGTTAAACGTTGTACATTGAATTTTTACACTTTTAATAATATTATATATATTCAATGTGTTCTATCTGGGATACCTACGCCCCAGAAATCAACTCGTAAAACACACAAACACTTTAAAAATCAAAAATAATAATTTCACACAGTGCAACTTATACACAATATATATATATATATAACACATACTGTTTTTAACTCAGGATCGTATACTAATGGAGAACATTGGGGCCGTTAAGGAGCTGTGCAAGGTCACCGGGTCACTGGAGTCGCGAATTGAGAGTCTCGAACGGGCCAACACCAATCACAATAACCACCAACTGCGTGCCAAGGATCTGCTCGAGCCACGCTGCCTTTTGCCGCCGCGTCCCCAACAGAAGCCCAACAATCGCAGCAACGATGGCTACGAGATCTGCTCCAGTCGCCTGATGCAAATCATTATCTTCATGCTAATCATTGTTATGGCTGCCTGGTAAGCACTGGTTTAATGTAGAACAACCAACTTTTCCATAACAGAAATTAATTTACTATAAGAAAAAGATTTTGTCTGTTAACAATTTTGCCAATAATTCTTGCTTCAAAGTAACATTTTGAATAGCTGGTTTAGTTTTTGTTCCTTCAATTTTTAATTTTTCAGAATCTTTTAATTAAAAGTTTAACCCTTTAGTACCCAGTTTGCCTTTAGATTGTCTAAATTTATTTGGCTCTTATTCGCTACAAAATTCTTGTTTAATACATTATTTTCGATTGTGGAAAATTAAATAACCCCAAAATTTATTATACTGTTTTTAGCCATCACACTCATGTTAGGTTGAAAATTGGTAGAATTTGCATAAATATATATTTAGCAAAGAGTGTAAATTTCAAAGCAATACAAAAATATTGAAAATGGTCATAGTTACAAATAATTATTATGGTGTTGCTGATAACACAAAAATAAAATAAGTAAGCAAAAAAGTTTTTGTGGATTACCTAAAGAACGTTGGGTTAAGTGTAAAAAGTATATTCAATGAAGAGAAAATATATATAATATGCCAAAAGTTCGTGATTGAATTCTAAATATTTTAAGTCAGAAACAGTTTTTGTTGCTTTAATGTGATTTCTCTTGGATGCTTTTGATTAAAGTATAAATTAATAGTACTTCAAATATTCTTGCTAATCTAAGAGATCTAAATTAGGATCTTTGATATACATATTCGTTCAATAAAAACTATAAATATTTTATATCCATATCAATTAAAAATTTTATTATAGCTTGGCCGCCGTTTCCACGCTGTATTTTGTGGAGCACAACAAGCAGCAGCAGCATTTAGATGGCTATCAGATGTTTGGAGACAGTCGCCTCTTTCGACCGGATGCGTCGGCGACGCGTCTCAGCGACGAGGATCGCTTAAATTTTCAGCACAGCTGGCAGACGCTCTTCAAGAACAAAACGCACGGATCATGGCCCAGTTTAATCTTTGCGGCGAGCACATCACGACCAACGGTGCGGCACAGCGAGGGGACCGATGAGCTGCAGCAGGAGGAGGAGGAACTGACGGCTGTGATGAACAATCCGCAGGTGAATCTGGCGCTACCCAAGCAGCCGCATACACGGATCACAACTACGGCTCCGCGGAACAACAGCAACAACAAGACGATTGTCAGCAAGAACAAGTCCAAGTGGCCAGTTAGCCAGGAGGCACTGCGTCCAGCGGCGGCAGCGCAAAAGCTGCTGCAAAATGTGCGCACTGTGAGTCGAATTCTGGCTGCATCCAGCAACGATACGGACAGCTCCTCCTCGGAGAAGCCAGCGGGAATTGCACCACTCTCGCAGGACTTTGAGAACAACTCCATCGATGTGGATGCACAGCAACAGCAGCAACAGCAACTCCGACAGCAACAGCAGCAACAACAACAACCACTGAAACCTTCATCCAAGCTGGATGATCAGATTGTGGTGCTCGGCACGATTCCCAGCACCATTGTGGACAACGCGCCGGTTGTGTCTGCTGGTCAGGCCATACGCAAGCTCAACGCGGGCGATGCAGCCATTTATAATGTGTACAAAACCGTTTCGCCACCCACAGCCAATCTGGCACTAACCACCAATAAGGTCAGTACGGAGCAGAGTCATCCCCAGAGCACACTCTCCCTGGCGCTGGACGTGCCGCCGCCGCCGGCTGTGTTGCGTAACAGCAGCGGTGGCAAAGACAGTATCGATGCTGTGGATCTGCAGAATCTAAGCAATACCAATGAATCTGAGTCGGCCGATAATCCCATAACGGCACTTTTTGGCTTTGAGTATCCGGGTCTGCGAGACTCCAGTGTGGGCAGAAGATCAGCGAATCAGCGCAGTATCGATTGGATCAGGCAGAAGAGTTTGAGAACGCCGCTCTTTGGCCAGCCACCCGAGTGCAATGGCGATGAAGCAGTCAGCGACAATTGTCAGGTGCGTTTTTAGAATTTAATAAATTGATTAATATATTACAGAGTATGCATAAGTCGGGTATCCTCGTATAATCTCTTTGTTATTTGTTATTAAACTTATCTTTGCATACTTTTGTAGTCCACCTGTTTTGTTGAGCTGCAGCCGGCTACGGTTGCTGTGGATAATATGGATGCCAATGTTAAGCATCAGCATGTAGAGGATGAGCTGCCGTCCGCTGAGCAGGACCAGGATGCTGATATATTGATAATGCAGCCCGTTGCTGCTGCCAGCAATGATAGCAGCAGCAGCAGCAGCAATGCGGCCACAGCAACCCGTGTTTACCATGGCAAAAGCTCCCACAACACTGTGGCGCGTACCAAACAATTCTCCACCGAAGCGGATAGCTCGTCCTCGTCAGCAGCGAGCAGCGATCAGGATGATGCGCTCTACACGGTGCTCGGCGTGGCACCAGCTGCCACTGCATCAGTGGCGACGGGGCAAGTAGAGCTGCCAGTTGCTGATCCAGTTGTGACACCGTTGCCGCCACAGCAAGATTGCTGGAGTATCTCCAGCTGTGTGCTGGCCGGTCTAAACAATTACACCATCGATGTGGAGCAATTCTGCCCGAGTTCGGGCAGTTCCCTGAATGTCAGCTATGCGATGCCCGTGTCTCGTTATCTGCAAGCCATCACCTTGGAGCTGCACTTCAGGTGGGTGCCACAAAACTAAAATTTGACTTAAAAGAAAAGATTGATTTTATTTATTTCTTTTATATTTTTAGCTCCAGTAAGCCGCTGCAGTGGTCTATTTGCAGCGATGAGGACAAGTCGAAGGCGCAGTTGAACGAGGACTCGGATGAGGCGCCACCAAGCAGCTGGCTTAAGGTGCTCAAGCAGCTGGGCAACAACAAGCTAATCCTCGCCCTGGACATACCTAATCGCGGCAACTTTTTGCGCGACTTTATGCTGCGCGCCAGTTCCAATCTGGAACAAGTACGAACATAATCATACAAATATGCTATTTATATATTAACATATTTTCTATGCTTGCAGCAAAAACTATGCGATGACAACGCCCATGTGGCGAACCCTATACTCCAGTACAACTTTAGCATCGTAAGAGATTGTGATTAGTTAACAATTTAATTTATGGCACGGATCGAAACGCATCTTATTGCAGCAACAAGTAAAGCAAAAAAAAAAAAAACAAAATAAAATGCATCAACATTTATCGAAAATTTTAAATAAAAATATTTAGTAAAATTAAATTTTGTGTTTCTTTTTACTTAAATCAACATTTTATAGTTAATTTGAAGGCTAAACGGCAAAGGGCTGATCCTGGCCATCCTCATGGTATTTTATATATGTTTCGCCGTGCGTAAAGTCCTGGCTGCCCTCGAGCCGACCACGTGGCGGCGCTTTCTCGTAGTCAAAGGCCTTGGCTGACTTGCCAAACAGCTGATTGGCCATCTCAATGTCCTCTCGGTATTTGCCGACCACAACTTTCTTGCCCGTAATCGGATCGGTTATGTCACCAAGTGGATAGACGACTTTTTCCACATTGTGTGTGATGAGGCGGGTCATGCGCTCGGGCAGCTCACGTATCAGCACCACATCGCCCGTTTTGCACAGCTTTTGTGGATCGTGAGCAAAGAAGAACGTATCCTTTTTAAAGTACTGTAACAAATAAAACCATTTAAAATCCATACTTTTTGAAAAACAAAAACAATGCAAATGCAAACCATGTTCAGGTTCTTGTCCAGCTCCATGCTGCGTATGCGTATTTTAGAGGCATTCTGTTTAATGCAGGGCATGCATTGACCCATCAGCAACAGACCACGAGCTGCCATTTTATTTACAACAAGTCAAAAACAAGATAAATTCACAAACCTTGGGAAACTGGTTAAATTGCTGTTTGATCAAACCAGTGTGACCGCTTGCGTCAATAAAGGGCCCACTAAAATACCACACGCACGTTTTGTGCAATTTTGCAACTTAAAGTGCAACTCAAATTGTTCGTTAATTCTTTTCCTTTTTCTGATTACTTATTGCCAAGCAAATAACAAGTAGAAGCATTGAAATCCACAAAATAAAGCAACTACAAATACTAATCTGGTATTTTCCCAAAAGTGTGCACACTCTTGTCAATAACTGATAATCAGCTGTTGTGCAGCTGTTGTGTACACACCTTGTCTCCGATAAGAAACAGTTTTTGTATTGTGTGCAATTCTATTCAAATTAAATTAAATTCTGTCATTGGCTTTTATAGTTTCAACAAGGCGCCCAGCTAACTGCATGTAAATAAACAATAGCTGTGCACAGCCAACGCACGCTTACGTCACCATGGTAAGCAAACAAGGAAGCCATAAAAACTAGTCATGGAGATGAGCCGCCCAATGATAATGGCACTTTCAACTGTAAACTGTAAACTTAACTCAACGCGTTTATCTTTACATCAATTCCACTAAACGTTTATCTCTAGCTGAATAAAAACACATTTCTAAAAATTTGTCCATGCTTTTTGTAGAGCTACGAAGACGAAGACTACCCCGTGGACTCATTCCCAAAAGATTTTGGCTATGGCGCGTACGATCAGGATGGCTTGGAACTGGAACCGAATGCATCGAGCAATAGCGAAACAAAACCGCGCATTTTATTGATGGGTCTACGACGGTCGGGCAAGAGCTCCATACAAAAAGTCGTCTTCCACAAGATGTCGCCGAATGAGACGCTGTTCCTCGAATCGACGAGCAAAATTGTTAAGGATGATATCAACAATTCCAGTTTTGTACAGTTTCAAATTTGGGATTTTCCCGGCCAAATTGATTTCATTGAGCCCACATTCGATTCGGATATGATATTCGGTGGCTGTGGCGCGCTTGTCTTTGTCATTGATGCCAAGGACGACTACAATGAAGCGCTGACCAAGTTCAAGAATACGGTCATCAAGGCATATAAAGTTAATCCACGCATCAAATTCGAGGTTTTCATACACAAGGTGACTATTGAGATATGAAACTCTTATCGCTTTATTGCATTATGCAGCTGTTGTGTTTCACATAGGTTGATGGCATCAGCGATGATTCCAAAATGGAATCGCAACGTGATATACACCAGCGCTCTTCGGATGACCTCAGCGAGGCAGGCCTCGATCAGATACATCTAAGTTTTCACCTGACTTCGATATATGATCATTCAATATTCGAGGCATTCTCAAAAGTTGTGCAGAAACTGATACCACAGCTGCCAACGCTGGAGAATCTGTTAAACATATTCATACCAGTGAGTAGAAAATCTGTTAACATATTAAACATTTACTAAAACTTGTTAAAACTGTTAACAGAACTCTGGCATTGAGAAAGCATTTCTTTTTGATGTCGTATCGAAAATCTATATAGCAACGGATTCATCACCAGTTGACATGCAAGCCTACGAACTATGCTGTGACATGATTGATATGGTCATCGATCTCTCCAGCATCTATAGGTAAGCAATAGGATACTAATAAGTATTTTAAATGTTAATATTCTCTGTTTGTCGCATTAGCTCCGAGGAAACTGCATTTGACAGTGGCAGTTCTAGTCTGATTAAACTGAACAACAATACGATACTCTATATGCGCGAGGTGAACAAGTTTTTGGCTCTGGTCTGCATACTGCGCGAAGAGAATTTCAATCGGCAGGGAGTCATTGATTATAATTTTATTTGCTTTCGGGATGCAATCAGCGAGGTGTTTGAGCTTCGTCTGAAACGCCAGAAGCAGCTGGAACATGCCGAGCAGGATGAAGATGAGTTGGGCGAGGATCAGGGCATTACAATTGGCAGATTGAATCATGAGATCGATACGGCTGTGGTGTCAAGAGTTGCAAAAATGACATGAGCATTATTCCGGTGAACTTAAGTTCTGTGTGCTGATCTATCGATTAAGAAGAACTTAAGCAATAGCTTAACACTGATTTGTCACTTATACTTTTTTTATTTTATCCAATTTTTATGTTTTATCTATATAACTATCCTTGTTCTATATTGTTAATTGATTTGTTTGGCCGCTACGCTGCTCATTTCAGCGCCAGAAAACAACTTCCCAGCGTTTAAAATAACTAAAACTAATAATATGTATATTTTTAAATAAAATTATATTAAATTGAACATTTGCTGCGTGATATTTAGAAATTGTACTGGAGGGTTTTTAATAAATGCAATTCCGCGCCCTTTTTTCAAATAAATTGTATTATCGATTTATCTGCTGATCTATCATATAGCAATTTTATCGATGTCCAAATTCTTAAGAAATGGTAGACGAGCGCAGTACAGAGAATAAATTTGAGCGCCTAATATCGATATATTGAATAAGGAAAAATATTAACTATAAACGGCAACAATCGTCGTATCGATATTATTTTTTGTTTCAGCACGTACATCTCTAAAACAAATAAAATAGACTGGTCCGACGGCGACACTTTGAATGTGTGTGCGTGATTGTCAAACAGTAGTGAAAAACTGCTGAGAGCAGTAAAATTATTAGTTATAGCGCCAAAAATATCTGATTTTTGTCTACTCACAAAAAGTGTATTTAAATTACAAGTTATTTCTGTGTGTTTCTAGCAAACAATCGACGGGTGGTGCAATTTATAATAAAAACAAGAAAAAACCAGTTAAGTCTGTGTCAAGTGAAAGAAAGAAATTTCGCTTAAGTGTTGAATTGAATGTGTGTGTGTGTTTGTGCAACAACAACAACTACAATAGCAGTAGCAGCAACAAAAACTACAAAAACCTGGTCTCGTATGTCCGCTTTCCTTGCTCATTACGGTGCTTTTCTGTGCCCAAAGTGCAGGCAAGTGCAGCCTGGAATCACCAACGGTTGGTGCCGTTGATGACAGGTGCGTGAACAATTTTCTACTTTCGTTGCTTTAACTTTGTCAGCTTGTATTGATTGTTCAAATCAAGCGCCGCATCCCATTTAACAATAGACATAATTATGCATACAACAAATTTCGAATGAATAGAAATAAAGTGAAAGGTGATGGCACATCTTCGTCAGACTTTTATCTGATTCATAACAAAAGGAAGCACACACATCTAATTGTAATCTACTAACATTTTCTTACAACTAAATTCAATTGTGTATTAACGCAGAAGTATCTACAACTACAAAAACAGAATCATAGATTTAAAAAAAAGGGAGAAATGTGTGCGAAAGAGATGCACGCACTGTTATAAGGGCGAGGACAAGGGCAACAGCGAGAATCGATAAAAAATGATTTATTGCACTTTTCTTGACAATTTACAACTGTGCGGTGCGTTTGGATCAGTTCCTACCTAATACAGAAAACTGATGATTAATTAGTATCAACTGTGTGCAAGAGTTGTCAACCACCCACAATGCTTATGTCATGACCGGATGCTTATACATACACAGAAATAAATATATGTTTTTTACCACCAAGCATTGTATAACAACGATTTTTCATAGCAACCCCCAAAAACGCTCCATAGTCAGCATACAAAACTTAATATGTACTTGCCGTTTTTTTATTTTTTTTTTTTACCTTTTTTCCTACCTCAAGCGGTTTCTGACATGCCATTTCGAGCTTCGAGGTTATGTTGCACTGTTTTTTGCCGGGTGGTTTTTCTAGGGTTGTTGTTCCCATTATTGATTTACTGCTTCACTACATTTCGCAATGAAAAATGAATCATAGCAAATTTAATTGCTAATTTATAATTTTCCCCTGAAATACCTGGCCACAAAGCGTTAAGTGTGTTAATGTTTTGTTGTTGTTAATGTGTTGTCAACACGTGCGACGGCGCCGTGTACAATTTTCATTTTCTTTTCACAAACAAATTTGAAGGGCGTGCCCCAAAGCACTGGCAATGATTACTTGGGAATGTTGCTCAAAAGAAAACTCCCAAAAAATAGTAAAAACAACCATTTGCAGGCAAATTAAATTGCCAACAAACCGTAAAGTTGGTTAGTGGGTTTGTTGCTTTAGCCAAAAAGAAATGTGTATATGGTTTTTATATTTAATTTTCTTCTCTTTATATCTCGACTGTTATTTATTGAACACATACATTCGCCGTTAGTCTTGGTAGGCGCTTTGAAAATTGTTATTTTTTTATCGATTGCTTTCTTACTTCCGTACAAAACAATCCAATCAGACAGACACAATTGCTTTTTTGCTACACTTTTTCTCTCATTCTCCACTTGTCGAGCTTTTTTTATCTTCTATGACTGTATTTTTGTCAGCCATCCTCCATTTGTTGGCCATGGTTGTTTTTGTTGCATTTGTGTACACTTTACTTGCAATTGTATCTGTTCTTGTTGGCTGCGCCTGCCCCAAAGCGGAAGCGACGTCATTTATGTAAATTGTTTGCGTGACATTACTATACACATACCATATTATGAACCGGTACACGCACGCCCCTCTAGAATTAAGTGCAACACCATTGTGAATAACAGATCCTCCCCTCTCCATCTACCGCTTTATCACTCAATCTCCTTTCAATCGTTGCCATGGCGGCTGCGCTCTGTAAGCTTCTATGATGGCTGTAATCAGGCAATTTGCCATAAAAAAAAGAACAGTTAAACTTAAAATTTGCATATAGCATATAAACCGCTGTAAGCAATCACCGGAATGTTATTGCTGTTTCGCTAATAGTTTATGTTATTTCAAGTACTGAAAGCTGCTAACAGTGCTGAATATGTTATTGCTGATGTCGATGCAATTTACTTGCACCTGAATGGGCATATTTAAATATTATAGTATATTGCATTTGCTATCGTGACTATATACATAATTGATGGCATGCCTGTATTGAATGCACTTATATTGTTAAATCTTTTTATGTAAATTTTCTTTCCCACATTTCTTTGTGCGGCTTCTGACGAAACTTCTATTTTTTTTATATTGCTTTGACTTTTAATGGCCTTAACGGAAATTTCATATTCTTTCATCTTGAGCTCATTAACCATAGATTCAAATTGGTTTAGCTTTGTTTTATATTTTCTCTCTATAGCTTGTAGTTTTATTTTGTGAACTCGTTGAATTTGTTGTTTGCTTAAATTACGTGCCCCGTGCGCGGCAAGTTCAGCGAGGTGAAACGGTTAAATGTTTTCAAAACTGCCTGAAGTCTTTTGTAAACATACACGCACTCACACATACACATATGTGTATGCTCCACATTATAAGCCTTCATCTGCTGAACAGGGTGCCTCGGCCTCGTCGAATGTCAACGCACTTGAAATGCATACAAATATAAATTACAAATTAAGTGTACATCAGTCAGGTTTTTTTTGTTTCACTTTTCTTGCTGGCTATCCTCACATGTCAGCAAATTATGACAAAATGCCGCTAATCGTACAAAAAACTTAAAGTGACAAGAGGTGAAAACAAATAAATCTAAAAAAAAATGTTAACGATATTGCTAAACGATTAGACTTACTTTTATGGCGTAAACACTTTTATTTTATTGCTTTTGGCAAACTAGCACAAGAATATGAATTATAAAATACATATACAATAAAGCAAGTCTATAGTATACATCCAGACCTAACAAATAGCATGTCATAATTAGTAAAGAAAGAGTACTCGACTAGAAAATACCCCGAGTCAATAATTAACCATTGCTAGCTAGATAAATTTATAAATCACTTTAATTTCTCTAACTATCTCAGAGATATACTATTTATTCATTATCCAGTAAAAAAATACAAGCTGTGCTGTGAAAACACATTTGATCTACATATTTCTCTCTCTCTGTTTCAGTCTTATCTCTTCTTCACATTAAATATTTACAGGGTTTAAAAATGGCAATACTGCGAACGTCATCAAAACCACCATTTATTTCCACATATGTTTTGGTTCGCTTGTAAGTATTTTTATTTTTAAAATACGTTGGCAATGCAGCTGGTCTGCGTCCCAATAAGCTGTTAATTTTACTGCTTTCCTGAAAGCAATTTAAGCGAGAAATGACTTGAAATTAATTTTTAACGTTATCAGTTCCACACGGTTCATCCAAACATTGACCTAGTCAACGGATTGTGAATCATGATGACGATGGTATCGAACTTTTTTAAAGTTCAGTCGATCTGCGTCGAGCAGAGTGTGGTAGTGTGTACAAAGCTTTTGTATCGCTAAAGCTTACGCATAAAGCTTTTGAAGAGCACATAATTTAAGAGAGACCACGTAATTTTTTTCAGCTCTCTTCATAAATTTGTTTGTAGCATTGGGTAGATTTTGTTGATGTTAAAATTTTGAAGGTTTCAGTTGTAAAACAGTAACTTGAACTAACAAACCTTTGTACAATAAATAATATTAACTGTATATGTGATATGTATGTAGATAATTATATTGCGATCTGAAATGTTTTCAGGTCGCCTATTCGAAGTGCATTTAACATATCAGCTAAAGCAATTAAAACAAACAAATTGCAATTAAGTTGCACAGCTGTGAATGTAAATTAATTAAAGCCAAATGGTGCTCCAAAGATTTGTTGTGCAATTGACACAAGTTACATAGTACAATAGTATATGTTGGATTATACAATAAATGAGTATATATTATTTTGTAAGCACCTTTCGCATCAATGATAAAGCTTAATTGATAATGATAATAATAATGCTGACTATGCGCAACATATAATAACCTTGACTTGTTATTCTAATAGCTTCCCTATTGAGTTTTTTTTATTTATTATTATTATTGTCGTACGAGGCAGAAAACTTGCAAATAAGAACAAACGCACACTGCACTATTTTCTATAAACTAAATACTTACCTAAAAAAAAACATATACATATATACATACATTATTAATACGTATTTGCGATAACACCATAAGCATGCCATGCGTAATTCTCTGCTCAATTCTTATATGGGGTCTGTGCTTGTATGTATGTATCGTTTTAGTATTTGTTGTTATTATAAAATCGGCTCGAAGCAAAACAGCAAAAATCTCATTTGTACGATTTTTCTTTATATAACGCCATTTATTTAGAAATTTGTTTATGAAAATATGAAGATCCCGTTTAAACATCAAAACCAGCTTAAATATAACTGAAATAAGGAGGTGTTCAAGTATGAACATGTGACGCTGCATAGCTCAGCTAATTGTTAATGGCAAAATATAGAGACGACTTTCAAATGGCTGCAGACAAAGCTCAGCTAGTTTTAAAAATAAACATCACATTCTTAGAAGAATAAACCTCAAATGGAGTCGCCCTACAAACGCTGCAAAGCTCAGCTATTCTAGAAGAATAAACATCACATTCTTAGAAGAATAAACGTCACATGGAGTCGCTCAACAAACGCTGCAAAGCTCAACTATTTTATTAAAAGTAAACATCACATGGAGTCGCCCTACAAGCGACTCCATTAAGATAAATAAACATAACATGAGGTCGCCTTACAAGCGGCTTCATATGTATTTAGGTTTAAGATTTTTGTATACGTGTTTCA